>OX457048.1:19751178-20093678 GCA_949752735.1 Lumbricus terrestris
AAGCAGCAGCAACGGCAGTTCTTGGCGGCCATCTTCTCTCGGCTGCGACTCATGCTGCTGCTGCCTCACAAACATCACTTGACCTGCTAGACGACGGACCACACGACATAAGCAAGTATAGTCGTATACGCACGCGCTTGATGTCTGGCACCGAACAGACACTTATATATCGACAGTGGTTCTCTAGAAGACCAAAGCAGATGAGCGCTTCAAGCAATATGTGTGGCAATACACTGCAGGTGACAAGAACGATATACAAATAGACCGATATATATATATATAATATGTAATATATAATATTACATATATAAAATGTATAATATATAATATTATGCATATATATATAAAATATGTAATATATAATATTATATATAATATTATATATATAATTATATATTATATATATATGTAATTATCTTCTTCTTCTCTCTTCGCAAAACTCCGCCACTGCTCGTACTTTAACAGTGCCAGTCTCAAACCTGGAGAAAGGAGGAGGGCGACACTAATCATTTTTGATTAGGCTATGTCATAATGTCGTCAAACAGCAAGATTAAGCCAATCTTATCGAAAACCTATTTCTTTTCGCGTGGCCTCATGCACTGCATGTGACATATCTGTCAGCTAGAAAGACGATGGCTTTCGTTTAACTTCCAGTGTCTTTAGCGACTTACTTACTAGCTTTATAATTATTACATGACAATTTCCAAGACAACAAGACTTTCGCTGCGATACAGTTTGGAAAAGTTGAGCAAATGACTGCGAGACCGAGAGAGCGGAAGACCTGTCTCAAGACACCGAGACCTGATTATGTATCGAGACTATACAACTCTGCCAAAGGCGTTTTGAATGATTACAATACAATACATAGGCCTATTTATAGCTGTCTGCTGGGATTCCTTCGTATCCGACTTCGTCTGTGCATGTGTTCATGCGTCAGCCTCATTCATACATTCATTCTCCATGCATTAGATTTGAGACATGCGCTTTATTCCGTTGCTCTGCCCACCTGCCTCTGTTTCATTTTTGTCTGTTAACCACGTGACCTGCATTAGAATCAGAGGTATACATGCCTAAGCTTTTACTGATTAAATTCCAATTCAAGTCCACTATTTTGTCCGTCAAGCGACCAAGACATTGCATAGTTTTCTCTCATACGATCGCACAATGTCTGTCTCCCTCATTGATCATGGAAGAGAGGAAGAAACATAAGAACGAATGGAAGCACAGACGAACGGATGGAAAACAAGCGAACAGGTGGAGGAATAGATGAACAGATGGAAGAATAGATGAACAGATGGAAGAATAGATGAACAGATGGAAGAATAGATGAACAGATGGAAGAATAGATGAACAGATGGAAGAATAGATGAACAGATGGAAGAATAGATGAACAGATGGAAGAATAGATGAACAGATGGAAGAATAGATGAACAGATGGAAGAACAAGTGAACATATGAAGAAACATGTGAACAAATGGAGGAACAGGTGAGCCGATGGAAGAACATGTAGACGGCATTTGGAAGAGCAGATAAAGAGAAGGAATGAAACAATGGAAGGACATCAGGTGGACAAACATCTGCCTTTTAGCAGAAGGACAGATTAAAACCGGAAGGACATTTGAACAGACGGTTGGTCCTCATTCCTCTGCTGTTTCAAGTATACTCTTCATTTTTGCCTAATAGCGTCTGCTTATAATCCTATGCATCCATTTATAATAATATTATTACCGTATATCATCAAATGCTTCGATTGATCCATTCATGGTTTTGTTGTTCTTCTTTTCCGTTCTCTGCCCTTAGGCAGGTTCGAATGTTTGACGTCTCCATTCTTCTCTGTTCTGTGCTTTGTTTTTCAGCTTCTGATAACCGTCTTTCATCATCCAGTCCAATAGTCTTTGTCTTGGTTTTGTTCATTCGTTTCAAAATTTCTTCATCTTTCTCTCCATTTGTTCATTC
Source organism: Lumbricus terrestris (assembly GCA_949752735.1). NCBI lineage: Eukaryota > Metazoa > Annelida > Clitellata > Crassiclitellata > Lumbricidae > Lumbricus > Lumbricus terrestris. Next base: position 19,753,135 of record OX457048.1, read on the forward strand.
GTTCCTCAGAATGAGGTTCATCTGGCGTCTACAATCTACATATGTTCATCTGGCGCCTTCATATGCTCATCTGCGCCTCCATATGTTCATCTGGCGTCTCCATATGTTCATCTGGCGCCTCCATATGTTCATCTGGCGTCTCCATCTGTTCATCTGGCGTCTCCATATGTTCATCTGACGCCTCCATATGTATGTTCATCTGGCACCTCCATATGTATGTTCATCTAGCGCCTTCATGTGTTCATCTGGCGCCTTCATATGTTCATCTGGCGCCTCCATATGTTCATCTGGCGCCTCCATATGTTCATCTGGCGCCTCCATATGTTCATCTGGCGCCTCCATATGTATGTTCATCTGGCACCTCCATATGTTCATCTGGCGCCTTCATATGTTCATCTGGCGCCTCCATATGTTCATCTGGCGCCTCCATATGTTCATCTGGCGCCTCCATATGTTCATCTGGCGCCTCCATATGTTCATCTGGCGCCTTCATATGCTCATCTGCGCCTCCATATGTTCATCTGGCGTCTCAATATGTTCATCTGCGCCTCCATATGTTCATCTGCGCCTCCATATGTATGTTCATATATATAGGCGCCTCCATTTTATGTTGTTCAATCAGTGTTTTTCGTCGCTCCATTCATCCCTAAGCATACTCATCTGAGTCATCTCTCTTCTTTTAATGCGTAATAATTCATTCTTCTTCCTATTGTAACATTATTCGCCGATGAAGCCATCAACGAATGGATTAATAGAGCGAACAGCGTCGTTTATGTCGTCTGTCGCGCGCTTTAAGCATTCATGATATGACGCAGAGGGAGGAGGGTCGACTGGATGGGTGGTGGTGAGGGGAGGGAAGAAGCGATGGATGGCGTTAATTATGCAAGAGTCTTGCGCCGGGTTTGACTGAAGCCCGGCAGCAGAGTAATTGCGCGCATCGATGGCTCTGAGTGTGGAGGATGTGAAGGAGCATTAGCAGGAAGCGTGCACTTAAAGAGATGGAAGCTGTTGAGGATGAAGAATGCTGAGAGGATGGAGGATGGTGAGGAGCGAGAGGCTGCCTCAGACGGAGAATATACCTTGAGGCATATAGGACTATAATGTAGTGATGCTGAATATACTGGAAGTTCAAGGATTTTGCTTGGAGTGTGAGATGAATGCATTTCCTCTTAAATAATTGTCTGCCTGTCTCTTTGTCTGTCTGTCTGTCTGTCTGTGTTTATCCGGACATCGATATGTCTGTCAGTCTACCTCTTGGGGGCACACGTGCGCAGTCTTTTGCTTCGACGGTGTAGTCGTCGTATCGAGAGAGGATGAAGGAAAAAGAGGAAGAAATCATGCGGGCAGACAGCGTGACGGGTAGAGTGAAAAAGCGTACAAATAACTGAAAGTAGAGAAACTGAATTAAAGGCAGAAAACAAATGGGATATAGAAGGAAAGAAGGAAGGAAGGATCAGACAGACTGCAGAGCGACACAAACACAGACGGACAGATTATTTAGGCAGAAGGACGACTTTCTAGTTTCTCTAGCATAACGAGTGTCTGAGCTGCGAACAGTCGTGTGTATATATGGAAGAGGAAAGAGGAAAGAGGGAAGAGGAAGGAGGAAAGAGGAAGTAGGAAAGTGGAAAGAGGAAGGAGGAAAGATGAACGAGGAAAGAGGAAAGGGGAAAGAGGAAAGAGGAAAGAAAGAGGAAAGAGGAAGGAGGAAAGAGGAAAGAGGAAAGAGGGAAGAGGAAAGAGGGAAGAGGAAAGAGGAAAGAGGAAAGTGGAAAGAGGAAAGAGGGAAGAGGAAAGAGGAGAGAGGAAAGAGGAAAGAGGGAAGAAGAAAGAGGGAAGAGGCAAGAGGGAGGAGGAAAGAGGAAAGAGGAAAGAGGAAAGAGACGAAAGGCCTTTGCAACAGTAAGCCATGCATTTAGGTCTATGCTTCATTACAATCACGCATGCCTTTGCATCAACAAACCTATGCAGCATTACAACATTACAGAAATACAGGCAGACCTATAAATCCTATATACAGCATCAGGACTGTATACTTGTAATTGAAGTAGAACCAGGGTCAACACGGAGAAGAAGGCTTCAGTTGATCTGTGGGAACGTGGCACATCCTACATAACCTCGAAGCAGGAGGGAGCATTAAATGATAGGTTATTGGGTCGACATTGCATTAATACCACGACAGACAGACAGACAGACAGACAGACAGACAGACAGACAGACAGACAGACAGACAGACAGACAGACAGACAGGCAGACAGACAGACAGACAGACATGCGCTACCGGTAGGCCTATATAGCCTAATTATTAATTATCGATAGGGTGGGGCAAACATTATGTTAGTGCCTGCAAAACTAAAAGATATTGTCACATTAAACTTGCGATAAAAACAATGATGATTGATAGATCTATGTGGTCTATGAACTTACGATAGGATTTGGGATCAACTTTAACCCGGCCGTAGGTCTATGTAGGGGTGTTTTGGGTGTTTGAACACTATAGAAAGGAAATAACGTAAAAATGAAATAGCCTAATGCGTCTACTAACGCACGATATGTTAGAGATAAGATGGCAATTTTGAAGATCTTATTTCTATGTGAATTATTTTACAATAGATTATAATTAGATAGCGACGACGATGAACTAATCACGATGATGATGATGATGATGATGATGACGATGACGATGACGAAGACGACGACGACGATGATGATGATGATGATTATGATTATGACGATGACGATGACGACGACGACGATGATGATGATGATGATGGTGGTGGTGGTGGTGGCGGCGGCGGTGGAGATGATGATGATGATGATGATGATGATGATGATGATGATGTGGATGCTGTTGAAGTCATTAAAAGACTTCATATTACGACGCTTCTCAAACCTCTGAGTCGTTGATTCAGTTGATACTGGTTACGGCCTTGAAATTTAGGGCGTTACATAAATGATGGCGCAGGTCTAATGATGGGATTATTTGGCCAATGAAGTTGCAGGCACGCTGTTGTCAAAACATGCAGGCTGCTGTCTGCTTATCTGGTTAATTCAAGCTTAAAGGCATTTGACAATTAATCTAATATTATTGTCAATAATCGACTCAATCGTTTTATGTAGCCCATCTAATTGCACCTATTTGGCCAATAACGGGATCGATCGATATAGAAATGCGGACGTTTTAATTATCAAATAAAGGTGGATGGAACGAAAGTGTCCGTCTTAATTAGGACCAATCTTTCGATCGAGGAAGGTTGAAGACAGTACATAGGCCTAGGCCTAGACGTACCTACTGTCACAATTGCGTGTGCACCTGCTGACCTTTGAACCTTTCGTTCAGATCTCGAGTCCACAAGATCTTCGAGTGACTATATACATAGTGCACACATTGAATACGTCCTCGTAGTCTACTCGTCTTCAATGCACGCACTGAATGTTCTCAAATGACATGAACAATTCACAACAACCATTGCACGTGTATCTCATGACCAGCTATTATTATATATAGTTGTATGCCTACAATGAAGAGCAGCTGAGGAAGAAAGAGCGATCGAGTCGAGCATAAGATGAGACGACGACCAGAAAAAGAAACTCGAGTCGTTTGTCAGAAATTTGTCCACAAATTATTTGTCCAAAGACTTCCCAGAAATGTCACAAGTCGCCGCATACAAAACCTGATGACCTTTTTTGAGAATTGTGCTATTTCGCCTGCTTTATTTTTCACTGCACAGGTCCTTCGTTCTTCTGTGGTGAACCTTTTTCTAATGATTTTCACTGCACAGAAATGCGTTTGCCGCGTTTTACAACTGCACAAATTCATTGACAACTGCACATTTTGAGTAGAACTGCACGTTAAAAAAGCCCTGCACCACGCATTGCTCGCGTAGTAGGCCCCTAGTAGAAGTTGCAGTTTAACGTCACTGTGTGATGACAAAGATCATTACTCAGTTGCGACGTCCTCCTCCTTTATCCGGGCTTGGGACTGGCAATGGCAGTGGGGGGGAGTTATCTCTGCGCTTAGCTTTAGTATAACGTTTTAAGTAATGCATATTTACTCATCTTACGATTACCGGTACGCATTTGTTACGTCATTAACCGCACGATTTATTAGGATACCTGCTGCCAGCGCTGTCATTGGTGCTACAATCGATGCGCCGAGGACTACAGTACTGTTGCTGACGACATAATTATTATAGGCCTAATCTGGTGCAAGCGCTGTCGCAATTAGTCTTCGCGTTGCTGCTAACCGCGAAGGCCTATGTACAGTCATTCAGCAAGTGCATGCTGTGGCGCAAGAAGAGTGACAAATGTAGCGCAAGAAGGGTGACAAATGTAGCGCAAGAAGGGTGACAAATGTAGCGCAAGAAGGGTGACAAATGTAGCGCAAGAAGGGTGACAAATGTAGCGCAAGAAGGGTGACAAATGTAGCGCAAGAAGGGTGACAAATGTAGCGCAAGAAGGGTGACAAATGTAGCGCAAGAAGGGTGACAAATGTAGCGCAAGAAGGGTGACAAATGTAGCGCAAGAAGGGTGACAAATGTAGCGCAAGAAGGGTGACAAATGTAGCGCAAGAAGGGTGACAAATGTAGCGCAAGAAGGGTGACAAATGTAGCGCAAGAAGGGTGACAAATGTAGCGCAAGAAGGGTGACAAATGTAGCGCAAGAAGGGTGACAAATGTAGCGCAAGAAGGGTGACAAATGTAGCGCAAGAAGGGTGACAAATGTAGCGCAAGAAGGGTGACAAATGTAGCGCAAGAAGGGTGACAAATGTAGCGCAAGAAGGGTGACAAATGTAGCGCAAGAAGGGTGACAAATGTAGCGCAAGAAGGGTGACAAATGCAGCGCTGTCGCATTTGCTGGCTGCGCTGCTGTGTGTGCTCTATTATAGCTAAGGAGAGACTGTGATGTGATTTCGTGATCAGCATGGCTAGCGCATTCAAGGTCGGGACTCGGGAAGATGTGTGGATGTCTGTCTGGACCATTCCGCTTTTTCCATTCCACTAACTCCTCCGCTTCAGTTGAAATCGTCTAATCCTAGATTTACTGAAGAAAGACTGAAAGAGTCGGTGGCAAAAATCGATAGACTCTTCATGGTTTTATTTGAACTGTAACTGACCAACAACAAATTTAGGTTTTTATATTGTATTGTACTGTATTTGTATATAAGCATTTATAAAGCGCCTCTTTTACAGACTAGCTATTCAGAGGCGCTCTCAGCGTGACAGCCCCGAGGAAATAAAAAAAGACCTCAAGTAGCGAAGGGCTGAAGATGACACCCCAATTAGATCTTACTACGGATAGTGGGAGGAGGTCATTCCGCACAGAAGGGCCTACAATGGCAAAGGCACGGTGCTGGGCCATGGCAGTCCTTGCCCTTGGAACCAAGAGATCTAGTCGATCAGCAGACCGGAGCGGGCGCGAAAAGACTGCAGAGAGGGGTTTAAGCATGAAGTCACAAAGGTATTTAGGAGCTTGTCCAGTTTGAGTTTTGAAACTAAGAGCAGTATGTATACATTGAATTGGATACGAGAGGCAACAGGAAGCCAGCGAAGAACATCAGTCATGTAGGTAGAAATGTGGGAGTAGCGAGGTAGACGAGCAATGAGTCTGGCTGCCGAGTTCATAACTGATTGAAGGGAGGATAAGCGAACTTTGGGAAGCCCAGCAAATAGTGAGTTGCAGTAGTCAATTCGACAGCAAATAAAAGCATGAACAATGGTTTTAAATAGAGAAGAAGGCAAGAGGAAACCGATCTTCTGATGACTCTCAGACACCTCAGATGATACTATTAACAGCGGCGCTCCCAGGATTTTTTTCTTGTACGCACAGCCATGGCAGAGGCTGAAAAGTTTTCGATAGGGGTCCAAAGAGGAAAAACAGACCTTTTCCATCCGCCGAAAAAACTGATGACCTTTTTTTAAAGTCATCAGCCTCCAAATTCCCAAAAACATACCTTTTCCATCCGCCGAAAAAACTGATGACTTTTTTTTAGTCTTCAGCCATTTTTTTAGCCTTTCAGCGCTGTACGCACTTGCGTAAGTGCGTACGCCTGCGGGCGTCACTGAATATTAACATGAACGTGTCAACTGTGAGCTAGAGGTGATCAGAGAACGAAAGGGTTTTAAGACTTCTTCTTCCTCAGCCGTCCTCGTGACGAGGGTTGGCCGCATCATGAATAATCTTCTTCCACCCTCTTCGATCTTCCGTGTTCCTTGTTTTAAGACTAAAATAATTAAATCGAGATCTTATAATTAGCCTATGGTAACTTAAGCGTGCCATCAGGGCTTTTTTAGCGTGCAGTTGTACACAAAATCATAATGTGCAGTTCCAAATGGATCTGTGCAGTTGTAGAAGCAATTCTGTGCAGTACAAACCAGTAAAAAGGTCATTGTCCTACCAGTGGGAGTAGGCCTAATCTACCATGGAGGTTGGGAAGGCAAAGAATTACAGGGTTTGCGCAGTTCTAAAAATTCCTTAAAAACAGCCCTGCGTGCCATTAACTGCTAAAGAGACCATATCTCATTGTGAAGTGTCTATAATTTGAATTGATTGAGTTTAATTTCTTTTGCGATAGGAGAGCAGGAAGGGGCGGAGCGGGTGGATGGGGAGGAAGTGGAGGAGGCTCCACAGCAGCTCACATGGTGGAGTCGAAAAAAGTGAGTAGGTCCTTTCTCAATCGGTCAGTTCAATTGATTTTGAACAGTTTTCACTACTTCTTATGTTGAGACGCATAAAATGCAAAATCCTCCAAAATCAGTGCAATTGTCGGACTTTTTCATTTAAACAGAAATACTCAGTCCATTTCTGTGACTTGGGTTTCCTTCTAATTGACGAGCGCTATAGTAGGCCTATGGTAAAATGATCAATTGCCGCCACTTGGTTTTGCCAAATTTTATATGCTCATTTATTAAATTTGTAAATTAAAATTTATAATTTCTGATTCCCAGTGATAAAATAAGTTTGCTATATTGAATTATTTTGAATTAATTCTGTATTTTAAGGGATGCAATTTACATTTTAATTACTAGTATCATTTTGGTCATTGTATGGCATTTGATTTGAAGCACTTGTCAGTTTTAAATAATTAATGTCAGACTAATAATTATTGACTCTTGCATAGGCGTAGCCTCGTAGGGGACATTTCGGCAGTGGAGGGGGAAACTTTGACTTTTGCCCGAAAAACTTTTATCACAATTTTTAAAAAGATTTTGTAGACATCGGCCCAAAATTTTCCGATTTCCTCGTCCGACAAATCTGATGACCTTTTTTAGCCGTCGGCCCAAAAATTTTCCGATTTCCTCTTTCCTTGACTCACCTGGCTACTGTTTCACATCTTTTGAATGCGCCTCAATCACTCTCAAACTCCCGAACTCAATCCTAACCATCTTCAATGTCTACCGCCCTCCCTCCTCCTCCTCATACTCTAAACCTAACTCTGTTTTCTTGCAGGAATTTACCAACTTACTCTCCACTGCTGCCACAACTCCTCATGAATTCTTGATCACAGGGGATTTCAACATACATGTTGACAACCCATCTGACTCACTTGCTCCCGACTTCCTCACGCTCTTGTCATCTACTAATCTGGTCCAACACGTCAACTTTCCCACCCACTCTCACAACCACACACTTGACCTCATCATCACATCGTCTCTCTCAAGGCTATCGCCAAACATATCTTTCTCTTTTGATACTCCTTCTGACCATTACCCCATTTTCACACAACTTAACATACTACCTACTCCGCGTCCTGATCCCGTCTCTCATTCTTTCCGCCGCATCAGCTCCATAAACATTGAAGCCTTCAAGCACGATCTTGCCTCCTCAGACCTCATCCTAAATCCTCCGTCCTCTCTAGATGACCTCCTGTCCTCCTACAACACCACTCTCAGTGACTCTCTCCATGATCCTCGACAAACACGCTCCTACTATTACCAAATCTGGTTCTCACTCTAACAACCCTTGGTATAACTCCTACCTCCAGGCCTTCAAATCTTTCCGTCGACGCCTTGAGCGTACTTACAAACGAACCCATGACCCTCAACTCCTCTCTGCTCTAAAAGCTGCTACAAACAAATACCATCACCTTCTGGCAATGGCCAAGAAGAGGTTTTACTCCTCACTAGTTCAATCCCGATCTTGTAATCCTCGTCTTCTCTGGAAAACGGTAAACCAACTCCTACATCGGAATTCCTCTAGCCCACTTCCAAACTCTCTACCATCTTCTTCAATCGCTGACTCATTTTGTTCGTTCTTCTCTGGCAAAGTAACTACTATCCGTCTCTCTCTGCAATCACTCCTCTCAAAATCTACCATCGATTCACCTGCAGATACACCCTCCTCCACTCACGACCTTCCGTCTTCCCCACCTCAATCATCACTATCTGCTTTTAGCCCAACATCAGAGTCTGAAGTGTCCAATTTATTACAATCTCTCCCAAACAAGCAGTGCGAACTCGACCCTATACCTACCGCCCTACTGAAAGAGTGCGCATCTATCATTGTCCCCATCATCACACAAATAATCAACCTCTCCTTATCTACTGGCAACTTTCCCCTCCTCTTCAAACATTCTTTGGTAACTCCACTTCTAAAAAAACCATCACTTGATAAGGAAATCCTTTCTAATTATCGACCTGTTTCCAACCTCTCATTCATCTCTAAACTAACAGAACGTGTCGTACTCTCTCGCATCAATGACTACTTGACTTCAAATTCACTCCTTAATCCAAACCAGTCCGGCTTTACTAAAAAGCACTCCACCGAAACACTTCTCACTTCACTCTACAATAAACTTGTCTCTGCCATCTCTCATCAACAAGTCTCCTGCCTTTGCCTCCTTGATGTCTCTGCAGCCTTTGACACCATCGACCATAACATACTACTCCAAAGACTGTCTTCCTGCTTTGGCTTTACCGACACTGCTCTCCTTTGGATTCAGTCTTATCTCTCATCACGCACTTTCTCAGTCAAAACACTTGAAACATCATCTCAATCACGCCCCCTCACCTGTGGTGTTCCGCAAGGTTCTGTCCTCGGGCCCCTCTTGTTCATCCTCTACACCACTCCACTCAGTTCACTCATAAAAGCATCCACAGTCGACCATCATCTATATGCTGACGACACCCAATTATTCATCTCTTTCTCTCCAAGCAGCTTCTCTGACTCCATAAATAATCTTCTCTCTGTGGTCACCCAAATCACCTCTTGGATGACCTCAAATCTCCTCTGCCTTAACCCCTCCAAGACAGAATTTATACTAATTGGCCTCAGAGAGCAACTCAAGAAAATTCCTGATCCCTCTATTTCCTTCAACAATGACTCTTCTTCCAACCACACTTTCTCCGCAAATTCTCCTGTCCGAAACCTAGGTGTAATCTTTGACCAGCATCTTAGCTTCTCCGACCACATAACCCAACTTTCCCGCACTTGTTTCATGCACATACGAGATCTCCGCAGAATCCGACCTATGCTTGACTTTAAAACTGCATCCACAATAGCCACATCCATAGTTCATGCGAAACTTGATTACTGCAACTCTCTCTTCCTAAACATTGATATAACCCAAATTAACCGCCTCCAAGCTATCCAGAATGCCCTCGCCCGTGCAGTGACGAAAACCCCCAAACGTCACCACATCACTCCTGTCCTGAAATCACTTCACTGGCTCAAAATACCTGAACGCATCGAATACAAAGTCCTCTCACTCACTTACAATACACTTCAATCATCCCAGCCGTTCTACCTTCGTCAGTTGTTCACCATCCAGCCACCTCGTTCAACACGCTCCTCATCCTCCATTACACTGCTTCGCCCTCCCATCACTTCATCACTGAAATTCGCAAACCGCTCCATAGCCATTGCCGTTCCACCTCTCTGGAACAAACTTCCGCCAGCACTTCGGCAAACTTCCGACCCATCATACGAACTCACCAAAACTCCACCTCTCGCTATCTCCCCACAGGTCTTTCACTCAAAACTGAAAACATTGCTCTTTCAAAAATCCTATCCTGATTCTTCTTCTCCTTACATCCCCCGCCACTTCAACTCTAAACATCACCCACCTTAGCCGTCCATCTATCTGCCTGCCTGACTCTCCGGACTTGACCCGCTGCCTATCGATTTTGTTTTGATTGAGCGCCTGTGAATAAGCTGGTTCCCGCGACTTGGCTTTTGTGGGCGCTGTAGAAGTTTCGAGATTACGATTACGATTACGATTAGAGAAAATATATAGTGGACTCTTGATATGTTATGGATTCCATTACCAGTTTGTTGTCACATTAAGTTTAGTTGAATTAAGTTGACGAGACGATGCTCTGATGGTCAGTAGACTTTTCATATTCTTATCTTTTATTGATGCAGGCTGCACACCACAGTCAGTCCTGGTAATAGATGTGGTCAATGCATAATTATTCAAAAGGACTTTCTTCGGATTTTGACTTGGCACCAGAATTAATAAAGCAGTTTGGCTGTTGTGGACTTGATTTGGCATAGCGCATGTGAGTAAGCTGGTCTGCCTGTGGTTTTTGCGGGCACTTAGGAATTCTCGAGGATTTGCATTGCATTACATTAAATCATGTTCTACTGGTTGTGTTATCCAGTTTTTATATTTGTTTAGCATTATTAAATTATTAATTGAAAGTGTGACTTAAAAGGTTAACACAGGTGCAGGGAAGGTGATTTTATAGCACACATTATCTTGATATAATTATTGTTTCATTCTTTCATCATTTTCTTCTTTATATTAAGTTATTGCACGAAATGATGTTACAAGATATTTCTACGATCATTGCTTGCGTTATGTGGTTTGATTGTCACAGGAGACGTCTTTCAAAGTTGAATCGTCGTTGTCGCAAGGGTTGCCGTCGAGCCGTTAAGTCGCAGGCGTTCTACTGGCTCGTCATTGTTCTTGTCTTTCTCAACACTTGTGTTCTCACATCAGAACATTACAACCAACCAGAGTGGCTGGACAAATTCCAGGGTTGGTTGACATATGTCTCTATATATCTGCCTCTTTGCTTGTGTGTCTGCCTGCCTGCCTGGCTGGTTGTCTCTGTCATCTCTCTGTGTGTTGTTGTTGTTGTTGTGCAGTTGATTCTGCTTTTTTCCTTTCATTAATATTATTATTTCTCGTCAGATTTCTGTTCATCGCCGTCATTCTCACACATCGCCTTCGTCTCTCTTTGCTTCTGCCACTCTCTGTCTCTCTCCGTTTCTCTCTGTCTCTCTCTGTCTCTCTCTCTGTCACTCTCTGTCTCTCTCTGTCACTCTCTGTCTCTCCCCGTTTCTCTCTCCCTGGCTTTGCAGGCCACGGTCCATACAAAAATATCTTGTTACTGATAACAGAATCAGCTTTGATTGATTGTCTCGTTCCATGTTGTGGCATATAACATGGTTTCCCGCTGGCTGCAGCAGCAGCAGCCATTGTTCCGCTGAATGAATGAGTTCTGTTGAATGGCCGTTGACTGTTTACGAACCGCTTGGGGCATATCCGTTGGCTGGACTGGATTTAGTTGTTCCACCGAATAGCAGGCCTTGACTTCGCTTGTTTTTCATCTGGCCCCAGGGACATCTCCTACCCAACTATTTGCTCTTTTCAGTCGTCAGTGTTGTTTCTTGCACAGTTGCTGTTGATGGCGTTTATTGCCATGGCAACACGATTAGCATCTCTGCCATGATTGCTGCTGCTTTGTATAATTCCTTGTTGTGTTGTTGTTGCTCTCATTGTCATCTGCATTGTGTTGTATAACTGTGCTAATGCATGAACACTACCACTATTATTATTTCAAGACATAAATTTTGATTTAGAATGTCATTCATTTGGCAAGCAGATGGTGTATGACTGTATGGGAATTAGAATTATTGAAACTTGTCATTTTCTGGCTGGAGAAAGGTTATTTTAGATGAAGCAAAAAAAATCAATACATCTTTGGATTGCAGTACTGATCTGAAATATTATAATTAGTATTATTATTGGTATTTTTCATCCAAATTTTGGCAAATGCCATTCTGGTAGATATGACTTGCTTTCGAACCAAAGAAATATTGTTGTATATTTGAGTTTTATAATAGCTTTTATTATGATTGTTGTATTGTAACTGATAATGGTCTCCCTATTGCAACTTTTGCACAGCACTGAAAGTTTCAAAGGCTTACATTATAATACCATCATGTAATTTTTTAAGCAATAATTAACTCGAAAGAATTGATCATTGACCACAAACTCATTCTATGATTTTTAAATATAATTTCTGCTCTGTGTAACACTGCAGAGTCAGTTATTTAAAATGGTTTTTAAATTAGTCTTGTACATAAAATTGATATAATCAAATTTTTTCTAATACTGATAGTTACCAGGTACTGTCAAGGCAATTAGCCATCATTGGACCAGAAATTGTAATTGTAATTGCGAAAATTTCTATGGCTTCTTCGGTAGCATGCTACTTCTAGGATGCTTTGGAAAACGGTGATATGCGACCGACCAGAAGAATTCAATCCCACATTTCATGACTTCATTGGTGAAGTGGTTTTAATTTTTAAAGTGATTTTAAAGTAATGTTTGCATTATTTGAAAATTTCATCACAAACGAGCACAGCATTGAAAAAGAATGTTGAGCAGAAGAACCTTTGCAGATGTTGTTGTGGTACATTGGTTACATTGTTCTGATTTTCAGAAATCACAAACCTCTTCTTCATCGTTCTGTTTGCGATTGAGATGCTTGTGAAGATGTACAGCGTTGGTCTCCAGGGTTATTTTGTATCGCTCTTCAACCGGTTCGACTGTTTTGTCGTCATCTGCAGCATCATCGAAGCTGTCTTCATGTACACTGGTGTCATGCCTCAGCTAGGAGTCAGCGTCTTACGATGTGCTAGGCTGCTCAGGGTCTTCAAGGCCACTCGGTAAAAGCTTCTCATCCACTTGTCTCTTTTCACCTTTTTATGTCTTGTCCAGTTCAATTAATCAATCAGGCAGTCAGCAGTCAGTCAATCAGTCAATCAATCAATCAATTATTGATCACAATAATACATGCAAGCAAATAAGTTAGACATTGATGTGTACAGTATGTACAGTGGTGCCAATGGACAGACATAAAAAAGGAAAAGACGGTTCTGCTAATTAATAAGATCACCTTAGTTTCATCAACAGCTAATCTTTGATCATGTACAGTAACATTATAAAATACGTCTTCAAACAATGCCTGGTTATTATATCCATGCCTAATCTTTTTATTTAATTTATTTTTCCTGAACCAAAACAACAAACAAACATGATAGAATTATGGCAGTGAACAATACTTTAACATAATTTGGTTAAGAAGGGGAGACCCAGAAGGGATGGACAATCCCGCTAATACGGCCACCCATTATATATGTAAATTTTAAAAAACATGACAGCACATTCAATTGCAGGAAAATAAAGACCATTAGGGAGAGAGAGAGAAAAATTATTAGGCCTAATAAGCAATCGACAATTAGAGTACCGTGCAACAAGAAAAACAACTCTTAACTGATGATTTAACTAAGGACTTAACTAAGGGCTTGGCGAAACCACTGAGCAGAACCCGTAACTATTAAATATCAGGAAGTGTTTTAAGTAGATAAAGACGAAGTTTATGCTTAAGTAATCTAGTGTTAGGTTGGGAATGAAGATAATGTAGGGAGAGTGTTTCAACATTGGGAGCCAGTACATTGTATAGAGAATAGAGTTAGTATGTGTGTAGGGAAGGTCATAAACAGTTAATTTTCAAGTTGAATAAGAGTGGCGATCAGAGGTAAGGTTAAAGAAATCATTAAATACAAGTAGTTAAAGGCCGTGGTTATAGCGGTACATAAACTCTCCTATTTGCAAGTGCTAATTTGATCGATTTTTAATAATCCAAATTCCTTGAAATACAGAGCGGTGTGGGTTCGGCAAGGAATATTAGCTATAAAACGGATTGCATATTTTTGAAGGGGGACTAGTCTCACAAGATTCGATTTGTAAGTAGAAGTCCAAATTAAATTTCAGTAGATTAAATAAGGATAGATAAGAGTCTAAGAGAATCGTATAGCAGAGACCGGATAGAAATATAGGAATTAGTTTAGATGAGCGAAATAGCACACCAATAGTCTTAGCAATTTTTGCTAGAGATGTTATTGATGTGCTCCTTCCAATTTAGATGCTGGTCAATGTAAACAACCAAACATTTTGTGAATGCCACTTGGGTGATAGGAGTCCCTTCAACAAGTAGAATAGGAGTTCATTAGGGTATTTTTTCGTGTAGCACAAAATTTCTGCCTAATGCTTAAAGTTTTCAATTTGCTCGTTTAGTGTTATTACTACAATTACATATAATACCAATTAGTAATTGTTTATCGGGCAACGGCATGTGCTTTTTTAGTCATTAAACTTTAGAACTTATCGAAAAGTATTGGTAAAAGTATTGGTATTGGTATTGCAATACTTTTAAGAAATAGTATTGGTATTGGTATTGCCAATACTTTTATTAGTAAGTATTGGTATTGGTATTGCCAATACTTTTCCCCAGTATTGTTAACAGCCCTGGTTATTAGTACCGATATATTCTGAAATGCTTGATTCAAATGTAAATCCATGGTGCCTGTAAAGCTTTCATGATGAGCTGCCTTGAATTCCCAGTCACTTTACGTGTGTGAGGCACCCAAACTCTTCACAAATATGAACTGGAAGGAAATGTGGAGCAATTGCCTGACGTGCATCTTCACTTACATATTAATAAAGTAGTGTGTGTGTGTGTGTGTTGGTTGTGATGTCAATTGTAGTTACTGGACGTCGCTGCGTAACCTGGTCGCTTCATTGCTCAACAGTATGCGGTCCATCGTCAGTCTCCTCCTTCTCCTCTTCCTCTTCATCGTCATCTTTGCTCTGCTTGGAATGCAGCTCTTCGGAGGACGCTTCAACTTCAATCCACTCATCGACAAACCTCGCAGCAACTTCGACTCCTTCTGGCAGTCGCTACTCACTGTTTTCCAGGTTCATTTCAAGTTGCCTTTTAGCCATCATCATCATCACCATCATCATCATCATCACCTTCGTCATCATAATTATCACCATCATCATCATCATCATCATCATCATCATCATCATCACCATCATCATCATCATCATCATCATCACATCATCGCCATCATCATCATCGTCATCATAATTATCATCATCATCGTCATGTGATTTTCAGTATTATCAAGTTTTTTTATTAATTGATAAATGTTTAAGCTACCCTCAAATATTTATTTTTAGGTTTAGATTTTGTTTTTGCTAAGCTGAGAATGATTAGGTTGATGACCAATGCAGAGAAAGCAGATCAGGAGGAGTACATGAATTGTTTGTACTTTGAAATGAGTTACTTGTACTTTGAAATGAATTGCTTGTACTTTTAAATGAATTGCTTGTACTTTTAAATGAATTGCTTGTACTTTTAAATGAATTACTTGTACTTTGAAATGAATTGCTTGTATTTTTAAACGAATTGCTTGTACTTTGAAATGAATTGCTTGTACTTTTAAATGAATTGCTTGTACTTTTAAATGAATTGCTCGTACTTTGAGATAGTCTGTAAAGTTGCTACATATATAAGTGTCTGTTCTAACATGGATATATATCAACTGTATTTGTTAGATTCTGACAGGTGAAGATTGGAACGCCGTGATGTACGATGGGATTGCTGCGTATGGCGGCGTCACATCTTTTGGCGTCATCGTCTGCTTCTACTTTGTTGTCCTCTTCATTTGCGGCAACTGTATCCTTTAGCCAAATGTCTTTGTTCTGATGTGCCATTGTCTTTATTTGATGCCATTGTACAAAGGTGACAGGACTAACATAAAGCTACTCTAAGTGCTCTTTGAAAGTGGCCTTAATTGTAGCCTAATCTGAAATGCTGAGGCAATAACATTTCTGCCAGTGATTCTTATGTCTTAATTATGATTAATGGTTTTTATTTCTGCCTCAGATTAAACAACAAAAGCTAGTCCTAGTCCTCATAGTAATTTCTTCTTCATTAAGTTCTTGGGTATAGTAAAGGACAATGGTATCAAGTCACTTTTGCCATAATACTAGAATGACAAAATAAATAAAATTGAAAGAAAATATTTTGGACTTTCAGTCGTTTTCTGTATGCTGCTGAAATGTTTTGCATTCACGTTGCTTGAGTGGGCAATCCCACAGAAGCGGTCTGGTCTTATCTGCTCAAATATGAGTCATCATCATCATTTTCGGTTTGCCTATCCTGATGGCCTGCTATGTCTTGATATGACGATGCTGATTCCTTGATTTTGCATTAAAGACATCTTGCTGAATGTCTTCTTGGCTATTGCTGTCGACAACTTGGCTGATGCGGATGCACTTGGAGAAAGTGAGAAGCAGGAGGAAGAAGAGGAGGAAGAGGCAGCCATGGTAAGCGCATACAATACATGTACATCCGTCTTTCATTCCACGTTGCTTACAATGAACAAAGATGCGGAACAAAAAAATCCTGCTCGTGTATGTGTTATTAAGGAACGAGTTAATGACTTCGTGATCAATCAAGCAAGCATTTGCGCTAATTATGATTTTTGTAACAGTGGATGAGTTTAGTTTGTGAATTCATGAAAGCATGAACGTGCAAATGTGTGTGTGTGTTTGCAGGAGGAGAAGGTGGCAGTGGAAGGTGCTACAGAGGCAGGTGACGCTGGTGACGTTGGAGACGGTGGAAATGAATTGGCTGACGATGAAGAAAAGCAGAATGAGTCTTCCAAGATGAACCACAGGTATTACACTAATTAGCCGATCATTGTTTATATGATAAATAAACATCAGTCCTTTACTGTAATCATTTCTAGCATTGTCACAGCGCAGGTAAGAAAGCAGGTGAGCAAGATGACGATGCATATTCTGTGCATCACTTCATTTCATATGCTGGGTTTGATATGGATCTGCACAACCACACCTTCCCTACAATGTTCAATGTAGACTATGTATGCGTGGTTGGAACCTTTGCCTAGTAGTTCAGATTTATCTAACCAACACTCTAAAGAAGAGAAATAGACAAAAATCATGTTCTAAAGAGACTCAAAAGACTTTTCTATTCACCCACGTGAGATCTAGAACATACATGTAGTGTTGGATGAAGTTTTGAAATAAGTAACTAAGTATATAAATTTTTATGTATATAGGAAATTTATGTCAAGTTTAGCATGAAATTTCAAGTTGCCCAAGGAATACAAGAAAGAACTGCATTGTCAATTTTTTATGGAATAAACATTTTCTGCCAGAGGATGCATGTACAAAGTTCATGGTGTGAGAATGCAGTGCTATGTAGAATTGCGTGATTAGAGAAACTTCATCGCAATTGATGCAATAATTTTAGCTGAAAACATGATGGTCCTTGCGCATTATTGACTTATATTTATAGTTTTGACTCGAGTGTATTAGCTATATATAGAGTTAGGACTTAGCTATATTTAGAGTTATAGCTGTTGGCTATATTTGGAGTTGTGACTGTTGGATATATTTAGAGTTATAACTATTGGCTGTATTTGGATATGCAGAAAAAATTCTGTTAATTGGGTTCCAATAGTTTGCATGGTTATTATTGCAGGATTGTCAGATATTTATAGCATCTATTTATATCCAACTATTTAAATTTAGCCACGTCCTCTTCTTGATTATCATCTGCTTTGCTGTAGTAAAATGCTTTTATCAGCATTTTTGACCGGATCCCACAAAATGTCTGATATTGTTTAGTCAATGTGTCAAAGGCCTTTGAAGCAAATATTTTTGATGATGCTGAATTGGCAATAACTGATGATAAAAGTTGTGAGGAAGGGTAATCAAGTGGAAGAAATGTAAGATCATTTTTTGCACTAAATTCATCATCACGTGTGACATTGTTTTAAAGTTTTGATGCTGTTCATGCATTTTTTTTTCAAGTTTGTCTTTCTGACTTTCATTAGGCCTAATCTTTTACCCGTTTGCCCCGAGAATATCCGCTGAAAACGGACTTAAAATTTTAAAATGATTGGGTAAAGGGTTAAAAAACATTTGTTTAATTTGGAGGTGAAACCATGAATGAACAGATTTTTGTAGCAGATTATTGAAAAATAAGAGATGAACAAAATGTTTCATTACATGTGTATAATATTGCTAATGGTTTTTAGCATGCTTTCAAATGAAATCATTCTGGTCAAATTCATCAAAAAAATTGGTGGCACGTTTGATACCATACTGTCGTGGAGCAGAGATCGATTTGCGAAACCCCGCAGGATAGACGTGCTTTGTAGGCTGGTATTAGCGCAATTGTATTGCAGGCTGTCTGTTCTGTTAGTTGTTAAGATTGATGTTAATTAAGATAACTGCATAATTGTACACTGTAACCGGTTGCGTCCTGTCAACCGGATTGTTGAATAAACGATGATTATTATTATTATTATTATATTATTATTATTATTATAACTGCCACACAGTTGACGTTAGCCCAGTAAACCACTGTTTGGTAGTCATTCATTCATTCATTCATTCAGTTCAAAAATTTGCATAGCGTCCCTTTAAGAAATCCACTCAGAGGCGCTCCCAGTCCACAAAAACCAGTGAACCAATTCTGTATTCGATGCGCTGTGAGATAGGGAGCCAGTGTAGAGTATCGTGCATGAAAGATGAAACAGAGGCATATTTAGGTATTCACCCAATTAGCCGGGCGGCAGACCGAAGAACACGGTCTAGTTGGGAGATCAATATCTCTTTTAAGTTATAAGTTATGTCTGAAGGTTAAATTGCAAATATTTTGACACTTTAAGTGATGTAGTCTGTAAACAAAGGGTGGATGGATGGTCCTGGATATCCTGCGGAACATAAACAGTAGGGTACACCATGGCTTATCCAAACGGTCTTGTTGACCATGACAGCAGTTTCTTAGATGATCTCTTATTCGGTTGCTGGCATGAGAAATCCTCTGTACATGTTCACTGTTCAGATTAGTTGGATAGCATGAGTATTGCTTGAAAGGCATTATAAAGGTGTTTTGTTATAACTGTATTGATCTTTTAGTCCGTTTTCCAACTAAGGTCTGTGTCGCTTAAAAATATGCACCCAATCATTTTTCTTTTGCTTTTGCTGCTCGTCGTCTTTTTCTTTCCTATGAAATTGATCTCACGACTTCTGAGTTGTTGCTTATATGCGATTTTGACCAAAGGACTCTGCCTCAGATGACATTTCATTAGAGGGGATTTTCGGTTGCTGGACCTACTTTCTTCAAGCTCTCTGTCTCCATCTCTGTCTCTGTCTCCTTGTTGTCTGTGGTGCTCTGCTCTGTCTCTTGCATCGTTTCATTTCTAGTTATTTAAGGCTTACAAATTTTTTTCAAATGTCTATCAACTCTTGAGTGCGTTTCTGCATTATAGATTCATCTTCTGCTGGTGATGACTCTTTTGGTTTAGGAGCGCCATCAGTTGATGCCTTTTGTATTAGACACAATAGAAGTTATGAACTACAATAATACTTAGTAACGGCCCTTTGTTGAGCTGTTTGTTTGTCTCCTTGTCTCTCCTGTCTCTTTCGGTGCAATGATTGCAATATTCTTCATGATGTGTGGAAGTGGACTTTGGCGCAATCTCGCGTTTGCTGGTACATTTTCCTGAAGGAGTCCTTTAACAGCACGTCTTGCGGTTGCACTTGACACATTGCAACGTGTGCAAACTTTTCTTAAGAGATACTTCATTCTGTCAGTATCTAGCAGCAATGCTCAGGTCTATAAATGCTATGTATGTGTGCATGCATGTGTGGTTGTGTGTGTGTTCTATAAGCGAGGTGGCAGTCCAATGGTGGCAGACCATGTTCACAGTGTGGTACCACTTGTTCAACATGGTCATACCTGTTGTAGCTAATATTTATGTGAGTTGCTAGATGATTCTCTTACGTTCAAGGTAGTTTTGTGTCAGAGTCTGCAGTTGAGGCGCCTCCATCTCTGAAAATTTATGTAGGTCCTTCACAGAAGTCATCGTCATGTCATTGCACAACAATGTTTTTTTCAGAGATGACCAAGGAACATCTGCACTCACCAAGGCAAAACGGGTTACAATAGAAACAATGGATACGACAGATACGGAGCTTGATGATGAAGGAAAAAACGAGAGTAAAGGTCTGTTGTCATCAATAATTCTCTGCAATTGTTTTCCTTCCTGGTAAAGTAATGTGGCTTTGAAACCAATTTAGACCTTGTATCGAGTTGCACATTTGGCTCCATATTTCATTGTCTTTGAATGGTTTGCAAAAGATTCTCTATACCTGTGTAATGGTGTTCATATGCGTCAAAGTGCATGTGTAGCTACAATTCTGCAATAATTGAATCTTGCTGTAGCACAGAACGACATAAAGTCTGTGGTTCTTGATAAGTTGCGGTCATTGTTTGGTCATGTCATCTGTTTAGTCATGTCATCTGTTTAGTCATGTCAACTGTTTAGTCATGTCATCTGTTTAGTCATGTCATCTGTTTAGTCATGTCATCTGGTTGGATGGTTGGATGGAATTGCTGCAGAAAAATGTTTTGGTTGTTGTCAATATTTGCAGAATTTGTCAGATTCTTATTGTTATTATGATTTATAAAGTGTTCTGTTGTATTAATTTCCAACGCGTGAGGCTGCATCAGTCAATGGTGCATCAGAACCAAGCCATAATTATTGGGTCAATGTCCCGAAGATCAGTTCATTACAGCAAAGAGGAAAAACAATTTTCAACAGTACATCTAAAGCTGAGAATGTGATGATTATAAATCTAGATGAAACTGGATAGACACACGGAGATACTTCCAGGTTCTAGATCCAGTAACTGGAAAAACTCATTTGCAGAGACCAGTTCCAGTTTCAAGTCTGATGAGTAAAGGATATTTGAAAATGACCAGATGAGGGGTGAATGACGATAAGTCAAGAGACCAAGAACAGAGCATTTACATGTAAATGGCCAGAGTTCACTGGTTTGACCAAAAAAGTGTGTCACACATCTTCATTTTCTTTGTGGCTGGCTAGAGTTCACTGGTTTAATCACAGAAGGCATATCACACAACCTTTCCATGCCATTTTTCAGATAACATGGGTTTTTATATTGCTGACATTGTAGCTTTGAGGTCTTCAATGAAAGCCCTGTAATTATGCAAATTTATTAATATTGCCTCATTCCTCTTCTAAGCATGTTTTTGTCTATGAGTTGTATATTTTTCGTGCCAGCTCTTTTTCTGGCTGTATGTCAGTCTGTGTGTACGTCAGTCGCTGTGTGTTTTCTCTCTCTTGTGAATGTTGTTTTGTTCACAATGCCTGGCTGTGGACTGAGGCAATTCTGTCCTTGGTCGGGTATGTTGTAATTTTGTAACCCTGCGAGCAAGTTTACTCATTTATTCCTCAAGGCCTATCCTGCTGTTTAGTTTAGTATGTGAGGCGCCCTTGTAACGGCATGGCTGTGTTACGGCGCCATAGAAATCGTCATTGTTATTATTATTATTATTATTATTATTATTATTATTATTATTATTATTATTATTATTATTATTATTATTATTATTATTATTATTATTATATGTGCATTTCTGGCAACCATTCTCCATACTTTTAATTCCGGTTGTTTGTATTGGTTTTTCCCCTGCAATAATTTGTCTTCCAGATGAAAATGAGACTGAGGAAGAGGAAGGTGCTGGCCGGGAGGAGGATGATGATAAGGACGTGAAGTCTGGAGCACGTCCAAGAAGGATCTCGGAACTGAAGATGCCAAATAAATCAAAACCAATTCCACCAGCCAGCTCACTTTTCATCTTATCACCAACAAACAAGTAAGAGTTGATTATAGCAATTTGGTGAGAATTGAAATCATCATCATCTTCGTCATCGTCATCATCGTCATCGTCATCATCATCATCATCGTAATTGCTTCCATTTAAGTGGTGCCTGTCACAAGCAGTGTCTATGAAATGGATTAACAGTTTAATGATGAGCTGTATTGATTCCCAGTTGCTTTAGTCACTTTTAGTCACTTTTAGTCACTTTCGCCATTAGAGTGTCAAGCTTATTTGTTTGTTTGTTTGTTGGTTTGTATGTGCACTTGTCATAGCGCCCCTTCCAGCTCTCTACTCAGAGGCGCTCCCGACTGCAGAGCGGACACTGCATCGGAGTTTCACGCCGTAGCGCTGAACAATTGCGAGTGAAGGACTTGCCAAGGTCCCTACGCGGCGACTTGGGGTGGATTCGAACCTTGAACCTTCCGGCTTCAAGGCAGCGATGCCACCACTACACCACCGCGCCCCACATTATATGAGCTATTGGTCAATGTGGAATTATTGTTTTGATCATCTTAAACTTTTTCCATTTTTTAGACTGGATGCTAGGGAGACTATTTTTACAATGGCACATATGATAATCCGATATTTTGCTGATACAATAAATGGCATGCGTTGGACAGATTTGGGAAATAACACTAGCGAGTAACTATGAGAAAATCTCTTACTATTGGGTCTTTTACCCCATACTACCCCACTTTTGTCAAACTGATCATGATGAAAATCTTTTAGCCCTTTTATTGCTCTCATTTATGGTACCATTATTTACATTGAAAGACGCTGGTTTCCGAACATAGTCTGCTTTCAAAACTGCACCTTTAATGCATGTGTAAACACAAATTTTTTTTCACAAAATTATCTGAGTCACGCCTAAGCAGTGATTCGGTGGTGTCACCAGAACACAACATTTTTTGCTTAATGTACACATATTATACAAGGCCGGTGAATAAGCTGGTCTCCCTGACGTGGCTTTTGTGGGCGCTGAGAAATTCTCGAAGATTTACATTGCATTACAAGGCATCATCGAATGAAGAAAGTGCACCAAAGTCAAACCATAATTGATTTAACATAGAGAAGAGGGGCATGGCTAGAGCGCTCATAGGTTCAAGGCTCCTCTACATGGACGATGGTCATTGTGGAGGTATACCATGAGACTTTAGTCTTTCACTTACAGTAATTGCTCTGCACACATTTTACCATAACTGTCGTATTGTTGTTTGCTTTTCTCAATCCTTTGAAAATACAATGTCGCATTGTATTGCATGTATAAAATAAACATCAAAAAGACAAAAGTTATGAAGATCTGTAAGGAAAAGGAAACAACTGTATGTATAAAAATAGATGGAGAAGAAATAGAGCAGGTGAAGGAATTCTGCTACTTGGGAAGCTTAATATCAAGCGATGCCAAATGTCTTAAAGAGACAAAGAGCAATGGGTAAAGAGGCATTCTGAAAAAGGAAAGAATTGCTAAGAGGAGGGCTAAATAGAAATCTTAAGAAAAGAATGGTCAAAACATTGATATGGAGTGTGACGTTATATGGCGCAGAGACATGGACAATGAGAAAAGAAGACACCAAGCGGCTGAAAGCTTTTGAGATGTGGGTTTGGAGAAAGATGGAGAAAATTAGTTGGAAAAAGCATGCTGCGAACGAGGAAGTGCTGACGATGGTGGAAGAGAAAAGATCCCTGCTGGACACAATAAAGATGAGACAAAAGAATTGGGTGGGGCATTTGCTGCAAGGTAATTCACTGCAGAAAGAAATAATTGAAGGAAGATTGGAGGGGAAAAGGTGCAGAGGAAGGCCTAGACAAAAACTGCTGGACGGGATGATGGAGAAGAGTTACAGAGAACTTTAGTACATGGCACAACAGCGTGAAAGGTGGACGTTTGGACCTGCTACTCGGCTGAGAACCTAAGGAAGAAAAATTGTATTGTATGTGTATGTGTGTCAAATGTAACACACGACTTTAGCTAACAATAGAGCGTTTGTCTGTTCCAGGTTTCGTGTAATCTGTTATCGATTCTGCACTCATTCATACTGGGCCAACTTCATCCTCGTCTGCATTCTCATCAGCAGCTCAGTGCTGGCTGCAGAGGACCCTCTCAAGGCCACGTCGGACCGAAATGTTGTCAGTTCTTCTTCTTTAATCTTCTATGTATTATTTGTTAACGCATTTCTTTCATCAAATAATTATTTTTTCTTCTCTAATTATTTAATTATATTCTCTTTTGCTATTTCTCATTTGTATTGAATTTATTTAATCACATTTTCATTCATTACCTGCATCTGTTGTTTAAACTTCTTGCCAGTACAATAAATTACTCACTGAGTCTGATGCTGGCTAGCACTCGCCTCTTTCTTCTTCTTCTTCCCTGATAACATGATTTGTCTTTTCTGTGTACTTGCATGCCTACCAAGTCTTTCATGCACTTTGCTTGTTGTTAAGATATTGCTGCTGAGATATACTTTTTTTTGGCTAACTCATGTGCCAAGGCGTTGTCCTGTTTTTAAACTTGTGCACTGATTCATGTATAATGTACACAAGTCCATCATTCAGTTTGTTTTGTTCATTTGTTCCAAATATGGGACATTTTTACAAGTTACTCTATTTTGCCTTTTCTCATTTCTTTGCTGAATCACTTGTTACCATGTCTGACGATGACCAGCATTTTGACTTGTTTTCCATGTTCATTCATTCATTCTTTTCGACAATTTATATAGCGCCCCTTCAATAAACCTACTCAGAGGCGCTTCCAGCCCAGCCACAGCTAAAAAAGTAAGATTTGAGCAACTTATAAAAAGCAGGTGAATTTAGCCTAAACATAAGTCGTAAGGTTAGTGGGAGGCCATTCCGGATAGCGGAACCCACAATAGAGAAGGCTCAACACTGTATGGTAGAAGTGCGAGCTCGAGGAACCAAAAGCTTCCACATTGTTGCAGAGCAAAGATTTCAACGAGCTGCCAGGTCGGAGACGGGTCGACAAAGGCTAGACAGGTATGAGGGAGCACAATAAAGAAGGCATCGCCAAACATTAGTTGGCTGGCTGTTGTTGGTCATTGTTTATCTTTGTATGTTTGTATGTGCACTTGTTACAGCACCCCTTCAAGCACTCTACTCAGAGGCACTCCCGACTGCAGAGCGGACACTGCATCTGAGTTTCACGCCGAAACGCTGAGCATTTGTGAGTAAAGGACTTGTCCAAGGTCCCTATGTGGCGATTTGAGGTGGATTCGAACCACGAACCTTCCAGCTTCAAGGCAACGACACCACCACTGCACCACCGCGCCCCACAAAATTGTATTGTTAAGTTTAAATTTCTTTCTCATTGCTTCAATAGTATTCTTTGTAATTTTTTAGATTTTAAAGTACTTTGATTACTTCTTCACATCTGTCTTTACACTTGAAATCAGTCTAAAGGTAAGATTAATATTCAATTATTCATGTTGTCAAATTGTTTAAATATCAAGTTAACATTTTTATGTAAGGTATTTATTGTAAAACTGTAATTTTATATGCCGTATTGGTATTTATTAAAGATCATTAAATTTTAGTTTATTTGATCCTCCGGCATATCTAGGAAGAATTTGCTGCTTGTTACTTGTTTTTGCTTAATTAATTAAGTCTTGTTTATGGTAGTCATGAACTTCAGTTTTGATGAATAACTGTGCTGTGATATAAAGGAAATAGTTAGCGCCCTCGAATGAAAGCCAGCTGAAACTAAAGACCATTCATGAGATCAGCTGTGGGGTGCGGTGGTGTAGTGGTGGCGTCGTTGCCTTGAAGCCGGAAGGTTCGAGGAATCGAGGTTTGAATCCACCTCAAGTCGCCGCGTAGGGACCTTTGGGCAAGTCCTTCATTCGCAATTGCTCAGTGCTTTGCCATGAAACTCTGATGCAGTGTCCACGCTGTAGTCCCCGGGAGCGCCTCTGAGTAGCGGTTGAGGGCTGGAAGAGACGCTATAACAAGTGCGCATACAAACAAATACAAGCAGCCAATCCAGGCTAATGCTATGGACAAGCAGAGCCACATTCATCTGCAAAAGATTTTTTCTGTTCCAAACATTTAGCAGCAAAGAATGTGAATTCATTGCCAAGGTGAATTGACAACACAAGATCACTGCAGGACACCAGTGCCTTGTATTGTATTGTATTGTATTGTATTGAATGGAATTATAGGTTTTCGCAGTTGGAAAAGCTATTTGGTGCATCTTACATTGGAAGTCTCCAAGACGATGTCTGGCATGATGAGTCTTCTCAATTGATGTCTGCCTGCATTACACCTGCTACCTACTAACAGGAGGGTTCGCATGCTAGTTGTCTGGCTGTGGGTCTGGCTGGCTGGCTGGCTGGCTGATTAACCAGTATAGTGTGTGTGTGAGATCAACTGGTCTGTGTGACTGATTGATTAAACTTATTCTTATAGCTGTAGACATTGAATCACTTAAATTAACTGATCAATCGATTGCTGTAGATTATCACGTATGGTCTGGTGCTGCACAAGGATTCATTCTGTCGAAGTGCATTCAATCTTCTCGATTTACTTGTCGTCGCTGTTGCTCTCATCTCCTTTGGTCTCGAGTAAGTCTTCACTGCATACGCTTCATTGCCATATTATAAACCAACGTAAGTCCTCACTACGTGCGTTTCATTGCCATATTATAAACAAACGTAAGTCTTCACTACGTGCGTTTCATTGCCATTTTATAAACCAACGTAGTCCTCACTACGTACGCTTCATTGCCATATTATAAACAAACGTCGCTGCTGCTATCTTAGTCTTAGTTGTCAGGGAATTTAGAATCGTGGAAGTCAAATGCATGAAAAAATTATATGGTTTCGTGTCAACCTCTGAACCACAGACATTTGACATAAGGGTTATCACTACAGACATATGGTAGTACTGGGGTCACGAGGGGCGGATGATCTTAATCATATATTTTTTAGTATCATACATACATGGGATGTGGTGGCGCATTGGTATGTTCGGTACCTTGTGACCGGAGAGTAGCAGGTTCGAATCTACCTCTAGCCACTATGTCGCGACCTTGGACAAGTTGCTCGCCCATAATTGTCTCCTTTGCTGCTAGGTGAAGGAGCTTACCAGTCAGGATTCACGATTTGACTGTGACATCTTAGCGTAGGAAATGATGAGTAATGAAATTAGACAGATTATATTGAAGTCTGATCAACTCATCATGCAACGCTCCCATTTGGAATAGGCAAATTATTATATATATATATATATATATATATATACATACAATGTATATATACATACTATAGTATTACATACATACATACATACATACATACATACATACATACATACATACATACATACATACATACATACATACATACATACATACATACATACATACATACATACATACATACATACATGCATGCATGCATGCATGAATGCATTCATGCATGCATGCATACAATCATACATACATACATACATACATACATGTACATACATACATACATACATACATACATACATACATACATACATACATACATACATACATACATACATACATACATACATACATACATACATACATACATACATACATACATACATACATACATACATACATACATGCATGCATGCATGCATGAATGCATTCATGCATGCATGCATACAATCATACATACATACATACATACATACATACATACATACATACATACATACATACATACATACGTATACTTGCATTTGATGCATTATTACTATAATAATTGAAATCTAAGCGAGTAAGATCATCCAATTTTTGCTGCATTGAGTGGATTATCAGTGAATTCAGAAAATGGAAACTGTGCTATACTCTCATATACAGGGTGCGCAAAAAAAATAGGTTTTTTGCCCATACCTTGACCAATAGCAAGAATTTCAAAATGAAATTTTACGGGCTTATAGACAATTCATATTTACACATCAAGGTCAGATTTCATCAAAATATTTCAAACAGACCAAAAGTTATACCACTTTTAGTGAGGACACCGTTTTTTGACGATTCAAAAACGAAACGCAGCAAAAAGTAACAAAAACACAATTTTATTAAGTCTCATCTCTAATGACTGTTGTCAAATAAACTTGGTAGTGCTTCACAACTTGTGTTCAATGTGCCCACCACCAGTGCCAAAACTTCTTTTGAGTTTCTTTGCAAAGTTCTTGATGGACCTGTTGATTAATCTGACAGATTCCTTATTTACCAATTTGATTGTCATCTTGCTAAGTGACTTCTCAGTGGCGTGCAGCTATGCTGGTACCCCGTTTCTCTTTTAAATTGTAATAATAATGATCATCTGGCAATATCAAGGCTATTTGATACCAATTATTTGAAATGAGAAAAAAATCGTGTTTCTGTTTCTTTTTTGTTGCGTTTCGTTTTTGAATCATCAAAAAACGGTGGGTGACCTCCCTAAAAGTGGTATAACTTTTGTTCTGATTGAAATATTTTGATGGAATCTGACCACCATGTGCAGATATGAATTGTCTTTAAACCTGTAAAATTTCATTTCGATATTCTTAACTTTGGCCAAGATATTGGCCAGAATAATTAGATTGGTTTTTTGTTGCCTTTTGTTGCGTCGTGTTTTTGAATCGTCAAAGAAGGTGGGTGACCTCACTAAAAGTGGTGCAACGTTTGTTATTTTTGAAATATTTTGATGAAATCTGGCTATAATGTGTAAATATGAATTGTCTATAAGCCTGTAAAAATTCATTTGGAAATTCTTACTTTTGGTCAAGAAATTGGCAAAAAACCTAGTTTTTTTTGGCGCACCCTGTATATATTATATAATCTATATATATATATATATATATATATATATATATCTGGAGACTTGTAAATGCATTTGCGAATCGAAAAGGGCGCTGATAACGATGACGATAATTGCACTGACATTTCTTTCCAGTAATGAAGCAATCAGTGTTGTTAAGATCCTGCGTGTCCTTCGAGTGCTCAGGCCACTTCGAGCAATTAACCGAGCGAAAGGCCTTAAGGTCAGTTGTCCATCAAATTGGCTTTTTATCTCTGGTCAAATTATATTTGAACTTTCACTGTTATGCAGTTTTTACCATAGTTGTAAAATCAATTCCTCGTTTTTATTCTTTTCATAAACCCCTTTTTTGATTTTTTTCCTTCTTGTTTTTTTTACCATTTTTAACTTTTTTTATGTGATCATATTTATTTATTTACTGTCTGTAATTATTTTCCATAATTTTCTTTTCTTCTGATATCCTTAAACTGTCTCCCTAATTTCAAGGATTCCACTAATTCTGATCACTATTTGACTGTTTTACTTAGTGTTTACTAATAAAGTTGTGTTATTTGTTGCTGATAAAAATTACATTGCATAAACAAGGTTCTTAATTTTAAACTGTAGTAAAAGATATAACCAGGTCCAATTGCTTTTTGTTTTCTGGTTTTTCTAGTTTTTCTGTTTTTTATATTTGAATAAAACAACGTTTAATTCGGTTTTTTTATTGAATTTTTGTCGTTTTAAACATGTTTGGTTTTGTCATTTAACTTAAGCACGCTACTTATATAGTCAGTTTGAACCTAAAAACTGGACATTTGCTTTTTGACTATGTAAAGCATCTCAAAATCACTTGGCTATTACACAAGTGAAAAAATGAAATTTCAGATATATAGACTTTAATATTTAGATTCTAAGAAGTTCTTCTAACTTAACTGTGCTACTTACGTTGCACATACTGTTTAGCATCGACGATGGTACAGTTGTTTTAGGAATAACATTGTTAAACTGTTGTTTTCAGTACATGTTATTTAAGCTACGAGTGCCGTGTGCTGCTGTTAACGCATGTGATGTGTGTTCTGCTCTTAGCATGTTGTTCAGTGTGTCATTGTTGCTGTGAAGACGATCTACAACATAATGCTCGTCACGTTTCTTCTCGAGTTCATGTTTGCTGTCATAGGTGTTCAGTTGTTTAAAGTAAGTCCTTCAGTTTTACAACATGATGCATGCTTTGTCCTTTCCAGTCCTGTTTGACATGTCCTACTCATACATTGGCATTTCATGATGTTGTCAAAATCGTGTCTCTCAATTCATGCATTTAAAATTCATTGTATATTTTAATTTGAATACTTTCGAAATTCTCAATAATTATCATCAAAATCAACATCATCACTTCTCTAATCATCCACCTCTTTGATGGAAGAAACATTTTATATGCAGCAACCTTCATGATCATTCTGCCTCATACTTGCAAAGTTTCTGAACAGTGTAAGTTACAGTAGAGTTGCTGTTCTTACTGATTAACTAGGTCACTGAATATTTATTTATGTCAGGTGACTGTCACTGAATATTTATTTATGTCAGGTGACTGTCACTGAATATTTATTCATGTCAGGTGACTAATTCTAGATATCTTGGTATTTGCATTTGACTCCAGACAGATATTGGTGTTTGAAATTCTATCTAAGATTAATTAACTATTTGAGAGGTTGAGAGATGCAATATCCATTGAAATGCATTCAAACGTGTTTTTCAGGGAACATTCCATGAATGCAGTGATCGTTCAAAAATGACGGAAGTGGATTGCAAGTAAGCAATTGTTGCCTTCTTGACAACGGATGAAATTTTGGTCCTAAAAGATTTAAAGACTTAGCATAATGGAAAATTTGTGTAGTACACCCGAGTCATGACTTCGTGCATTTAACCTGGACTGCTGTAATTCGCTATTCCTTGATGTCACAAAGTAAAACTTACAAAAGACGACCACAGAGGTCAGCATTCAGCTATGAATCATGACCATTTGTCAAAGCATTGGTGGGAATGCACTGATGATGATTGGAAGAAAGATCATTTGCATCGTATCTATTTTCATCATTTTTAGTATGCCACGAAGGCACTGCATGGGCAGGACTAAGTGTTATATTGGCGATGATGATGATGATGATGATGATGTTGTTGTTGATGTTGTTGTTGAAGGGGTCAGTTTGTTGTCTATCGAGGGGGAGCTGTTGATCGGCCAACAGTGGAGGAGCGCATTTGGCGAAACAATGACTTCAACTTTGATGATGTTAGTCAGGGCATGCTGACGCTGTTCACGGTTGCCACGTTTGAAGGCTGGCCTAAGTATGCAGCCCATCACCTCTTCCTCCTCCTCCTCCGTCTCTCTCTCTCTCTTTCTCTTTCTCTCTCTCTCTCTCTCTCTCTCTCTCTCTCTCTCTCTCTCTCTCTCTCTCTCTCTCTCTCTCTCTCTCTCTCTCTCTGCCTCCTCCTCCTCCTTCTATCCTATTCTGCTTTGTTTCTTTCTCTTTCTGTCAATCTCTTTTCTTTATTTCTTCTTCTTATCTATTCAACATCTAATAATAAAACTCCTATAGTGTCATTATCATAATAATGTGCAAGGTGGCCACCATTAGTAACTGTTGCTTTAGAGTGAGATAAAAGTCGATGATGATAGACAGTTGTCCACTGATTTACCTGAGAAGTTGAAATGTATGAGTTAGTGTGATTTTTATTAAGTAAATGCTGTTATTACGATGTGCTTCAGGTATAAATTGATAATTGTGGTAAGGCCTATAAATGGGGTTTTTCCAGTAACACGACCAAGTCACTGTTTTGGCACAACTCAGATTGTTTGGTGAAATTTTTTTGTGAAAATTTCTTTTTCTATTTAAAAGAACTCTGCAAGTACACTGCGCTCATTGTAGTTGCGAACGATGGGAAACTTTTATCCAATAATTGCTATATGTAATAGATTAAATCAAATCAAATCAAATCAATTTATTGGTCCGTTTGTAAGAATAACAAGCACACCAAGTTAGGAACAAAAGTTACACAAGCATCTCAAGTATAACCAAGTTGTTAAACATTAATCAATCCAATGACTTAATTAGTTAACATAGATGTTTTAAACAGGTAAGGATTGCTTAAACCTAGTGGTTCTAAGGTTAAGTGATGCCATTGTGGACAATTGCCCTAGACCCGGGATGCGAGGTTTTAAAAAAAAACTCGTGCAATAGTGGACACAAATGGAGACCCAGAAGGGAGGAAAACCCGCTAATAGGGCCCCCAGACAAACTATTAAATAATTTTGATAGATACACACAGATTAATATGTAAACTGAATAAATATTATGCATTATTACCATAATTTTGCGTTTTGTTATTATTATTATATCATACAGTTGTTTGGTCATTCTTTCAGCATGGGTGTTAATTATCGGAAGGGGTAATTGTCTGAGGGTAATTGGCACCGTGAGTAATTGTCTGGGGTAATTGTCCGGGGGTAATTGTCTGGGGGTAATTGTCTGGGAGGGGGTTATTGTCCTGTTACCCTTGACAATGCAAATTTCTGTTTATTGTTTACCTTGTTATAATGCAATATAATTAAGCTCATGCAAACATGGTTTCATGAATGACTTGTATATACCGTAGCAGCAATGATTGTTATTAGGAATGCAACAATGGTGATGGTGGAAATGGTTGTGATTGCTGCTGGTGACGATGATGATGGCGATTGATTATGATGATGAGGTTGATTGTTTCAGTCTGATGTATCGAAGTATTGACTCTCATCAGGAGAACCTTGGTCCAATCTACAACTATCGCCAGGGCATTGCTGTCTTCTTCTTCATCTACATCATCATCATCGCCTTCTTCATGGTCAATATCTTCGTCGGATTTGTCATCGTTACTTTTCAGAACGAAGGAGAACAGGAATATAAGAACTGTGAACTCGACAAGAACCAGGTTTGACGGCTTACGGTGTAATGTGAAGAAGGTTTTATGCAGTTCAATCGCAAACCAGTTTGAAGCATACATTGCAGAGTGATGATCATACTGTAATCCAGTGGCGTAGCCAAGGAGGTTTCGGGGGTTAAAACCCCCCCATTGGCTTGGGGAAAAAGTTTTTTAAAGGTTATTTATCCACTTGAATAAGAAAAAAACAATTGCTTGTAGTAACAATTGTTTTTCTTACTTTATTCCATTTGTTACTTTATTCCCTTTTTATTTACTGTAATACTGTTGGGTTGGTTTCAGAAAGGGTATCCGGCCAGGCATAAAAACCAAACCCTCCCTGACTACACCACTGCTGTAATCAAACTGTTATGTGTAGTGCCTTTTCTGAACCGTTCAGTGCTTGTGCTGTATGCTTGTTTTCAAGTTTGTCCTTGGATGTTCACGCTGATTTAGCGAGAAGAAGTTGTTTGAATGTCTGGTCATTTGACAGAAAGATTATCAGAATTCCATGGGCAGATGATGATGGCGGTTCTAGGGCAATTACCCCCTGGACAACTACCCCCCGGACAATTACCCCCCCGACAATTACCCCCTGGACAACTACCCCCTGTGCCAATTACCCCCCGGACAATTACCCCCTGTATGAATTACCCCCCGGACAATTACCCCCCCGTGCCAATAAAGAAGTCTATGTCATGTTAAACGCAAGTTAGTGTTAAACGTTCAAGAAAAATATTAAATAAAATCCAATCTAACTACAGTTCTAAGCTAGTTGTAACGCCTGCCTAATAAAAAAATTTTAAGTTATCGATAGAGATCTGGATTCAGTTAGTTTAAAAAGCAAGGTTATGAGCAGCTCCACGAAGATCGTAAATGGCTTTGTGCGCGTCGTATTTGCGAAAAATAATTGCCAGAATCCTTGCGTTTGTGTCCGCATATTTCTTCCATGTAGGTTGTGGTGGGTGATAGTCTTAGGCAGCGCTCACGAGTATCTTCGTATACGCGTGAGGGAACAAGCTCACACTGCCACGGGGGGGTTGTTGTCCGGGGGTAATTGGTACGGGGGGTAATTGTCCGGGGGTAATTGGTACGGGGGGGGTAATTGTCCGGGGGTGATTGTCCTGGGTGGTAATTGTCCAGGGGGTAATTGTCCGGGGGGGGTAATTGTCCGGGGGGTAATTGTCCAGGGGGTAATTGTCCTGTCACCGATGATGGAATCTTATTCAGAGGCATTCATGTCTGTCCTATTGGATATGGAGGATAGTCTGGGCAAATTGGTGGGAGTGTAGATTCCAGTTGAGCAGTTATTCACTACTAGATCCCTCTCCAATCTCCAGCTTTGACGGTTTAAAGCCATTCCTAAAGTCACTGACATTCCGCGAGAAACTTGCAAGCTAAGTATTCAGTTCTGAAACTAGTCTGGCAAAAACTGGACTTTGTAGGAATCAATTGGCATAAAAGCAGCTTCTTCACAGTACAACTTTGACATAGATCCTGAGCATGACAAAAACTGCTTTGGCAAACAAAGATAAGTTTGATTTGCCTTTAGGTGTGACAGCAAAATTTGTATGGAAGCTGTGAATTCTGATTGCGGAAATATAGCAAGTTGGGCTTGCTTTGTTATTTAATTTTAATGGTGCAACTTAAAATAAAGTTGTCCGGGATACCAGTGTCGGTTAGTTTTTAGCATGATGGTTTGTGACGTCACGAGGGTTTGAGTAATGGCATTTGCTTAATAGGTGCTGTTATTTTCAGCGGAAATGCATAGAGTTTGCACTGAAAGCAAAGGCACAGAGGCGCTACATACCAAAAGTGCGGTTTCAGTATAAGATCTGGTGGTTTGTGACGTCACGAGGGTTTGAGTATGGCATCTTTATTCTCATCATGGTCAACACACTCACCCTGGCTATGAAGGTTGGTCGGAAAGTTTTCTTACATCTCTTCTTTTTGTCAGTTATTCTTTCGTTTTATTCACTCGTGTTAGTCTAATTTCTTGGTTCTATTATTTTAAATTTATTATATGCATCTGTAATATGATGTCCTGTAATAGCTCTATACTGGTGTCTTTTTTTCTTTCCTTTCCTATTATTCAGATTCATAAGTTTTATTTATTTTACAGTCTTTTATAAAAATGTGTCCAACCTATTGTACTTATTATTTTAAAAGTTTAGAAACTATGCCTTTGTCATTCTACGTTTTTATCTGATTTTTCTTCACTTCTTATTGTGTTGTGAAATTCTGTTTTTTGGTTCTGATTTTATTGCCTGTAGAGTTCTTTTCATATTTCTTAATTGTTTTATCAAGAATGTTTCTTTCTTCCTACCTCTCATTTTACTTGCCCTAGATTTTTCTTTTCTCTTTGTAAACTTCTTGTCCCAATGATCTATTTTGAAATTCCTTATTATGTTTCTAATGTCAATTTATAATCTTGTTTAGTATCGTTATAAACCAAGTCATTAAGCATGATTTATGTGAATCTAGTGTTAATTTGATCTAATCAGAAGAATTGTATTAGAGTTGCAGATTAGGTTCTAATTATTAATGTGAGATATGTTTGTTTGTTTAGTTTCATGGCCAGAGTAAAATCTACTCAGAGGTCTTGGATTATCTCAACATGATCTTCACTGGTGTCTTTACCATTGAATTCGTTCTCAAGCTAATTGCCTTCCGAATAAAGGTCAGTCTCAGTATCTGTATAATCTGCCACATCGTCATCATCATCATCATCATCATCATCATCATCATCATCATCATCATCATCATCATCATCATCATCATCATCATCATCATCATCATCATCATCATCATCATCATCATCATCATCATCATCAATCATCATCATCATCATCCTCATCATCATCATCTCAATAGTAGTGGTCAGCAGCAGTAATGATACATTTCCTATTGACAACTGCTAGTTTGAGATTCTATTTGTATTTGCTACTGATGGGAATATTATTGAATCATCCATTAAGTTTAATTATCAGTTCCTCATCTGCTCCATGTTCTCAGTTCTTTTGAAAGAAATTCAGTTTTGGGTGCATTAAGTTTCCCCTTGTTCTCCAATCATCTGACCATGTTCTTTAAAATTGCAAAATTGAATTTTTCTCTTTCAAAGATCATCAGCCGAAATGTTCAGTTTAAAATAATCAGTTTTTACTTCTGTTTTGATGATCATTCATTGTCAGTTGAACTGGACATGTCCAGTTGAACTTTTTGTTCATGGTCAAGCATTGATGTGTATTTGTATGAAACTTTTTGTTCATGGTCAAGCATTGATGTATATTTGTATGAAACTTTTTGTCATGGTCAAGCATTGATGTATATTTGTATGAAACTTTTTGCTCATGGTCAAGCATTAATGTGTATTTGTTAGATAGACCTAGTTTTGAACAGTTAACTAAACTGATCTTAAAAATTCTCTAATAGTTTACTTTTGTGATCATTTTTAAAAAATCAAACATTGCATGTGTGAAGTAATAATTTTTTGGGGTTGAAATTTCTTGCGTTTCTCATCCATGTCTGATGCCCAATTCTTTGACTGTTAATTGTGACATAATTTGTAAGTAGGCAGCTTAGATCGAAAGGTTTCCATGTTGTTGGTTACTCTTTTAGTTGCTCTTGCTGTAGCTGAGTCCTTCAGCCAAAGAAGAACTGAAGTCTTTAGATAATAAGGCGTCTAATATCGTATCTCTTAATGTTTGCATAATGTTCTGTTCGCAGAATTACTTTGGCGATCCGTGGAACGTTCTAGACTTTATTATAGTAATTGGAAGTATCACGGACATTATTGCTGCTCGCATCTTAGTAAGTGGAAAGTGGAATGTGGAGTTTTACAGCAGCTAACAGCATCCTGGCAATCGATAGTGCTTTAGCAGTGGGTTGGTTGAATGAGAAGTTCCAAAGAAATGCCTTTATTGCCACCAACTTTGGTTCTTTAAACTTTGATTACATTTGTTTTATCAAACCCTTTACCAATGTTTTTGGTACACTAGGAACTTCTTATTTGGCAGTTATAACAAACCTGTGTTATTTATTATCAGTTATTTCCCAAGAAATCAAGAAATTCCCAAGAGATCTTGATATAACCTTGTCATGTCAAAATTAACTTTATAACCGCAAAGGTTTAGGATGTCTATAGTGTAATAAGAAACAGAAGTGCATCGTTATTTGACCTGTAGGCAAAATTATCTGTTCCATTTATCTTTTTATAATTGAAAATGATTGCAACGGTACTGCCTCTTTAGCCAACAAGAAGGGGTGGTGGTGCTGCCCGCTTCATTTGCTGGGTCTCTGTGGATAATTGTGGTTGGCCATCACTTACCAATTGATTTACACCCCATCAATTTACAATTGATTTACACCCCATCAATTTACAATTGATTTACACCCCATCAATTTACAATTGATTTACACCCCATCAAGTTCAGACCTCATAGTATATTGGACATCTATATCTCTCTAGGAGGTCTAAATGAAACTGAAATTGAAACTGGTGACGTTTCTTTGAAACTTTGTCGTTTGCTTGTGTTTTGCTGCTCTATAAGCAGTGGAACTGGATGCCATTTGAATGCATAACTTGCCTCTTACAGAAATAACTTTCATTTAAAGGTTTGGTTGCCATGGCTTTGTTTGCTTTAGATGCTTCTTTTGAACTAAAACACAGTTTGCTTATGCATCTACTAACCCTATTTGGTGGTATTACTTGCGGAAGGTTTAACAGCGTTTAACTCAGTAGCTTTTTACAGTAAATGCTAGTTGCAGGGTAATGACGTCATTTGACACAGTCTACTCTGATTGTGTGGGGAATCAGAATTAAGAGAGCCAACTATTGGGTCAGAATTTCCTATCTAGTTTTCCACTTTGTCCCTTGAGACATTGGAACTCGTTGATTTGGAAGGGCTTGACATCTTCTGCAACGGCTGGAGTTGACTGTGTTCAGGGACAATGGATCCACACCAAGAAACAAACAGCATACTTCTGAAGAGCTGGAGATGCCACTTATAATATTATCATTCTCAATGTCAATGTCAGATGCCAGCCATTTAACTTAATTTTTATGCTTCAGCCTCAGCTATAATTATAAGGACCTCCAGACGTCTGCTCCTGTAACAGTTGCGTGCAATTTTGACACACAGACCAGATGATTGATCTGGGTGTCAAGTAAGTCCTCCATATTTGTCTGTGAAAACCATCCATTCGTGAATTACAACTTATCTGTTGTGCTGCTTCTTATTCCACCTTTATATTTATGACAAAATAATGTCAGTAGTGAGTCCAGTGGTTAAAGTGGTCTGGGTGAGCAGTGGGAACGCTGGATGAGAGCAGTGGGAACGCTGATGAAGAATTTCATTGAAATGCATGTATTTTAGAGTTCCATCATGATGAGCAGTGGGAACGCAAGCCAAGATTTTCGAGAGCAGTGGGAGCGCCGTTCCCACGCGTTCCCACCCACTTTAAACACTGGTAGTGACATTGTTCCATACTGTCAGGTTTTGGTCGAATGAATAAAAGCAGAATTTATTCAGTACTCCATTGTCTTCACCTTGACAGGTGCTATGCAAATTGGAAGGGGTAAATAATTATTGTGGTAAATTTTGTGTAAGTAGAGAAGACTGGTGAGATTCACCCCTTACCAAATCTCTCTGGTCAGTCTCTGAATTGCATCAATCAACCAACACAGTTTGTGCATGGCTTAATATATTAGTTATGTTTTGTGCTTGGTGCATGTGCTTACTAACATACTTACTTGTTGGCAGAACTACTTTGGTGATGCTTGGAATGTATTTGACTTTGTCATCGTGCTCGGCAGCTTCATCGACATTGTCTATACGGAGGTTAATGTAAGTGTCTGCACGAGATATACGAGATATTAAAGTCTGCGGATTCTGTATGGTTAACTTGACTGTGTTTGCATGTATTTATATCGACATTTGTATGGTATTATCTAACTGAAGTCAAAATAGAGAAAGTATAGTAAATGTTGAAACATTGTTATAGCGGTATTTAATAGAGTAACAATCTTCCACTGCCAAAAAGGCAGTTAATGACTTTTTTCTCTTGATCAGTTCTGCAGATGCCTGAGAACCTCTCTTTTTACCAGTGAAGACACTGGCCCAGGTCGGCAGCGCCTCTGATATTTGAGTAGTGCTATATAAATGCTCGATTTATTATTGCAAGCATAAGGGTTATGGTGACTTGTGTTGTTAGTGAATGGCTCATTGTGCACTTCAGAATATTATAACATTAGTGATAAAACACTTTAGATGCACTCTTCTCATAATAATATTAATCTCATATGCTCCAAGGAGGTAAATTCCAAGTCCAGTGTTGAACCGAAGTCATGCACAGTCGTAGAGAAAGACATTCAATGGCAAAGATGTTGCTAAGTTGGCGGCTAATCAATAAAACAGATTTGACATTCCTGAGGTTCAGCCTGAAGCTCGTATGTGACATCCAGGCACAGAGCACCTTCAATGTCTGAAACATTTTCTGCAGTAAGTAGGCATGCAGCCTTAATGCTACAAACTTTCCAGTGACAGAATGTTGCATTCTAAGGCTAGAGCAGAATGTTGCTCAAGTTGACAGGAGAGCACGTTGTGTCGTAATTGGCTGCGTACATGACTGACACATTACAACAACAACTAGAACTCACACTTCTAACACAACAGGGCAACATCAGATGTTGAGAGACTACTCCATCCAAGGGGGAGGAGGAGGAGGCAGACGTTGATTGTAGCTGCTCTGAAACATAATACAATCGACATTATTCCATATAAATTGGCATTACTTTAAAAGTTTTTAATTTTTTTATTCATTGAGTAACTGCTCAAGATGGTATTGGGTATGGTGATAGAAGCATTGTGAACTATGCTCTGTTCAGTGTACCTGATTGTGGAAGATGCTGTTGCTTGTTATTCAACAATTGATAGGAAGTGCAAGAATAGCTGTGTATTTTGCATTTTGCTGATGTTCTGCATTAACCTGTTTGAAGGCGATGACCCTGTCCTCCCAAGTGTCAGAGGTTTGTTTCTTTATGGTCTGCCAAAACTACCAAATAGTACCGGTAGTTGTGGTGGTGGTGGTGATGGTAGCTTAGAAAAGAGCAGTTGCTTAGCTGAATTGGTATTTTGCTACATCTAATTTGAAAATGAGTCTAAATGAGATTTCTGGCTTTTAATAGGACTTGGGATCCATGAGTATTTTTACCAAGTGAGATCTTGAGGTGATTTTCTTGGTGGCATTTTCTCATGAATCTTTTCCAAGTGCTGATTGTGCCTATCAGCCATTCTCATGTACAGATGTTCATCACTAACAGCACTGGGAGATATATCTGTCTAGTCATGTAGGCTATTGGAAATCAGTTCTTTGGAAGAGCATCAAACACCAGAATTTTGTATCAGTGATCAATAATTTGCCAGTGCTATGCTGGCAGTGCTTATGAGTAGATACTATGCAAGTTAGAGAGTAGTTAAAGTACCAGTAATAATTGTGCATCATAAATTATGCTGATCATTCTTGTTATTTTAATTGCTGAGCTATAATATCATAATCATGAATTAATGGATACTGTGTCATAGGCTAAGTGTGTTCAAATTCAGTTAAGGAAAAAATGCCTTTAATTTTGTCCTTTGGATGACCAGAATGGCAGGCGGCTAATGCAATGGCATTTCACACCTGGGCATTTCACACCTGTGCATTTCACACCTGTGCATTTCATACCTGAGCATTTGGTCTTTGGCACATCAGGTGAAATTAACAAGCTACTGTGAAGCGATGTAATATAATAAGGAAAATTAATTTTATAATCTAATATAATGACTTCTAAAGCAGCAGCATCATAACATGCAATCAGAACAATGTAATTAATTGGGAATCAGGTTGAATCTGACAGATGAGAAACTAGAGACCAGGATTAGCTACTGAACAACGAGCTGCCTTTCTTTCCCATTAACTTTAAGCAGTAGACTCTTGTCGCTAAAGTGTTAACACTTCTTGGAAGTTTCTTTTGTTTGTTAGTAATTAATAATATAACCGGATTTCTAGAGTCCATCATATCCTGTTAGCCTCAGTAGACCCTTTGTTTCCTTATTTCATGCTTTCCAATACCTAACTTTATATAATTTATTAGTCATCTAAGGCAGAGTAGCATTATGCATTTATGACAGACCCAGAGGACAGTACACTTGTTAGGTTTGATTGACCAATGGCAGCAATTAGGAAAGCTCTGTCCTCTTGTGAGTGAAATCCAATGCTAAGAAGACAGTAGTCAACCTCCTTAAAAAAATAAACTCATTGTTACTACTCTCTTAAATTGGTCATATAACTAAAGTTAGATTACTTGAATTATTGAATATTTGAATTTAATCCATTTGATTTGGAGGCCTGCTGCACTGCCTTGCAATAAATATATAAGTAAGTAAGTAAGTATTTTCTTTATTACTCCACTTGCACAATGGGACATAGAATGTCATTTTAATATAGAAGTAATAATAGGTAATAAAAACGTGCAAATTAAAATCACAAGTTAAATATAATATAATTACCAAACTATTATCGTCAAACAAGTTAACTATAATAGCATTCTGGTGATAAATCCCTTTCCAATCAACGAATCAAATCGTGGTATCTCTAGATCGTTTGATCGGGGCCTAAGGGAGTAAGTAACCAGTTACACGTTCAGGAGGAAGAAGATAATGGAGGACATGACCGGGGTCACAAAGGATAGAAGAAAAGAGGCATACATCTACCTTAGAACATAACATGTCAGAAGTAGGAGTGTTAGTGAGCAAAAACCTGCCGTATCAACTTTCTAATAATAGTGGACAGACGACTCCTCTGACCCTCATTTGCAAAACGCCACCATGCTGGCGACAAATAAAGCATTCGCGCGACTGTGGTGGAACATACAACATCATGGAGTCGGCTGCCTGTCAAACCATGCGACACAAGGATACGAAGTGCATAAAATGATTGCTTTGCTTTACAGACAATGTTATCAATGTGTGCAGAAACCCACATATATACCGTACTCACCTTTTTTGCCTCTTAATGCATTACTATATCAGTTAGATCAGTCAGAATAGTTGATAAAAAATATATAATGTTTCCTGTAAGTAAATGACTGAAGTACATATTAGAGCAACTTTGATGTTTATAAACATGAAATCGTACTGTAATTGTCTATATAATTATAAATTATAATACACCATCGCGAAATCTGATTCTGATTACAAGCAATGACTTTGTGCTGAGCACGTATTCTTTAACGATGTCTGGGTGTTCACTTGATTTTGTTTGACCGATTTGGATTTGCTAATGTCTGATGGTTTCTTGCTACTTTTGCAGCCGGAGGGTTCTACGATCATGAGCATCAGCTTCTTCCGCCTCTTCCGTGTCATGCGACTCGTCAAACTTCTCAGTCGTGGCGAAGGCATTCGAACTCTCCTCTGGACTTTTATTAAGTCATTTCAGGTTGAAAAATTTGATCATTTCACCAATAAACAATATTTCAAAACATATTGTGCACATGCGGGTTTTCGTTAACTGTTAGGGAAGTGAACAGCCTATCCTGCTGCTGCTGTTAGTTCTATTTGAGGTATCCTTGTATTATTATTAAGTGAGCAGGTTTAGGTAACTGCTTGGAGTTGTTATGCAATGCTGTTGTCATGCGTTGCTAAGTGCTGAGGTTCACAAATCTCCTTTGACTCTGACACAATGGCAATGATTTCTTTCAAGTCAGTGGCTTAAATTAATTTATGCATTCGTACGATGCGCTGGAATTCAGGTAGCATCGAAATTAATATGAGAACCAATTAATCATATTGTGAATCACATGTTGTGAATCACATGCTGTGAATCACATGTTGTGAATTGCATGTTTATAAGTGGTGAATAACTGTAAGAAAATGATTGTACGTCGGTTGTTAGTGACTGGATTGGCATTGTCTGTCTGTCTGTTTCAGGCTCTTCCGTATGTTGCGCTTCTCATTGTTATGTTGTTCTTCATCTATGCAGTTATTGGAATGCAGGTAAGGCGGCAGAGGATGGAAGGAGATGAATCACATTTAGTCACACAGTCATTTAGATGATGTACCCAAGTTCTAGGGTCGTAAAGGTTTGTCAGCCACTCATTAACGTGAGTAGAGCAGGGAGGAGACCCGACCGTCGACCCCAATTGGGGCGTAGACTCGGAACCGACCTGGGCTGGCGAATCAAAGTCCAACATGCCCACCTTCTCGTGGTGCGACCTATTAGTAGCCTCTCCGTAAGGAGGGTGAACGAACGGGCACGGATGGCAAACGGGGGGAAGGCAATGGCAAACCACCCCTTATCTACTGCCAAGAAAACAGTCATGAGGTACAAAAAGAGTAAAACAACGATAGTCACCAAAGGTGAGACCCTCAGGCCTGAGGGTGACTTAATGGCTACTGAGGAAGAGCACATTGAAGAGTCGGGAGCTTCGGGTTCGAATGAAGCCACAGGATCAAAGCCGAAAGGACGTCCAGCGGCGGATATGGCCATGAAGCAAAGACTTGACATGAGCTGTAAAAAACATATGAAGATCGGAACATGGAATGTCAGAAGCATGCAGAGTGGGAAGATGGACATCATTCAAAAAGAGATGGGAAGGATGAACATAGCGATACTGGGATTATGTGAGACCAGATGGAAGGGTTATATATTTTTTAATGGAGAGGATACATCATGACTGTCGCCAGAGCTCCAAGAGCTGACGGCACCAGGTGACCAGATGACCCAAGTTCTGCCAATCAGTGTTCAGGAATTCCATTGCCGTATACACTTAGTATGCACGGATGACATGTTCATTAGTTCTTTTGTACTTTATAAACATGGAAACCTGTCAGTCATTCAGATAATTATTCTAGTAATATTTTTTGTTTTTCTGACTGTTTATTGAAGATTCTTGTCCCTAATTCACAAGGCAACATCGTGTCATTTATTAATTCTGGATGAAACTATTCTATTGTTTTATTTACATCTCTACAGATTCATTGTTTTTAAGGAAAACAGAAATACGAACCTGAGGCACAGTCATTCAGTCACCTGGGGTAAAGTCAGATATCCAGATGTTTAAAAGCAATGAGAAATAGTGAGCGAGATTTTGGCAAATGATGTTCTTCCAAATAAAGCTTACCCAAATAAACTAAGTTCACACAAATGAAACTTGCTAAAATGAAGCTCACCAAAATAAAGTTCACCCAAACTGAAGCTCTTCCAAATAAAGTAAAGTCCACCCAAATTGCTTAAACAGTAGCTTGGATGGCTGTCAATCTGAGATATGGTAAATAGAGAGAGGATGTTTCCAAATCAGACTCGGATTTGTCTTTTTCCAGGTTTTTGGAAAAATTGCTTTAAATGACGAAACACCAATTCATCGCAACAATAACTTTCAGACATTTCCTCAGGCGGTCATGGTCCTCTTCCGGTAAGTCATTCAAATGACTCGTTCAGTGCCAGTGATGATGATGATGATGATGATGATGATGAGGAAGAGGACGATGATGATGACAATGATGATGATGAGGACGATGATGATGATGATGAAGACGATGATGATGACAGCAATGATGATGACGAAGAGTATTGCATACGAGATGATGAAGTTGATAGAGGCTGCAATGGCGGAGTTAATGTTGAATGTGATGGTGGCTATCTGATCATGGTGATTGTTGTAATGATGATTCAGACAATGATGATAGTGATTGTAGTGGTGGACTGGTGGATGGTGAGAGTTGTGGCAGTCCAACCATTTAGGGTGAACTTATGCGAGCATTTTCTAGCCTGAATAATTAGTTAAGTTGAAGGGATGCCATGTAAGTTGTATA
Organism: Lumbricus terrestris; assembly: GCA_949752735.1. Classification (NCBI taxonomy): domain Eukaryota; kingdom Metazoa; phylum Annelida; class Clitellata; order Crassiclitellata; family Lumbricidae; genus Lumbricus; species Lumbricus terrestris. The sequence continues at coordinate 19,797,529 of OX457048.1, forward strand.
GATAGATAGTGGATAGGTAGATATGTAGGTAAGTAGGTAGATAGAGGAGATTCGAATTCTTCAAATGCCCATGATAGCTTATTTTGAAGTCTTCATTGAGTCCCTGTTCTATAGTTCTTGGAAAGGAAGGACTTGACTTGCCACACTCACTCGGACTCTTCTGTGCTCCTCCTTATGGCATTTTGCTGAGAACCTGCAGTTGGCCTTGTGGGATAATGGCAGCAAAGTGTTTTTGCTCAAATCTCATTGTAAATTTGTGGTTCAGTTCAATTTTTAGCCCTAGATGAATAATTTTTTATTTTCAAAACTTTTAGTGAATCAAGTTGACATTTCCTTTTTCAGTATGTTATTAAGTTATTTCAGAGTTATTGCGAAAATCATTGTTTCTACTGTTTAAGAGCTAAATAACTTAACCGATAGATATTTTGCCATATGCCTTGCCTGCTGGGGCAGTTTGCTGCTGACGTATGTCATGTATGTTATTAATTGACCTGATATTGGGTAGCGAAACCACGCATGATTAAATCATGGATTTGATTAAATCATGGATTTGATTAAATCATGGATTTAGTTAAATCATGGATTTGTTCAAGAAATTAAGTTTAAACCAGATTAACAGTCTCAGGGAAAGAGATTGATTTTTGTGGAATTAAAAATGGATGCTCCCAAACTCTCCAACTGATATAAAACTTTAGGTGAACAAATGAATTATACCCGTTACTATAATAAGATCTATGAGGCAGATGTGGCGGATTGTAACACGAAGGTATTTTATAAAATTCAAACATTTCCAGACAAACTGATGCGGGATAAATAGGTTCTGGAAATTTCACTCTTTCTTATTTAGTGGCCTCTGTGGTCGTCCCAATCTTAACCATGGAGATGAAGATGTGTGATTCTAATGATGATGATAATGATGATGATGATGATGATGATGATGATGACGACGATGATGATGATGATGACGATGATGATGATGATGATGATGATGATGATGATGATGATGATGATGATGATGATGATGATGATGATGATGATGATGATGATGATGATGATGATGATGATGATGATGATGATGATGCAATGCTGTGCACTAGGTCAGCAACAGGAGAGGCGTGGCAGGAGATCATGATGGCATGCATAAACACTCCACAGGTTCTCTGTGATCAAAAATCAGACGACGCAGGGAAACCGTGTGGCACCAGTTTTGCCTTTCCGTACTTCATCTCCTTCTACGTTCTCTGCTCATTTCTCGTACGTCTCATTTTTCCCATTTTCATGGTGCATAGACACACGCATGTGCACATGCACACACACATCATGTAAGTGTGACACATACATACATGCATGCACTCATGCATACACAAACATACAAGCACAGTTGCACACGTATACAAAGATTTTGAATTGCTAATAACTGACTTTCACAATTTATAACCAACCTGTTGAATGCTTACATACCCAGAGGTCAGATCGGCAGGGCATCTTGTAATCACAAATAAACTGCTGCTGAAGAGTTTGCTATTGCACTTTTTATATAGCACTTATAAAATGACACCACTTGAAGAGAAACTAACCAGAGGCACCTCTGACTTGACAGTGGTCTTAGTGAAGCAGAATGAATTACAAGCTCTAAAGAAAGAAGCAGACAAAAGCCAGCATGCTGATTTTGCAGGTTCTTAGGTAGCTGATTCATAAAAGATGTACCCACGACTGCACAGGCTATAGGTTGGACCACTGTGAGACAACCAGATCACAGTGAGCATTGATCAAAGTAATTGTCTTTTGGCACCATCTAAGGAAGCCAAAAGCATTCATGTTTAAAAAGGTCAAAACTGTGCTACCTACGTAACCCGTATCATTGTATCATTGATGCTGATAGTTGACTGTGTGCAAAAGCATCCTGGAAATAGCTATCCCCCAATGGCTTTATAGAAATTGTTGCAAATTTTGCAATTACAGCTGAAACTGTCATGACCCTGATGCAAGCATACACATTCATTAGGGTCAGATACTTGATTCACCGCAAGTCAGATTTGATCAAATAACCAGTTTCACATAGTAGGAAAAGTACTTTGTTGCCAATGCATAATTACATTGGGTTTAAGATCACTTAATTCCTATGCAGTCTTGCCGGATGGGCTCCTCCTTACATCAAGGTGCTGTATGTCATGGTCTCATACATCCCTGGGCACAAAGTTTCTTTACTGTGATGCTCAGAAGAAAAGAATGGATCCCAGGATCGAGCTCTGGGGAGCACCACAGTGCTCCCCAGAGCCCAGAACCAAGAAGCATATTGTGAAAATTGGATAGGCTACAGGTGGTAGAAAAATGACAGTGCTCTAACCAGGATGTGCTTTATAAGAATCAGGTGCAGGTGGTAGAAGGATGGTGCAGGTGGTAGAAACATGGTTAAACAGACTATTTTAGCATATAATTACGACAAAATATTTGACCAAATGAAAATTGTAAATTGTTTCTTCAGTTACGTATTTAATTAAATTTTGACGATCGATTCTGTTCTGTAGATAATAAATCTCTTTGTGGCTGTTATTATGGATAACTTTGACTACCTGACTCGTGATTGGTCGATACTTGGTCCTCATCACCTGGATGAGTTTGTGCGTCAGTGGTCAGAATACGATCCAGAGGCGAAGTGAGTTACAACAATCCAATCACGACAGTCAACATCTTATTCTAAGGTCACTGAACGTTGCCTTAATTACGAATTCATTGTTACTAACGACTTACATCTGCAATACCCTATTCTAATCTGTCAATATCAATATCAATAATTATAATCTGTCAATATCAATATCAATAATTCTAATCTGTCAATATCAATAATTCTAATCTGTCAATATCAATTATTGTCAGACAAACAGAAGAATTTCTTCAGCACATGTATGGAATAAGCGTTTCTCCGGTTCCAGCACTGTAAGATTATTTTGGGTAGCAGAATGTTTTTACATTTGTCAAATTATTTAATCAAACACTGGTCAGCACCAGTGTTTGATTAAATAATTTGATTGCAATTGATTGCACAATGAAAATTTTTAAGTGAAAATTTTTGTGAAATTAACTGCATATTAATTACGTATTTCCTTTGGGTATATTAATAGCAGAATAACTGAATGCTCAGGTCAACCTAACACCAAGTCTGTATTTAATTATTTTAAATATTTTATGATTTGCTGTATATTCAGTAGTTAAATTTAAAACTGGGTTGTTGGTGCTTTGGGAGCATCACAAAATGTTGTCTGACATCGATAACACACTAAAGCATCAGTAAAGTATTGGAGGGAACAAACCGATGTGAAACAGTTTTCATTGAATGATATGTGATGTTACGACAACATTATTCGTACAGTGCACCTTTGTATATAATTGATAGACTTGTATTGTTGCTACAGTTAGAGAAAAGCTGTCATCAATTAGTCTCTAAATCTAAGTAGACCAGCAGAGTCTCGTGTTTTTTGGGGTGACTAATTGACATCTGTGCCAACTTAACTACATTGTTTGCTGCAGAAGTTGACAAATCAGTTAAGACAGCGGTTCTCAACCTGTGGGTCGCCAGTTTTCCCCCAGAAATCGCAATGTTTTCTCATTGAAAAATAGTTAGTCACATGATAAAATCATGGCATTCATAAATTAACTGATACACTCTAAAATTCTTTTGACCAGGGATCAATATAGGCCTATTTGTTTTATGTTTGACTGAATTTCTTACTTCAGATGCAAATAGAACTGGTGTCATTGAAGCAAACATTACAGATACAATGCTAGACCATCTGGATTTGTTACTTACAAATTTTGTTTATTATTCTCCAACGGAACTCATAAAGAAACATGACTGGGTGCGAAACCATTTTTGCAGCAGATAGTAACAAATTTGTCTTATCTGCAGAGCAAGAGTCCCACCAGATAGAACTATCCTGAAACGTTCACATTTAGAGAGGAGTGATTGTCAGGTTTTGGCTTCATGCTGCAGCTGAATATCCACAACTTTCTTATGAGGCTATGTCAGTGCTTTTGCCATTTTCAACTTCGTACCTCTGGTAGACCGGTTTTTCTGCCATGACTGTTAATATTTTACGACTATATAAATACAGGAACCGGTTCTGTTCTTAAAGTGTCAGACAAATATAATCCCACGTATTGACTTACTTTTGACCAGAATGCAGTCTTCACACTGAGATTTGATGTCACAGTTAAACAATAAAAGTGAGTCTTCAAATATTTTTCTTATATCACGTCATTTTCCTTGTACATTTCCATGGTATTACAATTGTAAAGCTTACTTACTGAGATCTACCACCATGGTATGAAATCTGAATATTTAGTCCCCAAACGATGGGTTCCCTTGGATTTCAGAGAGGTGGGTCCCGATGACATTCAGATGTTGCAAAGTGGGTCGGGAAGTAACAAAGGTTGAGAAGCACTGAGTTAAGAGACTCAATTCAAATTGCATGTGTTGACAGTAGTGTGTGACTTATGTTTTGACAGAGGGCGTATCAAGCATCTGGATGTTGTGACTCTATTAAGGAAGATCTCGCCACCTCTGGGCTTCGGGAAACTCTGCCCCCACCGAGTTGCTTGCAAGGTGAGTTTTGTGGAAAGAATATCTTGCTTTGTAAAAGAGTTTCTTAGCTGATCAGACAGGGAAAGGTGCTGTCTCTCTATGACGTATCTGTTGTTCATTCAATCATTGAAAGTATTTATTTAGCATCTCTCCAAGGAAACTACTCAGCGGTGCTCCCGACTTCAGCACAGCCAAAAGGAGCAGTTTTTAAGTGCTTATTAAATGTGTCAGAAGGAACCTAGGGAACAGGTACAACTCAAGAGGGAGGCCATTTCACAATAGAATAATCATGGCTTTGCATGATTAGGGTACGAGCAGACGGAACTGAGAGCTCCTCCTTTCCAACCGAGCGTAGGGATCGACTAGTTCGAGTGTCCGACACAGGCTGACAAAGATCAAGTAGGTAAGTTGGAGCAAGCTGGCATCGCCATGCCAATGAGGAGGCAACCCTTCACTCAATACACTGACGGGGGCTGGAAGCCAGTTCAGAACTTCCAGCATGTAATATATATATTATCGTTGATCTATTAGTATTGGTTATCTATGTTTCTATTATTGTCTTATTGTTTTGTTCTTGTGTAATTTCTGTTGTTTTTCTATAATTAGTCTTTCTGTTCTAATGTCGCTTATAATAATTACTGTTGGTTAATGAGACCAGCTTACTCCAAGTAAACAGCAACGACCAATTAATTTTATGGATTTTTTATCTCGCAATGAGTACTGCAATCATTTTTACTTCTCTTTAAACAGGGTGCTTTGCTGTCTTGAGCTCAGTTTCACATCCAGTGTTATTGTTTCTTTGTTTCTTTCGCTGAAGGCTCATTCGCAATCATTCTGCGTGTGCCATAAATTAACCTCTTGCTAAAAAAAACTTCTATCGAATGAAGATCTACCAAACTATTGCCCAATATATGTATATATACCCACACAATAGTTATACATGTATGTAAATATATATATTTATATTTATACAGTATGCACACTCTTGACTTCATCTCCAACATCCAGGACAAAGTAGTCTGGAATCGCTTGAGTGGTCACCTTTCATCACATAAATTCTTTCTCTATTTCCAGTCTGTGTATTGTAAATACAATTCCACTGAAGCCGAACCACTACTTTTTATTCACAATCGCATGATCTATTCGAAAGCAACTGTTTACTTCATCTTTCTACTGCATTCAATGGCTGTTCATTTAGATATGCGCCTTCACTAGAATGTGTGCTTGACCTTTCACCTTTCTGATCCTTTCTGATTCTGCTGATCTCGGCTGGTTTGCATCTTACCTGAAGCCTCATATTCAATCAATCTGCGTCGAATCAATTCACTCAAGTACCAACTGCAACTTTGGGGTCACGCAAGGCTCTGTAATAGATTTTTCATCTCAGTTCTTGCTAAAAGTTCTGTTGACTATGTTTTTATTATTATTAGGGACTTTTATGTAACTCCCCTTCAAGGTAATCTACTCCCAGTCCAACCACAGCTATAAGTTGACAGGGATCTTTTTTGTCTACAACCAAACAGCAGAAAAACTGAATGAAAACAGTTCAGACACAAATAAAACACATGACATGTGCCTGATTAGATCCCGCGCAACTCGTTCATTCAAATCATGTATTGTTCCCACACAGCAGCAAGGGGGTCCGTAGCTCAGTTGAGAGAGCGCTGGTTGTTAAACTGAGTGTCATCCACGCAACCCGGGTTCAAACCTCGCCCAGGGCATTAATTTATTAAAGTTTCTGTTAGCTGCCATTGGCGCTTTTTTGTTGTGTTGTTTGACTCAGGTTCTGCTGAAAATAAGATAGCCCCTCCCACTTCTGGCTTGGCCAAACCAGGAGTGATCCAGCACTTAGGCTATTAGTGTTAAGCTATATATCGAACCCACTGCTGTAAAGCCGACCTGCGTGTCGTGCTATAGTGGGCCGTATTTCGTATAACCTGTACCTGTAATCATTCTGCGGTTTGTCAGATTGAGTCATTCACCTTGTCACCTTATGCTGTCAACTCGTAGAGCTCTAGCGATCGTCCTGACACACATTCTCCATTGTTCTCTGTTCGCAGACGATCGTCCTGACACACATTCTCCATTGTTCTCTGTTCGCAGACAAGTCCCTCAGTTCTTCCAAATTCATGTCAGTTATGTCGTGTATCTCGTCCATCCATTTCATCCTTGGTCTGCCGAGTCTTCTCCTTCCCTCACCGCAAGCCAGCATCATTTCCTTCTCCAAACCATCAGATCGCATTAACCAGATCGCATTACATGCCCGAAGAAACGAAGATTATTATATAAGACAGTTTTTAAGCGTGAAGGGAACATAGTGATTCCACCTCTAGGTACCAAGCAGAGCACAACAAGGAGCCAAATTCCAGGTCCTAGGGCCAACCACTGAGAAAGAGTGCTGCTGCTTGATAGTAGTCTGCAAGCTAGGGACTAGGCATTGAGCTTCATCAGTCGATTGGAGGGCAGATAGCCATCGGACTTTAGAGGTGAGACAGCAAAATTCCCACAGGTAATGGGAAGCCATACCCTCCATGCAGCACTAGACCAAATCAGAATCTTCAAAGGCAATCCACGACGGAAATGGAAGCGCATGTACTCTTTGAACTGGCCAGATGTGGAGATATGGCCAATGAGTCATGATGCTGTGTGGGGCACAGTGGTGTAGTGGGTATGTTCGTTGCCTTGCAGCCGGAGGGTTGCAGGTTTGAACCCACCTCAAGTCGCCGCATAGGGACCTTGGGCAAGTCCTTCACTTGCAATTGTTTAGCGCTTCGGCGTGAAACTCCGATTCAGTGTTCGCGCTGTAGTGGGGAGTGCTTCTGAGTAGTAATCTTGAAGGGGCACTATAAAAAGTGCACATACAAGCAAATAAACAAACAAACTCAGTCAAGACACCCAATCTGGACGTCCGAGAAATAGCTCCGTGTCTCACTGAGCTCTTCAATTATGTCCTTTTGTGTTTTTGGTTATATTAAGTCTTGGATAAGCAGTAACAAGCATCTCTTGAATCCATCTAAGATTGAATCTCTCATTTTGAACATTTGTCAACAAATCTAATTGGCTGTCATTTTAATTTGGTGGATTAAGTTTTGATTGTTCAGAATGTGCATGCATGTTAGGCACAACTTTTGACACCATCTGAGTCGTTTTACGACCGACTATAGTTTCACTTGAAACATAGATTACAACCGACTATAGTTTCACTTGAAACATAGATTACAACCAACTATAGTTTCACTTGAAACATAGATTACAACCAACTATAGTTTCACTTGAAACATAGATTATGACCGGCTACAGTTTCACTTGAAGCGACCATCGATATGTGACTGTGATTGCACCATCATAGAAATCTTTAGTTTGGTAATTGGTCGGTCTTATGTTTCGTTTGTTTTAGTTTAAAATCAACGGCAATTGGTTCATTGCTTCTGGTCGCTGTGTGTTTTCTGTTAGCGTCTTGTGACGATGAATATGCCGCTGAACGCAGATGGAACGGTGATGTTCAATGCTACGCTCTTCGCCCTTGTTCGCACATCATTGAGAATAAAGACAGAAGGTTGTCAGCTTCATTTGTTCAATTTCTTCCTTTGTTCTATTTCTTTCTTTGTTCTATTTTGTCCTTTGTTCTAATTTATCTGATGTGCCCAGCTTAGAAATATTCTAAGATTACTGGGGTTATTTTGAACTAGCGTTAGAAGCCTTGTAGTCGAGGTGTATTGTAATGCTTTGAAAATAATTTTTTTTTATCTTAACAGAAATGTAATTTATTCTTAAACAATTTTAATGTAAATGGTTTTATCTATACCATCTTGGAACAATTTTGTTCTTCTTATTGTATGGAGGCATTCTATTTGCTTCAATAGTCAGAAGAATCTATTTGGCATGCAGAAGTAATTAAGTGTTTTGAAAAATGATCTTTCTTGCTTGTCTTTTCTTACAGGCAACATTGACCAAGCCAATGAAGAACTGCGAGCTGTGATCAAAAAGATCTGGAAACGAACGAGTCCCAAGTTGCTAGACCAGGTCGTTCCACCTGCTGGTAGTAAGTTTTTCTCTTTTCCAGTTGGTGATTCTTGGTAGAACGACCCACCCCCAACCCAACCCTTCCACTGATGAATATTCAACAGCAAGGTGTGTGCGCTTAGAAATTCTTCTTCATGGTATATCATGAATCTCTAAATTCTGCCTTTAGCAGTGTTGGAATTTGGATCAATATCTTAGAGGTGTCAATTGGCATGGAATTTTGCTTTATTATCACAAATGTTTCTGAAAATCTATTTTTTTAGTTTCAAGAATTCTTACCTGTTTTGCTGTTTACTAGTAGTAAACAATTTCTAATAAGTTGAGAAAATTTATTTTTATCGTAATTTATGTTTCTGATTTTCAATGGTAGAAGTTATATATGCTTTGAAGCTTTAAATGTCAATTCATGCAATATGTTCCTCTGAGGAATTTTGTAACTGGAATTCTAAATTATGAAGGTAAAAAGTAAGATTTTAATCATCTGTGTGTATTATTTTGTATTTTAATTCACTCAGTCATTATGGAGATTCTATGGTGCGTGACATTCAATGTTACTGCTCAGGAGTGCTCCCGACCCAACCCTGGCTGAAACGTATGGTTTTAAGGCTGCTATAAAGCATATCAGAGCTGTGGGCTAGGAAGCCAATGCAGGAAATCCCACATATAATCGGTGACATGACCAAAATTTGGGACGCGACCAATAAGGCATTCGACCGTGTGTAGGACCTGCTAACTCCGCAGATGGGAGAAAGCGTGGAGAGCAATATTCAAGGTGGGTGACAACAGATGAATGAATGAGTAATGGTAACATTAGAGTTAGGAGAGTGAGAGACAACTCTGAGCTGGCACAACAGATAATTGCAGTGAAGTGAATGTACTGAGCACTTTAGGTTAGCTCCTGATTTAGTACAATGCCGCATTCATGCACAGATTGAACTGCGGGAACTCAGAGACAAGGGCTGCTAGATCAGTTTCAGCTGCTAGTTGTTGCCGCATGCCCAGCCAGATGAATTGAGTGGTGGATGGGTTGAGCGCGAGGGGTTCGACGACAACCAAGTCCCAAGGATATCGTATGCATCACTCATGACCTGAACTGTGGCAGCAGCATCAGATGCTAGACAATGAAGGTAAGCCTGGGCATGTCAGCATAAGACTCGCTTAGGATGGCATTTTCTGCAAGAGGAGGGCCATGGGGTATGATAGTCCTAGTAGGACCGTAGATGACTGAAAAGGAGCAATGATCATGTAAGAAAGAGCCAAGCCAATCTATAAAGTTACCAGAGAGATCAAATGAGACAGAATGACACCTAAGGAGATCTATACAATCAAAGTTTTCAATTTTTTTCTGTCATTCGTGTATTGTCATCTGTTTAATGCTGTCATATGTCAATGTTCACTGAAAACTTGCGGAATAATTTTGAACAGAGATACATTTGATAAAGTCACAAATCAGAAAGTTGTCTATGTACTGGATTTGGCAAAAATACTTTTTATATTTGTTCAAGTCAAATCTTTCACAATATCAAGTAATTTGTTGTTCTGATGAAATAATGAGACATTTTATTGATGAAATGCCATAAAATATCGTATACAAAAATTAACTAAATGTTACATTTCTGCATGAGGATTCAGTTGATTTGCTTTAGTTATTTCAGTATAATTATGTTATACACATGTTCGTACAGTTGGTAATTAATTGTGTTCGTTTTTCATGGTTGTGACTGCATGTTGTGAATATATTTTGATGCTTAGAGATTTATTTTTCTTTTGCATGTTTAATGTTTATGATTTGGGAGTTTATTGAATTGAGTTTATTTAATTTTTCACCTGATGTTGATTGCTTTATTTTGCAATTGTGGTTGATCATGTGGTTTGATTTTGTTTATCATCATGTAACTGAATGCATGACAATGCATGGCTGTTATTAAAAGTTGCGAGAATAGTTTGCATGCTAACTTGCAGGCTTACTCTAGTCAATGGCGATGCTTTCAAATGCTCAACATTTCTGTGATTTTATTGCTTTTATTTGTTACGGATTGGCAGTAGTTGTTTCTGTGGTTGTAATTTTTTAAGTTGTTAATTTATTTTAACTTAACTGCTAATTATGGCTGTCTGTGTTATTTTTACTATTCCTAATTATAATTAGTACTAATTTATGTATTTTTACTTTAATTGTTTTTACTCATTTTCATGAAAGATTCTTTAATAAATTGAAAACTCAAAATGACAGAACTTCCTAAAATGTTATTATCAGCGTTGAAATGTAAGATGATGTACTTAATTGCTTTACATGTAACTTTGCCAATCCTTGACTTCTAAGTTATGAAACGTGATGAGTCTACCAGGAAGTACCAAACTGACAATTGCGGGAGGCAGGTGACAGAACTTACTTTTGTCACGAATTGCTGCAATTTAACTAATTTTGTCTTCTTGGACTCGTTTGTTTTCATTTGTTTATGTGCTTTCATTGGTTTGAGGTTCTTTGCTTCGGGTTAATTCCTTCGGTGACATTGTGTGTGTTTGAGCTCATATTTCAATGCAATTTGAACACAACTCTTCAAGTCTCTTTCTGCTCTGGTGCAACCTCTACGATTTCTGCTCTTGTGCAAGCTTAGCTAGGGTTTCCTGCACTAGTGCAATCCTGGCTAGGGTTTCCCGCTCTGGTGCAATCCTGACTAGGGTTTCCTGCACTAGTGCAATCCTGACTAGGGTTATACTTTTATTACCCATTATCTTTGACATTCTGATGAGACCAGAATGTTGCATGCACGCATTTGTGGAGTGAAGGTTGCATTTGAAAGGTTCCTATAATACAACATCTAAAATAAGGAAGGACTCTGGTTTAAGTGGTTAATCTGCCTATGAAATAGCTGTGTTTTAATGCCCTTAAATATATTTTTGATTAGATGCTCTGATGTAAACACTTCTATGTATGTCAATTCCATGCATTATTTGTCTGTTTTTCTTAGCTCATTGATTATACTTTTTTCTATTTATACCTTTGTATATAAACATCATTTTCTTGCTATATGAATTTTATTTCCTTAATACTATTTTCTTAAATTTTACTCAGCCTTATTTGTCTGCCAAATCCTGCATGTTTTTAGTAAAAGTAGCTTCTACCAAAATGCTCCAATAGTTCCTGTTTGACCCTTTGTAGTATTTTCCAAAGTTCTGTGAAAGTGTGATTAGCTGCCCATTTGAGTATTGTAACATATGTCTAGATGAGTGTTAGTGTAGATTATTTGTAGATATGTTGACAGCATACACATGTAATTATTGTGTACACGGTATGTGCGTGTGCTTATCCATTACGATGGCTTATTATTTAATTGAGTTTTGTTTTCTGTGGTGTTTTTCGTTTCCTTAGTTGTCTCAGTTTTCTTGTAATTTTCGATTAAGTTCTTCAGTGGACGCCAACTGTAAGTTTTGACAACATCTTTTCTCTTGTAAATCAATTTTACAGAACTTTACTGAATGATTTTTCTGTTCAGTAACATGAGCAGAATCAAGCAGCAATTGCATGTTGTCTATTGGTAGTTAGTCAATAGCCATAGTAGTCTGCATCTGTCAGACATTGCTCTGCTGAACGGCACAAAGAAGAAGTTTTGTTACTTTGCCATTCACTGCTGTGTTTGATTGATATGCAGGCTCACTCGAGCAGAGACTTTTGTAGACCCACATTTTGCCAGCGACTCTCTGTTCGAGAATTTATGTAAAACAAGCTCTTTAGACTTTTTTCTTGTTTAAAACAGCCACCTCATTCAAAGTAATTTTCAAACAGGGCAATCCAACATTAACTTGATGGTAATTTTAGATTACCCTGTTTGAAAATTACTTTGCTTACAAATATCTTATTTCATGACTGCTTTAATCTTTTGTCTAAGTCAGCGGTTCTCAACCTTTTTAGTGCGGCGACCCCTTTGGTAACATTCGAAAGTTGTGACGACCCCCCACAAACAACAAAATTGATTGAATTACCCTTTCATTTTATTTCTGTTGCCATTGAGCATTGTTGTTAAATTTTCTCTTCATAATTAGAAAACTGATGTTGCAAAAATTGTGTGAGGTTTCCTATTTCTTGCGATTCTGAGAGCACCTATTCGGCAGTTGAGTTTAATAAGTCTAGTCGGCTTGTGAACTTCATCAACTTGCTGCTGGAACTCCCCAAGTGTGCCTTTTTGTCGTCATCAGATTTGTTCTTAAAATGCTGGTCATACTTTCCTGGATAGTTAAAATGTTTAGTAGACCTATCTGAATGGTGCTTCTGTTTTTGCTGGGTTTCAGCGATTCGACCCACAAAATGTAATGACAAATGATAAACGTTGTAGTTTTTCTATTCCTGCTGCAACTATATTAGACAATATTTAGGTTACTCTGAAAATTGGTCAATAGTTCTTCTTTTCGTAACACTCATTTCACCAAGCTGATTCGTTTTTATGAGTCTATCAATTTCAGAAACTTTACATGTATTCTTAATGAATATGCGAGCATGGGAGGAGTTTGAGCAGGGCATTGCAACAAAATTACCCATGATTTTAGTGCTCAGAGACGTGATTTAAGACTTTAAGAAATATTTCCTCCCCATTGTTCAAATTTTAATTTACACACGGTAATTATAGCGCTTTCATTAGCTGGCATCTTAACAAAATTGTTTATTATGGATAAACAACCGATAACACTGTTGAAATTTCTATTGATATTTATGAAATATTTCTGAAACATTGGGGGATATAAATGGCTCGGCCACACCAAACATTTCGGGAACCGTTCTCCATGTCTCCCAAAGTATAGGCCTGTGTGGGCCTCACTAGCTGACAACCTAGATCCTTTGAGCAAACCCAGTATTGTTTTATTTCTTAGATGGTAAAAGTAGAATTTACATCTGAAAAGTAAAATGGCGAAAAATAAATTAGCTGTCATAATCTAAACAATGAATCATAAAAAAGTAAAAGAAAGAATTTATTTTAAGTTGCTAGAGTGTAGCGCAGAGATTGCTATTACTTGCACATGTCTACATATTTTGAAAATTTCTGAAGGGTCCAGGCGACCCCTGGCAAATCGTCAGGCGACCCCCGTGGGGGTCGCGACCCACAGGTTGAGAACCGCTGGTCTAAGTCAACCTTGTATGTGCTGTTTGTTCAGAGCAGCTAGTGAAGGGTTAACTAGTCTGGACCTTGGCAATAGTTGGCAACTAAGGGAAGTTGTGCTCATACATATAGACACTGAATCTTTGTCTCCTCGTCTATAAATAGCAGTGAATTTCTGAGGAGGGTGCACAGATTCGAACAGTGTTGAGATGATGAGAATTACCTGTCGAAAGTGTTGATAAATGGGCAAGTACGAAATAAGATCAATGAATGCTGTTGTTATTTCCTCATTAAAACGTGACTAGAGTCACTTCTGACTTGATCAGATTTTGTCCAGAGACAATGTTCAGTATGATATGGATAGAAACTGAAGAACTGTCCTCATTTAATGTGTTGTATCCTTCTTCTTACTGTGTTAACTTGCATGTTTCCTGATGTTATGAGTTTGACACATTTGTTCGGAGTTTCCTACCTTGTCTTATAAGATTTACATTCATTTTTAAGTTTTCCTTTTTATTACTCGTTTCTCTTCTACCTGACAGTTTTAGCATGTTAGATCATTGTTAGAGTCGTACGTATCGGTCTTGCATTCCCTCGATGGTTTGACCAATGTTTGCAATCCATCTGACCTGTTTTCATTTGTCATTTGGTTCTGTTTCATTTCCACAGGAGATGATGACATCACGGTGGGTAAGTTCTATGCCACTTTCCTCATCCAGGACTACTTCCGGCGCTTCAAGAAGCGTAAGGAGCAGATGCAGAAGATGCATCAGTTGGGACACCATCACACAGACGCTCTCCAGGTAACCAACTGCACGCCTACTGCTTATGTTTACTTTCTGCAAGAGATGTCCTTTCATTCTTCTTTTTCTTCTGACATAATCCTTCGCTGATTTCAGAATGTTGACATGCTTTTGTTGATGACTTGTTTTATTCCCTGAGCACTGCTTGCTGGCTGATGAATTTTCTGTTCTTTATGATAATGTCATTGACATCATTTTGACTAGTGTATCAAATGCAGATCTGTCTAATTCATTGTGATGCTGTGCAAATAAATATGCAAATGACATAGTTTTCGTACCCTCTTGAGAATCACTCGTTTATGAAGTAAAACTGACGAGTGTGTGTATCAGAAATGTTGACGGAAATGATGTCTCTGTTGCTGTCTGCAAAATTTGAAATGACATCACTGGTACTCAAGTCCTAAAAGTGACTGGGAAACGAGTGCAGGTCCTCATTAGAGTGTCAAGACTGAATATGCATGCAGGCCCGGCCTTAGGCATAGGCAAAGTAGGCAGTTGCCTAGGGCGCCGCAGTCTTTGGGGGGGGGGGGGGCGCCGCGGCACCGGCGATTATTTTTTTACATTATATTCTTTTAAACTGAAGACTTTGGAAGGAATTGAAGATAATTATTGATTTCATTGCACCAATTCAGGCAGGCCTAATTCAATTTCAAGGACTGCAAAAAAATTTTTTCGACTAATAAAATTCGATTTTGACGGTATTCTTTACTCTGTGCTTTGTTACTGTAGTCTATAATTATCTATAGCCTAATAGACCCGATCTCTATGGGTTAATACTGACATACAGACATCTTTCGACTGAATACGCCAACAACTGAAGAATTGTTGTGTTATTTATAGTCGTGTCTGGTGTGAATCTTTTGATCTTAAAAATTAAATGATAGATCTACCAATGAAATGTAAGTGCAATGAAATGATACCCTATGATTCCATGAAGCGTCAAAAGTTATCGGGTGCCCAAAACCGTAAGAAATAACAGAAGACAGAAGTTAGAATAAAAAGAAATACCTGTCAGTTTCCAATTATTTAAACAAAACTGAGACAACTTTATCTGTCAATGTTAGCGCCCAGTCGTCAGCTAGTAATTCAGACTAGGCGATGCTCAATTTCGATAGTAAAGATCAGCCCTGGTCTCAGACACAGGCAAACCAGTTGCCTGGAGCGCCAAATTCTAGTGGGTGGGGCTCATTTGCACAAAAACGGTTAATAGTTTTTTTTAACTTTTAGCCATTGTGCACGATATTGAATTTTATCCAGCCTTCAGTGTATTAATAAAAAATATAAATTATTCAGCTGAGTGTAAAGACTCTGGCTGGTTCATCTTTGGATTCTGACGTGGGCTGAAAAATAGAGTTTGAGTGGGGATATAAGGGCGCGAAATGTACGCTTTGCCTGAGGTGCCCAATGCATGCTTTGTCTATGGCGCCAAATGCATGCTGGGGTGCCAAATGCATGCTTTGCCTAGGTCGCCATTTTAGCTAAGGCCGGCCCTGTATGCATGCTATGCAACACATGGTAATAATGCCATATTCTGAGTGTTGAGTTGGAATTCACAGCATGAATATCCAGTTTATACACACACTTATTTTAGAGCTGAATTTATCTTCCTTCTGTTAGATTAAATGTCTTGACACAATAATTCTGTGCTTCAGGCTGGCCTTCGTGCAGTTCATGACCTTGGACCAGAAATCCGCCGTGCCATATCTGGAAATCTGGAAGAGGAGGAAGAAGTTGTGGAGCATGGAGAATCTGAAGAACCAATGCACAGGGTTAATGCTTGTCCAGTCATATTTCGTTTCACTGTTGTTTTTCTTCATCATCATCATCATCATCATCATCATCTTCTTCTTCTTCTTCTTCTTCTTCTTCTTCTTCTTTAGCGACTGCTGGCATCTGCCTCCATCAGACTGATATGCTGGGTGCCAGTGGATGTTGATTGGGTGTTCCCAACTTTCTGGCCTCAACTGTGGTTGCCCAGGTTTTACATGCAGTCCTTAACGCTCAGGGGCTTACAAGATGTTGTTTCCTCTGATGCATGCTGAGGACAGTTGTGACCGTATTGGTGGGAAAACATTAATTCCATTTTGCACCAACGTAACGATATTATACATGCATCTATTTGCCCTCATTGCATTCTTACTTACATGCTTACACACATATATAGATATAATTATATATATATATATTCATTTGGACATTTATATATAACGCTCCTTCAAGAAAAATCTACTCGGAGGCGCTCCCGACTCCAGCACGCCCAAAAAGAACAGTTTTACGTTTAGTAAGGAAGTATCCTGGTAGAGTCCCAGGGTGTAGGCATAGTTCAAAGGGAAGACCATTCCAGACCACTGGTCCAACCACAGAAAAGGCTCGATTTTTTATGGTAGTAGTACGAGCAAAAGGAACTAAGAGGACTCCCTTATCATGATCAGTGTAGCTGACGACGTCCTTGGATACCCAATGTAAAGCTGCATAGCTCTCGGAGGTAAATTGGGGCAAGGCCCTGACAACATCACCTTACCAATGCAGCTACCCTGAACTCAATAGGCACGTCATTTCAAATACCCTCAATCGTCTTTATGTGTCTCCTTCAGCGTCCACATCTCTGGGTTGTATAACAGTACGCTCAGCACCAACGTCTCATATATTCGCATCTTGGTGGTCCTCTGATTTCCTTTGATCTCCAGATCTTATGCAATCGCTGTAATATTCCTCTAGCGAGCTGGATATGGAAGTGGAATATGTGGTATTATTATAATTGCAGCGTGACCACAGTCTCTTTGGGACGGTCATCTCTGCCTTAACCCTTGGCCGCAGTGGTTCAATCGTCAACCCCAACCGCAGCCTCTCCCTCACCGTTCCTTCGTCGGACCACAGCAAACTCTCACCAACGAATTCGCTGCACTGTCCGCAGACTCGTAAGTCTCCGACGATGCAGAACTCCGTCAATGTGCGCGACCTCTTCCCTCTGACGCCATCAATGCCTCACCTCAAGATCGAATACTGCAACTCGACCAATCACTCGCCGACAGGTGGCGCCACTAGGGGTGCGTCATCGCCATCGCAGAGGAACAACGGCGGATCGTCTTCCTCCGCTCACTTGTCGCCTGTCTCATCAACAGACGAATCGTGTCGAGTGAGTCAAGAAAGGTGAGAGGAGGATTTATTTGTATCTATATGCTGCTCAGAGAATAACAGCCATCATGTCTGCTGCTGTAGAAGTTCATATACACATGCTGTCTTTGATGACTACATATGACAATATCACGTATGCAAGTAAAGTTTCCAATCAACGAACTACTTGGCCTGTGTCGTTTCATATTAGTTGTAGTCTGCTCATTTGTGCAGCAAAATAATTTGACTGTGCATTTATTTGGCTCCTTATGTGATGCATTGGTGTAGTGACATGTTGTCTACCTTGTAATCAAAGGGTCTCAGTTTCGAATCTATATGAAGCCACTGTGTAGCAACTCTGGACAAAGTTGCTGACCTATAATTGTCTGTGAAGATGCCAACAGGAAACCACCTTCCTTCTCCCATCTCTGAGTGGTGTGTAAGCGAATGGATCTAGTGCGTGTGTACACAGAACTCATCATCGTCAACAACATAAGGATGGAGAGAGTGACAAAGACAGAGAGACAAAGACAGATAGTCCTAATACTTCATAGTTATGACTGTATCCAGGCTAGCTTAATGTATAGCTATTCTTCTTCTGCCTCACGTGTTTTTCATGTGTATAAATATATTTTCATGTGTATAAATATATTTTCATGTGTATAAATATATTTTCATGTGTATAAATATATTTTCATGTGTATAAATATATTTTTATGTGTATAAATATATTTTCATGTGTATAAATATATTTTCATGTGTATAAATATATTTTCATGTGTATAAATATATTTTCATGTGTATAAATATATTTTCATGTGTATAAATATATTTTCATGTGTATAAATATATTTTCATGTGTATAAATATATTTTCATGTGTATAAATATATTTTCATTATGTTCAGCGTTCAGATGAACGATGAAAGTGGGACGAATACGAATGTGGAGCAGTGTGCCTACAGCAGTCAAAGTGATGCCATTGACTCAGCTGAAGACAGCATTCCTATACGGCCGCTCCGGGTGGGACCAGATGCAAGGAAGGACTCCTCCATTGACCCGGAGGAAGACTCGAATGCAAAGGACAGGACGTTACGCAAAGGACCATTTATTTACAGGGAGTAAGTTTACATATTGCTGATACAAGTAAATTTTGATGAGATAACGAGACTCAAGCGGCCTTACTCCCAGTTTGTGTAGCTTTTGGCTTGTTTGCCTATTTGTAGTTGTCACATGACATGTGCAGAAATGATACGATCATGCATACATTCATGACAGGACCTAAGGAGAACACCTGGGAGAATATGGTACATATTAGTGACAAATATCATTGGTGACAACTCAGCCATTATCATTATCTCAAGTCACATTTGGCGCTTAAATCCTGCATTCATTTGATATCAGTTTTTTCAACATGCACGAAAAGTCATTCAATCTTGCTTTAATATAGGCATTATAGAGACAATGTATATTACATGATCTCTACTTACTTAGCAGTGCAGCTTTTAGCATATGGCGTCCTCTGTTGTATGTTCATTAGTGATGGATGTTGTTTGATTGCAGCCTTCCACAAGAGGACAGCGACTATGAGACGGAACGGTCTTCAACGGTCATACGAAAGCAGGTGACCAGTACAAATAGTCTGCTCTCGTGCCTTCGTAAACAACGCAGCGACCAGAATCCTCTGATGTCGAAGATTGCAACTCCACTGAAACTTGCTCAGGCTCAGGTCAGTACTTCTCATAACGCGGTATAAAATAGCAATATTGTGTAGAACCGTTTGATGGATGGATCAGCGGTCAACATGTTATTGTCTTCAACACTGATAGTTTTGGATTTTTGTCTGTTGACCAAAAGGAGTAATTCAGTCCTGTTGCTTCAATCATGGTTGCTGCTGCTGCTGCTGCTGCTGCTGATGATCTCGAATGGCTTCCATTAGAAATGGAAACCTGGTCATCAGTCATCATCTTCGTCCTATGTGTGACTTGTCCATCTCGGAAGCATTGTCATTTTCATGATTCTTCCTCTGTTGCCAGTTGTCATTCAGAAGAATTTGACACTGGAAGCAACTGGAAGATGAATGGAAATTGCCAGTTAACAGCTTTCAGTTCAGGGTCTAAATATATACATACCAAAATGTATGCTGAGCAAACTAACATAAGATTTGACATAAGATTAGAACTTCGAAGTTTGAAATCAGAAAAGAGATGATTGGCAAGTGGAAGAGAGAGAGACAGAGAGAGAGAGAGAGAGAGAGAGGGGGGGAGAGAGAGAGAGAGAGAGAGAGAGAGAGAGAGAGAGAGAGAGAGAGAGAGAGAGAGATATTTACTGACAATGACAACAGCTTGTCTTCATGAGCCATTGAGTGGAGCCATTTGCATGAAACAAGGACACTGCAAAAGTTCATAATTAATAATAACAAAAATGACTATTTGAAGTCCTTTTCAAGGCCATTATGTGAATCATTCCCATCTTTTGTACCGACTTTGTAACTGAATAACACATTTCTGGGCAACAAGCAGTGAGGACAGCAAGATGGCAGGCATGAAAATGTTAGAGCACACTGATTTCCACTGCGTAAAAGAGCGTGATGGATGGATAAGTGAGATGGCGAAGGCAGACATGGACCTGGATGATGACGATGGATACAGATCCTCGTCTACCATGATACTTCGCAATACACACATCCGGAAGATGAATTCCCAACACCAAGACTAAATGTTCCCAGACCAAATTGGATTGGCAGAAGCCAGTAAGCGATGCAGTGCTGCTGCTGCTGATGTGAAGTTGTGATAGATCAGTTATGTGAAACACATAAGACAAACAGTTGAACAGAATTGTGCAAACTATTATTATTATAATTGTTATATTATATCAAGAAACTCTTTTAACCGCATGAAAAGTAAAAGTAATACATAGGAAGGGGTTGTATCAGTTATGTTACTGCAACTGACATACAGAAACATACAGAAAAGGCTGAGGATAGAGGAAATGTTTTGTCAACTGTTGCTGACAGCGGTCTGAGACAAATAAATCAAACCAGGGACCAGGATCTAATCTCGTCTGGATCTAATCCAATCAAGTGACTTCTGACTTCTGATGATGTTGATAGGTAGCATGCAATAAATATACTGGAGATATCCGCCGGTGCAAGTCTGTAGGATGAGCTGGATCACTAATCTTGTCTAATCAACCAATGTCTATAATAATAATAATTTTGCTGTTGTCATAAATAACGCTCATGAAATGATGGTCACTTCAGGTGCAACAGTTGCCAGTAAGTCATCAGAGAGTCCATTAGGTTGAAAACAGTGAGATGGAAATGAAATTAACGTCATCCAATAGGAACCACAGTTTATATTTTAATTTTGCCAACAATTCTTAATGATTTCCCACTGCCAACGTAGAATTAAGGACTTACGTATTTTAGTTGAATTTAGTTTTTTGGCTAATTTTGTTTGTTGGTTTTCAGCACAATCAGCCATTCCTACTGGTGAGAGACAAACTTCGTCTGGTCGTTGGCAACAACCCAGTTAGATTAGACCTCCTCTGTCTTTCCTTAAATAATGTGACCCCAATGACCTTGCCAACCTCAGATGCTTGACCTCAATGACCTTCCCCTCCTGAGCTTGTGTTTTCCTTCTGTATTGCTTTAGAGTTTCAGAGCATGATCAGCACGTTTTGACAGGGTTTCTCCTCTGTTTACTTCCTCTTTTCTATAGATCTGTCAGTAATCTATCTGTTCCTGTCTGTCGGTTTCTGTCTGTCGGTTTCTGTCTGTCTTGCTGTATCTGTAAATTTCTATGCATCTTTCTGTCCCTTTTCCTTTCATTCTTACTGAGTTCAATGCTGTTTGATCTGTGCATGGCTGTGCTCAGCATAGACAGCGATAGATGTGTGAACCACCATTTCTTCACAGCCAATTATGACAAAAAGTTTTGGTCAGATTTGTGCTTAGTACATATACAGTGGATGTTTGTTAGTTTGACTCAGTTGTTCAGAGATTTTGTAGGAATTGTATTGATCGTTGCCTGCTTGAGCATGTGCCTTATAAATTGGGTATTGTGGGGCCTGCCTCCTTGCTAACACTTTCAAGACTGTACCTCCATCAACTCTTGCTTTGTTGTCATTAGATTGTTGGTGTCTAAAAATGTCAACAATAGGCATCTCTTAGAAGGTACTGGTTGTGTGCCAAGTTGGTTGATACAGTCAGCCACCTTGATCATCCGCTAACAAAATGGGACTACGACGCTGACCAATGATAGAGAAGGTTAAGCTGGCAACATGAATGGTTGTTAAGAGCTGTATGCGTGTATTAGTGACTATACATGCTTTTCATACTCTGGCAATCTGCAGCTTTTCAAATTCATGTCTAAATTGGGCCTTGTGGATAGCAGCAGACTCATTGGTGCTTTTACCCTGACTTCTTGTCATCCGTATTCATTTAAATGCAAGGACATTGGCCGACACGATGGTCAATGTCGTCTTGTAATAATTAATTTGCCAGTGGACCAATGAATGCTCACCTCTCACCATCATGCCATAAATAACAGTACTCATATTATATGCATGGATGGCATTTTTGGTCATAGGAGTAGTGTTAGGAGTGTTAGTAAAGTGTGGTCAGGGTTAGTATATGCCATTAGATTTCCTGGCACCTGTTGCACTGCTCTTGTTTTTTCTCATGATTGTATGGCTAGACTCGTCGTTTTGTGTGCAATATAAAAACAATTCACTGTCATAATTCTGGTCGTTTGTTACATCACAGCTGCTCTAAGCATGACCAATGGCGAAGCATGTTTCTGTTTTTGAAACTGATGGCTCTGCAAATGTCAATGGTGTTTAATTGGATGTTTTATTGTTGTTAAATTAATTGTCTTTTGATCTGAGCTGTCTCAGATTTCGGTGCCTTTCCAGAGTTTACTGTCCTGTGAGCTATCTACCTATGCACGTATGCAGATGTCTGGGTAGAACTGTGATTGTAGAGTAGAGTCGAATGAGATGCTAATGTTTGTCTCTAAGAAGAGTAGAGTCTTGGCTTTTCAGTGTAATTATAGATTATGTAAATAACTATCCAATGAACTCAGTTTACAGATCTGACTTGTGTCAATCAACCCAAGAGCTAACAGTTGTTTAAGTGTTAGATCCTCTGTTGTTATATGACCACTGGGCAGTGGGCACTTGCCTCAAACCATGTCCTAGAGCTCTTGAACCTACCTTATGGCTGAACTGAAGTTTATGCAGACTCATGTTAGCGTTAAGTGGAATGGGGCAGCAGATACTGTTGCTGCTGCTGCTGCTGCAATGCTACTAAAGCAGAAAAGGATGCTTTCACTTTTTACTTCAGTCAGTCTTACATCAGCATGTAAATACCGTGATGGGGTACTGTCTTGATCTTAACCCACTCTAAGCCACGACTTGTACCTCCTTTTGAAAGCCCCTCTGACTTAATGCAGCGCTTGTGACTAGTCTGATGCCCTGTCCTTGGTTTTTGAGTGACACATTAGAAGTTGAAGTTCATGATTACATTTGCTAAATATCATTTTGCATTTGCAATGGTGGATTTGAGAAGTTTTGAGCACATTCTACATTTGAAAAGCTAATTTATTAAAGTGAGCAAAACAAGGTAACAGCTGTCATTTTGGCTGCCATAATACATAGCCACAGAATATAGGCCACTCATGTTTCACTAGGATCAAGAACAAATCTGGATTTTTTTATAAGCTACTTATTTTTAGTGTCTAGAGTTATTCTTTGCTTTTTCTTTCTTTCATTCTTGTTATTTTTTGTGTTAAGATATTTTCTTTTTTGGGGCTTTGGTATTTTTTAGTTGCAACCTTTTTGTTTGGGTTTATTGCTGAAGTTTTAAGTTGCAACCTTTTTGGGGTTTATTGCTGAAGGTGCTTTTGTATCTCCCACTATGCAAATATCAATGACAGTTTTTGGAAGTATGCTAATGATGCTATTATTGCAAAAACTGTTTTAGGTATTGCTTTCTTATTTTAATGTTTGTGCTTTTCTTGTAATTTTATTTATCAAATTTAATGTTGTGTCTGTCCTTCTATCTGTCTTTCTTTCTGGGCACTGTTTGTTTTCCATTTGGTTGTCAGTTCTTTTTCTTTTGTTTTCTTTCAACTGCAGGATAAAGCTGGTTTCACTACTCAAAAGTCCCATCCTCACAGTTGCAGAAACATTATGGTAAGACATCATATTTAGGTCATCTTATCAGTTTTAGATTCTAGATAGCAGGATAAATTTGTGGGTTTCCAATACAATAAGTTGATGTTGGGCTATCAACCTCTCCTGGGTAAATTTGAATACTTTCTTTTGTATTCAAATCTGTTTTTTAATCAATGCTGTGAAATTTTACAAATGTACTGACAGTTCTGGTCATCTTAACTGTGAAACTTTTGCCAACAAGTTGCTGGTGTTATGTGCAGGACTTGAAATTTGAGACCATGACAAGATCAAAACAGTGTGGTGCAAAAACAGATACTGTGAGGTACTAGGACATACTTTGGGGTACTAAGATAGAGATTTTGGGAAACCAAGACAGAGACGATGGAGTACCAAGATAGAGACTGTGGGGCAGTGTGGGCTACCAACACAGAGACTGAGGTACCGATATAGATGCTGCATGTATCAAGACAATAATAATAATAAAATATAAAATAAAAATGAAATCAATCATTTTCATTTAATTTCAATATCTGACAAACCGCAGAAAGATTAAAATTCATAGTATGAACTGACGATAGCAATTTATTCAAGGAGTTTTATTTAATAGTCGGCACCATGCAAGGCACCCATCCTCTTGCTCATTTTACCAATGCCGTCTGCCAGAGACATTGATTGGGGTTACAAAAAGAGAGAGAGAGTCTATGGGGACCATGACAGAGACTTTAGAATACTGAGACTGAAGATTAGACTAAGACACGAGGTTGAAGGCAGAGCAAGACTGAGACTTTTGGAATTCATTTCCAAAGGCTGGAGATTAATGAACCATCTTAGTCAGTTGATGGGCTTGAAGTTTCTTTTATGCACCAATATCATATATGATATATATCAGATTTCGTTTATGTTTTGCTGCTTTTCTCAGCAACATTTGCGCTTTGCTTTAGTTGGTGGTGCTAAGAAATGTCTTATATTTAGGTGTGAATACATTGTGTAAGCTTAAATTCTCTCAAATTTGCAGCAATAAACTACTCTGTACTAGCATTTAAAAATTAAGACTTTGCAACATGATTTGTCCATCGTTTTATCGTGTTGTTTTCCTACCAATGGTTACTTTGCACCATTTATTTTGTTTTTGTCATAAATGTAGATTTGTGTAAGTGCAGAATTTAGTGTCTCATTCTTATATGCTGCATTTGGAACTTTAATAGATTGGAAACAAAACTGCAATATTATTGACCCTCCTTGCTGAAGTTTAAATAGTTGTTTGCACCTTTGCTTCTCTGCATGCATCTATATTTCATTTCAAAGTGCCCTGTCATGTATCTGCACATAAAGCACATTTTAGGAACTGTAGCTGTCTGAACGATCTAAACAATTGCGTATTAAAGTTGCTATAAAAAGTGCCTTGAGTTCAAATGGACTTCTTGATTGTAAAGTCAACGACAAGATTGTTCGAAAAGGATGTTCCAGACCAGGACAATTGCATGGTGCAGTCATGTTGATGTACCTGTATAGCAGTAAGGATCCAGAAGTTTTCATCAGATGAATGAACAAAGCGACCAACAATCTGACTGATCTGAAACCAGTGCAGCAATTTCAGATAGCCCTTCACCTACCTCCCTCTATTAACCTGAAATCTCCTTAGGCTACTGATGAAATCAAATTCAGGTTGCCTCTGGGGCAACTTGAAGGCAGTTTCAATCCTGCCCTCTGCACATTCAAATTCCCCCTCAATACATTATTTATTTATGTTTATTTAGATACTTTTAGAGTTAAGGCATAGGGTTGTGGTATGTAATATGTCATTCACTTTGAACTAGTGTATTGGCTTCCTACAATTAACATTTCTATGACATTTTATGTTTCAGATTTTTTATTTTATTTTAGCTTATAATTATGTTACAGGTGTTTTATTCTATGAAGACATATAATTGCTTTCATCTCTCAAGTTCACTTCTGGACTGTTTGCAGTGTTAACTCCAGGAACGAGTAAAACTCTTTTCTTAACCTATAATTTTTCAGAAACAGATAGTTTATTCCACTTTTCATTTTCTTTTTCATGTAATAAGTTGCGGTATGTCAATTTAATCTTCTTGAATAAACGAAATATGTATATTATATGAGCATAAGAATTTTTCATTTTGCTTAATGTAGAGCGGGATAATGTGGACAAGGCGGGATGAATTGAAATAGGGTTCAGGCTGGCTACCCCACCCCGGAAGTAATATGAAATAAATTTCAGATTACGGGTCAGGGTGTAACTTTATAAGGGACCGTATCTTGAGGCATTTATGTTGATACAAACAGCTCTCATTATTATGTGGATGACCTAACAAAATGTCGCAAGACAAAATGTCGTGGACAAAATGTCGTGGACAAAATATATTAGCAAAATGTATTAGCATTATTCTTGGAGATTTTTGGAGGCATTAACAGATTTAATATTAATATCACTGTAACTTTGTAGTAGCATCATGTATTGAGAGTTTGTTCTCACACTCTGTAGCTTTGTATTTCTTTTTTTTGCTTTATTCATGTGGATTTTGGGAGATATTAGCAGATTTAATATTAATATCACTGTAACTTTGTAGTAACATCATGTATTGAGAGTTTGTTTGCAGATTGTGTAGCTTTGTATTTCTTTTTTTGCTTTTCCTTTTTTTACATTTTGAGTTGGAATGTGTGACATTATTAATTACCAGTTCATTCGATTGGTGTTTTTAAATAGTCGATTATTAAAATAAACTAATTGTGCCATTTGGTCGGCGACATTTTGTCTTGCGACATATTGTCACTGCGACATTTTGTCACTGCGACATTTTGTCATGAAACCATTATGTATAATGGAGCAGGGTCAACCAACGAAGCCAGGCCAAAGAAGAGGAGGGGGAAGAGGAGGAAAAGGATCTTTAATTGAATGATTTCGTCCTCAGTAGTACTCCATTGGAGTCTATCTCTCATGTACGCTGAGATGAGTCATAGGCTGGCCACTAGTCAAGTGAAAGTTCAGGATGGACAGAAGCTGATGTAGCCCGATTTTTGGCAAACCTACGGAGATGGTGTCCAGGTACCGGTATATACAATGATGAAGAAATGGAACAGTGTCTTGTGGTGCTGAAGAAAAGATTAAGCCGTATTGTCCAAATCTGATGAATCTGGCATGTCTGCTTTGGTATATTATGTCCCACAATAAGCACTCCCAAGGCGTTGCAAAACCAACAGGAGCTCTTCTTAGTCAATTTGATGCTTTGATGTCACATCTGTTGTGTGTTGTGTTTCATCAATATTGAGTTTTGGCTGGGATGCATCCACCCTTGTTCCTCCATCACGGTATTTGGCATCACTGATGTAAGACTGACTGAAATAAAGAGTTGAAGCATTTATTTTTTCTGCTACAAAAACTCTGTGAATTCTGTGGAATTACTGTATTATGATTAGTGATGACATGTATCTAGTAGTGAATCCTGAGAAGTTTTGTTGAAATGTGTGATTATGAGACAGCCACTGTTTGTGGCTTTGATTTTGATCTGTGTATCTGCGACATGTGGTTAATCTCTGAATGTGATTATGTCTACCTAGTAATTTTATCACAGAGCACATGTTCTCTCTGAACTCTGAAAATTAGACGGCTGTATGCATTTGGAATGCATGCTACATCTCAAGGAATTTAGTGTGTCAGCAGGTTGCTCCTTATCTCACCCTATCCTGCGTGACTACATTGCATTCCCTGTAGAAAGAAATGTATTAAAAAAATTAACTTTTCATCCAAGCTCCTCTGCCTCAGGCCCTTCTAAAACAGGATTTGCCATCCTTAGCCTTCCTGAACAAATCAAGAAAATCCTTTGCCCTGCAATTCAACCATCCACTACCTCTTCATCTCTTACTTTCACCTGTTATGCCTCTGTCCACAATCTTTGTGTCACCTTTGATCCACATCTCTCCTCCTATGACCACATTTCCAAACTGTCATGCTCCTGCATCATGCACATTGGTGACTTCCGCTGTTTTCAGCCCATGGTCGACTTCACAACTGCCTCCACCATTGCTACCTCCATTGTCTGCTGCAACAATGTCCACGGCTTTACCCAAACATTCTTATCTACAATTTTATACAGAAGCAATATGGCTGTGCAGGACATTATAAAAGTGTCTTGATAACAGATAAAATGATGTAATTATACCAATACCAGTGCTGAAGACCAGTAGTTTCCATTCTGCTCGAGCATTCAGTTGAATGGAAGCTATTCATCTCGTGTATGTGCATGTGCAATCTGCAGGGCTTTTTAATGGATGCAGTTCCTGTAAATATTTTGGCTAGCACTCAGTGTATGCGTGTGCGAGATAACATGGATTACAGAGAAGTTTTGACTCTCACTTGAACCTGCAAGAATTTGCAATTACATGGTAATGGATAAATTTGACCCGCCACTTTATTGGCATGGTAAACACCTTCCTAAATTCTGGAGAATACAATGATTCTGTAGATAATGAATTTCCGATTTAATTGTGATGAATGGTCATGTTGATCTGTAAATGTTGCTGTTCCTTAATTCATGCTTTCTGTTGTTACTTGTCTTTGTCAGCAATTGGAACTACATTGTGCCATATATTTGCCTCTTTTATTGTCAACTAATTATTTAATCCACTTTGCTGTTTAACTCGTTCCTGGATGAAGTTACGAGTGTATGATGATGTGGTTGCTTCTTCTACTGTTTCTGGTAGGCCATGGCTGTTGCCGGGATGAATGCATCCGGACGACATCGGTCGGTTGATCATCCAAAGGTGCTACGTACTCCGCCTGACTCACCCCACCGGGTCAGGGCTTCCTACCACACACCAGGTTGCTACCCACACCCCACCACTCTGTTGTTAGATTCGTTGATTGTATAGTGACTACAGTAGCTACTACAATCGATTAGCAAACTCAGCTTCAATGAATGCACTAACCATACGCTGTTGATGGAAAGATTTGTCGGCACATTCCATTGGGTTCAAACTTAATATTAAAGTAACTATTTTTAGTTACCGTTGCCACATAAAAGTAATCAGTTGCTGTAACTAATTTTTGAAAAAGTAATTAGTTTAAAAAAGGTAATTAGTTACAGTAACGTGTTACAAGTAATGAGTAACTCACAACACCTTATATTCGCTGCAGTCGTCTGCAGATTTTATTCTCGACTTCATTTATCTGCTCTCTCCACCACTTTTTGTGAGGACAAATTGGTGCTTACTTCACAACGAAGAACATCCAATTGCTGTGTATCTATAATATATTTCTCAAAGTTTGTCCTTCTATATGTTTGTTTGTTTGTATGTTTGGATTTTAACTCTTCGTCCCATAAAACAAAAATTTCACGGGTGGCGTACTGGTGGAGGTCAGAGTTAGTGGTGGCGTGTTGTGGGGTGGGGCCAGGGGGTGGGTTTTTTGGGGGGGAAATTTTCTCGAAAACCAAAATTTCCCGGGCAACGCCGGGTACTCCAGCTAGTATGTTATAAAAGGTGAATACTATTAGTCTTTGCAAGTCAAAAAAAGATTCACATTTCGGTGTGACCTTGCACGCGTAAGAAATTTATGTAATGATACGAATGATTATGCACGAGTCCTTTGGCCACGTACATTTTTCCATAAGAGTACTGGTGTAGATTTTATAGCTGAACATTCTGTGTGCTGTGAAGTTTGGAGCATTATTGAGAGGCTGCTGCTACTGCTTCTGCAGTTGCTACTGCTGTTGCTGCTGTTGCAGATGTGAATTGTTAATCTTTTACCAGTTTGCCCCGAGAATATCCGCTGAAAACGACCTTAAAACTTAAAAATGAACGGGTAAAGGGTTAATCTGTGTTTATAGTAAACTATGAACTTGATGCTGAATTCTTTCTTCTTTAGCGAATGCAGTTCGCACCAAGCCATGTCGTAGCGGTGGGCCCCTCGACAAGGTGTAGTGCTGGGAGGCCGCCCGGGATGCTGAATTAATGGTGTGTAGGTAAATGCAAACGATATATTGTGTTGTTGATGTTGCAGCTCGTCCTCTGATGTTGTCACCAAGCCTTGTGACAAGCTACGGGACACAAGCTGCCTCTGCTGCCGCCGCCGCCGCTGCCACCACAGTGCCACCGCATTCACCTCTCTCTCCCCGCAGCAGCGGGTCGTCACAACGAGCGCCTTCAAACGGCTCTTTTAACTCGTCTGCATCTTCAAGCCTTTGTCCAAGAAACCCAGCAAGAATTCAAAAGCAGGTCCAGGGGAGCGCCGAAAGCCTTGTGGGAAAGGTATTGTACAGTATCTTGTGAATTGTTTTACTTCTCCAGTTTTGCTGTGTAACTCTTGCTTAATGGTGAGCTGCTCGTGGCTTGGCTGGGAGTACTGTTGAGCACACTTCTTGGGGGGAGGTGCCATGTAAGTCCATAGAATGAATGCAGGAATGAAATGTGCTAAACGTGTTATATAATAGGTATACGAAATGTGCTTCTGGTGTATGTAAGCAAGTAAGAAAATCGGTGCATGTATATAATGTACGCAGGACTGTTTTAAGGTCGTAGACCAGAGGCACTTTTTTGTATTCATAAGTTTCCCAACTGTCTGGTCTGCATTTGAAGCATACTTACGCTTTCACATTAATTGTCACAAATATGTGAATAAATCCGATCTGAGTTTAAATCTGAGTGCTAGTGACTTACTCCGTACCCAGTTTTTTCTTCGTGATGATTATAGACAGATGCAAAACTGAGGAGCAATTTACGTGAAAAATATGTTACTTTTATATACTTTGATGCTCTAAATTTCCATGTACTGTATAATTATGTCTGTATCTGTGTACAACTGTGCATGTATATACTGTGCAATACAATAGGTCCGTAATACCGTTCCACTTAAATCAATTTTCAGAGAGTGCATTATATTTGTCTGCATAATACAATATTTCTCATAACTTCTCAGCTCAGATAAGACGTTCTGGAATTGAAGTTGATATGGTGAATAATTCTTTCCAGGTCCTGGAGTCGGAAGGCATTCACAAGTATGTCGATGCAAAGTACCTTCAGCGTGAACTCTCCGAAGCGACTGGAATGACTCAGGATGAATTGGACCATGCTGCTCACGAGTTGCTCCAGCGGAGTACAAGTGGCAGCAGCCCTTCAAGTCACCATAGCAATGGGAAACCGCTCTACTACGAGCATCTTGGAGGATATGCGATGCATGAGATGAAGGACTACAACCAGTACTCACGACCTCACGACCAGCAGATTGGTTCAACTACGACGACCACATCACCGTCAGCAGCGTTTGCAACTGAAACGACGACGACCGAAGATGCTGTTGATGTCGTCTTCATCACATCAATTTGACGCTGAATTTCAGTTTTTGCGTTCATCATCTAAGAGCATTGAAGTGGAAGCAAAGAGCATCGCGTGTCAACGAAAGTTTGCATCATCAGATTGTGGCCTTCTTAATGACTGTTGGCGTTTTGCTTGAGACTGATTTAGAATGTGACAGGTGCTCCATTCACCATGCCTGCCAGAAAATCGTACCAACAAGTTGTCATCTGGATCTCTAAACCTAAACTAATCGTCCGTAAATGGACACTGGAGTTTTCTGTCTAAAAAGCAGTTGAAACTCATTAATGGATGTGGCAATGGATCACTCTTCTTGCAAACGATGTCTGACTGCTTTGCTGAAAAACATGCTAGTGGGTTAGTCCACACTGTCAATATATACGGAAAATGCTTTGCTCACTCACGGCTTCAACCAGGTCGTTGGTTAAGGAGCACCACCCCAACGAGAACGCGGTTATGGACAGTAAAGCTACAAACTTAACTGGTGCTATGAAATTCGCTGCTGCTACTTGTGTTGAGTTGCTATGTTTTCCATAATCTGTAGTTTGCTTTGATATAAAAACTTAAATCTGGTGACCAAATTCCTTTTATCTCCGTTAATTCGAATAAATTTTTGAGACAATAACAAAACTTAAATGGATCATTATGGTGCATCAATCTAATCATATTTTAATATAAATTATCCAATTGTTAGATTGAGAAAATAATGGATTAATGAGGTGCTTGCAATTGTTTGATAAAATTAATTTCTATTTCAGCTTACATGAGGAATTGCTTTTCATTAAAATGCAGTTTCTACTGTATACAACCGCATATATGCACAAAAGAAAATATATTCTTTAAATTTGATCCCAAAAAGAGCTCAAGTTTTTTACACATGATAGATGCTTAGCTTCAAGCCAAAGTTGGATTGGACAGACATAGATTGCACTCTAGTAGACAAATGGCATTTACTGGATTGAATTGATCTGTTTGTATTTTGATGCGAAATGCAAATCAAAACTAATTTTGTATAAAATGTTGTACTTTATTGCAATAATGAGTAGTTTATTGCGCCTGAAGGCAGAAAGAAACAACGATCAATTTTAATGTTTTTAAGTTTATTTTCTAAAGTGCTTGAGTTCATTGGTAATTGTGTATCTAAACCTACCAGTAATGTTGAAAATGTAACCTCTGGTTAGTATTTTCAAGAACAGAACCAGAAATAAGAAACTGCCTGGGTTTGTTGTATATAGTTTTTGATATAATCAGTGATAAAAGTATCTGAAGTCATTTGCTTTTAAGTGTAATAGTATAGTCTTAATTTTGAATATTTTAAAATCCATTACGACCAATTACGATCAATTAACTTAAGAAGGCAGCTTAGAATAAAGCTGCCAATGGAGATTATTCTGTTGCTGTAGTTGCCATGTTTATTGAATACCATAATGCTTATGGCATCATTCCATTACATTGTCCCCTTATATATTTGTACCTTTGGGCCCAAACTTGACTATTCCTTACGAATTATGTTACTAAGTATTGTCTTGGACAATATAAATGCACATGTTCATTCGTAGATTTTGGAGATAGACAAGAAATCACATGAGGTCATTCTGCAAACATTAACTCATAGGCCACAATGATAAACAAAATAATTTGTAGTTTGCTCGTGATCTAATAAATGAGCTTTATGCTTACACATTATTATGGAAAGCTATCAGTTATATATATATATATATATATATATATATATATATAGTGGTTTTTGGACTTGAAAACTGAAATACGTTAAATATCATTGCATTGAGTTATGTAATGCAGAAATACATAATTATTAAAACCTGTATTACCGGTACTTCAGAAAATGCTGACTACATGAAGATGTCACCAGTCATTCTCAAGTCTGCTGTGACCGAAGCACGCTTTTATCAGGTTCAGCTCCCACTTACCTGCGGGATAATTTGCTGTTCTACCTTGAATATCCAATGCTTTGTTCATGTGTTCAGGCTAAGCCTCTTGTCCCTACCTCGCAGGCCTACACAAGACAACGCTGTGCTTTCTCGGTTGCTTGCCCTGCCGCCTGGAATGGGCTTTCTATGGCACTTCGCCTAGTGCCCATGGAGCACTCCACCAGTTCCTCTATAGCCTTAAGACTTCTATTTAGCCGAGGTTGGGTCAGGAGCGCTTCTGAGTAGATAGTCTTGAAGAGGTGCTAAATAAGTGCTCCTCATCAATGCAATACTGATGTCTACTTATAAAATAATCTTGCAAGATGCATATTAGTCAAAATTGATTTTTCTCCCAGTGTGACTGTTATTGCTCAGACCATGCAAATGTCAGCATTTTCTGTGTATTACGACAAATGTTGCAACATTAGTGTAAGCTTAAGGTGAGGCAGGCTTCACACTTTTGCTTGTTTGGCTCGCTTTCTTTCTTACTTGAATGACAATGACCAATTGTTTGAAGAAGGCAGACCAAGCTATCAACAATAATGTACATAATATGTTGAACAATCAATCCTTAGTGGATGACTTAAATATATGTAGATTTTAAATGCTAATCTAGTGATGACTATTTTAAGAAACTTGACAAATTTCTTTGATGAAAGACTTTGACCAATCCATACTATTTGAAATTATTGTATATGTTATTATGTGTAGCCTTTGACCACTCTCAGCATACATGAAGTTTTAGACCATTCTCTGTACGTTGAGCTTTTGACCAATCTCTGTATGGAAAGTTTTAGACCAATCTGTGTACACGAAGACTTTGACTATGATTCAGTTTGAAGCATGTTTGATAGATCTCTTGGTGTTTTTCTGTGTGTGCCTATGCATCTCTATGGTGGGCTTCCACTGAAGAAACCACGTTCTCGAGTTGTTCTATTTCCTTCATTTACCTGCTCTGAATTCTTATGCGCTGTTTATCAGTTACAATATTATAATCCCTTAATGTGAAGTTTATACACTGCATTGTTGAAAGTGGCATTTTATAAACAGGGCTGTGATTGCTGACACTTCGAAAGCTGATTTGCAAACTGTTTCTTCTGGTCTGTGAACCTTGTTAATGAACTATCAAGTTTCACATGTGTCTACAAGCAAAGTTTTTAAAATTTTGCAAGCAAAACAGGAGACCTGTTCACAATACGTATGGTATGGTTATTGGTTAGTCTATACTCTGTTAAAAAGCTGTTAGTAAAGTGATCACATTCTGTTTACATGCAGTGTTTCTAAGCTTTGTAAGATATAAACCAGGTTGTTTTATATTTACGAGCATGACTTTCAAATTCTTGAACGTGCATATTTTACAAGGCTGAAAACCAGTTCTTAACAAGCCCATTTGGAAATGCCAACATCTAAGACACGTCAGAATTATGGCAAAATGCTTGGAAGTAGAATTAGGTCTAGTTTCAACATCCAGGACTTGCTCCTGAAGAGATTGCTGACTTGTGGGCAGGAAATTGACCAAATCATCTCTGCGCATTCGTTTTGCTCTCTTCATTTACTAGCAATACTTGGTTTGAATTTTCTTCAATAAACCTTTTAGTCTGTGTCGTGTCTGCTGCTGCTGCATCCAATTCTTGCTCCAAAGTCATGTAAATAGCGTAAATAACGTAAATAACGTAAGTGAAATCTTCTCCGAGTGCAGCAAAACTTCCCCAGGTGCCTTCTTTACGATTTGTTTAATCTTCTAATGTAGTTGAGGCATTGTAAATAACTGCTTTATTATCATCATTGATTCATTATTATTACTATTACGAATTTTTATGTTATGTAATTCATTATTTGAATTAACAAAAGGTATTGTTTGAGATGCTGTAGTTGCTTTCTTGAAGTTGCACATGAAGTTTTGATAGAAGTTAACTACCGTTGTTTTTACCTTTGTTAATGTACTTTCACAAACCAGGCCAATTTATTTTTTATTATTACTGGTTTGAGCTTGGTTCTCTTTCTCGCCATTATATTGTCGTAAGGTGTTGAAGGAGAATGTAATGGACAGTACGATATGATTTAAGGTCTTAAAGGAGAATGTAATGGACAGTACGATATGATTTAAGGTCTTAAAGGAGAATGTAATGGACAGTACGATATGATTTACTTCATTAAACATTCAGAAATTTGTCGAACTGAATACTTGAGTCGTCAAAATTATCGGCTCAGTTCCATTCGATGATGCAATAACATGCAATGATCCATATGCAATGGAAACCACCTATTATTAGACGGAACTGGTTAAGGTGGTTTGAGTGAGAAGAAGAGTTGGTGGAATGCATGCGTTACCAGAGGGGTTCCATTGCATGGTGAGCAATGGTTGCCATGGCATGCAAAGATTTTTGAGAGCAGGGGGATGCCGTTGCTAAGCACTTTTAATCTTGACTGGAAGTCATGTTATAGCCCACTGCCCTCATTTTGGGCAACCTTTATTTCCATAAATGAAGGGTCGTCTTTAAACGACTCTGAAGAAAATGACCTACTTTGGACCCCTTCCACCACCTTTGACCTACTTTGTCTATATGAGCACTTGCTATGGCTCAAGATTTCGGCTTCAAGGCACCGAACTTACCCCTACACCACCGCACCCATTTCACCTTCCCCATGACCTACCTTAGACCCCTTCCAACCCTTGTCCACATTTAGTGACCCTGCCCCTTTGTGAACATCTGGACAAAACGAAAATCACGCAGGTAAAACACAACTTCATGATTAAAATAATTAATAAACTAGGCTACAGTTCTATGTTATTTAAAATTGTTATTTAATGTCAAACTCGTACACTAGCACAATTGCCACAATATAGCAGAAACATATTAGCATAGGCCATAGGCCCTAATTAAAACTAAAATATAAACCAATGTTCTAGTTCACCTATAGGCCTAGGCCTAGTTCATTTAAAACAACACTCGCTCCTTATGTATTGTAAAGCTAAGTGATGGTATGCAAGAGTGCAACTACTTCTTCTAAATTAACAGTAAAACAAGAAAATTAATATAGTTAGCGTCCAAAGTTTGGTGTCGTTATCACTTAATATAATATTATACCTAAAATACTGCGCTCTGCTGCACATTGTCAACAAAGTGCGGTTTTCAGACACGCAAAGAACACTTCAGACAACTTTCTTCTATAATAATTATTATAGTGTAATAATAATAGTAGTAGTAGTAAGAATAATACTAAAATAGTAAGAAGAGTAGGCCTACTGAATAATATAATATAGGCCCTAATTGATGATGATAATAATTTTAAAAAATTATTAGCAATAATGATAATAATCAACAGTAATAATAATGATCACTCAGTTTTAATCTCTTATAGCCTGAGTGATCTTTTCTACCTTGAGCGGCAAAGCATAATAATATTGATAATAAAAAATAATAGATTATTAATAATTATAGTCTGCCTCTCGGGGTCATTAGCCTACCGTCGCACTCTGAGCCTCCGTTAGATGGCGCTACAAAAAGAGCCAAACAAATAAACAATATAGGTAATGACGTCACAATATAGATAATTACGTCATTAGCTGATATCGTTCCAAAACGTATATCGTCTGAACTTCATTTTTAGGCCAGTTAATTAAGTTCTAAACGTGGAAGTTTTTTATGAAAAGCAAATTTTTACACGAAAAGTTTCTAAATAGGGTAGAGAATATGTGGTAGAAACCCTAATAATTTCCGACATGGGGAAATAGTGAAAATTTCGAATTTACTAAGAGCGCAGACGACCGGCAGTTGACGGGTTTGTTTACGTTGGAAGAAATACCGGAAAATACAAATTTTCTGTTGTAAAGCCTAGTTGATCGAATAATTTTGGCTAAATTTGGATCCTAATGTAAGAGATAGAGGATTTGGATGATGATATATTGTCTGAGCGCTGTCTATTTATTGCTCAGACGAAAATTAAACTTCATGTATTTATGTCGGTTGATCTTTTGACTGTATGCTATAATTATTATGTGCGGTCATGTCAGTATAGTATATCGTAATCGTAATCTCGAGACTTCTACAGCGCCCACAAAAGCCAAGTCGCGGGAACCAGCTTATTCACAGGCGCTCAATCAAAACAAAATCGATAGGCAGCGGGTCAGGTCCGGAGAGTCAGGCAGACCATACTTCATAAATTATAGGCATCAATAACAACGTTGACCGCGTCTGGAGAGTATGTTCGTTAATGTTACACTATATTTAAATTTCGTACAAGCAGCATTGCTAAAATTAACGCAACAGGACGAGATTTTTGGACGCAACAAGTTTTGAATAATATGTATGCAGATTGCAATTATGCATTTCACCCATCCACCAGTAAATTTCACACATCAGCATCATCATCTTCATAACCATCATCAGTTATGCTTGTCCAAGTTGATCATAAACAAAAGAAGTGTAAAAATTATTTGCATTATGCTGTATTTTCTTTTCAGTTTACCTTGAAACAGCTACATACTTCACGATTAATTTTCTTCATACTTTGGGATAAAAACACTATGAATTTTTGCATTGTGTCTCTGCAAGAAAGGAATGATGCCAGGATTTTAAGTGATTGCAGTCTTTAATCGAAGTGTCGCACAAAAGAGCAGCAGGACTTTGTAAGATGAAGGGAAATTTTTCTTGCATGAAAATTGTCGCTAGAATTATTTATATATTAAGAAAATAGACGTGCAGACATAAAGCTCCAATTTCCAATTGTTCAATAAGTTTGTCTGAACTACTCAGCTTCCACAGTCGTCCATTTTGTGGAAATAAGATTGATTGTGCACGATGAAACATTATCCACATCGAGTGTCTGCAGTTTCAAAAGTTGAACTCATTTGTGGTGGAAATAGCATCTTCAGGAAACCTTGATGGAAGCATGTAGTCAAGTGTAGTGGATCCAGTATGTGAGCTACCAATATTTTAGATAAAAACATTGGTATACACAGTTGTTGACAATGGAGTATACACCTTCTTAACGAGCATCTAGAGAAACTGGTGAAGGAAGCCAATTTTTAACAAACAGCTAAGCTTTGGCTCCTTTTATGCATGTTGTTAGCATCATTTAACTGTTATCAGGAACTGAGAGATCAGTTTCGTGGGAATTAGATGTACATGGAACGCAACTTATGTTACCATTCATAATTGTATGTTTTCTGAAACTTGTTTGGAACTGCACAGAGAAACTGTAACGTGCAGGAC
Organism: Lumbricus terrestris; assembly: GCA_949752735.1. Lineage (NCBI taxonomy): Eukaryota > Metazoa > Annelida > Clitellata > Crassiclitellata > Lumbricidae > Lumbricus > Lumbricus terrestris. Next base: position 19,835,793 of record OX457048.1, read on the forward strand.
AAAGCGAGATTTTCCGTAATTATCTTGTAATTTAGATATTGGTAGCACTGAAAAATGCTTGTCGACATTGGATACGTACTTGAATGGTGCTTATTACACACAGTAAAAATAGCTTTCTGTGTTAGGAAATCCTTTGCCAGGCCAGTGGTATTTTAGTTTTGTTGTTTATAATTTTCTTAACAGGACAGCTGCTACTGTTGTCAATCAGCATTATGTTAACATTTCACCGCAACAATATTCATGTCATGGCAACTTGGCAAGTTTTCTAATTCATATAATTGATAAACTTTGTAACAAACACTGCAAAATATCAAAATGAAATTTTCAGTAAATATTGAAGACGATATTTTAACACTTCCATTACGGCTACTATCCGCTCTGACTGAGCGTCTGCTACCTCGGAAGCTCAATCAGAGTGGATAGTAGCTGTGACGAAGAAATAAGGAAGAGAATTGGAAAAGCTTGCAACCGCAGCATTTGGAAGATTGGAGAAGATCTGGAAAACAAGTGGATGCAGCATGAGGGTCAAAATCAGATTGTACGAGCTGCATTGCCTGATGTGCAGAACTGCACCTGAAGGACATGATGATGATGATGATGATGATGGTGAAGAGGCAGCAGACATCTATGGACACTGAGCCCATGGTTGTTGTTGATGATGATAGTGAGAAACAATAACGGTGTTTGATATATCTGCAAAAAACTTTCAGTTTAGAGGCTGTTGTCCTGCCTGATGGAAGAAAAGAGTTTATTCAGATCACATGTGTTCATTTCAATCAACGATGTCATTTTACCACAGTCGTAGACTATAAGGTCTTTGATTTTACTACATAATTACATCAGCTGATTCTGCTATGGTCTGAAGTTCAGTCACAGTAGTTGTAGTGTGTAATTAAACAATAATTATGTCGGTGGTTTTGCACCAAGAGATATATAATAATAAGAATGTCTAGTATTAAATTCACCTGTGGGTTTATATTCAAAGTTTACCTCCTTGTTATTATTAACCAAGGGAACAAATGCAGGGATGGGACATTACAAAAGGCAAACTTCAATTTTCATTGGCACCCTAATGTATGTAATGAATGTATAAAACTAATATTCTTTATTGAAACAATCCAGTTGACAGACCGCAACCAGTTGCAGTGGACAATGCAATTGAAACAATTCATAAGAATGCAAATGACAGAAGATATAAATCTTAACCACTACAAAAACAGACAGCTTGCAATGAAAATTATGTATGCATGAGCACTTGTTATAGTGCCTCTTCAAGACACCACTCGGAGGCGTTCCTGACTACAGTGTGGACACAGAGAGTTTCATGTTGAAGCGCATGAACAATTGCGCATGTGAAGGATGTGGCGTCAGCTTGAGGTGGATTTGAACCCACAACTTTCCGGCTCCAAGGCACCAAACATACCCCTACACCACCATGCCCCACAAGATGTGATGATGGAGCTGATGAGAGCAGTAGTTAATGAGACCAGTCACAGCAAAAGAGATGAGGGCCCGATACTCCACCGGATGTCAACAGTGTTTTTGCTGAAGAGAAGTTGGTGTCAGTCAGATGCCATTGAAGCAGCCATTTACAATCAGGGTCAGGGATAGTGGAGCCTCAGAATGGTGCAAGAGGTGAACTTGAAATGAACAGTGACTGGTATTAATTTTACCCAAAACCCAATACGTACAGCAGTTCATAAACAATGTTATAAAACAACTAGAAATTTGACGAATGATGAAAACATGAAAAGTACTGAATTATTGTATGATGCTGAATTATAGCATAATGGCAGTAACATTAGTTGTATAAGAAGTTGAAGTTAAATGAGCCATTGAAAGATGATTTTGCGACGTTGTCCCTAGTTGGATTTAGGTAAATGCAAGCCGAGGGTCGAGAAAGACGGAAGGACGATCCGTCACGATCGAGTAGAACGGGCTGGTTAGGATGGCGTTTAGACCGCTAATTGACAATAAGACAGTATTCAAAATAGCGCTTAATTTCTTCCATCAACTAACAACTCGCGCAATTTACCAAAATGCTTGTCGAAACGGTGCGCAATAAATATTGTTTACTCGGAAAGTGTGGTAATGGTCGATCTCAATCCCGTATTTTAGGCCACGCCCATTAGCAAAACAGCTTCGAAGCGGCCGTGATTAGTGTCACAATCTTTAACGATTTTAACATATTTCCCCATGTTTGAATCCATTAGGGTTTTTACTGTAGGTTAGGAAGGTGTTTCCGAACAATATTCTGCCAAAAAAGGTTTTTCATAAAAAACTTCTATGTCCATGTTCAATTTCCCGTATTTTTGACTGGCCTATTTGTAAATATTATATCAATCTTTTATTCACCAAATGATGGTAGCACAATTAATAAAACAACAAAGAAATACAGCATTCACAGGACAGCATATCTGCCTGCATAGCACTAAAGACAGAAAACAGACTAAGTTTCCTTATTATAAAAGTTTGCATGCATAGGACTTCTAGGTTGACCTAAACCATATATCAAATGTAGGCTACATTCCCAGACAGTGGTGGTTATACACAACAAGAATATATACACTGAAAATAACAAGCGCTCAAACACTTAAGGCGTGTAAGAGAAGCATGATGCAAAACTGACAACAACATTGTTGTGTGAAAGGCATTTCTGGATAAAACGCAATCTTCTGGATAACCAGCAGTCTGTAATATTAATTTCATGCACGAAGTGCAGTACAGATGCAACACTACTATGGGAGACTTTAAAAATTTTACATACTGCAGAGCTGTAAGTGTACTCTAAAGAGTTCAGCTCACTTTTGGTAGGGCTCACAGCTTCCATTCCGTAAAGGAGAAACGGTTTACAGTGGGCAGCAACTAAATGCAACAAAACTGGTTCACTGAGTTTGTAGCATTTACTATACAATGAATTAAATGACCTGTAAAACTTCACACGCATTTCATGCAGACTAATTTTAAATGACTTGGCTGCAGTCAGAAAACAGCCCAAATATTTTAATTTGTCAACAAAACTGATATCTACTCCATTGACCTTAATGCACTTACATGTATTACGAAACCGTGTTCCAATCCTTATAACTTGAGATTTGGCTACATTAAGTTTCATCTCAATACCTTTTAACTCGGCAAAGCAAATATCAACCATTGATTGGAGGTCACACAGCGATGCTGAAATTAAGATGAGATCATCTGCGTACATGACACATCCCAAGTAAGTATCGCCAATTCTACACCCATGACTAGACCTACTTAATTTTTCAATAATGTCATTCACATAGACAGCAAACAGCACCGGGGATAGAACACCACCCTGCCTAACCCCACATGTTAGGGTTATCATCTCTGATAAAATGTTGTCCCATTTCACAAATGCTGCACTCAGACTATACCAACTTATAAGTGTGGTCAAAAGCTCCCGAGGAACCTTTCTGTCCATTAGTTTATTGAACAAAGTAAAGTGATTCACTTTATCAAAGGCTTTAGACATGTCCAGTGCACATAAGTTGACAGTGGACCCATGACTTGTAAAGTAGTCGACAACTGCTCTGACTGCAAGGATTGCATGTGAACATCCCAGCCCCTTTTTGAATCCAAACTGCAAATCAGACGTGGAAAAATAGCTGCCATAGTGCTCAAGCATACACATTTCGAAAAGTTTAGATAAATTTGAGCTTAACGTGATGCCACGATAGTTGTCACTATTACCTTTATCTACGTTAGGCCCCTTTTCCAAGGGTATGATTATGCCTAGACCAAAACTGGTGGGTACCCTGCCATGCACAAGCATTTGGTTGAACAGAAGCGAGAGCAAGACAACCAGCCTTGGATGAGCATGAACTAGATGTTCCGTCTCAATATGATCCAGACCAGCGGCTTTACCTCGCTTCATTTTACGAATGCATTGGTCAACAATTTCTACTGTTATCAATTTAAATTCAGAAGCTGGATTATACTGGATAAACCTATCGTGAAAGCACTTCTCAAGTTTCTCACTGGCGTTTGCATTATTTGGTGAGCATGCAGCTTTAAAATTGTTAGCAAAGGCCTTAGCAATGTCTTTTGGTTCATTATAACCATCTACAGATAAAGGGGATCTGCGCTTACTCTTAAATTTGCTTTGCCAGGTTTTCCAAAAAGAATTTGTATCTTTTGAAAGAAGATATTCATGCAAGTCATTAGAAACATAAGTATCGTCCAAAGATTTCTTGTTTCTAATTGCACGCTTATATTCTGCTTTTGCACACCTTTTCACATCATGTATTGATCCCTGACTGGGTCGTCCACATGCTTTCCACAAGTCATGAGCAGCTATTGACTTGTTTTTTAAATCAGTCAGCTCACTATCCCAATAATGCTTATAGTGTGACGCAGTGGTTCTTGGGCAGTGTTCATCTGCGGATCGACATAGTCCATCAACAATCATGCTGTAGACACCATCTATGTCATCGCCATGCACACATGAACATCCTACATTACAGTTTGTAAAGACTTGTGAAGAATTGATTTGACCTAAGTGTAAATCAGTGGCACGATAGTAAGAAGCAAGATCCGCTTTATCCCATCTAAGCCGACCTGACTTAACACCATTAGGAACCTGCCTAACAAAATCACCACCATTATCTATAAAGCTGTCAGAGAAGTGCAGCAATAGAGGCAAATGATCAGATAAATTTACACCACTGTCGATTATTTCAGAGAACTGAACTTTAGCAAACAGTGCTTCATCAACAAAGAAGTGGTCAATAAAGGATTTAGAATTGTTCGCCTCCGATAAGTAGGTGAACTGCGTAGGACTATTTATTTTGCTGTCACACAGCTTCAGCCTAGAGGATATAACAAAGTCATTAAAAATTGCATGGCAAGACAAATCATTAACAAACTGTAGATTAAAATCACCACCAAGAATGACCCTACATTCAGGGTTATCACTTAAGGCATTTTCAATAGAACCTACAAGGTTTAGCAATATGTCATCATATGCATTGCTATGACCTGAATTAACAGGAAAATATACATTAATAAACAGGCAATTCTTAATTCTCACCACAATGAGTCTATCAGATTTTACAAGTACTTTCAAATTGCTCATAAGCTTGTTGTCCACAAGTATAGCAACGCCTCCAAATGGCCTGCCTCTTAAAACACCTCGGCCAATGACATCATCCATTGCTGAGCTAGCAACAGCCGTAAACTTGTCATCTATGTCTGACAAACAGTCTAGATTATTGGGTAGCAGCCAGTGTTCTTGCACAAAGATCACGCAACATTTTTGGCATAGGTCAAACAGCATTGACCGGCCTTGATTCAGACCATGTAAATTAAATGAGCCAACTGTTTTGAACCTACAGGCCATTCTTAGACAGAGTAGTTTTGTCTGTGAAGTCTACTACAAGGCTGTTGCTGTCTGGTTGGAGATCAAAATAACCTGCTGAATCTATATCTCCAGAAGATTTCTTCGCTTCAGCCGATTTAAATTTCCATGGTCTTACCATGATCCCCCGTGGCCAGATATTGCAAAAATTTGAATGTTTCCGTAACCGTCAACGTTATATTTATACAACTTTTTCGAGATCAACAGTTCGTGACTACGAATATCGAATCCGTTGAAGACGATCAATTAAGGAAACAAAGTAATTGTAAACTTTCTCGTCTTTCCTCTGCGTCTTTATTTCCCGATAGCTGTATAGGCCACGTGACTGTCGCCAATGGCAACGTAGCCTACTGTGGCAATGTGCAACAGAATTATGGCATCAAGCAATTGGGTTTAAGGGTCGGCAGTCACAGGGACGTCATTTGGGGGGGGGGCAGGGGGGGGCATTTGCCCCCCCCCTGAATTTCACCGATTGTCCTTACATGTGACATATTTTTGCAACACCACACGTTGTTCAAAATACCAAAATGCCTGTGTCTTCACGGCCTGTGTAATTTTGTATGTGAGGGCAGCTTCGATCTGCACACACACACAGCATATAAGACCCCAGATATCGGCCTTTGTGTATTGTCTGCTAAGGGAATTAACTCTGGCTGATACTCAAAAGCCGTGCAGCTCGTTCCCGCTAGAAATAGGGAAGACCTTGTCCCAGGTCAGTAGGGTCACCAGATGTGTGTGTCCTGCATGTAAGCCACACAGTTCAAACCGCCACCAGTTACATGAGGCAGCCAGGCAGGCAAGATTATCCCCTCCAGCCTTACAAGCATTAGGCCCATATGCACCCCATCCCGTCTGACCGAGAGCTGGAGCGGTTTCGTCTTTCCTCAGCCTACCAACACCAGGGTCCACCAAGATCTATCCACACGGTGACGTCAGAATCACCCCACCCCGAGTTAATGAGCCAGCTGCCTAAGCCAGCGGGCCAACCTGTGTATTGGAAGAACCTTGATAAAAGCGGACCAAAGGACATGAAAGTTCAGCCCAAAACCGATGATCTACCATAAAGGCTAAAGCACACGGTAGGCCTAATATTATGTGACATCTAATTGAACTGAAATTTACATAAACTGATTGGATTTATAGTGCAATGGTTGGACAGATTTGCTTCTTATACATGAAGTCTTGGATATTAATCATTTCTTTGAGTATTATCTTTTCCAGGTTGAGATAATCACCCATGATACTTTCAAATTACGTTTTCAGACAAATCCAAATATCTGATATCAGTGTGTTGGCTTGAACAACCCACGGACCAACAAGCCATTGACCACCACTTGAATAATCCCCATAGTTAATAATAATAATTAGTCCAATAATAATAATTATTGGAAGCCTAGTGCATGCAGCATGCAATATTGCTTTGTGAATTGTTATTAATGACAACTTAAAGCAGGGCTTAATCTGGATTTCTCCTTGGGAGGGGATGTGCCCTTGCCTGCAAGAAATTTGTTTGAATTTTCACAGTGCAATGGTACAATTATACTCTATTTTATGACAATGCCATATATTACCATAGAAAATAATATAATTATAATTATATAATATTAACTAATATCATGGTAGATAATAAGAGTCCATGCAATACAATTCTATGTAATACAATAATGTAAACAGGAACAAAGGCCATTGTCATTAACCTCATGCACTAGGCCTCCAATAATTAATATTATTGCATTTTGTCAAATATTTCTGTGGGGGAAAGTCATTTCTGTCACTTTAGTATAATTTAGTTGTACAAAAGTGTTTGTGCAAATATTAACATTAAATCATACGCTTTCAATATGATGGTATCATATATCATAATGAATAATGGCACTATTATAATCATATAATGGTAAATAATATCATGGTATATAATTAACAAGTGCAAAGCACTTAGTCTATTTAAAGTAGGCTTGTATTGGCATTTAAAATATATCCATCACTGAATAAAATATAGTAAGAAATAAATAAGAGCAAGAATAAAACATCTCATTTAACTGTAGTTTTGCAAATGTTGGTCCAATACAGAACTTAAGAAGATTGTGGAATTTTGACCCGCAAAATTTTTTTGCCCCCCCCTGAAAAAAACTGAAATGACGTCCCTGTCGGCAGATAAAGACTAAAGTAGGTTAGATTCGTGAGAATAATAATATATAATCTGAAGATGTAAAATGTTTGTACTCGATTAAAATTTACAGTGACGGTTGGAGTAGATATTATTATGGCGTCGACCTTGTTCATTTTTCAATGACCTATATATGGCCTATATAGGCAAACGCGAGAGCCTTTACCGCTTCCCCGTTCGAATGGGGCCAATTGGCTTAATTATTGTTAAGGGCCTCTGTGCACGGACCGTGATTCAGCCTTTTATTATTTGATATAGCGCTCCTTCAAAGTTACTTACTCGACCAGGGCTCTCCCAGTCCAATCCCGGTCGAATAAAACAGTCGAAAGAATAGTGAGACTAAGTGAGACAGAGAGACAAATAGGCATTTGACGTAGAGTAGTATGGGAGTCTGTAAACGCGGATGTGCTCTTTTTTTAGTCGTTTTCGTTTTCTGTTGTGTTCTTTCTTTAACTGTCCTTTTTCTCAGGAATGTTCTTTTTTAGTCGTTTTCGATCTTAGTTGTGTTCTTTCTTAGTCATTTTGTTCTTAGTCGCTTTCGTTCTTGGCTATGTTCCTTTTGGTCAAAGGGCCAGCCACGGAGGCGGCGCGGCGCTGCCTGATGGCAGTCCAGTAGCCTACGTAGCATGGTCCATGGAACAAGTAAGTTTCCAAACTGGCACCATAATGGTATTCCTCAACTGGCGACATGAACAGCTATTCATCAGCTATTACCAAACTGGCACCATGAGTAGTAGTGTTATTCTTCGCCTGGCACCATAGGCGTACGGGACATTTCGACAGTAGGGGGCAAACAAAAAATTGTTGACCGAAAAATCTGACGACCTTTTTTTTAGTCATCCGCCCAAAATTCTTAGGGTTTTCCCATCCAAAAATCTGACGACCTTTTTTTTAACCCTATGCATGCCCGAAAAAATCCTCTCGTACCTGATTTGCCCGAAAAAAATTCTGAATTTTTTTGCCCGTCCGTGCCTCTTTTGCCCGAAAAACACATTTGCCCGAAATTTGGGGGCCTCTGGACCCCCGCCTCGTACGCCTATGCCTGGCACCATGAACACCCAGTGATATTCTTCAACTGTTTTAACGAGTCTGGCACCATGAATAGCCAAAGCTATTCATCAGCTGTTACCAAATGACACCATGAATAACAGTGGCAAAAGCTGTTCGTCTCCTGGCACCATGAGCACGCAGTGGTATTCATCAGCTGGCACAATGAATACCAAAGCTGTTCGTCAACTGGCACCATGAGCACCCAGATGGATGGATGACTGGGTGGATGCATGTTTGTCAGTTGCATTGATTTGATGGGTTGTTATGGATATAATTATGAGCATATTGGTCAGTTGTTGGATGTGTGCAATGGAAGGATGGGTGTGATATCAGGCAGATATATAGACTTGCGGCGCCTTGCTGCATGGATGAGATTTTTCGTTCTTAGTTATGTTTTTGGGGTCGGTTTTGTTTTTAGTTATGCTCTTTCTAATCGTTCTCCCTCTTATTTATTTTAGTCAATCAATCAATCGTAATTTATATAGCACCCCTTTAAGGTAACTACTCAGAGGCGCTCCCGGCAGAGATCAAGCGAAAAAAACATTCTTCAACAGTTTGTGAAATTGAGAACAGCTTGGGAGGTGTCGTTTAGTTAAGGGAAGTCCATTCCAGTCGTTTAGTCGAAGAGTCGTTTTCACCGTTGTGCTCTTTTTTAGTCATTTTCGTTTTCTGTTGTGTTCATCTTTAACTGTCCTTTTTCTCAGGAATGTTCTTTTTTAGTCGTTTTCGATCTTAGTTATGTTCTTTCTTAGTCATTTTGTTCTTAGTCGCTTTCGTTCTTGGCTATGTTCCTTTTGGTGGTTTTTGTTCTTAGTCATGTTCTTTCCTTTCCTAGCTGTTTTCGTTCTTAGTCGTTTTCGTTCATGGTTGTGTTTCATCTTTGTCTTTTCCCGTTCTATGTTATGTTCTTTCGTTGTCGCTTTCTTTTCTTAGTCATATTCTTTGTAAGTCATTTTCGTTCTCAATCGTTTTTTGTTCTTGGCTAAGTTCTTTCTGTTTCATTTAGTTTTAGTTATGTTTTTTCATTTTCGTTTTCATTTTGTTCTTAGATATGCTCTTTCCTTGTCGTGTTTGTTCTCAGTTATGTATTGGGGTCTTTTTTGTCATTGTAGTTGTTTTCGTCTTTAGTTTTGTTCTTTCTTTGTATTTTTCGTTCTTAGTTGGGTTTTTTCGTTTTCGTTTTTGTTGTTAAAACTTTCTTTCTTTTTCGTTTTCTGTCATATAATTATGTTTTCTCGTTTTTGTTGTTGTTCTTATCTATGTTCTTCCCTTATTAACTTCTCCCTTAGTTAGGCTTTTTTGTTTTAGTCTTCTTTATTAGTTACGTACTTTCTTTTGTCGTTTTCGTTTTCAGTCCTCGTCGGTATTTCTTTTGTACTTTTTTCGTTATAGCCTAATTTTTTTATGCTCTTTCTTAGTCGTTTTCGCTCATGGTTATGTTTTCGTAGTGGTTTTCGTTCTTATTTATGTTCTTTTCTTTATGGGCTTCGTTCTTAGTTATGTTCTTTTTCAGCCGTTTTCGTTCCTAGTTATGTTATTTTGTCGCTTTTTCATCATTGTTTACTTTTTAGTCGTTTTCGTGTTTTGTTATGTTTTTGCTGTATCATTTTTGTTCTCAGTTAGGTTCGTTTTTAGTCGTTTTCTTTCTTAATCATGTTCTTTCTTAGTATTTTTTATTCTACGCTCATTTTTGGGTCGTTTTGGTTCTTAGTTATATTTTATCTTTGACGGTTTCGTTCTGAGTTATGTCCGTTTTATTTTCAAAACAATGTTCCTATTATATTGGTCGATTTCGTTTTAATCGTTTTTGTTCCTGGTTAGGTTCTTTCTTTTGTGCTAATGATCTTAGCTATATGTTATTTTTGTTACCTGTTTTCGTTGGAAGTAGTTTTCTCTCCTAGATATTTTATTCTTTGTCGCTATCCGTTCTTTTTTTTAAATTGTATTCTTTTCTTATTATGTTCTTTTTAAGTCACTATCGTTCTTTATCGTTTTTGTTCGTGGATAGATTCTTTCTGTTTCGCTTATATATGTTCTTAGTTATGTTCTTTTTCGTTTCGTTCTTAATTATGCTCTTTCTTTATCGTGTCCCCCGCTCAGTTATGTTCTGTTTTGTGGTATTTTCTTGTTTTCATTCTAATTCGTGTTCTTTCTTTGTCTTTTTTGTTTTAGTTGTGTACTTTCTTTTTCGATTGTATCGTTAGTATGTTCTTTCTTTATCGTTTTCTTTCTCAGTTAAGTTCTTTCCTTGTCGGTTTCGTTCTTAGTTATGTTTTTGTCGTTTTTCATCATTGTTTTTTTAGTTGTTTCTTGTTTTGTTTCTTTCTGTGTCTTTTTTACTGAGTTAGGTTATTTTTTAGTCGTTTTCTTTCTTATTCTTTGTTTTTTCTTAGTCACTTTTTCTTAGTTATGGCCTTTCTTTGTTGTTTTCGTTTCTAGTTATATTACTTTTTGTGTCGTTTTCGTTCTTAGTTCTGTTCTTTTCAGTCGTTTTTGTCCATGGTTATGTTCCTTTTTAGTCGTTTTCATTCTTTGTTATATTCTTTCGTTGTCATTTTCGTTCTCAGTTGTGTTTTTGTTACTCGTTTTCGTTCTTAGCTGCGTTCCTTTTAGTCGATTTTGCTCTTCTTCTTTTCGTTCTTAGTTATAATATACTTTCTTTGTCGTTATCATTCTGTTATGTTTTTCTCGTGCTTTGCTTAAAATTCTTAGTCATGTTATTTTTATTGGTTTTTGTCTTATAGTTAGGCCTATGTTTCTTTTTACTAGTTTTTGGTGGTTTTCATTCTATGTTGTATTCTTTCTTTTGTCTTTTTCGTTCTTTGTTATGTTCTTTCTTTGTCGTTTTTCGTTTTCAGTTAGCGTATGTTGTTTTTAGTTGTTTTTGTTTACAAGTGTTCCTTCTTAGTTGATTTCGTCCTTTGTCGGTTTCGATCTTATAATAGTTTTAATATTCTTTCTTTGTCGTTTTCGCTCTGAGTTATGTTCTTTTTGTCATTTGCTTTTCTTATTTGTGTATTTTGTTCGTTTTCGTTGTTAGTTATGTTCCTTCTTTTCGTTCTTTGTTCTGTTCTTTCTGAACTGTCTCCGTTCTTTGTCTGTTTGTTCAAACATATATTAATCAGTTCTTCGTCGTTTCGTTCTTTGCACTTTTCTTTCCTGTCATTTTCGTTCAGCTATGTTCTTTCGTTTTCGTTCTCATCTGTCGTCTTTCCTTTTCATTTTAATTTTTAGTTATGTTATTTCTTAGGCCTAGTCATTTTTGTTTTTGGTTATGTTCTTTCTTTGTCGTCTCCGTTCTTCGTTAAACCCCCAAACGTCACCACATCACTCCTGTCCTGAAATCACTTCACTGGCTCAAAATACCTGAACGCATCGAATACAAAGTCCTCTCACTCACTTACAATACACTTCAATCATCCCAGCCGTTCTACCTTCGTCAGTTGTTCACCATCCAGCCACCTCGTTCAACACGCTCCTCATCCTTCATTACACTGCTTCGCCCTCCCATCACTTCATCACTGAAATTCGCAAACCGCTCCATAGCCATTGCCGTTCCACCTCTCTGGAACAAACTTCCGCCAGCACTTCGGCAAACTTCCGACCCATCATACGAACTCACCAAAACTCCACCTCTCGCTATCTCCCCACAGGTCTTTCACTCAAAACTGAAAACATTGCTCTTTCAAAAATCCTATCCTGATTCTTCTTCTCCTTACATCCCCCGCCACTTCAACTCTAAACATCACCCACCTTAGCCGTCCATCTATCTGCCTGCCTGACTCTCCGGACTTGACACGCTGCCTATCGATTTTGTTTTGATTGAGCGCCTGTGAATAAGCTGGTTCCCGCGACTTGGCTTTTGTGGGCGCTGTAGAAGTTTCGAGATTACGATTACGATTACGATTCGTTATGCTCTTTCTTAGTGATTGTCATTTTTGGTCGTTTTCGTTCTTATAATCGTTCTATCAGCTATTTTCTTTCGTTGTCGCTTTTGTTCTGAGTCGTTTTCGTTGTTAGCTATGCTCGTTTTCGCTCTTTTTAAGGTTTTTTTTCTAAGGCTCTCCATATATAGGCCTATTACGAACTGGGAATTCAGGGGAGGTTGCAGTAACTTTTATCCCGATCGATACAAGGCGGACGCAACTTGAGTTCAGTGAAAACAGATCTCGAGGTATTCAGACTATTATAGTAGAAAGGATGGCCTATTTTACAGCGATTTTGAGCTGATGACTAAAAATTTTTTTTGTTTAAACCGGGCGATCACGTATGGTTTCGATGGCGGCTCAGCGGCCGGTTACCGTCCGCCGAAGGTCCGCCCGAAACAGACGCTTTTCCGCAAAGGGGATTATATGGGTCGGAAACGTTAGGAAGCAGGTTTTGACCTGCAGGTGCTGGTTCCCTAAATTTCAGTTTGCGTTATTTTTAATATGCTGTTACAACGTTGCACTGTTACTTCTAGCCCCGGTCTCCCCTATAGAACTTTTATGCATTCTCAGCTTGTTAACAGTATATAACTATGGGCCTACACGCAAGGAGAGAAATACACGAATGCAATAAATTTATGCAATACTAGATGTTGGACCCGGCGTAGCCCGGAAAATCTATAGGTCTTCAACACTGCTCCTCTGTGGTACCAGAGGTACCCAGAATTGACCGCCAAATTTCAGGTTTTCGCCACCCCTCCACTTCACCCCCGCTTCCCCAAAAAGCCAAACATGACCCGGGTGTGTGTGTGTGCTGACTGTGGCCTAATACAATCATATCGTAATCGTAAACTCGAAATTTCTAAAGCGCCACTCGAAAGCCAAGCGCGGGGCACCAGCTTATTCACGAGCGCTGCGTTGAGTTAGAAGGGTTGTCCGTGAGAGTAGTCCGTGGTGGTCCGGGTCGAGTTACCATAAGATCAGGATCAAATGCGTTGAGTTAGAAGAGTTGTCCGTGAGAGTAGTCCGTGGTGGTCAGGGTCGAAATTCCATAGGATCAGAGGGGCGGAACAGCTATTAAGGCGGGTGTCGTTTGGGCCGGGAATTGGAAGGTGGAGGATCAGATGAGACAGGGTAAGAGTTCGTGAAAAGGAGTGTCTTAAGTTTTGAATGAAAAGCCCGAGGTGTGATGGATAGAGGAGCCTGAGGAAGGTGATGGTGTGTGATTAGTAATGATGGCGGATGGACTGAAAAGGATCGGAATTCAGGAGGCAGTTCATTCCAAAGGCGTGGTGCTGAGATGGATATGCATGGCTCGGTTGGAGAACTTGAGATGACTTGTGACCGGCGGTCGAGAAAGTGTAAGGCAGGCGGATGATCGGGTAGAACGGGTAGGTTGGATGGTGAAGAGTTCGCGAAGATAACTTGGCTGAGAGCATTGCAACGAGTTGTAGGTTAAGGAGAGAACTTTGAAGTGGATTCGCTCTGGGATTTTCAACCAGTGAAGAGACTTGAGGATGGGGTGATGTGATGATGTCTGGGTGTTCTGGTGATGGCTCTAGCTAGAGAATTTTGAATGAGTTGGAGGCGCTTAAGTTGTGAGGAGTCAAGGCTTAAGAACAGAGAGTTGCAATAGTCAAGTTTTGAGTGGACGATGGACGTCGCAATGGTAGAGGCAGTTTTGAAATCGAGCATGGGTCGGATGCGACGGAGGTCCCGGATGTGCATGAAGCAGGAACGCGATAGGTTGGAGATGTGGTTAGAGAAGGAGAGATGCGAATCAAACATTACACCGAGATTGCGGACAGGAGCATCAGAAGTAAAGGTAAGAGATGAAGAGTTAGTCGATAGGTGTATTGAAGGGTCTGGGATTTTCTTGATTTGGTCAGGAAGTCCAAGAATGATGAATTCTGTTTTGGAGGGGTTGAGGCAGAGGAGGTTGGAAGACATCCATTTAGAGATTAGATTGACCACATTGAGAAGTTGAGCAATGGAGGTGGAAAAAGAGCCTGGGGAGAAGGAAATGAAGAGTTGAGTGTCGTCTGCGTAGAGATGGTGGTCAACAGACGAGGATTTTATGAGATGGCTTAAAGGAGTGGTGTAGAGAATGAAGAGCAACGGACCAAGGACGGAGCCTTGTGGAACGCCACAAGATAGTGGAAGGGGTTGTGAACAGTGACTGGAGGCTTTAACAGAGAAGGATCTGGAAGAGAGATATGACTGGAACCAAAGTAGAGCAGTGCCAGAGACGCCAAAAGAAGAAGAGAGACGGTTAAGAAGAAGATTGTGATCGATGGTGTCGAATGCAGCGGAGATGTCGAGGAGGCAGAGGCAGGAGACTTGTTGATGACTGACGGCAGAAACCAGTTTATTATACAGAGAGACAAGTAGAGTTTCTGTGGAGTGATGTTTAGTGAAGCCTGATTGGTGGGGGTTGAGGAGTGAGTTGGAGGAGAGGTAATCGTTTAGCCGGGAAAGGACAATTCGTTCGGTTAATTTAGATAGAAAAGAAAGGTTGGAGATGGGTCGGTAATTTGATAGGTTTTCCTTGTCAGGATTTGCTTTTTTCAGAAGAGGAGTGACGAGAGATTGCTTGAAGACCATTGGGAAATTGCCAGTGGAGAGTGAAAGATTGATAATTTTAGTGATTATAGGAATGAGGACGGAAGCGCAGTCTTTTAGGAGAGCAGTTGGGATAGGATCCAATTCACACTGTTTGCTTGGAAGAGAATTTAACAGGAGTGACACTTCAGCTTCAGAGGCGGGGTTGAGAATTGGAAGCGATGACTGAGAGACAGGAGGAGTAGGATTTGGAAACGGAGATGCATCGGTGTTGGAGGATTGTGAATCAAGGAGGGACTGCAGTGTGAAGCGAAGGGAGGAGACTTTATCCGAGAAGAATGAACAGAATGTATCGGCCATAGAGGGGGCTGGAATGGAGCTTGGCAGTGGAGAGGGAGATTTGCGATGAAGGAGAGAGTTCACAGCTCTCCAGAGATGGCGAGGGTTGGAGGAGCTGGAGTGAATAAGTGAGGAGTAATATTTCCTTTTTGTAGCAGTGATGAGTGCGTGATATCTGTTTGTGGCTGATTTTAGGTTTGAGAGGGCTTTTGTTTTGGATAGAGAGTCAGTGGCGTCCTTGTAGATGTGCTGAAGTCGCCTACGGAAGGTTTTGAAAGCTTGGAGGTAGGAAGTGAACCAGGGGTTAGTGGCATGTGAGCTGGGTTTGGTGATGAGTGGTGCGTGAATGTCAAGGAGGTCGGAAAGAGTGGAGTTGTAGCAGGACAGAAGGTCATCAAGGGAGGAAGGAGGATTAAGAACAAGTTGAGAACTCAATCATAGCAGGATGTTTGTTCTGTTAGTATAATTAATATTAATTTTCTGTGATCTGCGTTCTTGTGCATAATTGTACACTGTAACCGGTTTCGGTTTATCAACCGGATTGTTGATAAACGGAAATTATTATTGGGCGAGTATGACGTCATTGCGGACTGTAGACTCTTTACTAATGCGGCAATGTGGCTGATTAAATCTGAATAAAACGCTAATATCTCTGTTTTTAAAGTGAATTGAGAGCTGAAAATAGTCGCGTTGACCTTAAAGTTTGGGTATAAAAATTAATAGCAAAAATTTAGGTAAACCGACACTCTGTCATTTCCGAGCCTTTTCTGGGACGGGGTCAAAATACATCCGGACATACGAACAAACAAAAAACAAATGGAAAGACAAACTTTAAGAAATATATTTAAGATATATATATATATATATATATATATATGGCCTATTGTAGCAAGAAGGCATAGAGCTTGCATTTATTAGGCGCCTTATGATCTGCAATGAATTAAGTGAAGGACGGGGGGTGTGCTTGAACCCCAATCCCCTACAATTCTCACCCTGGACTAGTCATAATTATTACTAATAAGCGAATAGACAGGCCGAAATTTGATGTTTAGACTGAGAAATATTAATTGCGGTTGGGGACCTCTGTCACCTATTTGCGGAAGATAGCCAGATTGGTGGTTCTAAATACAACGCGGTGTTGTGGTGGGTGTGTGCGTTGCCTTGCAGGAGGGCTGCAGGCTCGAATCCGCCTCAAGTCGCCGCGTATAGGACCTTAATTAGGCTTAGGCAGGTCCTTTACTCGCAATTGCTCAGCGCTTCGGAGTGAAAGCGATGCAGTGTCCGCGTTGCAGTCGGGAGCGCCTCTGAGTAGTGGGCTTGAACGGGCGCTATAACAAGTGCACAAACAAACAAACTCTTTCAATGTCCTATTATGAATTTATGACTCCATGATTAGTAAAGCGTTCTCCGTGGCTATACATACTTTTTGATTTACGTTGCGTATGTTGCGTAAGCAGCAACGACAGCTTAGCGGCTGGAATGTTAGACATTAATGGCGGACCAAACACTGTATGTTGTCGAGGAGGATAGCCGAGTCGGATGAATTACAATTGGGTGCATTCAATTAATCCAACGAGATGTCCGACCCGGCTACATTAATCTTGCCGGATTCGATCGCTTCGATAATAAAGGATAAGGAAAGAGTCATCCGGGGTCAGGCAAAGCGCATTGAACAGCTTGAAAGCGAAGTGAAGAAATTACGAAAAGACAGAGATCGTCTCGACACAAAGCTCGCATTGTTGGCTGGACGTGGCCGTATACAGTCGTTGGAAGAATATCACGATGACAGGTAAAGCATTGTTTAAACTGTGCCTTTTTAAACAGCTGCCACTTCATGATGCTTTTTCGATTACAAAATTACTTGCACGAGGTCTGGTCAAGACGCGTGCACGTACGTTTCCCAGGGTTGCGGGGGTTTATGCTTTCTCAGCTTTTTAAATTGCGAGACTATATTTGGGGGTGCGGCGAAACGAATTTCTGCCGGATGGCCCGGATCCCTGATATCGGTTGTCTGAGTGCAACACACACACAGCCTAATGATTTCTTAGAAATTAAGCTGTTCTCAACAACCCTAAAGGATCATTGTTTCGTGTAGGCCTGTTTAATTTAACTCTGAATGGTTTTCGGGAGTTCGGCCTCTTTCCGTAAAACTATATTGGGAAAATTCGACTTTTTGGGGTGTTTCGAGCGTTCTTGAGGATTCGGGTTTCAGAGATTCGAGTTGACCCCCATATTCGCAATATCTACGGGAATGGACTAACCGATTGTAGGACATTATCCCTAGGGCTGTACTGGTAAATTTTTAGGTGAGTGCATGCTGACCGGGAGAAAAATCGACTTTTTTGCTTGCAAAATTTCTGATGACTCCGCTCAAAAATTTTCCCATTTTCCCGTCCGAAAAAATCTGATGCCTTTTTTAGTCTTTCTCTTTGAATTTCATCAAAAATACACCTAAATAGCAACGTGTACCATGATTTACTCGCGTATACCCGTGTACCCTGGTTTTTACCTGTGTATACCCTGGTTTTCGGGAGGTGAGTATTCGATGCCGTTTTTCGCCGGAGGTAAGTATACGCCGTATACCCGCGTATACCCTTGATTGCAGCCCTGATTATCCCCCCTGGACATTATCCCCCGGACAAAACCCCCGATTTTGCATAGGACATTATCCCCCCTGGACAAAATCCCCCCTCTGTGTATTAGTCTGTTTCTTCATGTAGTTTATAAAAGTTTAATTGCCCGTGTTTTGATCGATGTGTCAACTTAATAATGCCGTCACTAATAAGACTGAGTCTACTAGTTCTGCCATTCAGATGCAAACTAAAGTCTTGTTAGCATCATTTAGTTATTCATTTCTAACACAAGGAGTTGTTAGTGTCAGTTAGGTTCACAAAATTTTACGACCTTTTAATGCTGCTTGCGACTTCAGTTAGAGACTTGCAAATGTTCTTAACATCCAGTTAACATTCACATGAGCTACATCTGTCAGGAACATTTGACGACTTGTGTAATAAATTAATAACATATTTTTAAGGGGGAATTTTGACCTGTTGTCTTAATGCCTATGTGCTAATATATAGACCTACCCTAACATATTCTTGTAGATTTTTAAACATGTATAATAAATTTTCATGTATAATATACAAATATAAGCCTTAACTATTCTAACAATTTTCAACTGTGATGCCTAAATGTATGGATATTCACCTTAACATAGGCCTATTATTTTTTGCATCATTTTTAGGTGATGTTATCATAGACCGGGGAGATAATGTCGTACCGGGGGGAATAATGTCCGGGATGGATAATGTCCAGGGGGCATAATATCGATTTCCACCTGGACTAACCACGATAGCTTATATTGGAAACATGAATAATTGAATATGCAAAGTGCAAATGTGTCGTAATGGAGTCTAATACTGCCATTTGGCGCTATTGTTTCTAGTGCAGAAGTCAGAAGTTAAGTGTTTTGATTTAAGGTGACCATAAATGAAATGACTAAATTCATGATATTTTTTTGAAAAATTTATTGAAATCACAGCCTCTGTGTTTTGTCGTATTGTGCTTAGCACACTAATTATTATTGTAAAATTCTAAAAATAGGCAGCGATTTTCTGTATGCTCAATTTTTTTTAACAGCTTTTGAAACATTAATACTTTGGGTAAAATGTGTGAAATATAATAAATGATTACTTGCAAAAATAAAGATTGTGACTCTTGCAATGAAATCATCATTTGATGCTGTTATTATAATTTACCAAAATGTCTATGTTTCAGTACGTAATGTAAATCTAGATATTGAAATATTGATAGGAGATCATGCAAAGAATGGATGATCTGCACTGACACTGATCAATGCGTTGGCAATGCATTTTACTTAATATGTTTTTCTATCAGTTTTTACTGAAGTTTAAGCATTCTAGTAGAATAAGTAGATATCACGTTAATCATGATACACCCGACAGCAGTCGTTGTTTGCTTCTAATCAAGAATCCTGCATCTGTTGGCCTTTCTAGTATGATATACAATCTGATGTGGTAGTTGCTTTTTGCTGGCATGATTGCATATCAAATTGTTAGTCTGCTGAACAGTTGTCTGATCTTTGCCACCATGTCTGGTGTTACCATGTCTGGTGTTCTGTTCTGTGTTGATTTCATGAAATTGGATTCATTCACTTTTGAACTGTTGTTGAATATGATGTGTTGTGGAATTACACTTGTTAGGATGATTCTTCAGAGCTAGGACTTTGCCTCTGAGAGCTGTACAGTACCTATGTCAATTCCATATTGTCTTTCATTGCTTTTGGTATATAATTGGCCTTGCCGTTCATAACCCTAGGTCATTAAGATATAAAAATGCCAGGTGTAACCAGATATATGTAAAAGCTGTCTAGGAGAGACACAAAGAGATGGTCAGAAGCATACAGACAGACATAGAGGAAATCCACTTTAGACGGCAGTACAATAGAACATTTGATTGGCACAGGAAGGGGAATATGATCTCTCTTAACACTTTATACAATGGTTGCTCAGATTCTAAAATGATTGAAGTCTGCTGAGTTTAGTTACAAATGATTATATTGTCCGCAAGTGGAACGAAATATCAGCTGATTGGCTTCAGGGAGGTCTGAGGAGGTTGTGCTTAAGAACTTGAACTAGTAAAACACTAGCAACAGCCATGTCCCTCAGCCTTAAGCAGTGTGTGCTGTGTGTCTAAATGATGTTTGTACTTTGGCTTATAATATCTTTCAGCTAACAGGTTAGATTGTCACTCAGCCTTATATATCTTAACAGCTTTTATAATAGTTTCCACATACATGTACTTATGCTGTGATATTGCTGACTTGTTTACTGTTTTCAAATATCACACCTCTTTCCTAGCTGGTATACAGGGAGACTCTTATGGTGAGAGTAGAGACCTCATGCACAGCCTTCAATATGTTTGCTTGTGTATATGTTTGCTTGTGTACTATCCAGGTCCTTGAGTGGTTACTTAAACCTGGAGCAATGAACTCAGTGACCCTTCATCAGTGCTGGAATTTATTTTCCTTCGAGCCTAAAAAATCTATTCATTGTAATTCCTGTTTGACTAGATTTTTCAATTGATGGACTTTTCCAACGACAAATATGTTGTTCTTCAGCCAGCATATCTATCTATCTATCTATCTATGTAATTTATATAGCGCCCCTTCAAGGAGTCTACTCAGAGGCGCTCCCGACCCAAGCCCGGTCAAAAAGAAAAGTCTTGAGTAATCTATAGAAAGAGCCAGACATGTTCCGAGGGTGGGAACGCAGGTTAGAGGGAAGGTCATTCCAAGCGGAAGGTCCAGTGACCGAAAATGCCCTGTTCTGCCTAGTGGCAGTGCGGGCATAAGGAACCATAAAGTCACCTCTAGAGGCCGAGCGCAGAGATCGGCGACCCACAGCAGTTGAGGTCAAGGTGAAGAACTCACAGAGATAGGAAGGTGCTGTGCCCAAGACGCAGCGCCAAGCAAAAGAAGTAACCCTGAAATAAATGCGTGACTGAACCGGAAGCCAGTGTAAGACATCACGAATATAGTCAGAAATGTGACCAAACTTAGGGACGCCACCCACCAAGCGTGCAGCCGCCCGCAGGACCCCCTCCAAACCACTTAAACGAACCTGAGGAAGGCCAAAGTAGAGAGAAGAACAGTAATCCAATCGATTGGCAATAAAGGCATGGACCAAGGTGGAAGCGGAAGAGGAAGACAGAGAGCGAGACACGACTCGCAGCTGACGCAAATGGTAGTAACAAGAGCGAGTCAAGGCCATATGTTCATCTTTTAAGTGATTTCTGCATGCCAAACTCTGGAACTCTCTTGAAATCGCAAGTTTTCATTTCTCTTCATGTGATAATCAAATCTTGAAACATTTCCCAATTCCCCAATAGACCTTAATTAATACCCATGCCTCCATGGATTGACTGCGTTGACAAGTACCAATACTTGCACAGGTCTTTGACATTGGCACTAGCACCACATTATCACCACCAGTCCACCACCACCACTTTATCACCACAATACCACTGCTGCCACCACAGAAGCTGTCACTACAACCATTATGTCACAGTTTAGACTTGTTTAGCATAACCTGTGGGTTAGCTGGGACTGTACTGAACATTCACTTCATATGTGCTTCGAGGCTGAATAGCGGGCCAAATAGCTATCCAGTATTTGACCAAATAGTAGCAGTTGTACCAAATACAAATAGTGGTCATGTGACATCTGTTTCTGCATATGCAGCATTGCAGCTGCCATGTAGCGAATGGACTCTCAAGGTAACTCTCTCATTAACATAATATATGCTGTGGTTACAGCCAGGCCTTGCCTACTACATGGACCACGGTATTGCAGTGTCAGCAGTCTCATTCTTTGTGTACAATGGCTGAATGTTGTCGATAAACCTATTTTTTACACTATTCCTATTCGGCCAAAGAATTGGTCCAACTATAATATTCATATTCGGGTGAATAGTGATAATCACCTTTTCAGTGGAGCCCTAGTTTTGACCGTATTCATTAATTCTATGGACACCCCTTCCAGAATGCTACTCAGGGACGCTCCCAGCCCAGCCATTGCAAAATAAAAAGACTTGAGAGATTTATGAAACAAGGTTTGACTGGTCAGATGTAATCCAGAGGGACAGCCCTACAACTAGGAAGGCTCAGTGTTGCATGGCAGCCAAGTGAATCTGTGTAACCAGGAGTTGCCTCTTCATAGCAGACGGAAGAGCCCGACGTGCTGTCGCGCTTCAATGTTATAGACTGTGCGATAGAGATGGGTGAGATGGAGCACAACCAAGGATTCAGCGTGAAACCAGAGCAGTGATTTGGCGCAACATATGTTGGGCCTCTCATAACTAGTCAGAGCATATTACTGTTTTAATTGGGTAATGATTTTATAATAAGTTTCTATAGGCTTTTGTTTGTAAGTATTTTGTATATGACGTTCTACATTCTTTGTTCTTTCATTTGCACTTTCACTACTGTAATCTGATCTCTATAATTTTTGAGTAATTTGTGTGAAATTGTCGTTGCTTTAATTAATCTTCATGGAGCAACGGTTGTACAGTTCTTGCTATTCCCTGAGACCATGCTGTTTCTTTAGCCTATTATAGTTCAGTATACAGGATATGCTTATGATAAAGACCTACAGGACTGTCAGGTATTATAGATGTGGCTGGATGTGTGTCATGCATTGTGTCTAGCTGCTTTCTATATAAAAAGGAGTTGTATATATGCATATATAATATATATATATATATATATATTTGTGTGTGGTTGGAGGTAGATTGAAAAAGAATGAGTACATACAAAATATTCAGTTTGTCTCTTATTTATTACTCCCCACAAGTATCCTTCTTTTCATATGACTCTGTAGGTGGCCCATGAAATGCATTGGCTAGAATGGGTCATTGTCTGAGTCAGGTTAGATGAAAGAGAGGCTGGTGAGCACTGAGCAGGGTGACCCAGACGCCCAGACCCAGCTATCTATTGTTCCTTTTGTTCTTTTATTCATTCATGATAATCTGCACTTGCTGTCTTTCAGTGCCAGTGTTCATGGCTTTTTGTGGTTCTCATTCTCACATATACAATACAGTGCTGCTAAGATTGGCAGTGTCTATACTAGTAGCTTTAGCTAGCCTACTACTACTACCACTGTATTTAATAATCATTGAGAAGCAGAAGTAGAAAACATACGATTTGATGTGTTTAACGATTGCTGATGTATGGGAAACCTCATTCCTCTGTCTGCCTGCCTGTCTGTCTGTCTGTCTGTCTGTCTGTCTGTCTGTCTGTCTGTGTGTCCGACCAAACTATTAGTGGGTGTAATTTTTAAGACAGCTTACTCTTCTGTTTCTCTAACATCTGGGAGTAATGAGCTCTGCTTGAGTTAAAGGTGATGAGCTGAAAGAAAGAAGGAGACAGGAGGAGTGGAGGTGCAAAAAGTGTTTACTGCTGTTGTGGCTATTGCATCCATGTAGGAGGAAAGAGATGAGGGAGTTGTGGAGAGGAGAAGGATGATATGGAATTGAGGAAGCACTGTCTGTATAGTATATCTCCCTCTATGATGAGATATTGAGCTAATATTTTAGATTCTATATTGTGGGAATATTAGAATATATGTGATACAGGTTCAGTAGTTTATATGACTTTGTTTACAAATGTTCTAAATCTGCTAAAGGTGCAGTGTTTGTGTTACTTTTTTAGTGCACGTGTTCTCATCTGTTAAACGAGAGACGAAGAAGTGCATAAAGGCAGACAGACACATAAGCAGAAAGACAGTGATTGTGAGGCAGACAGTCAATGAAGCTGTTGACTTGTCTACTTATCTGTCTGTCTGTCTGTCTGTCTGTCTGTCTGTCTGTCTGTCTGTCTGTCTGTCTGTCTGGAGGCCACATCTGGTGTGTTCATATTGCTTCCGAGTGGTCTGTTGTGTTATATCTGTTACAAGTGTTATATTTAGCCAGGCGTCTCGTGTTATTCTGGGTCACCTCTGTATAGATATCTGATGAGGAATGTTTTAGTTGTATTCGTCCTTCCTTCAGTTGGTTCATCTTCATATCCATCCAACCATTTGCCTCTAAGGGCTGGACCTATAATTGCAACACTTTTCTGCTGTATGTGCAAATTGTGACCTTGTAACTTGTAATTATTTCACCCTGAGCCTGAATTTATTATTATGTGCATGTTAAAGGTTCCAGATGGGAAAGTACTGTGTGTATATTACATACACAGTGTGTGTGTATATATATTGTATACATGTATATCTGTATATTTTGTTATATATGTAATATATACACACTTGTGTTTGAGTGTATGTAACTAGTCTTGCCCTTTGGGATGGATGGAGTCCTGTGATGTATCAGCTCTCTTCCTCCTTGCTATCATCCTCTTTATAGACTTTCCCCTCCTCCTCTTCCTCCTCCTCCTCCTCCTCCTCCTCCTCCTCCTCGATCCTTCCAACCATCGCTGGATAGGATATTAGGAAGCAGAGAAATACGGAACAAAACAAGTCAAGAGTATGTCGGTCAGTGATACAACCCAGTTTCATATAAGTAACAGAAAAAGGGAAAACTGAAAATTGAGATGAGTAAAGGATCCTTTTTAATACCAGATATATTCTGACTGCAATTGTGCAGTCCTTGGAAATGTAGGAACTATGACACATTGATGTGGAATGAAAGGCAGCTGACCGAATGCCATTAAATTGGAACAGAAGAAACCAAGGACAACCAGAACTATTCATATTAAATTGAAAATATAAGCAAAGACATGCAACTTGGGCTGAAAACGAGAAATACCATGGTTTTATCAAACGAATGAAATTAGTGGAGTCTTTGTGAAGGACTTAAAATGTTTATGTATATCAGGACCACTTGCTCTGTAAGTAGCATTCTTGTAACAATTGATTGAACTTTTCACATGGTAATGATAACAATACCAACAGCAATGTGGAGCAACATTTGTGCCAGCCTTTGATATAGACTGATATAGACTGGTCTGAACATTTTCGTAATAGGGTCGATCTGTTTGTCCATGCTTGATTCATCAGGTTCACATATCTGATAAATATTTTCAAAGTTTTATGACAATCTTCAGGGTAGTAATTCCAATTCTTTGTAATTCAAACTATTGACTCTTCAATGTTCATTGTTAATCTTATTTTTGTAACGTTTATTTTTCCTATCTCAATGTACCGGGTTACGGTTTATCAGCCTGTTTATGCTCATTAAACGAACACACACAGTTGCATAGCCAGCGGTACTTGAAGCATAAAGCTAGTGATGCAGAGATAGATACACAGTGCTGGCTTCATGCACATTTCTGTCATTTGTTCTGCTCTAGGGAGTTGTGAGAATGCCAGTGACTGAGATCTGTCATGCCATGCAAAAACTTAATTTGTAGGGTCTTAATATCATGTAAATTTCAATGCCACTTCTTTGCCCTCTGCTGGCCATTGACCATTTTGACTAATTCTAATTAGCACCTGTTGGATTTGGTTCCAACAATCAAGCATTCTGAGGTTGACTTTTTCACAGTACTTTGTTTCAGTTGTGGACCACGGGTCTACACATTCTCAATACATTAACATGCGTAAAACACAGTAGCACATTTATTAACAACATCCTAATTATTTGAGAAGATGTAGTCATAAATAGGACACCTGGAACATTGCAAAGGAACTTCTCCACCTAAACAACCATCAGCTGCCAATTTCGCTTCAAATAACAAAAACCTCTGCAATGAGATTGTCGCTTTCTTCAAGGATAAACTTGATAAAATCAAGTCCACGATCCAGGATCGCCTTGAATCTCTCCACCACATCGATATTCACTTTCAGCTGCCATCAGCTCCACAGTCTCTGTCCAAACTTTCCCCGGTAACTCCTGAGGAGGTTTTCAAGTTAATCCTTAACCTTAAGCCTAAAACGTCACCACTTGACTATCTACCTACTCAAATCCTCAAATCATGCCCTGACCTTTTTGCACCGCTTATTGCCCACCTTGCAAACCTCTCTTTTCAATCAGGTCGCTTCCCAACAAATTTCAAATCTGCCCAAGTCACCCCATTGCTTAAGAAGGACGGTCTTGGCCCATGTCAAACCTAAGGCCGATTTCAAATCTAAACACCTTTTTCAAGGTTCTAGAGAAACGTGCACTTGATAGATTATCTCAGAACATCGCAAGCTCTCCAAATTTCAATCCATTTCAATTTGACTTCAGGTTTGGCCACTCAGTTGAGACAACCTCCTTAAAACCACAAATGACATACGCTCTGATACTGATTAAGGATCAGCAACTTTTTACTCTCCTTGGACATCTTGGTTGCCTTTGATGCTATAGACCATAAATTACTTGTTAGCCCTGCGCAAGATGCTTTTGGTATCACTGGAAATTCTCTAAACTGGCTTTCTTCCTACCTCGAAGGAAGGTATTTTTTCATTACTTTAGATTTGTCCAAACCTGACATTGCCTTCCGCTAGTGGAGTACCTCAGGGTAGTGTTATTGGCCCTTTTCTTTTCTTCATGTTCATATCACCAGTTAGCTTCCTTGTCCAATCTTTTGGGATCCAGCACATACCTCCCTTACCTCTGGAAATACCACCTGCTATAACATTACTAATTGTGCAGAAGCTGTAAACCGTTGATTCCTGGAAAATGGTCTTCTCCTAAATCATCAAAAACCGAAGCCACAGTCTTTGGGACCAGGTCGCAAATCGCCAAACATCAGCACCTCCAACCCACTTTCTCAAATACAACCTTAAAGTTATCATCCACTGTTAAACTTCTCGGAGTGAAACTTCACTCAACTCTCTCAATGGACCCCCAAACTGCTGAAATTCTTCGCTCCACAAATTTCCACACTCGTGCTACGCGAAACATTCGATCTTTCCTCACAAAGAGATTGCAAACACCGTCGCATGTGGAATAGTTAACTCTCGTCTGGACTACTGCAACAGCCTTCTCTATGGAACATCTTCAAAAAGCTTAACGTCTCTTCAGCGAGTCCAAAACAACCTCGCACGGGTCGAACTTATCACACAGGCCTGTCTTGACTTGACTTTTCCCTGCTCCGAGTGCTTCTGAATCGTTGCTACGGTTTTAAATCGATTGCTTACAAACCCATGGCACTTAGATCTCTACATATTATTATTAGTGTGGTTGATGAGATATTATGTTTTTACCCAAGATTATGGGTTTAAATGGGCTGAGAATGCTTAAAATATCTTGCTGGAGTGAGATTTAATGCAGTACGAATCTGCTATAAATAGCATATCTTTTAAGGGCGAGGGATAGATGCTAATATGCCCTGAAGAAGTGGGTTTTCTTTCCATAAATATGGACTATTAAAGTGAATCCCTTAGGCTGGACAGCGCACACTCAAGCAATCCATGTGTACAAAAGGGTTAAAAAGTGGGTTGTATGGATAGGAAGACAGAGCAGGTGCGTGCATATGTGCCAGCAGAAGAGGTGGAACTTTAATATTTGTACCTCAGAAATTGCTGGACACTTTGTTAGGCAGCATTTCAACAGAGGCAGATAGTTATATTTATAGATCTCCATGCGTGGACATGTGTTTCTAGACATCAGACAACGCAGCTCATGCATATGCAAGTGCCACAAAACTTCACTTTGACACACTCATTGGTTCGCATTACATTCTGAAATGTTAGTGTGCGTGTGGTAGTAACATTTGAATGGAACAAAGTAAGTGTTCAGATAACTACCTCAGATTGTTCAATGTTCATAGATGTGTTCATATGTTTTGTATCTGTGATGTCTTGAGAATTGTTTCATAGCCCAAACTGATGCAGAAGACTGGATGCATGTGTGTGTGTGTGTGTATGTGCGCACGCGTGTATGCATGCGTGTGTGTTGCATGTGTAGCGCATTTGACATGGAGTGAATCTAAACTACAGCATCTCCAAGTTACTATACATATATAACAGGCTACATACACAAGTAAAGCTAGCTTCACAATAAGAAAAATCTTTGGTTCGAGGCCTGTGTTACTCATAATTTATGCCAACTGTGCAATTTTCTTGTGAATGCTCTATCTAACAATATGTGTTCATGTACCACTGTGACTTCATGTACTAAATGCAATGTGGTCATCAATGCAACTATGCTGCTTCCAAAGTCTGAAGCTGCCTACGACTCAACAAGAAAACTCATATTGCTGGATGTGTCTTCAGATGTCTCGCACTTTGAAACTAATTGTAATTGCGACAATTTCCATAGCATCATCAGTAGCAAGCTACTTCTAGGCAGCTCAACCTGTGGTCCTCATGTTACCGTAATTTGGTAATTGCTTTGTACTTAAATAAATATGTATCTATCACTAGGTCTGGAAAGTTTTGAATCTTGATATGATATTAAACACATTGTGATTTAACAATGCCCTCCTTACAGAGTTTAAAAGTGCACACTGAAGCTGGGCAAAGT
Source organism: Lumbricus terrestris (assembly GCA_949752735.1). Taxonomy (NCBI): domain Eukaryota; kingdom Metazoa; phylum Annelida; class Clitellata; order Crassiclitellata; family Lumbricidae; genus Lumbricus; species Lumbricus terrestris. The sequence continues at coordinate 19,864,185 of OX457048.1, forward strand.
CATGAACCATAAACAGATCGGGAGTTAAATTTCAGTTTTTTACCAGTCTTGCATAGCAGATAGTTTCACACTTGAGAAGGTAGAAAGATTTCCAACAGAATTGACATACAACTGTGAATGAGATACGACTTTGAATGAGATACGGCTGTGACTGAGATACGGCTGTGACTGAGATAAGACTTTGAATGAGTGCCCACTCCAAAGATGAGAGGTTTTCCAGGAACAACTTACTTTCCAGCAGATGCTGATTAGTTTTTCACATGATTTAGCGATTCCTGTAATCAGACACTGATTACTATTGATGGCAGATGATTTACATACATTTTTTACGTATACGTGAGAATTGCCAGCTTGAAATGGATATGCTCGCATGCATCAAGCGAGCTTAGAGAGTGAAGAGCAGGCATCTGATTATTTTGGTCTCAGTAGGAGAGTCGAGGATGGCCTGGCAACTTAGTGCATTGTAATTCCAGTTAGAGGCAGGATTCGGGGCAGAGTGTAGAGTTGCAATAGTTGATTTTCATGCCAGCATTAGGCGGTGTATGATTAAGTTCATGGATACTAAAGTATCAGGGTAGACGAATGCTATGTAATCCTTCTGAGGTACTACAAGCACATTAGAGATCTTACCGCTATTTGTGGTTTTTAGGGAGAGTGTTGAATCAAGCCTCACTTCAAGATCCTGAACAGCAGATGATGGGGGAAAGTAAACAGCGTGTAACAGTGCACAGATGTTGTGCAGTGAAATTGTTTTTTTTCTTCACTCTTATTTTTGGGAAAAATTTTTTTTGAAGGTTATGATGAGATATGAAGACTTTATTTTTGCGAGATAGTTCAAAATGTTTCCTATCTGCCAGTTGTCCCTACAGTGTAAAATAATCATACTGGTGTTGCTGTGCTGAGAATCTTTTGCTTTCTGCTTTGAAAATTCACTGGTTGTAACAATTGGCAGACTGTCCACAGCAGGACACAGAGGTCTTCAAACACTATGATTGCAAGGCATCATGAGAAATCATTGCATTGACACATGTGATGAATGGCATCTTTTGTTCCATTTGCATTTTAGAAATTGAATAGAGATTAGGCAAACCAACATTCCTTCTCCTGCTAATCAGTGTTTTCTTAACATGTGTCTTGGCCAAGCGAAATGTATTAGCCTGATGCCATTTTAACATGTGTCTTGACCAAGTGAAATGTATTAGCCTGATGCCATTTTAACATGTGTCTTGGTCAAGGGAGTCAGTCCTTTGGTGTCAGCATTTGACCAGAAACTGCAGCAAGCAGATTTCAATTCGTTTTTGCTGTTATATATATTTAGATCTGACATATGGACTTTTTGCCATGCACAAGTGCTAAGTTCCTTATGCAGACTGTTTCATTTACAGGTTTCAAGTATAACTGAATTGAAATGACTGTTATGCTGTGTTGCACACTACCTGATGTGATGCGGTATTTTACAGACAGCTGGTAGGACGTCAGCCTAATGACAGATTGCAACTGCAATTTGACATCTGTACTTCAAAAGCCAGTACAGCTAAATGATGAATGCATGAAACTGAATTCATATGCTTTTCCTGGATTGATAATTTCATGTTAATGTGTCACATTGATGTTCTGAATTGCCGATGCCAGCGTTTCACTGTGAAAATATGGCGTGTGGTTATCAAAAGGTCACCTCCCTTCAATAACATGGTAGTTATTGAAGGAAACACACCTGTAGAAGATATTTCTACCACATGAACTTTTTAGATTTCTTTTCTTTGTGTGGTTAAAAATTGGCAACTCCTATTAATTGTTCACTTCCCTTTCCAGATCACGGAAAGTCACTAAAAAATTGTGAATGATGTTTCCTACTTAAGTTTGACCCAAAATAGTTCATGTGACTGGGCCGGGCCTGAAAGTCAGCTCCTCCCAGCCATTATATTTAAAATCAGTTCGTATTCCCCAAAATTGTCATTATTCAATAAGTTCGTCTGATTATCGTTTTGTATTTCACAGCAACGCCAAGAGTTATTCTTTTTAAACTAGCTTTTTGATATGTCGGACCTTCTTTTTTATTTTCTTTCTTTAATTGTTTAAATCCTTTCTTCTTGGTTGTCTGTGCCATTTTGTTCTTAACTTTAGACTTACCTCTTTCAAAACTTTAAACTTACCTCTTTCAAAACTTTAGATTTACCTCTTTCAAAACTTTAGATTTACCTCTTTCAAACTGTTTATCTGCGATTGTCTGCCTCTCTGTTTTGCAATTGATCTTCTCGATATTCACTTGATTAACATTTGTTTTCGTGTGCCATCAGTGATCTCTTGCATACTAGACACTGGCACAATGCAAGACTTTACTAATTACACAAATTTGCAATTTTATTTATTGAGCCTACCTCTGTTTACCATCTCTATTGTCTCTTTGTCTTCGTATTTGTTTTGTCTTCTGTGTTTCTTGTGTATTCATGAGTTACTTCGAATGTTCAGCTGTCTACATTCAATGCTCTGGAACTCATTTTCCTTTAGTCATCATTCAAAATGTGTAGCCCTACCAATCAGTCGAATGTTTTTAACCAATGTTTTTAACTGTAGCTGCAACAACCATGATCCCTTGGTGTGAGTTGCATGCATGTATAGTCAGCGTATGAATCTGTGACCCAGTTGCACTTGTATTTGGTGAGCGTTTGCTGCACTGTATGTTTCTGGTTGCTTATTTTTATTTTTTCACAGCTCTGGTGCATATAAGTACCTGTTGTGGTGCTATATAAATTGCACAAGTTAATGAAAATTAATTAATTAATTTTTTTCTAATGTGGTTTTTTGTATGAATATATTTGTCAAACATGTGTTTAATTTTTGGCTGGTTCTTAGCCGGATCGCATTAAGCAGATGTTTTGCTTGGTTCAATCTAAATTGGAAACCTAGTTTCAATTGACATATAAGTTCTTGTTCACAGAAGCAATTTTTGTTGTGAGTCAGTATTTGCAGATTCTAGTTGGTCAAAGTAGGACCCATTGTCTGCTGAATCTTCTCTCAGTGATTAACAGCAGCTGCTAACATTGCCTATCATTTTAAATGTGCTTCACTTAAATATGGTTTGGAAAGAATGTCTACATATGCAAGTTTTATTGCAAATAATTTCCTGAGAATTGAATATTGAATTTAAGTCATTGTAAAGTTTAAAAAAAATTGTGTTGTTTTTTCCATGTGAAGAACTGTGTTTTCACAAGTCAATGTCACGTCTGGCTCAAGATATGGCAAGAGCAACACTGTGCCACCAGAGATGAATTCATCGTCTCGCACTGTTTCACTCGTTCATTCGTCGTCTGAATGCCATCCATTGGAGACTGGTGCTCTGCAGAATCATCGTGTCAAATGCTCCACAAACTCAGCTGTCTTCATCCAGGACAACAGCGAGCATGCCTACAAAGCAGCTCGTATCACTCAGGGCAACAATGAGCATGCCAGCAGAGCAGCTCGTATCATCCAGCATGCCTACAGGAAATATCATATGCACAAGAATTTTGCCCGACTGCGATCTGAACCCGAAAGGTCAAAGCGATCAATCGAAAGGACTCAGACGATAAATGTCGGAATGGAGAGTTGCAATGATCGAGATCGAAAGTCTTTGCAATGTCAGTCTGACTGTGACTTTAGTCTTAGTCGAGCAAAGATGGGAAGCCTGAGGACAATTGACGAGCACTGTGGTGAATACTTGCGAGTTGAAGGGGAGACATGTACTGCTCGTGGACAAGTTCTTTATCCCGATTTGAGTGACAGTAGTGACAATGATTCCATTCCTGATGCAGTTCATCATGAGCCAGCCTTTGATGAGTCAAGCACAAACTTTGAGCACTTGCTGGAGGCTGAGGAGGCTTATGGTGCTGATGACAGCTTCAACAGTGAGGGCAGCCAAGAAGGAGAGGCTACACCATCATCACAGTGCTCAACACTGCGTGCTGGCAATAATTCTGATGGGTTTTCACGACTCTGGTCATCATCTTTGCCATGGAGAGAGTCGTCCAGCGACGGAAGTCATATAGTGACATTGCGGAATCTTATGACTGACTCGACATATAGCGACTCAGACTCTCTCTCTGGTGACACACTGATGACACCAACTTTGCCGGGTTATACTGGTTCCCTAGAGTCATGCAGTTTCGGTGACGATTCACACAAAAGTTCGGATTCGCTCTCGAGACTTGGTGCTGTTGGTGGTAATTTTGACGCTTTCATTCGTTTCCGTGTTCCAGGGTTTTCTCCGATATGGAAACGAAAGAGCGTCAACCGCGGAAGCACTGGTTCCTTGCCAGAGACAAGCTCTGCTCGGCTGAGCAAAGTGAGTACTGCTGGATCATCGGAGCCAAGTGAGCTTGGGAGTAGTATTGCCGATGTGAGCCAGAGCAGTGAAGAGCCAGCCAGGTGCTTGACACTAGAGAGCCATGCATTCAAAGATGATCATCTGCCAAATGTTGAAGGTCACAAACATCCTTCGCTGTCCTTTGAATATTCGGAAAGATTCCACAGCTGTTCGTTAGAGTCATCTCCTCCTCCCCCTCCTCCTTTTCCTCCTCCTTTTCCTCCTCCTTTTCCTACTCCTCGTCTGGTTCCCTTGTCCAGTTCGTTCTGCAGCACTGGTGCTTATGCACAGTCTGATCGCCTACGAAAACGCATCTACCGGATTGGCCTCAATCTTTTCAATAAGTATGTTTATCAGTTATTTCAAGGTATCAGATATTTAGTTGTCTGTGCAGTAAATTAAGTGTTTTAACCATTTTTTGACTTTAATATCAGTATATGAAACATCATGGTCGTGTAAAATGTTAGAAAAGACTTAACTTTGCATTGTTACTAAATAATTTTGGTAAATAAATTCTGGTTCTATGTTAAGTGGTCTTACAAAGACATCACTTGCATAGTAACCATGATATAAAAATCACTGGTGATGTGTTAATGATTGTCTGATTTTTAATAATTTTTATGCATTAAACTGTGTGTATTCATATAGGTTTTGATTGCTTGATTCTCATCAGTCACTTGGAATATCAAATTTCTTCAGATTGCTTAAGGAACTCGTATTAACGTGGTGTTGCAGTTGAATCAAGATTTCAAATTATATATTGTAGGAAACCTGAGCGTGGAGTGAAGTACTTAATTGAGAACCGTTTCATTGATTTTCGTCCAAACGCAGTCGCTAAGTTTCTCATCAGTCGCAAGGGTCTCAGTCGACAGATGATTGGCGAATACCTCGGAGCCATCCAGAAGCCATTTAATGTTGAAGTTCTTAGGTAAGTCAGTTTGAGAGGGAGGAGACTAAATAATTTATTAAGTATGTTAGAACACTATGGCATATACATGTCAGATTATGCCATATCCACGTGGAAAGCAACTAGACCACCGACCATAGTTAGGACCACTGTGCAGGGCTGCTTGAAGCAACTGCGTGGAGGGCATTCTGTCAAAACTTAATGCCAGACACTGAAAACAAGCAAAACTCAAAGAGAAGCATGCTGAAATAAGAACAATTGCACCATTCAAACATCCAGTCCTTGCCTAGTTTGATTGGTCTCTCTTAATCTCGGGAGATGCATGAGCCTCTGCAGTGTCTGCACCCCTTACCTACATGATCAAAAAATAGACTAAAATATTCTCATATTAAACTCTTGCACATATCTGCCATTATTATGTTTCATTTAGGAAATTAATATTACATGTAATGGGTGATCTAAATGAAACAGGGCAAAATGATATAAATTTGATAACTTGTTAAGCTAAGTTTAATTATTAATTTTAAGTTAACTGCAAAGATAAAAGATAATCATAAGAGTTTAAATTTCAGAAGTAACATTTTAATTAAAGTACAGTTGAGCTAGTTAGCACTTAGGCTTTACAAAGTATGTGATGTTATCTGCATCTGTTTCTTGTTTATTGCTCTATTTGATTCAAATTCAGAATTCTGCCTAAGATTTAAATTTATTATACTTTTCAGAAAGCTGATAATGTTGGCCAAATCTTGCTAGCATTTGTCAGATGGTTTCAGCAGTCTTAGGTACTGCTTCCTACATGATGCTGCACTAAAATGACCCAACATCATATGCTGTCTTTCCAAATAAAATTTCCAATACCATATTCTCCACATTTTTGCACAGTTTTGTTTTAAATTTTACTAAGCACAATGTGTTCAACCATAAGAGCAATGGAAATAGAGAAGAAAATAAATTGTTCAGAGCATCTTCAATTTGTTGATGTGATTTCGCGCCTCAGATTCACACTTTGGTGTGACCTTGCGCGCGTTATAAATTTATGTAATAATAATAATTTAGTTAAATCAACTTAAATATTTAAATATTTAGTGCACACTGCAGTTCTTTCTACTCTGTGTTATGTAATGTAGCACATGTGGTAAATTAATAGACCTGTTTAGGAGATGAAAGCCACTCTGTGTTATGCAGAGTCATGAGTAAGTCGACAGCTCTTCTTAAACACATCATCCAGACTGTAAAGAAGTCTTGCGTGTTGTGCTGCTGCAGGTGCTTTGCAGATGAGATTGATCTTTCCGGACTCCAGGTGGACGTTGCTCTCCGAAAATACCAGTCATTCTTTCGGATGCCTGTAAGTCATCAGCACGCAACATATTACTTACGCTACTCATTATTAGATTTGGTTGCGTCTGGCAATATTACACACGTGTTGCCATTGTGATGGAATAAATAAAGCAGGTTTATCACGCAAGATGTTATAAGGTAAAGTAAGTTCATCAGTTAATCCTGTGAAGGCAATGACATTGGTGATGAACAATCTTTTGAATTTTGAAGATCAATTTATATGAAGAATAATGAAAGTGGTGCAGTAGACACATTGCCGTGTGTTGATTGGAGAAATAATCAAAAGTATTCATAGATTCCAGTCACTTCTGCTGGACATTGTAATAACTTCAACTGATTGTCTGTGATGGTGACATGCTGGCCATTGTAATCGATGTGATATTATGAGGTCATGTAGTTCTTAACAACACTACTGGGTCTCGATGCAGAACTTTTCCTTTGTCTCTTACTTCTTTGACTTACTGACTGCTTGTTTTGCTTGCGTTACTCCTTCTGTTGATCCTATCCAGACTCTGACGCTTGCTTGCTCTGTTCCAGACACTCTTGAATATAACTGTCTGTCTGCCAGATGCTTTACTTGGAAAGTCTGCAATGCACTCAATATTACTAACGGCTTCTAGAGTGTCTCAGCCTTTTTCCTGAGTTTTTGAAGAGCATTTCAGCTGGCATTGGTTCTGTGCCATTTCCATGAAAGTCTGCTACACAGTTTGCTGGAATCGGGCTTTATACATTATAATTATGTGTTTATAATATATATATATATACATATATATGTATATGTGATTGTCTATAAAACTAGGCACTTGTAGGCAACATTGATTTACGATAAACAAAAAATCTGCAGATTTTGACTCTTACATGCAAATTTCGTTTTCATCAAATTCAAGCGTGAAAATATCTTTAAATTTTAGTTACCAAGAAGAATCCTACAAATAATTATTTAACCACAAAACGAGAGTTTTAGTGGGCATTGCGTATAAGAATAGTGCAAATAAACTCGATGTTGACCATTTTAAAAGGGATAGCATTTAGAGTCGTCTCGTGGGAAGCCACCAATTGATATTAAAAATGATTGGAAAGGTTGATTTCTGCTCTATATAATGAAACTATCCTCAGGATTCTTAGAAAATAAATTAACCTAGAATAAATGAATAAATAAGGACCATAAAACAGCCTTCACGTTGTCAAGCACATCACGCGGCAGTTTGTAAACGCGTTTTCTCCAGATGTTGTTTCTGTCATCGCTAACCTTTAAAAGCGCACAACTCCAGTTAGTAACATCATAAATAAACAAATAATATGTCATTTGAAAGGTCTTACAGAGGAGAATTTTGAGAGAGAAAATTAAAGAAAATTTTGATTTCTGCCAACAAAAGCCTACTTTTGCTGTGGCCGGTCACATATGTTCTCCACTAGCTCCCCCTCAAATGGCAAAACCGAGTATAGGACAGCTGCTCTAGTCTGGCGCTGCCTGCTAGGCCTCGTTCCTGCCTACCTTGGTATGCTCATGGTGAAGAGAGGCGTACAAATTAATTATTATCGTAATGAATAAATGAATGCATACATATATACAGGGTCTTAACCATAAAGCAATTTCTCGGTGTTTTCATTTATCCTTTCGACTTGGTTGCTTATTACACAAAACTTGTTTTATAATATGCCCAATATATATATATATATATATATATATATATATATATATATATATATATATATATATATAGTCAGTACATAATATACATATGAATATCTATTTATTTCTATTTATATATCCTTTGTAGCATTGTTTCATAGTCTTGTTGTGATACTTGTATACTGCAGTATGACTATATATGTGTGTCGTGTTCATCCTTATCATGCACGACTCCTATTGACGAGGTTGTTAATTTAGAACTTTACTGAAGAATACTATAGGCCTAAAGTTAAACAATTCATTTAGATCGGCTGATAAACGTCTGTTGAAAAAAAGGAAGTCTGATGTTCATCTCCGGTCCAGCGTTCGATGTCCGGATCCCCCCCAGAAACCCTACGCGACCGTCCTCTTCAAAATCCAATTCAGAAGTGCCTCCAGTCCCTCCGTCGTCGGCCGGCCCCAGCGCCGATTGGTCGATTGGTGCCACCACCTTCCGACGCCGGGCCAATCGTCTTCGTCGCGGGCCTTCGTTGGCCCGCCCGCCAAAGACGCTGTAGGGTCCGCTGGATGTGGGGGTCTGGCTACCCCGGGGGAGTTCTCCCCTGGGTTGGGTGGAGGGCGACGATGGGCGTCAGATGACAAAGGCCAGCTCCTCCATTAGTACGGGCGTAATGCGATCTTAATGTGTCTAGGCCCGATCGGTTCGTCGCCCCCCTGGTCGGGCTTCAGTCGCCATTTCGTTGATTTATTAGAGGCCCGACGAGAGGGCGCCCCGCTATGAAGTCCGAGCGGACCTGGCGGAGCAGAGTTCTTATCAGCCGGCCGATTGTCATCTGCCCCAACGGTTCGTCGACCCTCCACCGGCGGCTGCACTCCCATGACCCTTAGCGCTTCTATAGCGCCGTAGTACAGGCAGATCGTCGTGAATCCTGTTCTGCCGGGCTCCACCGTGACATCCCTTACACCCGAGATGATTCCGACGATCGTGACGATCTCCTGGCGTTGTTGGTCCTCGCTTTCTTCTTTCCCGTCGGATGATTGTTCCTCAGGAAACACACACAAAAAACAGCTTTAGTCATATGTACATATTTACAGACGGCAGGGTCAGATCCCGCCGGTGTCCCGGTCTCACTGTCTCCGTCAAATCCTAGACAGGAAGTCGGCGGCTACATTCTTTGGGCCTGGACGATACTTAAAGCAAATGTTAAATTCTTGTAGCGCCAGCGCCCAGCGAGCGAGCTTTGCGCTCTTTGGAGCGGCTTCAGTCAGGAAAGACAATGGATTATGATCCGAAAAGATGGTTATGCTACATAGAAAGATCCAGGGGCGAAAGCGTTTTAGCGCCCAAATGACAGCATACGCTTCTCTTTCAATTGTTGACCACCGCGTCTGAACATCTGTTAACTTCGCGCTTGCAAAAGAAATGGGGCGTTCATGCCCCTCATCAGACCATTGAAAAAGACAACAACCTACCGCGGATCCACTGGCGTCCACAGACAAACCAAACTCTCTTGAGAAATCGATTACATGTAATTTGACAGCGTTACTTAAATCACTTTTGAGCTTATCTAGTGCCCTCTGGTGTTCCACACTCCAGGGCACTTTCGTTGGAATATGCTTCTGCGTCAAGTCGTTTATCACCCGAGCAGTCTCAGCTAAAGACGGTATAAAGTTTCGAAAATAGCTGAAAAAGCCGATGAGTCGTCTCACCTCCTTCTTGGTGGTGGGTGGCTGGATCTGGTCTAATCCTGCAATTTTCTCCGGATCTGGTTCGATTATCCCGGATCCAATCACATGACCGACAAAAGTCGCATGACTCTGCCCAAAACTACATTTCTTTAAGCTAAGAGTCAAACCAGAGCCTTTAATAGTCTTAAGAAACCCTTCCAAGTGAGCGAGATGCTCTTCCCAAGACATCGAAAACACCGCCATGTCGTCTACAAAGGGCTCGGTGAAATCACGAATGGGATGCAAAATGTTGGACACACAACGGATAAAAGTGTTACTAGCCGACTTAAGGCCGAATGGCATACGTGTGAATTCAAAGAGGCCTTCATCGCACACAAAAGCAGTAAGATATCGAGACGATTCTTTCACCGGAAGCTGCCAATAGCCGCTCTTTGCGTCAAAGCAACTAATGAAACGCGCCTTCCCGACCTTCTGAAGAACATCCCCCACATTCGGGGTAGGGTAGCAGTCACCTGCTGAATGCATGTTCACGTGCCTGTAGTCTATGGCTAGTCTTACGCCCTTCCGACCGTCTGGTCCCTTTAGTACACAGACGATCGGACTGGCCATTTCACTGGTCGACGGGACAATAATGTCTAAGTCCTGCATCTCTTGTATCTGTCGGGCCACTTCCGGTTTGAGTAGTTCCGGAATCCGATACGCGCGCAGGCGTTTGGGTTTGAAGTCAGGTAGGATTTTAATTTCATGCTCCATGAGCGGACAGAAACCTGGTTTCTCTGAAAATACCTCGGGGTACCGGTCAAGAAGAGTCAGTAGTTGTTGTTTCTCGGAGTCAGATAGGTGGGCAAGTTTAACAGGATCAATGAGCGTACTGGGCCGGGGGTGGTTGTCCTTGTACTCTTCGACGACTTCCACGGACCCAAAATCCTCATCTCGATTGAACACAACCGAACAATTATCTACAATTGCCTCTTCGATCCGTTCATTGTATTTCCGAATCTTGTTAGCATGCACATGTCTATGGCTGCCCTCAATATCGATGATGTAAGAATAGGGTGACTTGACTCTAACTACAGTTCCTGGACCCCTCCAACGGTTATAGAACTTGGCCCCATTACTATCTGGCGCAAGAAGGATGACCTTATCCCCCACCTGATATCGCCTATCCATACTTCGCAAATTGCAATGGATAGCATATCTCTTCTGCTCGACTTCAGAGTGATAGTCAGCATAGGACTTGGCTAGTTCTAAGTTGTCCCTCAAGTCCCTCAAATACGCTTCTGGTGTCTTACCTAGGCTGAACGGAAGTTCACGTTCACCTGCCCATGATTCTTTTAATATAGACAAGGGTCCCCTGGGGACCGTGCCGTACACTAACATATATGGACTGACATGAGTGGTTGCAGAAGGGCGTTCACGAAGACTCCAGAGCACAAACGGCAGGAGACGATGCCAACCTCTTGGGTCGTTCTGGGCCAACTTGTAGACCATGGTCTTAAGACTTTGATTGCATCTCTCGACCAAACTATTCGCCTCCGGATGGCCTGGGGTGCTGAAACGCGGGCAACAACCTAAGCGTTTTAACATTTCTTGTGTTAGTTTACTTTTGAAACTTGTGCCACAATCCGAGCTAATCACCTTGGGCACTGAAAATGTCATAAAGACTTGTAATAAGGCATCACACACTGCCTTAGCACTCAGAGATCGTAACGGATAGGCCATCGGCCGACGAGAAAACCGATCGACTATAACCAGTGCATAGTTGAATTCAGGTTTCGAGATGGTCGGATCACTCTCAGCGATGATTGGGCCTATACAATCGATGGACAAATGTGTAAACGGAAGTTCCTCGTCCCTTGGAATAGGAGTGATGGGAACACGATGGGCCGTCTTCACAGGCGCTCGAAGTTGACACACGGAGCAAGAAGAACAATACCTTTTGATTTTATCATCCATGTGAGGGAACCAAAAGCTGAGCCGAATCCGGTCCCGCGTGGATTTGAAGCCCATATGACCTGCGAAAGGAGCGTCATGAGCCATCTCCAGCACGGTGCTCACTCTCGATTCTGGTAAGCACAGCTGCTTGACCTTATGCCCTACAATGCTTTCGCGATGGTACAAGAGTGACCCCTCTAACAGAAAATTATTACGGTTCTGTTGGGCCATCTTAAGATACGGGGCCAGTGATGGACATTGATTTTGCTCGATCGACAGCGTATTTGCCTCGGCTGTTCGTTCGTTTTCAGGCATAGCAGGGATATCTGGATCTAAGAACTCGGACTGACTCACCGGTTTCTCACTTTGTTGACTTCCTATCCCTCTACGCATAACCTCCTCCCCCTCGTCTTCCGAGGTGGTAAAGACCGGGTCTGTTTTACCGGCTTCCGGGTCGGTCGAGATCTGAGCAATCTCAGCCATACTCACGGCCAGCACGTCGTATACTGCTGTCTCCTTCAGGAGCGTTTCCACCGTTGGTGTTATTATCACTGCCTCATGCAGGTTGGGGACCACCGCTAACCACACTAGCACGGGCGGAGCGATGTTAGTTAATCCCTCGGCGTTTTCCATGACTGGTTTTACGGGTAAGCGAATTACATCAGTGATTTCTGACTTCCCATTAAGACCTGAGAGTTTAACTCTCTTGTGTACGGGTGGGTTTAGATGTTTCACCAGCGATTGCCGTATACAACAAATTTCAGACCCCCCGTCGATAAGTGCTCTTTGGTTCTCTAACCGATCGATTTGAACATCCACATATGATCTTACATGGAACTGGTCAGCATCAATAAAAGATTTGGGTGTCTTAATAGCGTCGACATTACAACTAATCTTCTTCGACGCCAAATCACCTTTCACCTTATTCGCCTCACACGCATTCACGTGGGCTGTCTTTTTATTGCCTTGTGGGTTCTTGGCTTTACCACATTGAAAAGCTCGGTGGCTGTCAGACCCGCACTGGAAGCATAAACCCTTACGTAGAGCCTCTTCCTTTGAGATCTTATCGTCCTTACCCGACGTACTAGCAACCTCTACTTTCCTAATTGCTATGCTCTCGTTTTGGTTGGTCGGGTGCGCTGTACGGCTAATCCGAGCGTGCGTAGAGCTACTCGAGTTGGTGGAATTACTCGAGCCACTCCAGCGGATAGGTTCGCCACTCCAGTGGTGGTATGCCATATAGTTGTCTACTGTGGCTGCTAGTTCCTCTATCCTTAGCCATTCATCCTTTTCTTGCGCGAGGATAAAATCCAAGCACGCCCGGGGCAGAAGTTCCTTGAGACGGTCGGCACACAACAGACTAACGAGATCTTCAACAGAATTGCCCACTCGCCTACTGCGAAAGTAATAACACAAAGAATTCTGGATTCTAGACGCGAGAGCAGTGTAAGTTTCGTCAGAAGATTTTCTGGTTGAGAGAAAGCGGTCCCGGAGTTGAATTGGACTAATTCGAAACTCTCGGAGCAAAAACTCCTTGAGTTTCTCATAGTCGCAAAGCTGGTCCTGGGTTAGCCGGGTGGTCAATGCTTTGGTTCGCTGAAGTGTTTTATTCTACCGGCTAACGACTGCTTGCGACAACTGTCAAGTTCGTTTCGCCTTTGCCTCTCACGGTCCAGGTTCAACTGCTCTTCGCGCAGTTTCAATTCTCTACGCCTGTCTTCTCTCTCCTCATCCTCTTTCTTTTCTCTCCATCTTCGCTCTTCCCTTTCTTCATCCTCCTTCTTCTCTCTTCGTCTTCGATCCTCTCTCTCTTCCTCATACCGCCGCATTTCGAAGGCCAGGCGTTGACGTTCCAGCTCCAAACTTGGATCTGTACTTGCCCACTGCCGACGAGGACTGTCAAATTCGGGAGGGGTTTCGTGGCCTGCAGACACCAACTCCGCCCAATTTTCCATCAAATCTATGCGTCCCATAGCCTCTATTGCTGGTAAGGCTAAACCAGCTTCCCGTAAACATGTTGCTAGTCTATCGCTAGACATCTTTTTGATACCCGCTTGCTGCTCGAGCGTTAAGCGGTCCATTGCAACAACAACAAGAAAACAGGGAGAGATAGAGTGGATAGTCCCAGCGTTCAGACAGAGGAAATCAAAACAAAACACCAAAAACAGTCAGAAATGTTTCCACCGAATCCTGCCTTCGGACTTACAAACGTACTCCCCAGAAATTACCGGACACCAGCAAAGATCCTACCTGTCCAAGTCTGCCTGTGATGTTGTTCCTGGATCGTCCAGATCACGTGTAGTCCTGCGATGCCTTCGTTTCGGTTTTCCTCTTGGTCTCCGACAGTTTCTTTACTCGTCTAATCGTTTGATCGGCGAGGTGGATTGCAGCTCCGCCGATTCCGTCTTCTTCAACAAGCGTGGTAGTCCGCGGATGTTTGACGCTTCCGGATTTCTTCACCGCTTCTTCGACGTCCAACGAATTTCAAAGTTCCAGTTCGCACAACACAATCTCGCCAATATACTCAGAACTATCCAGTCGACTGCGCCATAAATGTCGTGTTCATCCTTATCATGCACGACTCCTATTGACGAGGTTGTTAATTTAGAACTTTACTGAAGAATACTATAGGCCTAAAGTTAAACAATTCATTTAGATCGGCTGATAAACGTCTGTTGAAAAAAAGGAAGTCTGATGTTCATCTCCGGTCCAGCGTTCGATGTCCGGATCCCCCCCAGAAACCCTACGCGACCGTCCTCTTCAAAATCCAATTCAGAAGTGCCTCCAGTCCCTCCGTCGTCGGCCGGCCCCAGCGCCGATTGGTCGATTGGTGCCACCACCTTCCGACGCCGGGCCAATCGTCTTCGTCGCGGGCCTTCGTTGGCCCGCCCGCCAAAGACGCTGTAGGGTCCGCTGGATGTGGGGGTCTGGCTACCCCGGGGGAGTTCTCCCCTGGGTTGGGTGGAGGGCGACGATGGGCGTCAGATGACAAAGGCCAGCTCCTCCATTAGTACGGGCATAATGCGATCTTAAAGTGTCTCGGCCCGATCGGTTCGTCGCCCCCCTGGTCGGGCTTCAGTCGCCATTTCGTTGATTTATTAGAGGCCCGACGAGAGGGCGCCCCGCTATGAAGTCCGAGCGGACCTGGCGGAGCAGAGTTCTTATCAGCCGGCCGATTGTCATCTGCCCCAACGGTTCGTCGACCCTCCACCGGCGGCTGCACTCCCATGACCCTTAGCGCTTCTATAGCGCCGTAGTACAGGCAGATCGTCGTGAATCCTGTTCTGCCGGGCTCCACCGTGACAATGTGATATATATATATATATATATGTGTGTGTGTGTGTTTCTTGTGTATGGAGTAATAAGTAAACTAATTGGCAGACTAAAATGCCGATTAGTTGCTCATAAATCTTAAAATGCTCTTAGCACATTGGCCGCCTACTACGAGTTAACTCGTAGTACAGCCAGTCATTTAACATGGCGTGTAGGCGGTGAATGTGTTAAATGAGTTTGTCTAATTTTTTTAAGGGAGAGTCACAGAAGATTGAGAGAATAATGGAGGTAAGCATGAACAGTATTCAACAGTTATGATGATGATGATGATGATGATGATGATGATGATGATGATGATGATGATATGATGATGATATGATGATGATATGATGATGATATGATGATGATATGATGATGATGGTGATATGGTGATGATGATATGGTGATGATGATGATGATGGTGATATGGTGATGATGATGATGATGATGATGATGATGACGACGACGACGACGACGATGATGATGATGATGATGATGATGGCCTGATTCAAATAAGTGATATATATATATATATATCCTTGTTGACTGCTGCATATTATATTAAAAATTCAATTGGTAAGGCGAACAATAGAAAGACAATTGACAAGTTGAACAATAGGATATAAAGAATTGCTTCGTGAATGTGAGTGAATTAGTTTTGTTTTTATAACCCTTTAGAGTAAATTTTAGAACTTCATAGTTGTCTGACTTTGTCTCTGTTTCTTCTTTGTTCCACTGCACAGTTGTTTTCCAATCGCTACTGTTCCTGTAACCCAGATCAGGTGAAGAAGTTCCGCACTCCAGACACCATCTTCCTCCTCGCTTTTTCCATCATCATGCTGAACACAGACCAACACAATCGGTGTATTAAGGATGAACGTCGGATGACAATCAACCAGTTCATCAAGAACCTTCAAGGTGACAATCAGATGACCGACCGACTTCTCTAAGTTCTGCTTTGTCTGCTACTACATTGTCGTTGATATATGTCACTTGTCTGTGTCTTGTTGCCCCTTTGTTTGTGTCCATCCATTGTTTTTGTTTTTTGTCTTTCTAGATGTCTCTCTCTGTGTGTCATTGTGGCTGATGTGTCTTTGTCCATGTCTGTATGTCCCTTGCATTACACTCTGTCTGTATTGTCTGTGTTTGTTGCTCGTTTCTTATGTTAGATTTTCTGTTTGTTCATCCTTTGTACCTGATATTTCCAATGTAGGTGTGATTGTCTCTGTTTCATTTGTGTTGGTTGTTGTTTTCAAATGCAGGCATAGATGATGGTGATGACATTGACCGTGATGTTTTGGCCGGGATCTATGAGCGTGTCCGCTCTTCTGAGTTTCAACCAGGATCTGATCATGTGACACAGGTGGCAAAGGTGGAGGAGATGATTGTTGGAAAGAGACCGGTCAGTTCTGCTTCTGATCATATTTTTTAAATTGCCTTCTAATCATTCTAGCGTTTAAACTGATTTCTTCTGATTGTTTCTGTTGTCGTTCTCCTATATATTTGTTTTCATATTCATCAATTTCCTGCTGTCATTTGAGTTTTATCTTCATCCACAATGTGTCGATTTCAACCTTCGCTTAAGCAGTCAAGTGTTTAAATGAGCCTGCCTTCTGAATGTCTACAAGGATGAACTGATGACTTGGATACTAAATATTGGCATCAGAAAGAGTGTAAAATTGTTTTTTGAAATAACATATTATGTTATCTAAATTGCATCTCTTTTGAAATGAGTCGCTTGTTGCCATGGTGAAGAAACTGAGAAGAGAACTTGTCTAGTCTATAATTGATCATAATGCTGTCTTTAGGTGAGCTATTCATGAGTCACCAACCCACCTCTGTGCATAGCATAATCAATAGAAGTGCTAAATAAATAAATGACTAATTTCCTGACAACTGAACATATCTTCCCTTCGTTTACTTTGCGTTGTTGTCTTTCTTAACTATTGTTAAATTGCCAATGTTTCAAGATGATCTTTCAGCTGTAGATGCCTATTATCTTTATTATCTTGTTTCAGCAACTAGTGACTCCATACCGACGTCTTGTCTGCTACTGTCGACTGTATGAAGTGCCTGATCTGAGCAGACATGAGAAGCCGGGCTCCCATCAGCGTGAGCTCTTCCTCTTCAACGACCTTCTTGTGGTTCGTTGATATTCAACCATTCTTTCTCGCCAATTTCTGTTCAGTGCTTTTTGTTGTAATCAGCTGAGAAAGTCAAAGTCATGGGGGGATATCTAAACCTGTTCAGCATTTGGTTGATGCAGATGAGAAATTCGCCCTCAGTGCTAAGCTAAGGTTCAGCTTAGGTTATTTGTAATGTTTCTATTTTTAGGTTCAGTCATGATGTGAGTGAAGATTCTAGCTAAATTACTTTTGACCAATCAACTGCTGTTTATTTGCATAATTGCGTATCAGGACATTTAGTATTCATCTAAGGAGAATCTTCTGACAGTGTTCTCTATGAGCAATCTCGTAATTCACTGACAGGTGATTTTCTTTTGAGCATGGTCGCATTGGTCAGCCAACTGTTGGTCTTTTTTAGCAGCTTCTGCTCTTTCGCAGTCAGTTCTAGAAGCAGAACTTCTTTTGTCAGACGATCGTCCATTGATTTATTTTATTATACGTTTTAGCTTAGAATTCTTTGATTGTGATTTCACTTGGAGTTTCTTTCCATTTAATGATGTCTTGGACATTATAGTTACGGTGCTATAGAAGTCATTAGATATTAATATTGTCTATCAAAGTCGTTGGATTTGATTGGATTTACCTGTAAAAAAATTTTTTTCTGCTCTTGTGTTGCTTAGGTGACGAAAATTCTCAGTAAGAAGAAGAAGAACTTCTGTTATGGTTTTCGACAAGCTTTCTCACTCAATGGAATGGCCGTCTATTTATTTGAAACACCATGTAAGTACAATTTGTCAGATCTGAAGACTGGAGTGTGTCCGTTTACAAATGCAATTCTGCCATGTTTTCCATTCAGCTTCATACTGAATGAATGTGTAGAAAAATTATTAAATACGCACAACCGTTAACTGTTGTAGTCCAAATTTTACGACTCAAGGTGACTATGTTGGGATGTGACTTTACTGTGAACTATGTTCTCTTGCAAAGATTAAGGCAGTCATGGGCAACTTCTTTTTAACAGACAGCCACTCTAAGATTTTAAGGGCAGCTCATGAACCAAATGCAACTCTTTGGCTAACTTTTGTAGATTAATTTGCCCAGAAAATGAGACAATGTTCATTCTCCACAGTCCGCACTAAATATTGCACTATTTCTGCTAAAGTAAATAAAGATAATTGTTATAAAGACAACCTGATTTTTTTAATATTGACAGTCCTTCACACTGCATTAGAAATAAAAATATGTTTTTAAAAAAAAGTTTAATTAAGTTTTAGAAATACGTAAAGTGTTAGTTTGTACAAGAGAAAAGGTGTATGCTGGGGACAATTCGATGATGACAGAGAAAATGGATTGGCCACATGATGAGTTGTGACGCCATAATTTGAGAAATCAGAGAAATAATGGATGGGAAAAGATGTATAGAATACCTAGGATGTTGACAGTGGAAGGCTACAGATGACTGAAGAGTAGTCATAGTAACCTCTTATAATGACATTATGATTTCATAGAGTCTATAAGTTTTCATAGTGATCGCTTACAATAGTTGCATTGTGATTTCATAGAGGATATTATAAATTACCATATTAACCTTATAATAATGGCATTGTGATTTCATAGAGTCTATAAGTTTTCATATTGACCTCTTATAATAATAGTTGCATTGTGATTTCATAGAGTCTGTAAGTTGTCATGGTAATTGCATTGTAATTTCATAGAAGATATAAATTATCATAGTAACCTTATAATAATGGTATTGTGATTTCACAGAGACTGTAAGTTTTTATAGTGACCTCTTATAATAATAGTTGCATTGTGATTTCATAGAGTCTGTAAGTTGTCATGGTAATTGCATTGTAATTTCATAGAAGATATAAATTATCATAGTAACCTTATAATAATGGTATTGTGATTTCACAGAGACTATAAGTTGTCATAGTAACCTCTTATAATAATGGCATTGTGATTTCCTAGAGTCTATAAGTTTTTATAGTGGCTTTTTATAATAATTGCATTGTTATTTCATAGAGGATATAAGTTGTCATAGTAACCTCTTACAATTATGGTATTGTGATTTCATAGAGTCTATAAGTTTTCATAGTGACCTCTTATAATAATAGTTGCATTGTGATTTCATAGAGGCTAGAAGTTGTCATGGTAATTGCATTGTAATTTCATAGAAGATATAAATTATCATAGTAACCTTATAATAATGGTATTGTGATTTCACAGAGGCTATAAGTTGCCATAGTAACCTCTTATAATAATGTCATTGTGATTTCATAGAGGATATAAGTTTTCATGGTTATTGCATTGTGATTTCATAGAGGATATAAATTACCATAGTAACCTTATAATGATGGCATTGTGATTTCACAGTGGCTATAAGTTGTCATAGTGACCTCTTATAATAATGGCATTGTGATTTCATAGAGGATATAAGTTGTCATAGTACCCTCTTATAATAATTGCATTGTGATTTCATAGAGGATATAAATTGCCATAGTGATCTTTATAATAATTTTACTTTCATCTATGGTAATTAGACTGTTTCAAAAAAAATTATTTTTGAAAACTTGAGGGGCTAGATGCTTAAATGGTGCCGTTTGGTGTTGTAAATAACTCCTTAAATTTTCATGAGATTATTCCACTGTTTAGTGACACCTCAACAGAGTTCTGTATTCTGTAATCAGTCATTGTGAATTTACCTTCATTTCCGTACATAAAAATACATTATTTTGTGTCGTGAGTGGCAGACAATCAGACACAGTGAAATATACTTCTTTTCTTTACTTACTTGCATTTAAGATGCACTTTGCACAATGTGTTTCAAAGAATATTAAATTAAGTCTTAGCATCTTTGCTGGATGTCTCGAGTTGGAATGACAATCTAAGAAATGGAATGACAATGCGGATTGCAAAAGACTGATAAAAATTCAACAGGACAGGATTTTTCTACAGTACCTGAGAGAAGATTGGAAAATGACAACAAGTAGTCAGTCTTTAGCATTCAAAGAATGTGAAGAGAAACGCAATACAGAGGAAGCTTGAAGAAATCTGTCACACCAATAGAGCAATGGAAGCAAAAGGTGATACAAAGTCAGCTACAGTGACAGAATACAAGGATGACACTGATGATTAAGAACTGCTAATTAGCAAATGTATATCATTGACACAAGACTTGCTGCTGAAAACAAACACTCTAGTGATTCCATGGATAACAATACAAACTCATCAAACTGCGATGTTCTGTTCACTACACTCAAAATATGACACCTCACTGATGATCCGCTGTCTGCGGCAATCCTTGGTCGCACAAAAGCTACACCATGAGAAGCAATGCACTTTGTTGCTCCAGCTCTTACTTGCTCTTGGCATTGACGTTGAGGACATGACACTGTCAACTAGTTCCATCTGGAGAGCATGGAAAAGAGTTAGGAAATTCTAGATACATGCCAAATATATGCCAGGTACGCCATTGATTGCTCATTTTGACAGAAAATTACTACCAGACCCTGATAAGGACCTGGTTGACAGGATGCCAATTGTTCTATGAGGAATGAATTTTGATAAATTGTTGGTCATTCCTGAACTCCTAGTGAGCCCTACTGGTTCTGGTGAACTTATAGAAAACACCGTGATCCAAACATGAAAAGACTGGAAAGATGTACCAGACTGGCGTGCACTGCCGTGCAGGTCTTTGTTCCGATGCAACCAGCTTAAACACTGGTGTTCAAACCGGTGCCATTATACCATTATAGTCATTCAGCAGGCATTTGACAAATGCTACTGTCTTTAGCCTGCCAGCATCATATCTTTGAACTTGCTTCAGCTGCAGTGTTCGAGCAATATTTCAAGTCTTCCGGGCTACAGATTGCAGCAATATGTAAGCTTACTCGATTAAAAGAATAGTGGAATTTCTTTGACACTAGCAAATACAATGTTCACACTGTATGTTGTAGCCATTGGAGCCAAATCTGATCTCACAAGTGGTGAGTTTTGGTGGCTTAACCAGGAGAGGGAGGACAATTATAGGCCTCCTTCAGACTCTAATCAGCCCAGATATTCAACCGTGTCAGGATTGCCTGAAGTTCATAAAATTGGAACTAGGTACTGGGTGCAAATGTCACTGTTGTGAGTGTAATGATCAAGTACATTTCAACCCTCCAGGAGCATATCACCATGCCAAATGGATGGCAAAGAAAATTTGTTGTTCAAAAATTTACTTGTTCATGAACAATTCAAACCTACAGCACAAGAGCCAAAGGCTCTTCGACGCACCCTGTCTGGCAGTGACTGGTCACCATTAACACCGATGTGAAGGCCTGGTTAACTGCTCCAAACAGTTCAGATGTTCCATATAATGACCTCTGTCGCCTCCATACTTTGGAGTTATTTGGGAAGGATGACAGTCAAGTGGCAGACATTACGCTGAAGAAAATGAGAAAGCATTCATCTGTGGTACATGAGTGACTATTTGATTGGTCTTGCATTGTTTCTGATTGTGTCTGGAATAGAGGAGAAAGATGTGATGATTGCTGTTCTGAAGAGACCACAGATGAAAACAGATGTCAGAAGGGTTTATTTCAGAGTCAATTGAATAATTCCAGAAATAGACTAATTGGATTCTCTCACTAAAAGATCTATGCAGCTGTTCACTGCACTCGAGCGCTACTGAATCTGTGAGCGGCGCTATACAAGTGTTCAATTACAATTACCGGGTAAAATTGATCCACAGTTTCTTACAGATGATCAAATTATCTGGCCTTCCAGCCCTGCCTACGTTGATGCCAAGCATAAGGTGGCAAGCATAAAAGTCATCAATGACTCTGTGGAACATGCTGTCTAATTGCAACGGAGCTTGTGTTTCAGATAGCCGAATATGATCGACGTCTCATGACGACTTCACTTAAGAATAAGTACAGAGCTGACAAGACACTTTTTAATCTTTACCTACATTACTGTGAACACTGAATAGTAGTGTGACATGACCTATGCACTACATCACTCAAATATCTTGACCAGTTCAAATAAAAATTAACATTAAATGTTATTTGACAGTAAAAAGGCTGTTTTCGTCGTTTTACAAAACTTCGCATGTCTTGAGGTGTCACTAAAACTCATTGTATATGCATATAATTTTGCACTAATGTTCCTGATCCCAAACGGCACCAAACTAGGGTCTAGCCCAATATGAAATGAAAAATAATTTTTTTCCCTAACATTGGTGAATCGGCCTAATGGTAATAATTGCATTGTAATATCATAGAGGCTATAAATTGTCATGGTAATCTTCATGATAATTTTGCTTTCATGCAATAGTAATAATTGAATTGTGGTTTCATAAAGGCTATAAATTGCCATAGTAGCCTATTATGATAATTAATTATTGTGATTTCATGGACAATATGACAATATTAATTTTATTCAAATTGAAATTTGCAAGATAACGCTAAAGTAGATGAAGATAATTTTTATGATGAAAACCTACGGTAATTATCCTAGCACCTACAAAAAAAATATATATATATTTTAAGTTTTTGAATACACATAAATTGGATGAAAGGTTACCAAGTGCCCGGTACAATGCTATTATGGAAGACATGTGAAGAACCGGTTCATGGGTCCCCAAGAGCCAGCCCACCTGCCATATGTTGCCCACCCCGAATTAAGGTACTGTCTACAAACACGTTTTCATGAGCAACATGTATTAACTTCAAGTGGCAAAATGCCATGAAGGTTTCATTCTGTTTTAATTGTTTATGTTTCTGTGAGAAAGCATGGCATGAGACGTCAAATGATGCACTTGAATTTGTGGGTCACAGGAAGTAACAGTCTACTAAGGCCACATTTATTCTAATTTCACTTTACGTGTTAAACCAATGCTGTCTAACCTTTTTGACAATCGGGATAAGTATGGGGTTCAGGATTTACTTGCTCTAGTTAGCCAGCATTGTGTGCTTTATAAACTCTGAACCCACATTCTAAAGTGTCTAGTTGTGTTCTCTTGTAGTTTGACTTAGGCAGGGAAGCATTTTGTGTGTGCCAAGCTATATGGTGTTTTCATTATGCACTTCCTCTGTCTCGATCCATTATGTCTTGTGTGTTTGTTAGAGTTGTTAGCCATTTGCCTATTTCTTGCTTGAACAGACTATAAGTTTGGGGTTCGTCTGACTGTGGCTGCCCAAGAGAAGGTGCTCATCACTCTCTGCGCTCGCACAGAACATGACCGGACAAAGTTTGTGGAAGACTTGAAAGAAGCCATCTTAGAGGTCAGTTCTAATCTTCAACTTCTTCTTCTTCATAAATGAGATTTCTTCGTTTTAATAGTCATTGTGAAAAATGTCCCCAACCACTAGCCAATCTCAAATGTTACATTTTGCAGAATGCTCCTGAGTATGACTGATGGTATGGTATTTAGGAGGAATTGATCTTTATTTTTTTATTTCTTGCATTTGCTGTAGCGCCCCTTCAAGCTCCCTACTCAGAGGTGCTCCAAACTGCAGTGCGGACACTGCATCGGAGTTTTACTCCGAAGCGCACGAGCAATATTGTGGGTGAAGGACTTGCTCAAGATCCTTACATGGCGGCTTGAGGTTGGATTCGAACCTGGAACTCTCTGGATCCAGGGCACCGAACCCACCAGTACACCACCGCACCCCATAATACCCTTAATTGGGGAATTTGATATACGAGCATTTAGCTAACACACCATAATTTACCCTCCTACATCTTTTGCTCCTTCATGCTAGCAATGACTCCGTGCTCTGATTTTATGTGCCCCACCCTAGGGACTGGAAGAGACCATTCCAATTACAAAGACCCTTATAGAACTGGATGTTTGAGCCGCTCATTTCAGGCTACACACACACTCGGACCCAGATGATTGGAGATACCAATGAATTGTCAATACTCCAGAGAGTCGGCTTGTTATTGATGTGGATATATTTGATGTGCTTTTGAGAAGCGCTTGAATGGCCATGTCACATTAAGTGGTAAATGGTAATTGATCATTTTTATCTAGATTGACGAAATGGAGGTTCTGGAGTCGTATGAAAACAGGAAGGAAGCATTGAACCATGGTGGCAACGGTTGCCAAGGCAACCAGCATTTGCGAGAGGTCAATCGCCGTAGCAAGGATTCAGGCGTCGTCGATGTTGACGTGCTGGCGAACAACAGTCATCGATTGTCTTCCTCCGATTGTGACGACCGCAAGAATTCCGTCTCCAGCTCCATATTCGACTTCTCTGAACGTAAGATTCTCTGATTCAGTGAGTGAGTTTTAGCCGTTAGCACAGACCCACAGACCTTTTTTAAAAGGATTTTTAGAACCACACAACCTCTTCTTTCCTTTCCCATCCTGCATGGTGAATTACTCTCAATCAGATGACAATGGCCTTTTTACTATTTCTAGCTGCACCAAAGTGCTTCTACGACTGGGTGATTCCATGTCAATTCAACCAAATTTACAACAACAAAAAATCACACTTAATGGTTCTCTTGCTATAATTATTTTATCTACATTTCCACTCAAAATTCGAGCTCAACATATGGGCGATTCCAGTTTCAGAAGACTGGATATTGAAATTTGCACAGAATAATAGACAAAAATAATTATAGCGAGAGAACCATTAGAGATCCCATTCTGATTTTTTTAGAGGATGTTCAAGGCCCTTCAGCCTATAAGTGTGATTTTTCAGATTTCGAAAATCTTTCGAAAGGGTCAAGGTTAAGGTCAAAGTGCTAAATTGTCAAATATAGTCACTATGCTAAATTTTTAAACAGTCTCAAATAATCTACTCAAATAGGTAAAAAAAAGCTAAATAATGACACCAAGAACACCTTTCTAGCTCTCATACAAGCTGAGATACAGACGTCCAAAGGAATGTGGTCAAGCGGTTTGGGTCAAAGTTTGACGACCCGTACCTCTGACCGTAATTGACCCAAAACATTTTTCTTGGATTTATATGTGTTTCATTTAACCCAACAATTGTGCCAAATTTCAAGTAAATCTGAGTCGGTCATGTCAGTCATGTTGGTTGATTTGACTTGGAATCACCTGACTGCACAAATCCATTTTGAACCATTGCACATTTTATCAAGAACTGCCCGCTGAAAAATCCCTCCAGACTTGCTTGTAACATGTCGGTTTTTTTTATTTAATGTCCCACTGATGCATGCATGTGCGAACTTTTTGTGGTGCGGTTTTCAACACAAAACATACCTTTACAAGATTGTCAGATTTTGTGCTGTAGTAAGTTTTCATTAATTAGACTTTTATCATAAATTCAAGCTTCTTTCTCTTGCTCAGAAATTGATTATTTTGTTAAGCTGTGTGTCAATGGAATAATCCCTTTGTCCCCATGACAACCATGATAACAGGTTTCAGTAAATAAGAGAATGTTCAGTTTGGGCTAGCAATTGTTTTCTACTGATTTTGTACAGAGATGACATTTTTGTGCAGCTGATGGTTGTATAATTTTAGGCCACCGAACAGAAAGTCGCGGTTCACTGGACAGCGGCAAAGTATGTGACTGGTTTTAGATGCCATTGCGTGTGATTTGCATAAGATTTTTCAGTAGGTTGGCTGTTAGCTTTTTTATTGGCATTTGGTTATTGTTTATTCGTTAAACGTGCTTTGTTAATTTGATGATGTACGCGATTTAGTAAAGTGACTTCATGAATAGGTACAATTGCTATAATTTCACTTCATATTCACCATATTAATATGTATATTATAGGTTAATTAAGGATAGGTACTTGACTGGGTAGGAAGAAGACTAAACTCACTGGCACAAAGTTCAGAATAATATGGGTTTGTTGCCTGCTAACCCATCAGATTAACTCAGTTTTTAACTCCCTTTAGATGATGGTAATATGAGCAATAAGAAAATTGGACGTCTTTTAGAAACTGCTGTGCACTTAAATTCTGATCATTCCAGTTAAACTTGTCATCATATGCTACTACTATACTATAGAATCTTGCTGCATATTTGTCAGTTTGAATTGATAAAAATTAATAATGAATAATTATATTATTATTGTCATGTCATGTCACTTCGCGATGGTTGGCTGCATGAATGAATCGATGCATTCCAGCATGATCTGTTCTTGTGAGAATGTTCCAGTTCTCAACTTCTCTTTCCTGTGCATTCTGTCACTGCTGTGCTGTTGTCTTTCTTTGACTAGGCTTCAACAAGTTCCAGCAGTGCGAGCAGCTACATGGAACCATCCAAACTTGGTCACTCACAGAGTCTTCGATCGCACCACTCTCCAGCGCCAGTTGGCATGGCAGAAGTTGGCACGACAAAAGTTGGCACGACAAAAGTTGGCACGACAAAAGTTGGCACAGCTACCACTAGCTGTGTACAGAAGATGAAAACTGCGTCTAAGTAACGACGACTACGATGACGCCATCTCATGTCTTGCAGTTTGAGCGAAGTCTTCAGAAGATGGAATCTGACTGATTAGAGAAAGTTCAGCCAACATGTGGCTGCTTCTTCAAGGCAAAGAGCAATACAGTCTGCACTGCCTCATGCAAAATCCTGTCTTCCAAGAGACTGGAAAATGTGGTTGTTTATTTCATTTGAGTTGCTTATCGGAGTTTTCCAGTCTAGGGTTTCCTGCTTCATATCGGTCTGGTAAAAGAATCTGCTAGTCTTGTGGATTGTAGAAACCATTGTTAATAGGGGGCCGAGAACCATAACTTCGTGTGCTACAGCTGCTACTGCCAACCCGTGGCTAAAAGCATAGGGCAAGGACTGAAAGTAGTAATTGTTCTGTAAAACTTTATTATTTGATAGGAAATAGCCTAGGTCTATGAAATTTTTATTTATATGAGACTGAAATGAATCTATACATGTACCACTTTTGATTGAATTTTGTGTTTTTGGGTGAGATTTTGCTGAAATTTCTATTGCAAGGATTTATCTAAATATTCTTTGCTCAGGAGTTCTTTCACAATTTGTATTTGATGTTGTCATCTGGCTTTTTTGGCCACTTTGCAAGATATTGTGCCAACGCTAGATTACTTGCCAAGAGATATTGTATTCAGGGTGCTTATCAATAAGTATTGCCATCTGGTTGCCTATAATAAATTGTGATAAGGTTGCCAACTGATGCAAGTTTTCACTTGCCTTTGTCAAACCTGACAATAGGTTACAGTTGCCAAATGTTCATACGCTTGTTTGTTGTTTATAGAATAGCAATGTTTCATACATTTTCTGTGTAAATCATAGAATTGTATTTCATTAGTGACAAATTTTGTTAATAAACTAAATAGTTTACATGGTTATTCATTATCGAAAAATTGCACTGATTACAGATTTTGTAGTGTTTCTATTTCTGAAAGATTCAAAAATTCATTTGCATGATAAGTTACATTTAACGATGTCAGGCTGAATACATCTATGACAGTTTTATCAGACTTGTGAACTTTGTTGAATGGTATGTCAGAAATTTTAGACCATTATCTAGATGTGTGTAGTGTTAGACTTGTGTCTGATTACCAGCAGCAACGTTGCTAATGTTTCAGTAACCAGTGAATTCCTGATATTTGAATGCTGGACATATTATGTTATGTATGTCATTGAATCAGCTGTAGAGCTCAAGTTCGTTGTCTAACACAGTTGCACATGTAGGGTTTCTAAAGGTAGAGCTAAACGAAGGTTTCTGCTCTTTTTCTCCTGTTGATCAGTGAAAGAGGTAGGGTTATGTATACCTACTGAACACACAATCGTCGCACATATATATTATACTCTGACTAATTGTCAAAGCTGGTTATTTTCTAGGTACAGGTTAAGCACATGTGTAGCTTAGTGCTGCATTAGCTGTATGCATGTGTGCTAGTACATTTGCATTATTTACATATCAGAGTACTATGGAAGCTCTATTTATTTCTATGTTTTGTTTTAGGTTTTTTTGCACTAGAGAAAGTAGAGATGCAGCTTTCTGGAAGTCAGTAGTGAAGAGATAGTACGTAGGAAGGCCAATGGTTTTTAGACATGTTTTTGTGTGCATGGATTTTAGTCATTTGACAATTTAAGGCAGGGAATTGCCTTTTCACTTTGTCTTAGATGTCCTACCTTTTCAGTGGTGGGCGAGAATCTGATGCAGGATGGCCAGCTTCTTTCACTAACCACATGTATGCAAATGAAATGTTTCTATGAGAATTTAGCGCACATGCTAGTGCAGGATGTAAGTCTTTCTGAGGTGCTTCTTGAAGTGAGAAGAATGGTGACTCTAGTCACAGAACACAGTGATGTCATGTTTGCATTTCACAGTTTTATACCATTTACTGATGGAGTTATTTAACTTTCTGTGCATTGTGATTGAAGCATTGAAGCGTAACGTTCTAATTAAAATTATCATTTCAAGCATGGTGGACGTATGAGGTAGCATAGCAACTCATTTCCTACATTTAGGTCTATTTATGGCAGTGGATGAATCTCAAGGTGCTGGACACATGGGGCCATTGATTGGGCCATTGGAGCATTTGCCATGCTTGCCATTCTACATCCATACTTCCCAAATCGCATCTCATCCAATGGTGTTGGGTTTGTTGAGAGAAATCTGTTTGCAAACGTATTGAAAAGTCGCGTTATTATATTCAGTATGCTGCTATTATGATGTATATGATATTTTTACTTTTATTGTGTTGCATTGATGAGTTACTTGTTTGTGTTGTTTGGTTAATGTGGTCCGTTGCATTTTTTGTCTGATAGGACAGAAGGTGACACTGGACTGTGTTGGTATGAAGACGAGTTACCGGAACTGTTAATTAAGTTCTATGACTTCATGCCAGTTGGTGCTGTCTGTCTGTCTCTGTCTGTCTGTCTGTCTGTCTGTGTAGATCTGTGTCTGATATTTCTGTGTTGTCTTCTGTGTTTCATTTTGTCTTATGTTATTGTCGCTTTATAAGTTGCTTATTATTGTTTGTCTGCTAAGTTTCTGTACAAGTCTTGTCCAG
Source organism: Lumbricus terrestris (assembly GCA_949752735.1). Lineage (NCBI taxonomy): Eukaryota > Metazoa > Annelida > Clitellata > Crassiclitellata > Lumbricidae > Lumbricus > Lumbricus terrestris. Next base: position 19,893,432 of record OX457048.1, read on the forward strand.
AGGTCAACCCTGTTGTGACCCTGGATTTTTCAAGGGAAAAAATATAATCCTAGCCTGTTACATGGTGAGGCATGAATCACAGTCAAAAAATAATGTAACCCGATGATAACCGAGTCAGAAGCATTAGAACAATGGTTGTCACACTTTATTTTAATTGTACAACCAGTTAAAGAATAAAATGTTGGTGAACTATTGACAAAGTCAGATCAAAAACAACAAGCAAGCATGAAGTCGCCTTGGAATTAATTATTAAGGGAACATCGTAAGTTTTCTTGCAGAATCTGGGCCTTGTAGGTGGACAAATTAAAAAATTGAAATATAATTTTAAGAATGTGATCATATCAGCAAAAAGGGGAAACTATTATGAAGTGTTCAAATTAAAACCAAAAGAAGCACATGGTTTGAAGTAAATTAACTAATAAAAGAAAGATGAGCGTATATACACAAGAAATTAAAACGCTTTTGATTTGTTTCGTGTACTACTTAGCGACGCCTACACCACTGGTGGTTGCCATAGTACCACTGTTTGAAAATCACTGCATTAGAACACACACACATCTGTCGATGTTATCATGGTTTGATATGTGCTTGTGAGGCCATTGTCATTGCCAGACAATATGTGCCTTTGGGTTTTCAAACTTGTGGCTGTGTTGGAGCCATTGAGTGCATAAAAATGTAACATCAGTCTGAGTAGTCTATAATAATTATTTAGAATGTTCTTGGACCATTATAGAATTGTCTGCTGCTTTGTTTCAGCCTGTCTGCCGCACCGCAGTGCTCATCAGACTGATATCCACGTCATCACTTTCCTCCATCCTCTTTCCATCCCTCTCTCTCTTCATTAATTTTCCTGCAGCAGTGACTTCCTAGCCCAACCCACAGATGCAGCATCTTGCTGTAGACTCATGAAGCAACCACTCGACCCACAGTAGATGGATGATGTCATCATTTGCACAGATTCTATATATGGTGCATCACCATATTATAATCATAATATGGTGATGCACCGTTGAGGATGACATCGTGTTTATAGCTGTTTCTAAACTGCATGTTTGTCTATATTATGTACCGATGCATTTCAATGTATTTATTTATTTCTTGTAGTTGTAAATAATTAAACGAAAAGTTTGCTTGTGAGACTCTGGTTGTCATTGTATTCCCCCTTGTGTTGATGTTGATATATTCCTCCAGACTTTACTTCGAACAAACTATCATATGATCCACATAACATGTGTAGTTAATCTGATCTCTGCCACACATTTCACTAAACTAATATACTTCTCAGTGTCAGCTCTCGGAAACCCTTTACAGGCGATCCGCTGTGGAATGGTAACCTGCAGTGGCATACAATCCGAACATACTCGTTGACTTGGTCAGATTTAGATATATGATCAATGAGATGCACCGCTGCGCACTGGACACCCAAGCCGGAGTGTCGACAACCCATCATGGATGGCGTTACAATAGTCAAGACAAGAAACCACAAATGCATAAACGAGAATGGTCTGTCTGATGTAACAATAACACCAATTGGGTCCCGAGCAGAGGAGGAAATGTAACCCCCCGGAACTCGAGACTTAAGGCCTTTAAGTTAAGTTTTTAAAGTTGTTGTATATATATAATATATATATATATATATATGCCTGCACCATATACCTTAGACTAATTAATCTTCGTTTAATTGGACAAATCAGGGTGACACACCGCACCCAGTTACATGTCAATACACTTTAAAAGTAAACAACAACATACCGGTGACTTACTATATAGGCCTACGACATACAAATGGCCGACTAAGGCTTACCAATTCTAGTCTTCTATGTCAGTCAAGCGTGTGTGACCGAGCAGAGCACAAATTCAAACCATCTGCATGCAGGCATACCGTTACTATTGCTCCGCTTTAGTGCTTCTTACGTTTGCTTTTCCCCGATCGCGAGGTTGTGTTTTCATTGGTCACAACCTCGATGCGGAATTTGAACAGACAAATATAGAACTAGACGTGAAAATGAAGTTTTTTCGACAGGTTTTGTCACATTGAGACGGATTAATATTGGCAGTAGGCTAATTACTGAACGGATGGACGTTAGGCCTAGAGACGTACGTACGTGGCACCGGGCAACAGTTTCGCCCGAAAATCGCTATTGCTTCTGATTAAGGTTTGTAGTAGTTCGATGGGTACGTCTTTTCTTCAGCGACGTATAGGCCTAGGCTACATATCGCGGGCCTATAATTATAGACTTAAACACTGTTTAATAAACATACCGTGCATTTACACTCTGTAACCATCAACTAATGAGAAATCAATTGGTAGGCCTAATTGCGAACTGCAACTGGCTTTAAATAGTTTATACTTACCATATTATTGATTATGAACATAATGATCTGAAATCGTTTGAAATGTAGGCCTAGCCTATATTTTGGAAATGAAGAAAGCAACATTAATGCAGGCCATGAATCTTTGAACAGTTTCTGAGTTAAATATCTTCTTATCACTGGAGATAAACACCAGTGGCGGATCCAGAACGTTTCGAAGGGGGGGCCAAAAAATTTTTGGGCTGGGGTCGGAAAATTTTTCGTTGATCTTTCGCTGAAAAATCTGATGAACTTTTTTGTCGCTTTTGGCCGAAACCAGAGTTCAATTTAGCCCCCACCTCTGGGGATTGAGGTTCCTGGAGGTGCACGATAATTGACCGTCTGAAGACAATCATGAGGCGCGCAGCACCGAGAGTGGTAGGGGAGGGGTGTGGGGAGGGATATGCCCCTCCCCACCAGAAACTTTTTGAATTTTCACATTGCAATGGTAGCATTTTAAGCTGTTATCTTAACAAAATAGCTGTACTTTTCAGTGCTTATAAGAGTGCCATAAGGTCTCAATAAATATAGACTTTACTTACAAAATTCTTTCCCGAAAACTAGATGTTCTTTTTTAAGTAATCCGCCGGAAATCTTCAAAAAGGGTGTTCAATTTTCCTTCCCAAAAAACTTATGACATTTTTTGGTCATCCGTGCGAAATCTTAAAAAAGGTGTTTAATTTTTCGTCTAAAAAGAGTGATGACTTTTTAGTCTTCCGTGAGAACTTTTCAAAAAAAGGTGTTCAATTTAGCATCCGAAAAAACTGATGACTTTTTGTAGTCATCCGTGCGAAATCTTAAAAAAGGTGTTTAATTTTTCGTCTAAAAAGAGTGTTGACTTTTTAGTCTTCCGTGCGAAATTTTCAAAAAAGGTGTTTAATTTCGCATCCCAAAAAACTGATGACTTTTTGTAGTCATCCCTTCGAAATATTAAAAAAGGTGTTTAATTTTTCGTCTAAAAAGAGTTTTGACTTTTTAAGACTAGAATGAATAAAATACTTCCCACTACTGAATAAAATATAGTAAGATATAAAGAAAAACAAGGAGTAAACATGTGTTATCATTCACCGCATTTTCTTGCACATATAGACTAAACTCAAAACTTAATATGTTTCGCCCTGAAATTTTTTGGCATCTGAAAAAAATAAATTACATCCCAAACACTGTTGTTAGTGTTAAGTTGATTTGTAATTAATAGTTAGTTGTAGGCCTACTTAGTTATAATTGTGTTTATTGGTGTTAATGTTTTCACAATTTACTACGAATATATACACGAATAACATACATTGCATGCCATAAATCATAGTTGGATACTGTTGAAAGATAGTTTCATTTCGATGCTTTATATTAAGACAATGCAATTGCGTGAGAGACTTAGATTAGATTTTAATTACATTTATACATTATTTTTATTATAGATTTTAATTACATTTATACATTAATTCTCCTGTGCATGACTGACACCCTGGAAATTTTTTTTGGGCCGCCATGGATGGGGGCCACGTCCCATGGTGATTTGAAATGGGGGCCATGGCCGGATTGGCCCCCCTGGATCCGCCCCTGATAAACACAGCTGTAGTCCTGCACTGATCGAGTCTTTCGCCTTCCTCGCATGCAGCCAGTGGCGTAGACAAAGGGGTTTCGTGGGTTAACCCCCTCCCCATTGGCCTAGGAAAAGAGTTTTTTAAGCTTATTTATCCACTTAAATAACAAAAAAACAAATTTGCTTGTAGTAACAATTATTTTTTTACTTTATTCTCTTTGTTACTTTATTTCCTTTTTATTTATTGTGATACTGTTGGGTTGGTGTCAGAAAGGGCATCTGGCCGGGTCAAAACCCCACCTCATCATAAATTTCTGGCTACGCCACTGCGTGCAGCAGATAATTGGTGCAACCTGCGAATGTTGAAATGTTGAAACGGAGTGAAAGCAGACGACAGTCGATCATCATCTCAAATTCTCAATGAATTACTTGTAAGCAACTGTTCGTCCATTGTCTTCACAGGCTGACAAGATCGACTTAATTAAGATGATGGGCATCAATGAATCGAATTACCTCACTTGCCACAGGAGGAAAGAACTCAACGCACAACCATACTACCACAGCAATCTACGAAGCAAAGCAGAGGTTAGTAGCGTAGCTACAGCGTTATCGATGCTTTAGACTACCATTATACAATCCATTATCATCCAGTGGACTGTGGAGACCGTGATATCTGGTTTATGGAGACCATGGATAAGCCTGACCATTGAAGAAAGTCATGAATTGCTGGCCAGGAAACAATTAGCACATGTTTTGCAAATGGCATCAAACCAAATTAACCAATTAGCGTGAATTAGGATCCAACTACCAAATCGAGAGCGACGAGAGACCATTTAGTAACGATGTAGGTCTACAGGGTGCGCCAAAAAGACCCCCTAGGTTTTTTGCCAATCTTGGTCAAAAGTAAGAATATGTCATTAGGGCGGCATGGCAGAAGTTGGCATTCTTTGGACATGTGATGGAAAAGGAGATGATGCTGGCCTGCGGAGAGGGAGGAAGGAGGAGAGGACGCCCAAGAAGGAGGTGGATGGAAGAAAGACACGAGAGAACGAAGATGAACTTGGAGGAACTGAGAGACGCGACGGAAGATCGTAATATGGGGGGGTCCGTAGCTCAGGGGAGAGAGCGTTGGCCGATAAGCTGAGAGTCATTATCGCGACCCGGGTTCAAGCCAGAGCCCTGCGCCGGCCGCGCCGCGCCGCCGCCGCCAACATTTTGTGGGCGCCGCCGCCGCCGATTTTTTTGGGTCGGCGCGCCGACGCCGCCGCCGCCGCCGCCGAAAATTTGTCGGCGCGCCGCCGATGCGACGTGGATTCGTTTATTTCTTTTCGTTGCATTTTTCATCTCATGCAAGATTTCCCGAAAAAATTGTTGCGTCATTTAAAATTGAATCTTTCCCTTATCTACTTAGATTTTTCCTGGCAACAGCACCCTTAGCACCTACCTTAATGCGGGTCTGCTCCCATTATGTGGCAGACAAACATTTCTAAGCAAACACAGTATGTATATGTGCAATTGTGTATGTATGTAGGCATGTACGTACGTATTTACGTATGTATGTATGTATGTATGTATGTATGTATGTATGTATGTATATATGTATGTACATGTATGTATGATTGTATGTATGTATGTATGTATGTATGTATGTATGTATGTATGTATGTATGTATGTATGCATGTATGTATGTATGTATGTATGTATGTATGTATGTATGTATGTATGTATGTATGTATGTATGTATGTATGTATGTATGTATGTATGTATGTATGTATGAATGTATATATATGTGCATGTTTGCATGCATGCAGCTATTCAATTTCAGCAGGTCGCGTCAAGAAAATGGGCCTCTAGAATTTTTTATTGGTCATTTTGTGGCAGGTTAACAGTAAAATAGGCAGGTAGCGCCGCCACTGCGCCAACAATCCTTTAACTTCTATTAGTAGGTTACGTAAGCTTGAGGCCTGAATTTGAAAATGTTGTCACGTGGATTGTAAATCAACCCTTTGTAGAAGTTTGTTATTGAACGTCTAATCTGAGAAATATTGTTCTTCGTGAATATTCATTTAAGACCAGATAATTGCCAAAAATAATTGCTAATCGCAGATATCTTTATAACATATGCTGGTTGTGTAACAAATTTTAAAAATAAGTATGCCATGCGACGTTGAAGCACTAATCCCACGACGCCGCGCCGCGCCGCCGACATCTAAAGGGCGCCGCCGCCGCCGATTTTTGTATGTCGGCGCGCCGCCGCCGCCGACCAAAAATGACCGGCGCGCCGCCGCCGACACTCTCAAGTCGGCGCAGGGCTCTGGTTCAAGCCTCGCTCAAGGCAAAAATTTATTTGAATTTTCTGTTAGCTGCCAGTGGCGCTTTCTGTTCTGTTGTGTTGTTTGACTTGGGTCTGTTGAAAAATAAGTTAGCCCCTCCCACTCCTGACTTGGCCGATGAGGAGCGTTCCAACACTTAGGCCATAAGAGTTAAGCTACTGAACCTGTTGTAGCCGACCTGCGTGTCGTGCGAAGCTGGCCGTATTTCGTATAACCTTGTACCTGTAATCGTTCTGCGGTGTGTCAGATTGAAATTGAATTAAAAACGAATATAAAAAAATACATGGAGAAGGTTGATCATGGCGGTCGCTAAGGTTCAAAGAATCGACGGCACAAGGACAAGGTGATGCATGGTCAGCAGTGAGAACGCAAGCCAATAAATTAATACTCATTAACTATATATATATATATATATATATATATATATATATATATATATATATATATATATATATATATGGCCCTATCATATACGGTGCAGTAGCAGTAGGCCTATTTAATATTATATATTATATCGTTATATCATATGATAGTAAATAATAATTATTATATATTATAAAAGCTCGTCAACAACAACTGAAAGCAGGGCCGTAAATCTGTAGCTAAATGTGGGGAGGGAAAATTGTTGTCCCTTCGGAATTGTGCGTATAGTATACCTCCCCCCAAGAATACCACCCAAAATTAGTGTTAAAATTTTTTGGTTCGCGCACTATAGACCTACCGCACATAGCCTATAATATGTTCAGACTACAGGGAACAACACGACTAGTCACTAGAACCTAAGAGGTTCTCTTGCCAAACCGAAAGAGTTGAAGCATTAGGCCTATTTAGTGTCTTATATTTATCTTCATTTTAACTTCTCCATCTGCATGGTTTCGTAGGCGCATACATTCATCTTTAGCAACTCGTTTGTACTGTAAAATGAGCTGTTAACCTGTTACCCGCTTTTGTGTTCAGTGTCAAATGTTTAATGATCAAGTTAAACAACAACACGGTTATATTCTACAACAATGAGTTGACAAGGGGTTAAAACATGTATGGACGTTGCGTGAATCTCAGTCAATTATAGGTCTAAGGTGAAAACTAATTTTAATTATACATAACTTTCTACTTGCAGGCTAATATAATCCACAACAAATACTTTATCATATCATTTTGTCGTTTTTGCCATCTCTTGCCTATCAATTGTTTTAATAGCTGAATTTATTTTGACTGAAATCCACAAAATAGGCTGGCTCTCGCTACCTATATAGCTTCTGTGGACGCTGAAGTAGCCTACTCTGGAGATTGCGATTGCGATTACAAATACAAACTGCAACCAAAACAGATTCATTATAGGCCTACTTAGAAGAAATCTGATCATAATGATAAAATTATAATGCTATTATACAATGCTGTTAGTCACTTTTCTGGTGCACAGATTTAGGCAACGGCTAGGCCTAATTGTTTCAAATTTGTTTGTGTATGTGAAAAGCTGTTCTTGATAGGGAATGCAGTGCACATTTGCACTATTTTCAAAGCACTTACCAGCACACCATCCACAAGTCATTTGGAAAACCGAAAGAGATGAGACTTCTTAAATCCTTTAACGCACGGCACTCTATTCACGAATTTTATTTGTTTAAATTTATTTGTAATCCTCTGTGTGGTATAACGTGGCCTTGAGATGATGTGACAGGCCTATCAGTATTTCTCCTTTCAAATCTAAGAGCCCATGCTTCAAATATGACTAGCCTATGTACTTGTGTATACATGTTATGTATGCATGCATGAACCGTCAATGCACGTATGTAAACTTATGTGCCAATTTACAAAGTGCCTCTTACAGTACTAGCTATTCAGAGGCACTCTCAGCGTGAAAGCCCCGAGGGAATAGGAAAGACCTGAAGCAGTGAATGGTTGAAGAATGGTTGAAGACGTCACCCTCTAATTAGATCTTAATAAGGATATATAAAGGGAGGTAGGTTATTCAACATAGAAGGGAGCTGACTCGCTTGGCCACATTCGATTCCCAAAGGTGGCTATTTCAGAGATTCAAATCTCGGGCTATAACGGTCCGTCCACGGGGACCTAAATGGCGTTGCGACACTAACCATCTTTGAAATGGCAGTGTCGTTAAACACGTAACAACAACATAGAAGGGTCTAATTCCACATGAAAGGGTCTACAATGGCAAAAGCTGGTGTTGGGCCATGTAAGTCCTTGCCCGAAGAACTAGATCAAGTCGATAAGCAAACCGATCAGCCGACCGGAGAGGGTGGGAAGGTACTGCAGAGAGGGTTTGTGCACCAAGTCACAAAGGTGCTTAGGAGCTTGTCCATTTTGAGTACAGGTACATGTAGGCCCTATGTATGGTATTGTGTGTGCGTGTGTGTGATTAGCTGTCTTCCTTTCTGCAGTCTTTCATGATGATAGACTATATTGGGCGTGTCAAGTCATAAATTCCTCTCTTTGTATTAATAAAGAAGAGATTCTATTGATCAATGAACAGATTTACACCTCTTTTAGCTGTGCGGCTTTTGATCACAGGGCAAATCTTCAAATATCCACGTTTCGAGCAATGTGCCGTTGTTTACAGCTTGCCGACTCTAGCATTTGTGACGCAGCTGAGAAAAATTGTGGGGAGGGAATTCCTTCACGTTCCCTCCCCAGCTCTAAATGTGAGAAGGGAATTCCCTCCCTTCCCTCCCCGGGATTTACGGCCCTGACTGAAAGTCTAATCATTTTTGTAATTATTTTCTGGTGTGACATTATTATATTCTGGGGAGTTCCCCCAAGCCCTACCCAGTATAACCATTAACCACTGTTGGATGAGTTGGATTCAGGCTATAGTGATTTCGTCTAGCCTGGCTTGAATTAGGATGTGTGTGTGCCAAAATGTGTACGTCTGCCATATATATATGTAATATATATATATAATGTACTATATATATATATATATGTGTGTGTGTGTGTTTATAATATAAACACATATATAGTAGGCCTACATGTATATAATATATATTATATAATTATATTATACGTTCCACTGACTCTTGCTCTGTAAATAATGGTAAGAATTGATTTCGACCTGCACTACATGATTCTCAGTCCCTCTTCACAGCAGGGCCGGATTAAGGCATGTTCAATATGTTGGTCGAACAATAGCACACACATGGGGAAAACATTTTGAGAAAAAATTCGTGTAGGCCTATTGTCAGGAAATTTCGAGCAAACGACTAGGTCTACAAAAGGTTGTCAGCTTTTTTTGGCAGGGAAAAGAGGAAAATCTGTAGGCCTATATTCTAAGAAATTTCGACCAAACGACTGAAAAAGGTCATCAGATTTTTCGGCCGAAGATCCCCCAAAATTTTCCGAACGGGGCCCCCACATTTCTTAATCCGGCGCTGCTTCACAGACTGTGGATGGACTTTGGATAGCATGAAGTGTTTGACATTCGTTTTCTGTAGGTGAAGAGGTTTATGTCGAAAGCAGAGCCAGGAGAATTTCTGCTGCGAAACAGCTTCACGGAAACCGGTTCCTACACGTTCTCTCTCATGTGGGTCGTACGTCTCTGATAATAATTACATGCATCTATTGCTTATTTCTTTCTTTTATAATTAGACCTATTGGCATTTATTTCTCATTTATTTCTCATTTATTTCTTACTAGCTGAGGTACCCGGCGTTGCCCGGGAAATTTAGCATTGACCCTGCTCCCGGCCAATTCTTTACTTCCCCACCCTCTCTTCACTTCATCCCATATCTTCGCTCATAGGCTATACTTCGACCCCCATTTAGTTTCCCCATCCGACTCACCCACCGACCCCCCTAACCCGCCGGCCCACCTAGTCTCAACATCTCTACTTGTAACTTGTTAAGTTCTCGAGAACGATCGAATTGTTGCCTTTTTATTTTTCCGCTCACTTGTTCACATAATCTTCTACGCACTGACACTAATCGTTTAATTGCAGATTCTGGATGAGAATCAGAATTGCCAGAGGGTTGAATACCCCAACTCCAAATAAGTCAATAACTCCGCCACTGGTTGCACTGTCAGTGCCAGTCCCAAGCCTGGATAAAGGAGGAGGGCGTCGCTACCACACAGTGACGTTAAACTGCAACTACTACTACTGCTACTGCTACTGCTACTGCTACTACTACTACTACTACTACTACATAAGTCAACGTCTGACCTCTCAGTTATTTTTCTACAATAATTCTCATGTAGGCCTATATCAGATTGAATGCGTTTGTTTGTACGACGACGACTCTGTGTGTTTCTGACTCACTGTCTGTGACGGTGTGATTGATTTTCTACCCAATTCATTGATCCAGATCATTTGATGAAAAATAAATTGAATATTGGTTTCGTCATCATGTAAAAGTAAAAGGAGGACGACTGGAGACTACTAGTGGCCGAAATGAGCTGACTGCGGGGAATACTGGGCAGAAGTAGAAGGGAAAGTATCAGAAATGAGAAGGCCAGAGAGGAACTGGGAGCGGAGGAAACAATAGTGGACAAAATCAAGATGAGAAAACTCACGTGGTTTGGACATGTATCAAGGATGGACGACAGAAGACTGCCAGCTGCGGCTCTGACGGCAATGTGGAGGGACGGAGAAGTAGAGGACGTCAAAAAAAAACATGGATCGACAACATAAGAGAAGATCTAGAGGAAACGTGCATGGATATGAGGAATGCCATTGATATTATCAAGGACAGAGCAGCGTGGAGACGCCATGTAAAGGCTTCATCGTCGGCGTGGCCAGACGGAGGAGAGCAATGACGATGATGATGATGAAATTGAATATAGATAATTATAATAAACTATCTTTCAGGCATACGACTGGAGTGAAGCACATCAAACTGAACTGTCACGATGGTTCGTCCTATTCACTCAAAGATCATCAGTCGTTCCACAGCATTGAACAGCTCATCTTTTACTACTCGACGCACGCCATTCCAAACAGCGACAACCTCCCCGATGTTTTCCTCTCCACGCCCATCCTACGAAGGAAGGATCCGATCCAGGTGCAAGGTGGAGACGACTACATCAATCCGATTCCATCGACCAGTTCCACGGATGAGAAACCTCCTCATCCTCCTCATCACTATGACTCTGTTAGGGATGTAGATGTGAGTGTGACGGCAGACGTTCTGCGCGGTCTGGAGCTGATGGACAGAAGTCATCGGGAGTTGTGCGATTGTGGTTTGCGGATGGATGAGTCGGAGTTGCCGAGGGGATGGAGCGTTCACCTCAGCCGAGACCCGCAGGAGACGACCAGAGGCAGCAGCAGCAGGGCTTGCTGCTTTATGTCACCGGATGGAGATCTCACCTGGGACTTACCGCTCCACGTCTGCCTCGATCTTACATCGGACCAGCAAGAACTCATTCGACGACTCATGCTCATGCATGATGCTCGTGACGTCCGCTGGGCACAGATGGAAGACGCTGGACGAGGAGGAGGAGGTGGAGAAGGAGAAGGACGAGGTGGAGAAGGAGGAGAAGAAGAAGGAGAAGGAGGAGAAGGCAGACGACCTTCGCAAGATGCAACAATGAACAATAGGCTCAGCGATGACACCAGTGGAGTAGGAAGAGGAGGAGGAGGGGAAGGAGGAGAAGTTCATATTGTGCGCTCTTTTCCGACCTCTACTCGTTGCACAATTCCTTCGATGGGGAATTCCTATGCATTCCTTTTAGAAGACAACGCAGTCGAGTACACCCAACTGTAGCGACCTAGTTCCTGTTATGAAACGCAGTCTGCCATGCATGAACACAATTTACATCGTCGGATCTATCTTAGCACGGGTGGTCTTAAAAAGGAGTCACAATATCTTTGTATCTTATAGGCCTACCTGAACCAATGCAGAGCGATGAGCTTTGTTAAAAGTCATTGCATATGGATGGATGCACGACCTTATATATATATATATATATAATATGCGTGTGTGAAGCTTGCTGAAGCTACATACAGGGGCGAGGGACAAAGTTGTGCAAGGTGTAGACATACGTACACCGCTTCGAACTAGTAGAAAGAGAAAGCAAGGTGAATGGCATAGGGTAGCCTAAGAGGCTAATAATAATAACAATGACGATTTCTATGGCGTCGTAACACAGCAAGGACTATACTGATATCATGTGCAGCGCTTTGTTGGAGTGGGGCCGTGACTTGCATCATGACCAACGCCTCAGATTCACATCTGTGTCATCTTGCGCACGATACACGTTTGGTTATCTAATTAATACTATTACTATTAATTTATTAATTCGTTCAATATTCATTCATTTATTACAAGATATTTCTATAGCGCCCTTTCAAGGTTCCTGCTCAAGAGCGCTCACGACCCAACGGCGGTTGAAAAGCACAGCTTTAAAGCTGCAATGAAGAAGTGCATCTGAGTAAAGCTATACAGTCCGTAAAGCCAATGAAAGCGAATTCCATAGCCTATGACCTACTATTACTATGGGTTCAACAACAGAGAACGCACGGTGCTGTATAACAGTATATAAGTCTCTATAAGAGCAGTTCATGCATGGGGGAACGATCGAGGAGTTCACTCTGCGTTGAAGAGACATCCATGATCCATTGCAAAGACTATAGATCGACAAATCTCTTGCAAATGAGCAGATTAAGCAGCAATTAGAAGGCACCGTCAATCCGTCATACATCAATATGGTGTGAACACGCTCCAATTAAGTTCTATAACCATCCAGTATAGGGAGACCAGTTTTGAGAGCGCAAAGGATTGGACAATAGACTAGTGACAACATCCAAGGTAAGAGAGATCGAAAGACAATTCTGAGAGGGCGCAAGTAGCCTAATGGCAGCACATTACGACACTGATGACCTTTTTAGCCATATGCTCCTCTCTCTCTCTCTCTCTCTCTCTCTCTCTCTCTCTCTCTCTCTCTCTCTCTCTCTCTCTCTCTCTCTCTCTCTCTCTCTGTCTGTCTCTGTCTGTCTGTCTCTGTCTGTCTGTCTCTCTCTCTGTGTCTGTCTCTCTCTCTGTCTCTGTCTGTCTGTCTCTCTCTCTCTCGCCTGTTAATTCACTATCCATTAAATGTTATGATCCTTTTCATCTACGTGAGCAGAAAATATGCTACTTCTGTTAATGCGGCCATTCAGTTAATGTGTTGCGTCTTTCAACATTGCTACCCTGTTAATGTGTTACTTTGTCGATGTGCTGGAAGACCATGCATTTTCCAAATGACAACTGCAAAAATCCTTTGGTATAGTAAAGATAAAACAATAGAAGAACGCAATATATGAGTTCTCAATTGGTTAACCAAGAAAAGGTTAACATTCAACTGATAGGCTATACATGAAAGTTTGACCACCTTCGTCCAACAGATTATGACTTTATAACTCGGTCTCACTCAGACAACCAACAATTTAGTTCCGGTATGTCTTCATTACAGACTTATAATGCCTAAGATTATACCAAAAGTGTTATGGCATTCATGAGCATAAATTAGTAATCAGGCACCAACCGTGCCTTTGTCTTTTCCTTTGTCTTTGCCTTTGCCTTTGCCATCGTCTTTGTCTTTTCCTTTGTCTTTGCCTTTGTCTTTGCCATTGTCTTTGTCTTTGCCATTGTCTTTATCTTTGCCTCTGTCCACATCATAATCGCAGAATTGTTCTGCTGATGCAAAAAGTCGACTGATTAATCAGCATGAGGATATAGTTAGCACAGTGCATGTGTCCTGATCTTTCTTATCGACCGATTACCTAACATCAACGTTTCTTCAACGAACAAAGATCCACGCGGCATCTTGCGAGACCTGACGAACGGATAGAGGTGCGCCAGCCGACCGCACGGCACAGACAGCGACCTCGAGATCATATTCAGCTCGAAGAGATGGCTGAACGACCGCGAACGACAGACGCTAATGTTGAAGTCTGGTCCCAAGACGGCCAGGCCATTGCACGGCGCGGCCACGGACAGCCCTCCGAACGGCCGACGGTGGAGTGGGAAGACGTGGCGCTTCAGCCACGTTTGAGTCGGTCTGTACATCGGCGATGAGTTCCACACGTACGTTTCGTTCTCGTCGTAGAAGAACAGATCGATGTATGGTGATCGATAGCGGTGGCGGAACAGATATCGCCCGACTGTCGGGTAGAACTTCCACTGGCAGGGGTAGCTATCGTTGTATTTTATGTATAGCCCGTAGTCCGGGTATAGCTTCGACAGTAGCTTCTTTATACGCTTCTTGTCACTGTTCCTCATGATAATGTCTATGTCGTCGTCCCATGGGATGCGGTTGTGGTGCCGTAGGGACCCGATCAGCGTTCCGCTGTAGATGAAGTAGGTCAGGTTGGCTGACTCTACCGCCTGGATGAACGCGCGGAATGTTCGATCGAGAAGGTTCTTGTCACGCGGACTGAGCGGGCAGAGGAATCGAGACTCGAGGGATTGGTCGCTGTTGGGGTCGTTGAGGAAGTGGAAGAGGAAGAAGTTGATGAAGAGGACGACGATGAAACAATAGACGAAGATGAGGATCATGACGTGGCGAAATGTCACCAAACGAAGAACGTTTCGCAACGGTAACCATAGGAATATCAGCGTGTTTACACTGCAGACAAATTGAAACAATTGAAGCGTAAAGTGAATGTCCGCCTTGTTCCACAGCCACTGTTCCAAACCATGTTCATACCTGAATGAATCTCCTAAACAATGTTCATGCCTGAATGAATCTCCTAAACCATGTTCATGCCTGAATGAATCTCCTAAACCATGTTCATGCCTGAATGAATCTCCTAAACCATGTTCATGCCTGAATGAATCTCCTAAACCATATGTTCATGCCTGAATGAATCTCCTAAACCATACATGTTCATGCCTGAATGAATCTATCGGCTGTAGGCTCAGTGTTCACTCACTCTCTTTTTACGAATTCAATCAATCACATAAATTTATATAGCGCCCTCTAGAGATTGTTGCCCAGAGGCGCTCCCAACCTAGACCTGGTCAAAAAGAAAAGCATAAAGAAGACGAAGGAAAGAGCCAGCAGAGTCACAGACAAGCGAGAGGAGAGTCACAGGGAGGCTGTAATTCCAGATAGCTGAAAATACCACCGAGAATGTTCTTCGCTGCATGGTCACAGTACGCGAAAACGGACAGGTAAGTCTCCGCGGGTAGCTGAGCGCGGTGAACGGCGGCCCAGAGAGACAGAAGCCGGAGTAAAAAAGGTTCGCATAGGTTGAGGATGGAGTCAGAGTCTACTACCGGGGTAGCCTACTGGCGTAAACGCGAAAATATATGTTACAGTTTGTAATCATTGGCGGAGCTACAACAGGGCAAATCAGGGCGAATGCCTTTGATAAAATGTAAATGTAAATGCAATCGCATATTTATATAGCGGCTGTCTTATGGCCATTGGCATCGACCCTGAGGGTGAGATCCTTCACCACCGCTACTCCACGTTTATATTGCGACCGAGCCACCCGCAGTAAAGATCCGAGAAGTTAATCTCTGATAAACCGACCGACCGGGAATCGAACCCGGGCCGCCGGCGCGGCGAGCGGGCTACCGACCCACTCGGCCACTGAGGATAAAACCCTTTGCGGTCGTTGTTCTGCCGCAAGACTGTCATTAATAATTTCCCTGTTTGGGGCATAAAATCACTTCTGCGCTATTTGCTTGTATACCGGTGCATTGGCTATGTAGGCCCTGGTTGGAAAATGTCTGACCTTGAATCGCTTTGATACTCTTAAGAGTCAAGCCGTAAAAGATGTAGGACTATGCTGTACTTTAACACTAGACTGAAATATGAAAAGACCTGTTGATATTGTATAAATAAATAATAGACAAACGCAACAAATTTTGTGTGTCACTATGTCGTAGGCCAGGCCTATGTCGTGATTCTGTAAGATTGAGGCCTCCGCAGTTTTCCTGAACATGCACATTTGTTAATCCGGCTCTGCATAGGCGCTCGGGTCTTCCGTCCTATATATGTACCTTGGTAGTTAAAAGGTCTTAGGCCCAGAATCGGTTTCTGAGCTCATGTTCCCTATATTTCAATAATCTCCGTTTAATTTCAATATACCGCAGAATTATTACAATAATTCATATAATATGAGTCTATATTAGGCTATATGACGGACAAGTTATAACAAGAGCCGATTTTAACTGTCGGCAGACAACAGGGCGCCATCCCATTAGTAGGGCCTATACCATTACCCATTTTACCAACGCCTTCTTCTGTCGATAGGAAGGTTGAGTGAACCTTTTGAGACGGAAGCGGTGGGCCTACAAACCATGCAGTTTATTATATAAACAGGCTATAAGCAGACTCCACCGGAACATAGCAGGGAAAGAAAGTTATATAGCGCCTCCGAAAATAAATTGAAATAATTATAATTTAGACGTAAAAGTCAATGTAGCCTATAGGCATACACTCGAAAGATAGCTAGCCCGATGTAGGCCTATTATAATAGGCTATAGGTTATTGTTTACTAACTTGATCGCCATCTTGAACGTGTTGCTATGGCTATGTGCGATGATCAATATTCAATACGTAATTATTCTGACGTCAGCTCTGTATGCTGATTCGTCGAGTGATAGGGTCAAGCCTCTTAGATAATTAAGGGACGTTAATTATTGGGCATACGGACTATTGGTCATAGGACGATTGATCATACATAGGTCGATCGGTCATAGGACTATTGGACATATGGATAATGGACTATTGGTCATAGGGTCTATTAGTCATAGACCTTGGCCAAGTATATATTTACCGAATACACTTGTCCTTCCTCCTCTTTACGTGTTTCATTCTTTCCAGATCTGTTCCCGCATGGTTGTCTCTTCTCTCTTGGTACACGCACTGGAAGCGCTACTGGATAATTAATTACACTAAGCAGGGCTTTTTTTAACGTGCAGTTGTACACAGAATGTGCAGTTCTAAATGGATTTGTGCAGTTGTAGAAACATGTAGAAGCACTTCTGTGCAGTTAAAACTAGCAAACGAGGCAATTTTCCTCCGATTGGGAGTAATTTACCATGGAGGATGGGACAGGAAAGAAGGAGTTGTGCAGTTGTAGAAACATGTAGAAGCACTTCTGTGCAGTTAAAACTAGCAAAAGAGGCCATTTTCCTCCGATTGAGAGTAATTTACGATGGAGGATGGGACAGGAAAGAAGGAGTTGTGCAGTTCTAAAAAATCCTTAAAAACAGCCCTGACACTAAGCTTACATTACAATTTACAATCGAGACAGACAAAAAGACTGATGGACAAGAGTGCAGACGCCAGCAATGTAGACGACTGTTGTTGAATCAGAGGTTAAGTAGCCTATAGGCCTATTGCCTATACCTGGATGAAAATTGATGCAGGCTATCTTGGCAGCTCATGAAGACGCCCACACGTGGCCTAGCAGGTCTAATTAACTAACCATTGTGTGTGCGTGATAACGGTAAAAAGCATTCAAGTGAGGACTGTGATGTACAACAGTATAAGGAGAAACCATGGAAACTAACGTAGGCTTATTTTGAAGAAGATGACGTGAAATTTCGCTTATATGCATGGGACACTTAAGCAGTTGGGCTGCTTTCACTGCAGGGCTTATTGTATTGTATTGTATTGTATTGTATTGTATTGTGTATGAGCATTTATAAAGCGCCTCTTACAGACTAGCTATTCAGATGTGCTCTCAGCGTGACAGCCCCGAGGAAATAAAAAAAGACTTCAGTAACGAAGAGCTGAAGATGACACCCCCAATAAGATCTTAATTACTACATATATATATATATATATATATATGTGTGTGTGTGTGTGTGTGTGTGTGGGTGTGTGTGTGTGACACTGTGTGTGCATGTGTGTGTGCATGTGTGTGTGCTTGTGTGTGTATATGTGTGTGTGCGCGCGCGTGTGTGTGTGTGTGTAGAGAACAAATCGACCCGAAAAAACCCGTTATATATAGGGTGTGACGCTCGAGGTCATTCGCAGAGCAAAGGCCGGTAAGAGTAGGGTCTTATCATATAAGTCGGACACCCTTTTGTTCTGACCGAGGTTACTCCGTAACGCAGCGTCACATCTACATGAGGTAAAGTTTATTGTGTAGCTTATCATCTCATGCAACTAATGCAGTCAGTTAAACCTGGCCAATTTTATATGAACTCGATCAGGAGAGTGCTAAGTATAGCGAGCTGACAAAATTTGACTTTTCGGTTTTTCGGGTAAAGCTGGACACCTTGGTTGGTAAACCTGGACAATAATTTGATGATTCAACCACATTTTGTTAAAGTCGGACAATAATAATTTGATGATTCAACCATATTTTGTTAAAGTCGGACAATAATAATTTGATGATTCAACCATATTTTGTTAAAGTCGGACAATAATAATTTGATGATTCAACCATATTTTGTTAAAGTCGGACAATAATAATTTGATGATTCAACCATATTTTGTTAAAGTTGGACAATCGATAAACTGAACGATTTTCACCAAGATCTGCGCCAAATTTATCAAGCTTTTTGCCATTGATTTCTCGGATCATCTTCCTTCCATTCTCAGTCCAGCTTCGTTTCATACTCCGAAACAATGATCTATCTGCTGGCTGCATAAAATGAGTTGTATGGGGAGGAAAGCACATGACTGAAACTCTATGCTCATCCATGGCAGTTAGGAAGTCCAGGTTGAAAACATGCGATCCATGGCCATCGAGTAACAGCAGATGAGGCAAAGGGTCATTCTTTGGAAGCTTATTCAGGAAATGACATCCAAATTCAGTGAAAAGTTTGGAGTTGATCCAGCCATTCTCAGATACCTTCACAACACTTCCAAGAGGAGCTCCAATGCAGTGTTCTGGTTTGAGTCGTTTACCTTTAAATATTACAAATGGAGGAATATATGTCCCTACTGCATTGAAGCAAACAAGTGCAGTGGTTGTCTCACCCTTTTCTCCTGGATTAATTTCATAACACAGTTTTCCCTTTTCACCAACAACTGATTTGCTCACAAAACAGTCTTGAAACCCACTTTCATCACAATTCCAAATATGGAAAGGCATATCCCTGATTCCTAGCTTGTCAAGAAGCTCAGAATACTGGAGAAACCATTTAGAAACAACAACTTCATTCAAGCATTAGCATAACTTCATTTACGCAAAGTCGGACACAGGGGCAGGTCCTAGCAAGAGTGTCCGACTTTGCCACAAGCCCCTGATGGTAAAGTCGGACACACTTCAGGCAGGTCTTAGCAAAAGTGTCCGACTTTGAAACAAGCACCTATGGCAAAGTCGGACAGCATACAGCTACAGTTTCAAGCGTGATACCAGTTCAATATCGCTCAAACAAGTTACGCAAAACAGGCATCATACATTAATCTATATAATAGAAATCAAAACTCTTCCTCTTCAGCAATAAAAATAATCGTAAACCCTTAACACTGAATAAACGATTTCATTATGTCAACCTGCAAAAGTTCAGAAATTCGATTTACATCAAAAGCAATCGCGTCTGTAAAATAGAGGCAAACTTCCTATGGAGGTTAATAAGTTTTAATCACTAGATGAACCATCTGCAAATAAAATCTAATATACTGCCACCTGGTGATCGAAGTCTCACACGCTAGGCAGGCCGGCACAAATTTTGTCCGAGATTGCCTGATGTCCGACTTTATATTAGGTCTCCCTACATGTATATGAGCGCATAGGCACATAAAACCTCTGGTCGAGTCGGATCTACATATAATGTATATCCGTTTAATTGACAGAATAACCGGTCGACATAACGCGACAGTTAACAAGCACAAAGGAGCAGCGAATAAAGCCTAATAAACATTTTTATACAGCATCCGCGTTATGAAGTTTTTATTGTTTTTATTGGCTATAGTTCTACACGCATCTCAAGAGTAATGGTCTTGACTTCGGAAGGTCAGCTAGGCCACTGCAGTCCGAGCAATTCTAGTAAGCTAGACTTTTCTGGGTCAGTGAAAGTTTGAGACCTTAATATGCATGAACCATCATGCATGAAGTCAAGACTCAAGACATTATTATATGTTATAGACTCATGTATAGCCGAATTCTTCTGCTCGCCAGACATTGCGGTCGATTCAAGCTTTTGTCGTTGAGTGTCAAAAGATTTTTGCAGCTGCACATGCAATGCACAATGCATTTATTTCGCTGTATATAGGCCTAGCACAATATAATATATTGTATATAATATATAATTTTATATGCTTCAATCTACATAAATATTATACGGTAGCCTACTTAAATAATGCATATACGCATATACGTAGGCCTAACTTGAACAAGTCTCAACATATAATAATTATATGCAAATGTACAAGTGCTGTGTTATTGTGGCATATGCATAAAAAATACAGTATATACATACAGCATATATATATATTTGCTTTTATATAATTAGCCTATAGGCCTTACTGCATAAATTTGCAAACACGTCTTAACACAAGCCTTAGCATATCTGCAAAGAGCTTACATGGACAGGTGTTGCTGAGAGCTCTAAGCCTACAACAAAAGGAAGGATTCATGAGTTTATCATATGCCGACTTGAATAATAATTCACACCCAATGCAACATCGTATATATACACGTCCAAGTGCACAACACCTCTAGCTCAAGATGTAGCATATATTATATGTCAGCAGTTCTCGTTCGAATTGCACAAGACTATAATGTATCGATAGCATAATGCACCTGTATATATATATATATATATATATATAAAATTAGGCGATATATTGTGGACTTTATATAGACTATATACACTCTTAATAATGCAAAGCCCGTTCTTCTATATTCTTACTCATTTCAGCTATAAACCCAACGTGATTATTAGCTTCCTAGGGTTTTATCTGATCCAACCAATTCTTCGTAGTTAACAATGCCTAGCTGATTCACCTTTGGATGCTTATGAGCGCTACCTGTTGGTCTGTAGTTGGAACAGCGATGGATCCCTTGTTGATGCTCGTACGTCCTAAGACGTGTGGAGTAACCCGTATACGCAGATGAACATTATCGCTTAGACAGATCTTCTCCGGCGATCGCTTGTCTCAACATAGCCGCCTTCTTTAATTACCTACTAGGCATTGTACATACAGCCATAGACCTTGTGAATCTATCTTAACACCCATAGGTAATACTCCTATGTCATAAGACGTGAGAGGTAACCCTTATACGCAGATGAACATTATCGCTTAGACAGATCTGCTCTGGCGGTCTCTTGCCTCAACTAACCGCTTTCTTTATTTACCCACTAGGCGTTGTACATGCAGCTGATAGACCTTGTGAACCTATCTAGACACCCATTGCTGGATGAACATATCCATAGAATATATAACTTGCGTATTATAGTTATATGAACATGGCCTCAGCTAGATGGACATAGCCGAATTAACTCATTCATAGTATGTGTACCTTGCCTACTATAGCTAGATCAGCATATAACATACAGAAGTGGCAGCTTTGGTTGTGTTGCTAATTTAACTTGTTTATATTTGATTAAACTTGTTTGCTAAAGCAGCACGTTATCACGATTTATTTACAACATTATACCGGTAAGTTGTAGCTAAAGCATACACACTGTGCTCAGCAGTCGAGCCTAACTAACTAATATCTACACCATGTACACGAAAGCCCAACTTAAATATATAAGCCTACATATTAGAATATTATTACACAAATGGGCTCAATGTACCAGAAACACTGTAATTTCAGAGGTTTCTCTCTGGTAATTAGACTTCTGTCAGCATATATTTAACAAAGTAAATAACTTAGGTCTATAGGCGACATCAGAGCTTGATGACAGTCATTGGAACATGTACTAGTCTGCCATGTACAACGCACATGTACAGATGCAGCTATGCTGCATTTAATGAATGTCAAATCTTATACAGTAACATATGTCACACAATGAATAGCACCTCATATTGCGGAAAAACAAGAAATAACAATAATATAATGTTTTTCTCATATTCATTGCACAATTATAATCACACATCAACACAAAATTTAAAATGTCATGCCTGTCAAGTAAACTGTCTATTGATCAAGCATTTGAGGAACAAAATGTTTGGCAATCATAATTAAGGTAACGCCTAATTAACACAGATACGCTCCAGACACAGATAGCCAGGCTGAAAAATAACAGTCCAGAGCAGATGATAACGGAAGTCAGTTCAATGTTGTTGGGCCTATCGGAGAATGTCTGGAACTGCAAGCATGAGGAACAGCCGGGATGCATAATCCGTAGATATGAAGCTATTACTACTGAGACTGAATAGCAGAGGCGTAGCGACCGCCCTCCGTACCCTCCGACCGGAGGGGGCCCCCGCAAGGAAGGGGCCCCGAAAGTGACAAAAAATGTAAGGTGTAGCTATAGGTTAGTGACATTTACTGACACTGTTGCACGCTCCATGTTGGAAAGCACTGTCAGAAATACTTCAGCAGCAGTATACATTATGAGTACGGAATACATATACACTGTAGCCCTATGTAGGCTATACATAATAAGAATACCCATTATAATTTTGTTGTAGGCCTATAAAATATAAATATCGCATTCCAATTTCTGCATTGCAAGGGGCCCTAAGAGCCACATTTTGAACGCTGAAATTGCAATGGATTTTCAGATGTGCATTAATTACTGGATCAGGGCACTTTAGTCTTTGATGCCCAGTGGCCGCGCCAGGATTTCAGTTTTGGAGGCTGAAGCCCCCCGAAGGAAATTTTTCATTTTCATCCGCCAGAATTTTTGACGACTTTTTTTATACACCATCATCCGGTCAAAATCGTGGAAATATTTCAATTTTGCATGGCATTTTTAGGGGGATTAGCCTTTTATAGGGGGGCTTAGCCCCTCCCTAGCCCCCTAACGCCGCCACTGTTGATGCCCGTTCTAGAAAATTTCTTGAAGAATAAAATAATATCAGATTTAGAGCTTAGTAATAATCACGAAACGAAATTACTTAGAATAAGCACGCTACAGAATTACGTATACAGCGTATGCCAGTTTCTGCATTGCAAGGGGCCCCGCCGCCCGGACATATTATGTTCGGAGGGGGCCGCGTTCATTGTTGCTACGGCCCTGCTGAATAGGGTCTAAGGACGTAGCTGGGGGGTATTTTGGGTGTTTGAACAGCCCCCGAAATGGAAAATGTGAAAAATAATAGAATGCATTTACGAGCACATGATGTAAAAACAACGAAAACACACCCGAAATGGAAAAATCAAAATTAATTAATTGGTGACATTTTGAGATTTCGGCAGCACGAAATTTTTTTAAAAAAGGTCATCAGATTTTTGGAAGGGAAATTGGTGAAACACCCCCAAAATCAAATCCTGGCTACGGCCTTGATAGGGTCCATTTCCTACAGGAATCCACACACTAAGATAATAAACATGTTCTGTTGTGGAAATGGATCCACTGCAACGCAGTCAGTTTTGGTAAGACCACTGATTAGAATGTTGAACATGTTCTTCCCGCAAGGTATTGCTCCTGGACATCTCACTGCGTGCATTGGCGGCACCGAAACATCTGAAAACACAAATTTTAATAAACATTATTAATTCAAATAGAACAGAGGTGTCAAACCTTTTTTAGTGGCGGGCCAGTGCGAAATCTTAGAACAAGTGGCGGGCCAATGTGAACATCTTCCAACAAGTGGCGGGCAATGCAGGGTGTCGAAGCTCCTGAACAAAATTGGGTAGTGATCTGATCCAAATATCGTGAACAGATCTTGAATCAATGTCCACTTTTCGCTTCTTATTAAATTTTTACAACATTTAGATATTATAAGACTTATATAAGTGTTTCGAAACTTTCATCATTTTTTTAACAGACAACCAATCGGAAACCATAGACACACAGACTACGTAGAGCTGTGCGTCTGAGCAAAAGTGACGTCAGTAAGAAAAAATCTCCATATATTTGGCGCTGACTGTAAAATAAAAAAATTGAACTTTTATCCTCTAATTTTGTAATCTTTAGAGAAGGCTCCGCGGGCCAGAAAAAATCGTCGGCGGGCCAGAAATGGCCCGCGGGCCTGCTCTTTGATACCCCTGAAATAGAAGATAAGGTCCCTTAAGCTAACCCTGAAGCTGCCTCAGGGCAAGCATGAAGTGTTAGAGACTTCATGTCTTAGTCTCAGAATTTCACAGCAGATGGAGAGCCCACTCATCATGTTCCCATCGACAGTGTACTATTGTGTAGCCTACTCAGCATAGCCGAGTTGGCTAAGTTGCATAGCTTGGCAGAAATATCCAAACAA
This sequence comes from Lumbricus terrestris, assembly GCA_949752735.1. Lineage (NCBI taxonomy): Eukaryota > Metazoa > Annelida > Clitellata > Crassiclitellata > Lumbricidae > Lumbricus > Lumbricus terrestris. The sequence continues at coordinate 19,917,881 of OX457048.1, forward strand.
ATTTCTGACTTGACAGAGATTTGAACCCACGACCTCGCATGACAGTCCAGCACACTAACCATTACCATTATTCATACAAATAAAGAACCCAATTTTAACAGCTTTGGTAATAATAATAACACCAAATGTATGCGTGAAAGCATCTCCATCTGACTGGCTATCACATCTCGAATGATCTAATTAACAAGATATTTAAGACAAACAATATTAACAATATACAATAAATCAGTAATTATAAATTATCAGGACTGAAGGTCCCTATGAGGTGGCTTGAGGTGGATTCGAAACTGCAAGGCAACGAACATACCCACACCACCACTGCACCCCACGCGTAATATAACAATAATAACAATGAACAGTATTTACCACATCCACCATCATTCATTGAACATAACGCCTCAAACACTAGACTGTTCTCCATCCCGCAACTTTCAACGATTACACCGTAAACGTCTGCAATTACACCGTATAGACGTTTTGTTACCAACCTCGGTGTGGTTCTCCTTCCTCGTGTGCGTGTTCTTGCCGCCGTAGGACTGCCGTCGCCTCTTAAGGTCCCTCATCTTTGCCAGCATTTCCAGCTTAGACTGCGGCTTCTCCTCTTTACCTGAATCCACAAAATTAAGAATAATAATAACAATTATAATAATAACAATAATAATATCAATAATAATAATACCGATAATAATTTTTCTTTAATGAAGCGCCTGCAAACGCACTGCGTTTTACATGTACAACGGCATGACTGTTACGGCACCATAGAAATTGCCACTACAATTATAATTATTAACCTGAAAAGTTGACAAACCCTACATTTGTCGGTGGAAACAGCAACATTAATCTCACAAGATAAAAGGACTATACCATGAAAAGCAGATTAAACATAGCTAATTGGGTGAGTCCAAGGGTTGTCTGATTCAGCCTGCATGAATGCACCCTTCACTGTCTCTAAGCGCATGGAGTACATGATTGCCTAACTGATGTGGGATTGTCACCTTGGCTTTGCTCCAGCCTAAGTGAGTTCTGCTGTCCAGGTCTGCATCTGACATGCTTCTCACTTATAGGTCCTTCTGTTTGGAATAGCCACCCATTGGAGATATGCCTGTTACCAAGGATTGAAAAATCAGTGTTTTACAGGCTCCTTAATTCCTGTTTGTCACACTGTGGTTGGACTGGGAGCGACTCTGAGTGAATTTACAGGTGGGGCTCTATTTAAATTCTTGAAACCATTGAATATATGAATTTCTGGATTTGCTTAAATTCATGTGATACTATTCAATTATAGTTGATATTATTTAAAATGCAAAACATACCACAAAATTCAATCATGGTGTAGCTGGCACGTTTGGAACAGATTGAACTTCAGCCGCTGTAGATGTTTCCTACAGGTAACAAAATAATATATTTATATTATTAAAGTGGGATGCGCTTTACGATGCCAGTCTTTATAAAGCAACAGAGTTAAATTCTTGTCTTAGATGCTAGAAGTGTTCTAAATGAGAAGCCATCTCATGTTAACCTGTCACAGGATTGTCTTTCACCTAGCTGTCTCAATCATTGGCCTTTTACAATACACGTGGTTCCAAGGAGCTTGCATTCATGTAGTGCAGTTCACAGAACCAACATTACCAGCAATTTCAAATTGGTGTGCAAGTTATCATCATACAATAAATCACAAATTTAGGAAGAGAAAAAGGAGCACCGGAGCAGTCAAGTAAATTATTAAGTTCAGAAAGTTTTAATTGCAACAACCGAAAACAATGCATTCTAGTACACAGTAAAAGTTACAAGAAGTTGCAAACACTGCCTGACTTGAAAAGCTGTCTGCGAGAACCAAAAATAATATCCAACAATACAATAAGCCCCAAAAAAGTAATGTTGGTAGGTCGAAAAATATTTTTATTTTGGTAAGATATTTTTATACAGTGACTATCCGAAAAATTATACCCAACTACTCTTTTTTGCATTAAGGTACACGCTGCAACAAAGTACGTGTTCTAAGCAAGTATAAACTGCCTATTTCCAGACTGTCTGCACCTAAAATTGCTCTAGAAAACAATTCTATTAATTTCATTTTGTTGACATCTTTTCTGGTAAGAAAAAGTGGGAAGGGAAGGGGAAGATGAGTGCGAACAGAACATCACTGCTAGGGGTCGTTCCAGACTGGCCGAGCCAGTGACTAGTTGCACCTAGAGGTTGCTAGATTTATTTTCCCTAGTCACCGTTAGAGGTTGCTAAAGTGAGAATGATAAGACTAGAGGTTTCTCAAGACAGGCAAACAGGAAGTAGTTAGGCAGGTGTGAAACTCTAAGGCAATGTCACTGTAAATAAAAAAATTTACACAAAACTTTCCGAGTCACGGCAATAAAAGTGAGTCGATAGGGTTACCGGAAACACAACTTTTTTTGGCCTAAGATCCAACTCTATACGGAAGGCAATGTCACCGTATTAAGTCAACGTATTATGTCAATACAAATACAATTTAAAAAATTAGAAAAAATTTTTACAAAAATATTTGAGTCGCGGCAATGAAAGAGGGTCAGTCGGGTTACCGGAAACACATTATTATTTTTTGCGGGCCATACCAAACTGACTGCCCAATTAAGGTCTGCGAGCAGTTGCGGGATTGCAAGTTGTTTTAGAGTATTTGACAATTTGGAAGATTAGTTTTCAAAGTCATTTTCCTAAAGAAAACAATTAACAACTGTATAGTCAGGAAAAGCTGCATTGATACAAAATTCCAAATATTACACTATATAATTAATCACTGCACTGAATTGCATACCAGATCATTGCTTTGGTTAAGCAGTCCTTGTTGGATTCTTTTCTTCATTAGGACATTCATCACTACTGCCACCAAGGTCAAACTGCAAAACAGAATATTCCAGCAGCAGAAACATTTTCAGAGTTTGAAATATTAATGAATGAACAATCAAAAAATTTAACATCAAGAAACATGAGACGTCAATGAAGATTTTTCTTTGCAAATTTTTCACTGCTCACTTTTTAAAAGTCAGTCAATTGCATGTTCTGAACGGACATGGGATTTCAAGTGTTGCTCATTTCGGGTCATATCATAACAGTGACCCGGTGTAAAGGTTTCAAATTACCCCCTCCTAAACATTACCCCCCGGTAACTTGAAACCGGTTTCAGATTACCCCTCGGAAACTAGATTTGCATCAATCATCGCATTTATTGCACTAAAAAATCAGAAAAATCATCCTGCTTCTCGTTTTGGTCTGAAGATTTTTCATCTGTCATCCCACTTCGTGGTTTGCTATCAATATTTTGATCCGAAAAAAATAATAGCCTTGAAGCCATTTTCTCCATGTAAACTTCAGCGACGAATAGTATTTTAGTTACAGATGAAAATATTGTTAACAAACCACGAAGTGGGATGACGGATGAAAATCTTCAGACCAAAACAAGAAACTGGATTAATTTTTTGATATTTTTAGTACAATAAATGCGATGATTGATACAATTTACAGTTTGCTGGGGGGGTAATGTTTAGGAGGGGGTAATCTGAAACCTTTACACCGGCATGACCATATCCAATTTTGATTAAATTTAGGAAGATGGTAGAACCCAATAAGAAACTCGCAAAATTGAAATTTTTTAACTTTGGGTAAACCAATTTCCGAGATCTTGGTCATTGAACCTCGACCCAAACACCTTGGTTTACTCTGACCGGACGAAGTTTAAACTGCTGTCTGTGTCTCAGTTACTATTGCGCCTGGTAAAAAAAGTGAGATACCAAATAGAAGCCGAGTGAATGCTTGATTGGACAAGGTTGCTAGATATAGTAATTTTCAGCAGCAACAAAATTGTGTAAAACTGTAGCCTAGTAACCCTCATATGGGTAACTCTACTCTCATACTCTTATAAACTTTATCCCATTCAAAAATATAGTCAGTGAAAAGTTGAGAAGGTGCACTCCAACAAGGAACGAACATTAACCCCCGGACAACTCCCCCAGACAAAACCCCCAGACTAGGACAAAAACCTCCGGATAGAACATAAATGGCACATAGGCAGTAATGCTCTGAACGGCGGTTCTAAGTTTAAAATACATCTGTTTGTCGTACACAAGCTGGAAAGTTGAAAAGAATTCTCGCTAAATAGAATTCGGATTGATACAAAATAATTTACACCTTAATGGAAGCTGGATTGATGAAAATATTCTTGCTTAAATTGGAGCTGGGTTGAATGAAACTATTCTTGCTTAAATTAGAGCTGGATTGAATAAAATATGCTTGCTTAAATTGGAGCTGGATTGACAAAAAATAATTGTCATTTAAATAGAACTTTGGTTAATGAAAGCAACTGTTACTATATAAATAGAAGGACTGGTGAAACACGTTCTATCAATTAGGTTATTTGCACAGGTAGTGGGTTTGTCTAGTGGGGTTAATGTCCTAGGCTAAATCGGGGAATTTTTGTCTGGGGTCTGTCCAGGGTTTTTTGGTCTGAGAGTTTTGTCTAGGGCGTTAATGTCCTAAACTGTCTCGGAAACGGGTTGACCCAAAAATCTAAACTTCTGACTTTGGGAGCTTATCGCTGGGCTCTATAAACGTGCCAAATTCAATCAAAGTTGGAGATGATGTTAAATTCAAGTCAAAACTGTTGATTTGACTTGGACTAACGCGTGTGCACTGTGAACATTTGGGTGTGGGACATTAACCCCTGGACAAAAAACCCAGACCCCACCCTCCTACCTAATTAGCCTAGGACAAAACCCGAACAAACCCCCATTCCTGCGAAATAGTCTATTTTGTAGTTAATTGATAAAACGTGCTTCATCAATCCAGCTTCTATTTAAAAAGCAACAATTGATTTCATCAATTTAATTAACAATTGGTTTTCATCAATCCAGTTCCAATTTAAGCGAGAACATTTTATTACTTCAGCTTCCATAAATTATAAGCAAAAATGACTTTGTATCAATCCGATTTCTATTTAGCAAGAATTATTTTCATCAATCACTTTTGTACGACCAACTGATGCATTTTGAACTTAGGACCGTCGTTCGGAAGATTATCACTTATACGCAATTGATGCTCAACCAGAGAGGGTTTATGTCCTACGCTGGGTAGTGGCCTTTCCTTTCCCGAACATAATTATCAATCGTCAGAAACAAACGAGCACGTGGCAATTTATTACAAACAAGATTTGTACCGCATGCTTTACAAACTTGCAAAATTTATCCTGGGGTTTCGTAAAACGTGCATTCAAATCATCGTGAGGTAATAAAACAATGTGGCAATGCGCAAAACGGCATTTAAAAGAAACATGGCTAGAATTCTAATATTTGCGGCTCTGACTATCCCAACACCGAAGACAATGAGCGCGAAAAAATTTGCAAACAAACATATAAAAACAACAAACAACCTCAGCGGATGTTAAATTGCATAGATGAATATGTCAAATGTAATTGGGTTTACCAGATTTTCGATTTTTGGCTGGAAAATTATGCCAGATATAAATTTTTACAAGTTCGGCGCGACCATAACTCGTGGGGTTTTAGAAGCAAAAGGAAATGAAATACTCTCGAATCTCGACTACTAAAAGCAGTGGTCAGATAAATTTATAGCGCATCAATAATTATTGCTGTACGGCTAACACAAAGTAAAAATTAATTTATTTATTTATTGAACAATTTAATGAAGCTTACCAAGATAGAATCCAATCCGAAAAATAGTGAATAGAAAATGAATATAAACTGCAATTAAATTTCCCGCATGCAAACGCAATATTTAACTCGTAATTCTAAAAATTACCACATAGTGTAGTGAATAAACAGAGTAAACAATATTATTGCTATCTGAAAGAAGATGATTTTTCACGACGCGACTTTCATCTTGACACTCACAACGATTTTCTAAACTTCGGAAGTCTACATTGGACCCATGCACTAACGGTGACTCACCCGACGAGGTTTCCTGGACAGATGCTGCGCAATAAGGTCTATAGGCCTACTGGTTTTTTTTATATTTTCTTTTCTCACAAATATTCGACAATTTCTAAACTTTTTATAACATGACATTAAGCCTATATTATTTCTCCAGTGACACTGATACTTGCCGTTTCACTTTGTATGTTTGTCAGCGCTCGTTATTTATTTACTTTAAACAATATGCACTGTTTGTGATGGAGTCATTTAAAATCAATTTTCAAATACCTCCACTTGGTCTGCCATTGTATTTTTAACACTTGGAAAAAACTACGTGCTGACAAACAATAATAGAAATATGACAGACAATTTTAGAAATTAATTTGGCAGTTAAGCCCATTAACCTAGTAAATAGGCCAGTAATTATAGGCCTATTGTTGTGATTCTCGTTGTAAACTATTCAGACCTGTAGGCCAATAGAACTTTTTGCTCACCTAGGCTACTCTGCGCATAGCCTAGGCCTAGGCCTACAATGATCTTCTTGAAGTAATTAAAATGATTATTATCGCTATATCAGCCTTAAAAATGCATAATATATTTTCTCATTTTGTGATTGTACATGCTATAATCTGTTCGCATTTTATTCATTCATTATTCATTATATGCATTTATATAGCATTTATGTTATGTTTATGTTCATGTTCCCGCAGTGAGGTTGCAAGCGGTTCAGTAAAGTACATAGGCTACATACTTAGCCTACATGCTACGTACTTACTTACTACAGTATAGATAGATCTTGTAAAATTAATATAGGCGCGTGCATAGGGTCTTGCATAAATTCCAACAATTTAACAAATGATAATTTCCAAACTTTATTTGAATTTAGCTAAAATTCAGTAATTTATGGCAGATTTGGCCTAATCGACTAGCACTTCCGAATGCATAAAAACATTAATGAAAGCCTATTTGTCACATGTAGCCTAGGCTAAGCTTAATTAGAGGTCACATTATTCGCAGCGGACTCTACCTTGCGAGGTCTAGATACTGTACACGTATGATGCAGTTTTACCAAGAGGCCGTGAAATTTACTGCGACGTCGGTGAGCCCGCCCAAAAAAACTGTGGGTCACCGTTGTATATTCCGACGATCGTAGACCGTCGTGGAAAACTGTGTAGGGCCTATGCACCTTTGTAATAACGGTGAAGGCTTACAGTGTTCTAGCCAAACCGGTTAAAGCTATCAGATCGGCATGCGCGATTCAGCTTCTAAGGATCTTTGCCTTGTGACCTTGACCAAAGAGTAAACGCGGTCCCTAGCTGACCCGCCAAACCCCGTGCGACCGAAGTCCAATTACAGGGTCTGGATATCAGAACAAAGTAGGCTAATCTGCATACATGACTCATCCTCGTACTCGCTCCACAATCCTAGACCCGCCATTATTCTTTAGACTATTCAATAATGCGTTGGAAATATTTAAGCAGGTCCCATTTTCTTGGTATGATGATGATGATGATGATGATGATGATGATGACAATGATCATAATCATGGTGATGACGACTACGAATACGATGAATGATGGCGATGATGATGATGATAACCCGACGACGATGATGATGGTGAAGATGGTGATGGTGATGACGACGACGAAGATTATGACGATGACGACGACATCGTGAAGAACTACGATGACGACGCTGCTGCTGCTGATGTCCTGATGATAATAACGATGAGTCGTCGTCATCAACACCACCACCATAGCTAATATTATTATCATCATCATCATCATCATCATCATCATCATCATCATCATTATCACCATCACTAACATTATTATTATCATCATCATCATCACAATCACCACCGTCACTATCGCCACCATCATTACCATCGTCGTCGTCGTGTCGTCATCATCATCGTCGTCGTTGACATCATCAGCATCGTCATGATCGTCGTCATCATCATCATCGTCATCATCATCATCATCATCATCATCATCATCGTCGTCGTCGTCGTCGTCGTCGTCATCGTCGTCGTCGTCGTCGTCGTCATCATCGTCATCATCGTCATCGTCGTCGTCGTCGTCGTCATCATCGTCACCATCGTCGTCGTCGTCGTCATCATCATCATCATCATCATCATCATCATCATCATCATCAACGCAATATTATGGGAGAGGCACCATCGTGCAGCCTACTTATACATAGCTACCTACTCAATGGTGTTCAAATTTGGCGCAGCGAAATGTATCTGATTCTTCAGCTAAATCCGTCGTTAATGTGACAATGGTTTATGCGGTAACTGCAATGTACTCCATGGCTGTTTCAGCACTGGTGGCATTGCTATATCAGCGACCCTTCATTGGAGGCACACGTGATGGGAAATGCTATACAGACAAACGTCTTGCTGGGACACCTTAGAAAATAGTGATTTCTAGTGTGCCAGGCAGCTATAGGCATTCCTAGCAGAATTAGCAAAGCGCAACTTACTTGGTGCAGCTAAAATTTTCTGACTGATCTACATTTTCACTTGAGGAGGCTATTTGGTGTATTTAAATGAACTCTGGAGCCGCAACAATGCATATCGTAGCAGAATGAACTTTGCAGAATTAAGAGTGTAGGGCCTATATATAAAGCCCTATATATATGCATATTATGCATAGTATGTAACCGTGAATGAATGTAGGACTCTGTATTGTGCATGACATTGTGTAGCGACGCCTTGCTATGCTAGAAATCTGTCACAATGCTGTCTACTGTTGTGTAAAGAGCATTGTTGAGAGCGCGACCTAAGACTTGTAGAGCCTACAGCTGAGACATTGATATCAAGTCCTCAGGCAACCAGGCAACCGATCGACGGACGGACGGACGGACGAACGAACGAACGGACGGACGGACGAACGGACTGACGGACCTCGGTGGAGAAGAAGAGGCTCAGCTATCACAGCTCCTGCTTGTCATCAGTGACTGAATTACGACGATCGAAGTGTCTACTTATCTCCGTCGTTTATTTAGCCTTAGTTGAAAGTCGTCGTCCGAAGGAAATTCCACATAATTTCTACAGCTCATATCAAAGTAGGTGAATTATTTCTTGAACAGTCAACACGTATATATATTATATATTTATATATTATATGTAATTATATGTATGCATTTATGTTGCGCATGATGCAGTATGCAGTTCTGTATGTTATAAGTTCATAACAATACGGTAGGCATACTGTCACGCAAGTCTCCAACAGTTCACCTCAAATTACGAGAAATATTATTCTATATATTATTAATACGGTATATAAACATAAGCTTATGCGACATAATATTATGATGTATATATAGTTATATCATCTTATGCATTGGTTCAATTAGGCTGTGATAGATAGACAGGATAGCCCAACATGATTCATTTCTAGATGAATTAAGATATGTACTGTCGAGTGTTGAGTGAATTACATAATTATACTGGTGTGTGATGCATAAGATGTATATATGCACACCAGAGTTCGGTTATGCAACTGGTGTAGCCACCTATTATTAGCATATGCTCATTTTAGCAGGTATCAAACATATACTGCATTTAAATAGCCAGTTCAAAGAGAAACCAATTCTTTTAAATGTAAAATATATTGATTACTATTAAAGAAACAATACAATTATGCAGTGTCCCTATTTACCTATTGGCGTTGATTGATTACTAGATTTATTATGTTTCTTAGCTTCACTTGAGTGTAGAATTCTTTCTAGTTCATCGTCCGCCAATTCTGTAAATCGTCGTAGTTCCGATCCTTGTATTTCGACAACCAAGTGTCTCGAATATGCAGTGGAATAATATATACCGAAGATATTTCGTAGTCCAGGCCGAACAACGAAATTCCAAGGAGTATATTTTGTATTCACAAATGCCAGTATTCTTACTCGAATGGATGTAATGTATCACAATTCCAGCGTGCACATTAACGTCCAGATCAACCGTGTGATCATAAATGTTTGAATCAACCGTGTGATTATCTCCAGCGACTCTCTCCAATGTTCGTAGAATTCAAAATCCTCGAGCAAACTCTTCACCCACGAATGACGATAGTTCTCCAAGCTCCAGAATTTACCTCGATCGCAAAAACTGTCTCGAATACTTAACGTCCGTTGGCCACCCTTCTTCTCAACGTCGAAGGTGCCACATACCAATCATTCTGCCGCTAATTTCACTTAAGAGTTCATTTGCCGCAACAAAATGACCCTTCGCCATTAGCTCCAACTGCAGAAATCGATCTTTCAACCGTTTCTGTCGATGACGTGTGTTTAATCAGTTAGACTGCGTTTTAATTGGCTTACGCGTCGTTACGTTGTTTTTGTTGCTATAATCTCCAATAGCGACCAACGCCTACCAGTCTCGCTGCACTTCTTTAGCGCTTCTGTGGTTTCGTTTGCTGATCGTATTACTAAATATTAATTCTTCTAACAACGCCAATTATTAACTAATTAAATCAACGCCACTACATTGTCTGACTTAACTTCTACCTACAATTAACACTTAATACTAGACAAGTTAGATTGATAGATAATAGCGATTTAATACGCTACAAATACCCCTCCTTCAAAAGTCTGTAATCAGGCTTTACAATCTCACCTAATTATCTATCAACTAAATTTCTATCAACTTCTTATTCTATCTTACATAACAATACAACATTACTGAACTATTTCTTACCTACATTATTATAATACATTACTGATATATTTAAGTACTACGTAATTCCTCTACTCAAATAATCAGACATAACATTATTGCTCCCCTTGATATAGCGTATCGTAAAGCAATAATTTTGCAGTGCTAGACTCCACCTCATGACTCTCGCATTCTTCATTCTTCCTTCCTTCATGTATTGTAGTCCGCAGTGGTCCGTCTCAATCACAAACTGCTTTCCACACAAGTACCTGTCAAACCGACTAATTCCCCACATTATCGCTAGACATTCTCTCTCCTCAACTGAATATCTCGTCTCTCTCTCCAATAGTTTCCTACTCGCATATGCAATCGGGTGGTTTATTCCTTCATACTGCTGTATCAGGACACAACCTATTCCTCTTCCTGATGCATCCGTTTGAATCACGAATTCCTTCTCCAAGTTTGGTAACTTTAGTATTGGTGTCTTAGCAAGTGCTGCTTTCAGCTTACTAAAACTCTCATCTAATTCTTCGTTCCAATCAACACTATTAGCTGCTGACTTCTTTGTCAAGTCACTTAATGGTGCCATCAGTTCAGCACAATGCGGAATAAACTTTCTGTAATAGTTTATTGCTCCCAAAAAGCTTCTTATTTGTTTCTTCGTTTTCGGTTGTGGCAACTCCACAATCTTATCTATCGATTCTCCTTTAGGACTAATGTCGTCGTTGTTTAACGTATGACCCAAGAAATCTATGCGTCCATAGCCTAATGAACATTTCTTTGGTTTCAAAGTTAGGTGAGCATCTCTCACTCTTTGAAAAAATTCTCGTAAAATCTTCATATGTTTAGTCCATCCTTCTGTATGAGCTAGTATGTCGTCAACATAACTCTCCAGATTCTCAGTTCCATGCAAAATCTTCCTTATCAGTCTGTTATAGCTTGAAGCACTATTTACCAATCCAAATGGTAGAACGTTGAATTTATACAACCCACTTGCACAAATGAAAGTCGTATAATCTTTTGATTCTTCGCTCATTGGAATTTGCCAATACCCTTTGCAAAAATCAAACTTGCTATATATTTTGCTTCCACTCAGTTTATTGAAGATATCCTCGTTTGACATCATCGGTTCTGGATCAAAAATTGTCACTTTATTCAATTGTTTATAGTTGCAGCAAAGTCTATTGCTTCCATCAGCCTTCTTGACAACAACAAGCGGTGCTGCGTATGCTGCTTCTGATCTTTCTATTATCCCATTCTCTAACATTATCTCAATTTCCTTATCAATTTCTGACTGTAGATGATACGGTGTTGGATACGCTTTCATCCTAACAGGTTCATCACTCGTAAGATGAATCTCGTGTTTCACCATGTCAGTTCTTCCTGGTTTATCTGTAAATATGTCTTGATATTCTCTCAGTAATTTCTCTAATTCACCTCTCTGTTCATCTTCTAATTGTGGATTAATATCAACATCCTTGTACGTCTCAGTTTGCTTACTGACATACAAGTTCAATATCTCCTCCTCTTCATCCTCACCTTCTCTACCATCGTGTACAATAGCCGACACATATGCTATTGTCTCAGAACCTGACAATTCTTCTTCACTCCTCTCGTAATATCTCTTTAGTATGTTGATGTGGTATGTTTTCAGTTTTCCACCATCAACCTCAACTTTATAATCGTAATCTCCAATTTTCCCTCTGACAACAAATGGTCCTTGCCATTTCACAAGCATCTTATTATTACAACTCGGCAGTAACAATAGGACTTTATCACCTATCTCCAGTTTTCTATATCGTGCCTTTTTATCGTAATACTTCTTGTTCTTCGCATTAGCTTTGTGGATTGCTTTCTGCGCCATGTTACATGTTTCCTCTATACGTTCTCGTAGATCTGTCATATATGTGTACACATCCTTCACCTCGTCTTCCACTTTTTCGTTTGTCCACAGTTCCTTCAATATCTGTACTGGACCTCTACAAGATCTTCCGAAGATTAATTCGAAAGGTGTGTATCCGTGGCTCTCGTGTACAGTATCTCGTAATGCGAAAAGTAGTGGTGCCAAGTACCTGTCCCACTCTTTTACTTGTTCTCCTATCAATTTTCTCAGTGTCGTCTTAATCGTTCCATTAAGACGTTCTACACAACCGTTTCCCATCGCGTGATATGGACTCGTCATCGTGTGCTTGATTAGCAACATTTTGTTTACTTCGGCCATTAGTTCTGACGTAAACTGGCTTCCTCTATCTGTATGAATCCTCTGTGGTACGCCCATCCGACAATAAAAGTTAAACAAGGCTTCCGCCACTTCCTCAGTACTTATACCTTTCAATGGTATCGCTTCAGGATATCTGGTGCTTAAGTCGATAATTGTTAGTACATAACGATATCCTCTCATAGACATTGGCTCTATGGCTCCTATGATATCTACACAGACATGCTTAAACGGTACATCCAGCACTGGAAGATGTCCCATCGGTGCCTTGTAGTTCACTTTCTTATCTACAGCTTTCTGGCATACATCACAACTTAATATATATCGCCGAACTTCTTGATTTATTCCTGGCCAATAAAATTCATTCACAATTTTATCGTGAGTCTTCTTCATGCCCAGATGAGCTGACAGTAGCGAGTTATGTGCTACAGCTAGAACTTTGTTTCTCAACTGTTTCGGAACCATCAACTGCCACTTCGCTTCATCTTTCAATACTTCCTTCCATCTCCGGTACAACAATCCATCTTTCTTTACGTACAGCACTTTTTCTGTACTCTTCTCATCGCCATTCCACTCAGATGCTTTATCCCAGCAATTCTTCAATGTCTCATCTGTCTTCTGTAATTCCTTTATTTCTTTTGTAGTTATATTTAGGTCAGGCATTTCGGTGACCTTGAGTGGTTTATATTTCACCACTTTCTTCGACTCAGCTCTCGTTTCTATCGCTGCTGTCGTTTGATATGTGTCACTGTTCATGACGTCATCACTTACAACTTTCTCTATTACGTCATCATACTCCGTGCTCATCTCATCACTCTCGAATCTTACTGTCTTCTTGGCATCTTGCCAACGTGAATTAGCATTCACAACTCTCTTGAGTATACCTTTATACCCAACTTTTTCTTGTTTCTCACTCACAATCGTCTCATCCACTTTCTCTCCTTTGTCACAATTAATCACATTTTCATCCGTGTTCTCATTCGTTACTGTATATTTTAACCCTCTCACGCGTCCAATAATTATCGGCTTTACTGGTTCGTCCATAACCATTGCCTCAACTTCACCAGTAAAATATTCGCTCTCAATGTTTACATGGGCTGTAGGAAAACACCTTAAGCTCCCATCAACTAGGATGCAGTGCGTTTCCTTCCCAGTCAAATCACTATCCTTGATTAGCGATCTCCTCACAATACACGTACTCGCTCCAGAATCGTAAAGACAATTGGCGTCAATTCCATTGACTTTCGCTTGACATTCGTCTATACTTTCAATGTCAATGCAACCATCTTTCCTTTCTGTAACTACCGTACTTGCTGCCATGTGTTTCGGTACTTCTTCTTTACCTTTCCTATCCTGGCGTTCTACTGTTCTGTCAACTTCATTTGATTTCGTGCTTTCATTCGTCTGTACAGCCCTGTACGCCCTATTCTCGTAAATTTGTACGGCTGCAGCTGTGTGTTTAACAAACCCTTTGGCTTTATGTACACAATCAAATGCTTTATGACCTACCTTTCCGCATGCAAAACAAGTTATCTTGTGTTCCGCTGCCTGCTCTCTATCTCTACTAAATCCTCTATTCACATTTCCACTGTGATTTGTCTCTTTGTTCTGTCGCGTTTCGACTCTTCCTCTGTTTACATTTCCTTGGAATTTCTCTCTCGATTTCTCTTCAAATGACTTTCCATTACCTCTGTCATTATTGAATCTCCCTTGAGGTTTCACAGAATTCTCGGCATATCTGTACCCATGAGCTTCGATGTAGGATTCTGCACACGTCAATGTGTCCTTTAAGCTCATTTTTCCTTTCTCTTTAATGAACATCCTCAACTCATTACTACAAGTGAGGAAAAATTGATCCTTTAGCAGTAGATCCTCGATTCCTTCGTAAGTCTGCTCAAATCCTGCTTGTAGCAACCATTGCTGCAAATATCGTTGCAATCTGTAAATGAAATTTGAAGGAGTCTCTCCTTGTTCCATCTTGCTAGTCTTAAACTTGTTACGATACCCTCCTTCTGTTAACTGGAATCTTTTCAGGAGATGCTTCTTTAAACAATCGTAGTCTTGTGTTTCTTCAGCCGACAAACGCTGGTATACTTCTAATGCTTTCGATTCTAGATGTCGTGCTAGCATCAGCGACCATACATCTCTTGGTATCTCGTATGTCGTACATGTCCGCTCAAATCTGAGTAGGTACGCATCGAGACAATCTTTAGCCTCGTTAAATATTGGGAATTTAATATTCTTCATTCCCTTATGACTTTGATTTCCTTGGTGGTTGTCACCCATCGTCATATAAGAATCTCCATCATCCCTGTTTCGTCCATCTCTCGATTCTATCTCTCTCAATCTCACTTGAATCTCGAGCCTCTTATTCTCTAACTCTCTGTCTCTCGCCTGTCTCACTTCATCGGCTTCTCGTGTAAGCCTTGCCTCAGTTGCTTCTCTTTCCAGTCTGACGTCATTTGCTTCTCGCGTAAGTCTGGCTTCGGTCATCCTCGCCATTTCCATTTCGTTTTCTCTAACAGCTTTTGCCTCAGCAATTTTGGCCGCCTCACGCGCTAGCTCCAATTCATTCTCTCTAGCTGCCTTCGCTTCTTCTCGTTCATTCACCCTTTGCTGTCTAAAGTCGTTCTGTCTGTCCCTGACGAATGCCTTCAGCTCTTCACCATCCAATGAGAGTGAACGTCCCATATCAAGCCATTGTTGCCACTCCGTAATTGACATTCTTACTTACTCACTTTTGGTTAAGTGGTAATAAATTTAACGCTCAAATATGCGCTATACAATTTCACACTCGCTTATAATAATTATTAAAATTATTAAGCGTCACACTAATGCTCCCTCTTAACGTAATACAATCTCTGGTGTATGTTACGCAATAAGATTATCGCACCGACTCTAATGATGTATTAATTAAGCATTAATGTCAGCGTTGCGCTGATGTCCTTTAACATTCAAATAACTTTGCATTTTAATCAGTTTTGTCTCTTCAAGATAAATGTCAGTAAAGTTCAATTTAATTAACAATAATATTGTCAATTATCTATCCCGGACGCGAGCATCCCATTTGTAGCCACCTATTATTAGCATATGCTCATTTTAGCAGGTATCAAACATATACTGCATTTAAATAGCCAGTTCAAAGAGAAACCAATTCTTTTAAATGTAAAATATATTGATTACTATTAAAGAAACAATACAATTATGCAGTGTCCCTATTTACCTATTGGCGTTGATTGATTACTAGATTTATTATGTTTCTTAGCTTCACTTGAGTGTAGAATTCTTTCTAGTTCATCGTCCGCCAATTCTGTAAATCGTCGTAGTTCCGATCCTTGTATTTCGACAACCAAGTGTCTCGAATATGCAGTGGAATAATATATACCGAAGATATTTCGTAGTCCAGGCCGAACAACGAAATTCCAAGGAGTATATTTTGTATTCACAAATGCCAGTATTCTTACTCGAATGGATGTAATGTATCACAATTCCAGCGTGCACATTAACGTCCAGATCAACCGTGTGATCATAAATGTTTGAATCAACCGTGTGATTATCTCCAGCGACTCTCTCCAATGTTCGTAGAATTCAAAATCCTCGAGCAAACTCTTCACCCACGAATGACGATAGTTCTCCAAGCTCCAGAATTTACCTCGATCGCAAAAACTGTCTCGAATACTTAACGTCCGTTGGCCACCCTTCTTCTCAACGTCGAAGGTGCCACATACCAATCATTCTGCCGCTAATTTCACTTAAGAGTTCATTTGCCGCAACAAAATGACCCTTCGCCATTAGCTCCAACTGCAGAAATCGATCTTTCAACCGTTTCTGTCGATGACGTGTGTTTAATCAGTTAGACTGCGTTTTAATTGGCTTACGCGTCGTTACGTTGTTTTTGTTGCTATAATCTCCAATAGCGACCAACGCCTACCAGTCTCGCTGCACTTCTTTAGCGCTTCTGTGGTTTCGTTTGCTGATCGTATTACTAAATATTAATTCTTCTAACAACGCCAATTATTAACTAATTAAATCAACGCCACTACATTGTCTGACTTAACTTCTACCTACAATTAACACTTAATACTAGACAAGTTAGATTGATAGATAATAGCGATTTAATACGCTACAACTGGTATTACAAAGAATAATCTTACTCGCTTACTTACTACCAGTCACCTGCTTACAGTAAACAGCCCTGTCCTGCTCTTCCCCATCACACACCCTGCTCTTCCCCATCACACACCCTGCTCTTTTCCATCACACACCCTGCTCTTCCCCATCACACACCCTGCTCTTTCCCATCACACACCCTGCTCTTCCCCATCACACATTCTGCTCTTCCCCATCACACACCCAGCTCTTTCCCATCACACACCCTGCTCTTCCCCATCACACCCTGCTCTTCCCTATCACGCATCCTGCTCTTCCCCATCACACACCCTGCTCTTCCCCATCACACCCTGCATGCTCTTCCCCATCACACACTCTGCTCTTCCCCATCACACACCCTGCTCTTCCCCCATCACACCCTGCTCTTCCCCATCACGCATCCTGCTCTTCCCCATCACACACCCTGCTCTTCCCCATCACACCCTGCTCTTCCCCATCACACACTCTGCTCTTCCCCATCACACACCCTGCTCTTCCCCATCACGCATCCTGCTCTTCCCCGTCACACCCTGCTCTTCCCCATCACACACCCTGCTCTTCCCCGTCACACCCTGCTCTTCCCCATCACACCCTGCTCTTCCCCATCACACCCTGCTCTTCCCCATCACACACCCTGCTCTTCCCCAGCACAAACCCTGCTCTTTCCCATCACACACCCTGCTCTTCCCCAGCACAAACCCTGCTCTTCCCCATCACACACCCTGCTCTTTCCCATCACACCCTGCTCTTCCCCATCACACACTCTGCTCTTCCCCATCACACACCCTGCTCTTCTCAATCACGCATCCTGCTCTTCCCCATCACGCATCCTGCTCTTCCCCATCACACACCCTGCTCTTTCCCATCACACACCCTGCTCTTCCCCATCACACCCTGCTCTTCCCCATCACACACCCTGCTCTTCCCCGTCACACCCTGCTCTTCCCCATCACACACCCTGCTCTTTCCCATCACACCCTGCTCTTCCCCATCACACACCATGCTCTTCCCCATCACACACCCTGCTCTTCCCCATCACGCATCCTGCTCTTCCCCGTCACACCCTGCTCTTCCCCATCACACCCTGCTCTTCCCCATCACACACCCTGCTCTTCCCCAGCACAAACCCTGCTCTTCCCCATCACACACCCTGCTCTTCCCCAGCACAAACCCTGCTCTTTCCCATCACACATTCTGCACTTTTGGACAGAAGTTGAGGTATGACAACCTCTCTCTCAGTACCTGGGTAGCAGCGCTAGGGGGGGGGGCTAGGGGCTAAGCCCCTCTAAAAAAGGCCATCTATATTTTTTCCCATGTAAAAATTTTGGGGGGACGATTAACCCCCTTTAGCCCCCCAAAAAATAACCGCAAAGATACGCACGAGGTTTGGCGACAGCTTGGCCGGTCACGAAAAAGGACCATCTTCCCCAAGATTTCGACCAAATGACTAAAAAAGGTCATCAGGAATTTTGGCGACTGAAAACGAAATTTTTTCCCGAAAATTCAGCCCCCCCCCCAAAAAACTGAAATCCTGGCGCCGCCACTGCTCTCTCTCTCTCCGTCATACACTCAAATTCTCAATCACTCTTCTCCAACTATGCTTCTCTGCTATTCACCATGTGCATACCCTACTCTGCCTCTCTCCCCTCTCTCTCTGCTATTCACCGACGCATACTCTTCCGCCGCATCGCACACCTCGCTCCTACTCGTCCAACACTACTGATGGTTATTTAGAGAGAGGTCAAAGTGCAATCGTGAGAATGAGTCACATCTTATTACACACAGCGACATCGCCAGATGTGCAAACAATGGAGTCATTTGTGTTCTTATCAATCTGTCTCGTTATCGCAGAACACTGTCCAATAATGTCTTTGCAATCCTCTGATAGTCTACTCCCTGCGACAGGATCATCGATTCAACCGACGACAGACACCTAGCGAACAGATTGGCAAAACGATATATTCATAAGACAAATATTGTGGCTGTAGAATTCGAATCGATTTCGCTGATGACTCCAGACATTATCCACTCTCTTAAAAACCAGTTCTATTAACTAACCAACTGAGTAGCCTATGAGTCTTGTTTGTGCTTCTCTCTGACTCTCCTTCTATCTGCATGTCTGTAAGTCTGCCTTCCACCCTCTTCCATACTTGAATGATACTTCGACAGTCTATCTGTTAGACACCAGTGGGCTTTTTTTAGCGTGCAGTTGTACACAAAATGTGCAGTTCTAAATGGATTTGTGCAGTTGTAGAAGCACTTCTGTACAGTTAAAACTAGTTGAAAAAGGTTAATTTATTTTCCTCCGACTGGGAGTAGTTTACCATGGAGGATGGGAAAGAAAAGAAGTGGTTGTGCAGTTCTAAAAATTCCTTTAAAACAGCCCTGTTAGACACATAATTATTCATATGA
This sequence comes from Lumbricus terrestris, assembly GCA_949752735.1. Classification (NCBI taxonomy): domain Eukaryota; kingdom Metazoa; phylum Annelida; class Clitellata; order Crassiclitellata; family Lumbricidae; genus Lumbricus; species Lumbricus terrestris. Next base: position 19,937,211 of record OX457048.1, read on the forward strand.
AAATAATGGAATGAGATACATGGCAGACACACAGAAAGCTGACCTCAAAACGTCTATCTAATTTAGCACTGTCATCACATCCAAATAAGATGATGTGTGCAAATCTACCTTCTCCGAAGACGGTCCAAGGAGAGGAAGGACCACTGGAAAAAGTTGCAGAGTTCAAAGAGGGTTGCCACCTAACAGACTCCAAAGTGGTTGTCATCAGAGCAAATGCTGCCACTATAGGCTTTGGCGCCACAAAATATTCTCTCACAGAAGTTTTGCTTTGCCGGTAATTCACATAAGTGTATACTACTCTTGTCAGAAGTAAATCTTAATAACCGACAGCAGAATTCCTTTTAGAAGCAGAATGCCGTTGATTTATAGTCTTACAGTTTATGGCTAAACTGATAAACAACAACCGTTGGGCAGAGAAAAACGCACCCGTTGCTTACCAACTGAAAGAGCCTCGAAGACCCTGCACTAAAAATAGACGCCCGCCAAAAGTAAACAATAATAATTGCCAGTGGCGGCACCAGAGGTTGCTAAGGGCTAAGCCCCTAAAAAGGCCATCCGGAGACTAAGCCCCCTAAAAAATGAAATACAGCCATGAGATTTCGACCAAATGACTATAAAAAGGTCGTCAGAAATGTTTGCTTTTTGCGGATGAAAATGAAAGGGGATTCCGCCCCACCTAACTGAAAACCTGGCGACGCCGCTGATAATTGCGAGGAGTTCATTGAAACACTGGACAACCGACGGTAAAGAAAGAGATCGAAGGGAGCAGGTAGCTGCTGAGGTAGGGAAAGGGGAGCAGAAAGAAGGAGAAAAGAGGAGGAAGAAGAAATGAAGGAAGAAGGATGAGAAGGATGAGGAATGAGAGAAGAATGGATCTGAGAAAAAGAAGGAGGAGGAGGACAGAAGGATGCATATTATGCATATATATATATATATATATATATATATATATATATAGCGAGATGGAGAGGGAAAGAGAGAGGGAGACGGAGAGGGAGACGGAGAGGTAAAGGGGAGGAAAAGGGAGAGGGAGAGGCGGAGTAAAGCAGTTGCTGACAAAACAGGAGTAGAGCCTAAAGACTTAAAGAAGTCTGGAGTCTTTCCTCTTTTTATCCCAGTTGCATGTTACGGTGCCAGATAAGACAACAATTAGTCTTTCGCTTTATCTGTCTGTCTATCTCTACCTCTCTCTGTATCTCTCCTGCCCTTTCTCTTCTGGTATTCACCAGGTCATTATCTCCGTCCGCTCGTCTGTCCGTCCGTCCGTCCGTCCGTCCGTCGGTCCGTCCGTCCGTCCGTCCGTCCGTCGGTCCGTGGGTTCCTCTTTTCTTCCTTTCCCTCGCACCGACGCATGCTGCTGCCGACGGATGGGCGTGCGCCGCCGCCGCCGCCTCTGCATGGTGCGCGGACGGAGGGCTCTAGTAAGGTGCATGGCTTCGGTGAACCCCTTCAGGATACGGTGCTTTCCTTCTTCTCCTATCCTCCTTATACGTAGCAGGTGCCCTCCATTTAGCGGTAGACACGAACTTCTTTCCACAGGTACATGGATATGTGTCATGCAATTCTTCCCTGTAGTAACCTACGCTTACTATTAATGTGCTCATTAGCCAAGGTATATATATATATATATATATATATATATATATATATATATATATATATATATATATATACGCAGGACGGTTTAACTTTAAAAACACCTGATGCTATGGGAACAGCCCGAACATAGATCTCTGAGCAAAATGGATCGATTGGGTTTCCGTTTTCCAATTGCGTTGCTGACAGCGCGCGCAGCATGGAAACTGAAAGTCGCTGATAAGATGCTCCGTTTAGTTTTCTATCAACAGTGTTGGAAAATGAACCACATGCAGAGACCATGAGACCACCCGCAAACATGAGATCCAGTCGTGTTGTTACCTAACATCATTAGTGCAATTTTAATTGTCTATAAACCTACCAACATAGCTTATATCGTGCACTTAATAGTATATCAGTGGAGTCCAACCCGGACAAGACCTGAAGCAAAGACCTTAAGTTATAGTCTACGTCCATAAAATATCTTTGCCTGAAGTCACTGATGCTCATTCGAAGTAGAGCCTAATAATGAATCTCGTGTAAGCCTTTGCTACATTATTGCTGCGATTAACTGGTTTCTATCTAGAAGTTCTAAATCCTGTCACTACTCCAGGTATACACATAGGCGCCGAGTTGACCCGAAGAGTGTGAGTGCCCAAAGGAATGTGAAAAACCGCGCGTAAGCGCGCGAAATTTTTTTGAGCCTTTTTTGATAGGAGAGTTATTGAAATTACCTCTGTTCATAGGCGGAGACTTGTTCATGGTTTTAGGGGACGTACTCGCAGTCAAAGGACGATCGCCGAGCAGGGAAAGGCCGAAGAGACTTGGGGAGGGGATGTGCTCCTAACCATTTTCGAATTTTTTCTTGCCACACTGCGATGGTAGCATCTTAGGTTTCAATTTTTACGAAATCGTAGTGACATTTTAGGCTGTTATCTCATCAAAATTTCCCATTATTTCATTGTTTAAAGATACGATTTAATACTTCCAAAATTGTTCTTCCCAATTATTGTTTAAAAAAAATGATCACTCTTTGGATCAACATGTACTTCTCCTGGAAGAAAAGCACAATCTTCGTTAGCATGGGCATCTTGGAGCACTCTCCCCTAATTAGGTCAACACTCAAGTTCAACAGACTCAAATTTTGCACAAGAAATAAAAAAGCTGCGTACATTAACCACTATTTATTGAGCCAATATTGACATTGTGAAAGATAGTTTTTCAAATAGTTATCATAGACAATTAATTTAGTCAGGGCTGTTAATATGTTAACTAACGCAGACAAAACAACATCCAGCTTTTTTTAATCCTGGGCGGTGATTATCGCGCAGCGAGGATCATTGCATCTAGCATTCTAGCATGTATACGCTACAATAAAAAGAAACAGTCATTCAAATCGTCGCCTTCGTCCGTAATAAAAAAAATGACTGAAGCGGATCGAATGAGCAGGATTTCGGGGTTTCCCTCGTATTCGTATGGAGTTGAGACTAACGGGCGGGGTAAAACTGGAATAATAGTAAGTAGACTAACTGAGATAAAAAGAAAATATGTAAAAGGTGCAATGATTTTTATAGATAAGCAATGCCAACAGAAAAATAATGTCATAAAAGCACATCTTGTTGGCTGATTTCTGGTGGTGCCCATGCATAGGCGGGCCTCGCATGGCCAATTTCTGGTGGTGCTGAGCACTCACGGGCCTCGCAGAGTCGGCGCCCATGGGTATACAATATTGCCTGACTAATAATTCTGCACCCTCTCTGTTTCTCTGTCTGTCTGTCTCTCTTTCTGTCTGCCGTTAATCACTTTATATGTTATTTGTTCAAATAGAGAGTGATTAGCCAGAGGAGAACGATGATTAACTTCTCCTGAATTTGTGATGACATTCCACCCTCCTCGGCTCCTCCGCTCCCGTCTATAGATAGCGCATCTCATTAGACATTAGTAGGCTGCCACAGTTAGGCTATAATTATTATAATTATTAAAGACGCCGATGCTTTGCGTTCAATTGCTACTACTTCGGGAGATCCGTGACTCTTGAGCCTTGGCATCGCCGCCTCCGCTGCTGCCTTCGCAGAGTCTGTCGAAGCCCGTCGTTAAGGCTCCCTCCTGTGCATAGAGGAGTAGGAGTGGAGGAGTAGGAGGATGAGGAGGATGAGGAGTAGGCACCGCTAAATATAGGAGCAGCCTTTGGCATCGCAGTGACGACGGTGGCGGTCTCAGTGTGTTTTGTTGTTGTTGGTTCAGCGACGTCGTCATCTAAGTTCAGCGAGCGAAGAATATTTTGTTCAGATCGAAGTTGTTTTCTGCTGTTTGAATTGAAGAAGTGGGAGAATAAGAAGAAGAAGACCCAGCTGCTGCTGTTGCTGAAGAGGAAGAATCGAATAGGAATATAGGATGGCGAATGTGGCCGTTGTTCAACTGCGACGAATGGAGACGACTCAGCCGTGGGGATTCCGTCTCAAGGGAGGAGTCGACCAGGGTCTGCCGCTACATGTAGAACACGTAAGTACAGGGTGGGCCAGCATAAATGTCCCGACTTTGCAGGCGTATAACTTCGCCAATTTTTAACATTTATTTATACTTGATGCATCAAATTAAAGGTATTTCACTCTAGTATTAACTCTAAAAAAGTCGAACTGATACTAGTTTAGGTTTTAATTATATACTTGGATCAGCGCTAGCTACCGTTTTTTGTCATTACTGACGCATTATGACGCCGTTTCCCGGGAAAATTCTATCGTTTTTTGCTAAAACGCGCGTAGACACGATCATTTTGAGTGTTTGTAGGGTCCCTACCATGAGTATATTCTAATCGCAAAACCGCGTCCTTTCAATTTTGCCAACAGCCGTGCACTGCCATGCGCTGCTTCAGACGCTTGCACACTGCCAGTCGTTTTTTTGCGTAAGAGCTGGAGAGTTCGTGGGACTTCTCGTCGACAAATTACTTTAACTTTAGGTCTATAATCTTTTCCAATACGCTATTCAGTGCTTCCAAGACGGCCTGTTTTGCGCTGAATTTGCATGCAGGGCCTGCCCTGGTCATTGTCTTGACTGCAAATGTACGCGGACACACGAGCAATGTTAGCGGATGTGAGCGCCGTGCGCTCCGATTCCCATGGTTTGCAAGTAGAAAGTCCTGTTTTATTAATTTTCCGTAGCAGATAATACAAGGTATTGTTTATTCCATCCTCTGTTAGAATATTCGTTAATCATTTCAAACGAATTAAATCCCTTACCAGTTCGTAAAATTAAGATCGAAACGCGATCATCGTCTGTCAACGGCGCCAGGTTGCGTCACAAATGACAGCAAAATATGGTAGCTAGCGCTGTTCCGGGCATATAATTAAAACCGAGACTAGTATCAGTTCGACTTTTTTAGAGTTAATACTAGAGTGAAATACCTTTAATTTGATGCATAAAGTATAAATAAATGTTAAAAATTGGCGAAGTTATACGCGTGCAAAGTCGGGACATTTATGCTGGCCCACCCTGTAGATCTACTACTTATTTTCTCCTCTTAACTCCTCTTATCTCCTCTTATCTCCTCTTATCTCCTCTTATCTCCTCTTGTCTCCTCTTATCTCCTCTTATCTCCTCTTATCTCCTCTTATCTCCTCATCTCCTCTTGTCTCCTCTTGTCTCCTCTTGTCTCCTCTTATCTCCACTTATCTCCTCTTATCTACTCTTATCTCCTCTTATCTCCTGCGTCCAAATGCCGCCACACTCGTCTGTCTGCGGTTCTAGACGACTGCGATGAGATGCGAAAGACCTGGAAGCTTGAGGAGGGAAATAATTGAAGGAGCAAGACGAGGAAAGAAACTTTCAAACTATGGATAGTGAGACAAATGTCCTCAACGGTATATATATATATATATATATACATATACAACGGTATATATATATACACATATATATATATTATATATATATATATAGCCTATATATATATACAGACACGGAGGCTGGCTGGCAGGACGGACAGACAGACATGCGTACACACATTCATACAGACGGACAGTCAGACAGAAGATGGACCGATAGATTGATAGACGGACAGGCAGGCAGACAGACACACAGGCAGACATAAAGACAGACAGACGGACAGAGACAGAGATACAGACAGACAGAAAGACATAAAAACAGACAGATAGAAAGACATAAAAATACACATACAGACATACAGACAGACAGAAAGACATAAAAATAGACAGACAGAAAGACATAAAAATAGACAGACAGACAGACAGACCGATATACAGAAGACCGACAGGCATATAATTATCTGTATGAAGAAGAGTTTTTGTGTTGTTGACATTGGCAGCTACATGGCTTTCTGTTTGGTCAATCAATTGACTGCTCTATTGTTTTGACAGTGTGTGCGTGTGCGTGTGCGTGTGTGTGTTTGTGTGTGTGTGTGTTTGTAAAGCATCCTAGAAGTGTTCTGCTACTGACGATGCAATAGAAATTGTCAGACTTACTTGCTTCCATGCCTTACTTACTTACTAACCGATGTACTTTACATACTTTACATGCTTACGCACCTATGTTCTCTTACCTAACGATTTGCATACTTATTGACTTACTTTACTTACTCGCTGTGCGTCTGTGCTTGCGGTATGTGTTTGTGTTCTAATCGGTTGAAGTGGGTCGTTAGAATGTGTGCAGGCGTGCATTCCAACCATCTCTCTCTCTATCATGGATAAATAGGATAATCAGTCGTAATAGGTCGCCTTCCTACGCACACATTGATAATTAGAGTTGCTGCTCCTGTTCTGCATTTACAATTCATACGGTTCTGCTTATCCTCAAGATACTATTATTATTATTATTATTATTGTTATATTATTATTACGAAGCTCGTGCGTCACTCGTGCGGTGGCAGGACCTGGTGCGCTCCCTCGCCGCCCTTGGTAATAATATATGTGACCTCTGACCCTGCTGTTCATGATGTGGAATTGAAAGACGTTGTAAACAGTCGAATGCCCTGACTGAACCCAGATCTCGTCTCCGCCTGCCTGGCATGCCTTTGATGCCATTGAGTCAATTCTCATGCAATGAGAATGTCCCACTGTGTAGTGATTAAGAATGCCTTTGCACGCTGGCTGCAATTCAGGGTCAGGACCTCTTCGAACTCTGTGCTAAACGCCGTAAACTGTACACTGTTCGTTTAGACATGGATTTATGCAAGGACCTCGGGATATTAATTACATTACATTACGGAACCATTGACTTATGTATAGTTACCACAATGTCATGTGCAATCTGAGCTCATGGTTTTATTAGGCGTCAATCGATTCAGAAGCAGGAGGCAGGAGAGAGGAGGGAGGAGGCAGGAGAGAGGAGGGAGGAGGCAGGAGAAAGGAGGGACGAGGCAGGAGAGAGGAGGGAGGAGAGAGAGGAGGGAGGAGGCAGGAGAAAGGAGGGACGAGGCAGGAGATAGGAGGGAGGAGAGAGGAGAGAGAGGAGGCAGGAGAGAGGAGGCAGGAGAGAGAAGGCAGGAGAGAGAAGATAGGAGAGAGGAGGCAGGAGGGAGGAGAGGGAGGAGGCAGAAGGGAGGGGGAGGAGGCAGCACCACCACCACCATCATCACCATCATCATCATCGTCGTCGTCCTCCTCCTCATCATCATCATCATCATCATCGTCATGGTCGTCGTCGTCGTCATCATCGTCATCATCATCATCATCATCATCATCATCATCATCATCATCATCATCATCATCATCATCATCATCATCATCATCATCATCATCATCATCATCATCATCATCATCATCAGGGGTGAGTTAGAAGAGAGGTAATCATTTAGCCAGGAAAGGACAATTTCTTCGGTTAATTTAGAATTTTAGATAGAAAGTAACGACTGGATATGAGTCGGTAATTATGCCGTGTGGGTTGTTGGATCTTCGCAATGTGATCGTGGATGTGTGTGTTTTCCAGGTCCAACCGAAGGGAAGGGCGGCCCAGATGGGACTGGAACCTGGTGATATGGTCGTCGCTATCGGTGGAGTCAGCACATTCAACATGACTCATGCTCAGGTCAAAGGTGAAATGCTTCGAGCTGGAAACGACCTTGACCTTACCATACAAAGGTCAGTCAGTCAATAGGTTAATGGGTCAAGGCAAACATAGCAGAAGTGCATAAGATAGGCTATGTATGTATGTTCTATGCATGCATGCATGCATACATACATACATACATACATACATACATACATACATACATACATGCATACATACATACATACATACATACATGCATGCATGCATGCATGCATGCATGTATGCATGCACGCACGCACGCACGCACGCACGCACGCACGCACGCATGTATGTACATGTATGTATGTATGGCTTCATAATACATAGATAGTTCACTGGCACGAGAATTCAGTTCTTTCTTCGTGAAACGTATAATTGGCCAAATCCTGTATATAACACTGGACAACAAATTTTTACAAAAGTCATGTTACTGAAATGAAATTAGTCAGTTCTTATCAATTTTCATGTGCTGAACACGAATATGACAGTGAAATTGCTTAATTGGCTCTAGTTTTTTTGTAATCTCAAATGAAGTAATTTTATAGCGCACAATGCATTCCAATAGTGATACACTTACGGTTAATATTTGTAAAAACCAGGTCATAGACTAGTTCTTAGATTTTTTTGCCTGTCTCTTGTACAGCTGTTCGTTAGCATATCTGCGGAGTGTCCAGCAGTAGTCAGCCAACATTGTAGTGGACCATTTCCTCTGATACCTTTGCTCCATTGTTTCGATATCTTGATGAAAGCGTTCGCCATGTTCGTCACTAACCATACCACAGTTGTCAGGGAAGAAATCCAGATGGGAGTGAAGGAAATGCATCTTCAGCGACATATTGCAGCAAAATTTCTGGTACTGCTTGAGCATGTCTTCTACTAGTTCCTTGTAATTTTCTGCCCTAACATTCCCCAGAAAGTCTGTAGACACTAGACGAAAAACATTCCATGCTTGTTTCGCATCACCCTCCAGCAAGTTGTTGAAGCGGTCATCTTTGAAAAGTTCTCTAATCTGAGGACCCACGAAAACTCCCTCTTTAATCTTTGCTTCGCTGAGTCGAGGGAATTTTTCATGCAGGTATCGGAAAGCTGGCGAAGTGCGGTCCATGGCTTTCACGAAGTTCTTCACCAAACCTAGTTTGATGTGAAGGGGTGGTAGTAGGATTTTGTGAGCCTCGACCAGAGCTGGGTGCTGGATATTCTTCTGTCCAACTGCCATGTTTTGTCTGGGAGTCCATTCCTTCTGCACGTAGTGCAACTCTCTTGCCCGATCATCCCACTCACACAAGAAACACATATATTTTGTATATCCTTGCTGCAGTCCCATTAAAATGGCAACTACCTTCAAATCACCGCACAGGTGCCATTTGTACCTGTTATAGTCAATGTAGGCCTAATGCAGTAGCTGTTTTAGGTTATCGTATGTCTTTTTCATGTGGACAGCATGCGCTAATGGAATAGATGGAAGACGGTTTCCATTGAGCAAAAGCACAGCCTTAAGACTCAGTGTCGAAGAGTTTACAAAGAGTCTCCATTCTTGTGGGTCATGAGTGATCTGTAAGGCATTCATGAGGTCGTCAATATTGGAACAGAATACCAGATTACCTTCCTTCATGAAGAAAGGTTCCAACTGCTGATGGCGCTTTCTATTTGAAGACTTAGTGATTGTGACATCTTCTTCTAGAAGATTCCATTGTTGGAGTCTTGATCCTAGCAACTCTGCCTTGTTTTTGGATAAGTCCAAATCACGAACAAGGTCATTTAGTTCTTCCTGTGTTATTCTGTGTGGGGTTGATGATGCACCACAGTGAAAATCGGGATCACTGCACGCTGACGGACCAGGAGAAGAACATGTCAGCTCACCCTTGTCCTCATCAGATGAATCAACGAAATTATATTCTGCTGGAGGTTCTGGATTAGGAAGTCCATCACCATGTGGAACTGGTCTCAATGCAGACGGAATGTTTGGGTAGACTATTGTCGACTTCCTTTGCTTCGTTATTCCACCGGAAAGAGGAGGAACCAAGCAGAAGTAAGTCATCTAAGTGGTTGCTTTGCTCTCTCCACACCACGGGAACTGCAAACGGCATTGATGGTCTTTTGCCATTCAACCACTGTGAAAGCTGTGTTGTACATGTAGCACAGCATATTATATGCGGGGCCCATGGCTTGTCTTGGTCACCAACCTTGCATCCGAAGTAAGCAAAACTGACGTAATAAAAAAAATCAACTGTGCATGATGTGTCCATGATGGGATTATGCAACGAGGTGGAATATTACATCATTCTAGACTTATTTAGGATATTGTCGCAGTTCTACTGCATAAATTTACATGGTGAAACATAAGAAATGAACTATAGGAAATATTTTCAAAACGAGAGCCAATAAAAACTTTTTATGGTTATATTCGTGTTCAGCACACCAAGATGCTACACATTAGGGCCTTTTCCAGTCAGTAACGATTTCTATGTTGACCAGTGTAATTAAGCCAATAAAATCATGATATTAATTAGAAGAAAAGCAGTATACTATACCCTAGTATGACCTAGGGTTTGCCATGAGTTCCAAGTGTGAGCTTAATTTTTCATAGCCTTGACATAATTATGAATTCCAGTCCTCTCAATCCCTTGTATGTATGGCGCTGTCCTACCACTGAGAGAGTATATAGGTATGTATACGGTGACTGTATATACCCTACTCACAATAATATCTTTATGGTCGAGTTTGGACGCAAGGGAGCCGAAGCCGTGAGACACGTAATTATATCTGTCTGTGTTGAAAATGTTGCACGTTATTAATTCGCCTATTCACATTGCAAAACCCCTTAAGAACAACAGTGTAAGTGCCGCTGCATGCTGGCTGCAGATAGCCTCAGCCCTCGGTCGTTTCTCATGTCGAAGAAACAACTGACGGAAATGAGAATTATTTTGCAAATGGGTCTATACATATACTGGCCAAGTCCACAATAATTAATTGATGTGTAGAAGCGTATCATACATGTTCTGTGTGCTGGCAGCTAAAAACCTTCGTCTATACATCTATTGGAATGTGGTTTTAACTCTGCGCCAGTCTCATTTTCTTTTTTGTTTATAGCCTATAGGTAAAAAAAAGTATTATCTGATAGGCCTGCTGCCTGCAAGCGCCTTTCCGTCGTCAAGAAGTAGAACAGGGCTTTGAAAAGCTATCATTTAGTACGAGGCATGTAGGCTACATGTATGGGCTACATAGGCTATAGGCCCTATGTGTATGTATGTGCATGGTCTTGTGTTTATAGGGATGGTAGCATAGCGTTGGTCCAGGCTCCTAGTTCCAGTCAACCGGAAGCGGAGCCAAGGGTGATGATCGACGAGGCCCCGATTCCTAAGCTGGGTGGACCAACGTACAAGCAGATCAGACCAAAGACCTACCAGATCCTCGAAGACACTTTGCCATCAGAAGACAACGCAGAATCACACGAAACTCCTGCCGCAGGTTCGTTGGTGCCGTCGATTTACTGCTGCTGCTGCTGCTATTGATGCTGCTGCTGCTGCTGCTGTTCCCATAAGTGCTTCCATCACCAACCCTCTATGTACATCTCCTTTCCTTTCCTTTCATAACCAGATCCCTTCAACCTCTAACAGATTCATTCTGTTTGGCTGTTTGCCTGCGTCTGTCCGTCCGTCTGTCTCTGTTCTTCGCTCTCCAATGTTTACTCAGACTCAATTTACTTGTTAAGCGTCTTTAGGAGGCTGTTACTTCTTTGTGGTTATAGGCCTATACATCTGTCTGTCTACCTGTCTCTCTGTATGTCTGTCTACCTGTCTCTCTCTGCCTCCGTCTCTACTCCTCCACCCTCTTCGTTTGCTTGCGCAAACGCAAGATGTTGCAATCAGTCTCAGCCGCTGGAAAAGAATTTTCCATCTGGAATTCCATAGTATACACAACCACACATATACCATTACCACAAACACCTCCCCCTCCTCCTCCCCATTTGTCTTCTACATTCCCTAACGCCGTGCCTTCCGTATACATTTCCCTCACTTGTTGGCCTACCCACATTCCTTCCTCTCTTCCATCCTTCCACTTCCCATTCCTTCGTTTTCCACTTTCCTTACTTGTTTCCCACCTATTTTATCCTGCCAACATTCGCAGAAAGCCTTCGTGGGTTCTCTGTTTATCCCATGTGCATTGCATGGCGTATGCGTCTCAATCCGTCTATTATGTTTTTTGCTTCATGCTGCTTTTTTTCTCTCTTGGTCTAACGTACTGGGAGCGCCTCTGATTGGTGTGCACTGTGAGAGGCACTTTATAAATTTATAAATACAATACAATACAATTCAATTATTGTTTCATGTAATTTTTTCATATTATGCTGTGATTAACCATTGTTCTTAACTGCTGTAGGTCGACCGGCTTCGATATTCGATCGAAAGAAGCAGGACAGATCCGATTACCTGCAGGCCAAAGGGTCAACAATACAGAAGGTGTACGGACAACAACAATAGCAGCAGTCGTCGAATCATGTCGTCTCCAGCACTGGAAAGATGTTCTGACGACGAGATCCTCCCTCGTAATCCTCCCTCGTGACTCACTGCATGAATAATAATTAGACGCTGAAGTTCTTGTAAATTATTTTGATTGCTAAACTGTCTCGTCTTTTCAAATCGTCTGCTCGCTAATGAATCCTGTAGGTTAGCCGTCTATGGATATAAGACGGATCCTTGGTCTCCTGCAGGTGTTGTGAGTGATAGTCTATAAGGGACCATGTAGTTGGGTGCCTCAACTTCATATCATGTGATTATCATTGGTCTGCTGCAGGCGGTGTGGGGATAAAGTGACAAGTAGGCTAGATGGGGCGCCGCAGTTTGATATAAGAAAGGACTAAAGCGGATTGTACAGAAGTCAAGGATGTCTTTGATGTCTCCATTAGCACCAATTACCTTTTTCAAACCCTCTCTTGGCCTATAGTCGTTCTTGCTCATTTAATTTATCTAGTTAGTGTTTGCATCGCTTGCCAATGGGTTCCCAAAATATGAGGTTTTGTAGTCTTTCATTAGCCTACTTAAAACCCAACAACAACACTGAAGAAAATCTCAAAGCATCGCTCGTGGCTTTACATCATGTGCAGTCATCATTATCATGATTATCTATTGATCACGCCGCTACTAGCAGGCTTACAGATGATTAGGAATTATTTGCCTAATCTGTAATCACAGCTAGTCGTTTGGATAGACAATGGAGCGGACTTTCTCCAGTCTCTGGAAATGTGACCGGTAGAAGAAGAAAGAGTGGCTGAAAACTGCAATCTAGCCTTCATTGATATCTTCGAGATTTAGAAATGCTATCTTTACGAAACAATAAATTTTATATGTAATGCTAGACATTTGTTGTTGAATATTGATACAGTTAAAACGCATAGGAATGTCTTAAGCAGAAGAAGATGCGCAGAATCAGAAGAGAAGTAGTCAACGCATTGATTGCCACTAGAATGCTGCTTCTGTTTTATGTCTCTAAGTCTACTTTCTCAGACTGAAAACCCATGAACCCATTCATTTGAAAGTTCTCTCTAGACTACAACAGTTACTCTCTGAAGTCTGAACTATAACTGTCAGCAGCACCACTTATGACATTTGAAAATCAGTTTTACCAAACTTTTGTACTTTCTTTTCTCTGGTCTATTACTTTCTTTACTCTCGGTTTTTCGCACTGGGACTCTGGGAGCACCTCTGATTAATGTGCACTGTGAGAGGCGCTTAATAAATTTATGCACAAAATGCAATACAATATGTTGCACTGATTAAATTTTTTTTAAACGGTACACCAAAGCTTTCTACAGTTTAAGCTTCGTAGAAACTGCAACAGAAGGCAAATAAAATACAAAATTATATTTGTTATGTGAAGGTCATTAATTTAAAACAATAAATTTAAAAAGCAATTATTGTTAAAGAAATATAAGTGATGTTAAAATCTCAATCATAATGTGTTAGCAACTCAAAATCCACCACAGTTGATGTATATATCTTGGACTTAAGTGAAAAACTCTTCAATCAGCTTTTAAATCATCTACACGACATCAAATACTTTTCTTTAAAAAAATCTTCAATAGTAAATTCGACAGATGTGGTTTTGACATTGCTATTTAATATTCCGAGGCATTCTTTTCAAGTTCCCATCATAGTGACACATGTCATGCGCCATTATGTGCTTATACTTTTTCTAATCTATTCTACCTCTTCCTCCTCCTCCTCCTCCTCCTCCTCACCCACATCGTCCAGCTCAACACTGTTCGCTCCCGTCCGACTCTCCAATGGCTGCCTCTCTGATGCCAGCGGACCTCCTCCGCCAAGGTTGTCGTTGTTATCTATGGTTGTGTCATCGCCAATCGGTGAAGTACGGTCAGTCGTCGGATCCCCATTCAGCGAATTATACATGGCTGGAAGAAACGAAATCACACAATCAAAGTAAGACATACAAAACAACCATGCAAACAAAATGAGAAGATCCTTTTACTAAGTAGAACCATAGCAGCTAGAGCTAAAATGAGAAGGTCCACCACTGACTAAGTGCAGTGCTTAAAGTGTAAAAAAGAAGTGCCTTGCCAGATTCTGCTAGCCTAATAAGTGGCAGGGCGGCGTTCAGATTTGAAAATAAGTGCATGGACGCCGTCCATGACCGTCCAGTCACACTTTAAGCCCTGACTAAGTGGAATCATAGCAGCTAAAGCACCTTAAAAAGTTTAGTTTAGGGGTAAGAACTATAGTAGTTGGTCATTTTGGATGTTTTATTAAGGCAGAGTAAAATGACCTTCACGTTCCTGAACCGCTAAAAGGTGCAAGTGAACTTCTGCTGCCTCCTCATCCGTGGCAATTAATAGAGTGTACTTTAGTCAGTCTTGCTATTGACATATATTTAACAATCTGAATTGATTGCTACATTGAATGATTTACCACATAATTAATTTTCTGCTTAAAATGGTCTAAAGACTGGCAGAGTCATTGGTACTCCTCAATTCCTAATGTTCAAAATAAATACACAGATAATAATTGGGACTACAGTTCAACATCTGATTGTACAAGCAAGTTTGATCACAATTTTACTCTGTAATTGTCATATTACAACACACTGCATTTAAACCTAATGCAACTTAATATTATCTACTATCTTTTAACATGTGGTAAACATCATTTTTTTCCTATTTACCAAAACCTATTTTCATTAGGTTCACTTAAGTAAGTAAGTAAGTAAGTAATTAAGTAAGTAAGTAAGTATTTTCTTTATTACTCCACTTGCAAACGCACAATGGGACACAGAACATCATTATAAAACATCGAAGTAATAATAGGTAATAAAAACGTGCAAATTAAAATCACAAGTTAAATTAAAATATAATTACTAAACTATTAACGTCAAACAAGTTAACTATATAGCATTCTCGTGATAAATCCCTTTCCAATCAATGAATCACATCGTGGTATCTCTAGATTATGTGAACGGGGCCTAAGGGAGTAACCAGTTACACGTTCAGGTGGAAGAAGATAATGGAGGACATGACCGGGGTCACAAAGGATAGAAGTAAAGAGGGAACATCTGCTTTAGAACATAACATGTCAAAAGTAGGAGTGTTACTGGGCAAAAAACCTTGTCGTACCAACTTTCTAATAATAGCGTACAAAGGTATACTTCTAATCAGTTCCTAAGCATCACAAACACCGAGTAGAAAAACTCAAATTATTATTGACTCTATTGAGCAGTGATTCTGAAATGTCAAGTTTACTATAACTGAGTATCTGTTGAAAATTTCCAAGCATCAAGGATTCAAAGATAAAGTCTCAAGCATCGAGTCACAAAATCTGAGTATCAAGTTGAGTTTATGTTTTTGCATTGAGTGCAAATCGAGTTCAGAAATTGTGTTCTACAGAAAAATCATTTGGCAAGACTTACATCATTTCGTATTTGCCTTTTGTAACTCATGGCTAAGATATTTTGTATGCTATTACTATGATATTAGTTCTAGTTTCAAATGAGTGAATGAATGATTGAATGAATGAATGAATGAACGAACATATTTTAAGCTAAATGGTATAATTATGGGTGATTAATTGTGATGTATTTGCCAAACTATGTATAGCATACATGGTAACATATTAATAGTAGTAGACTCTGTGAAATATACCTTTGTACGCAAATGTTTACCACAGGTCGCAATTTGATATTACAGAAGCTTTAACACTCAACACTGGCTTTTCTAAGAGACTTATTGAATACTTAGCTTTTCACCTTGATGCTCAAGTTCTAGACATTGCTTACATGTAGCGAAAAAAATGTGGACATCAAGCTTTCAGTCTGCACGTAATATGTCTGACTTATCTGTTCTGTTTTCATCTCTCCTCTCACTCTTTCTCCCTCTGTGTGTGTCTCTGTCTCACTGTCTCACCGTCTCTCTCTGTCTGTGTCTGTCTATCTCTCTGCATGTCTGAAGGCAGATGTAGACACCTGATACGATATAAGTGCATGTGCACATACATAATTATATATTATATGTATACGTAATTTTAGAAAAAATTTACAAAGTGCTAGGTATATAACTAAGGATATCACATATGCTTGATCTCAGCCGGGGGCACCTCTGAGTAGGTATCTTGAAGGGGCGCTATATAAATTCTTCTTGATTGATTGATTGATTGAATGATATGTGCCATAATAATATGCAAAATAATAATATGCTCAAGTACTAAGAATGTAATAATTAGGGCTGCTCAACGATTAAAATTTTTAATCGCGATTAATCGTGCGATTAAAATTTTTAATCTCGATTAAACTTGCGATTAATCGCATGTTGATAAAATAGCAATTGAGCTTTGTAAATCCTCATCGTTTACTGCATTCAAAGGTCTACTATCCCTTGCTGTCCTCAAAGAAAGAGCATTACGGTCCATTACCAATGGAGTTGTGCTTCTCTGAGTCATGGGTCCGCCCGTTTCGGTTAACATACCATGACTTAGTCCGATATTCTCAGACTGCAATAACCCGCAAGAAAATAATATTATAATATGAATAGAAATCAAAGTAGGTCTACAGGAAGATAAACTTTCACAGAAGGGATAGGCTAAACATTTTTTAAACCCATTTCTAGCCGCCATTAGGATAACAGGAAATGGTTCTTGCTGCCGTCAAATACGCCCAACCCACCTCCGTGATTTAAGCCCAATCTCGGCCAAAGATTTTAGGCTTTGACATTAACCGACGCGTTGTAGTGTTCGGAAAATTTCTACCTATAGAGTGGTCTTTGCGATTAAAATTTAATCGCGATTAAATTTTTTAATCGCGTTAAACGTTAAAAAAATTAACGCGTTAATCGCGCGCGTTAACTGCGATTAATCAGCAGCCCTAGTAATAATATGTCAAAACAGCGCATAATAAATACACGTAGTCATGTTAGAAAAAAACTAGGCCACACTCTTCACCCAGTCCAGGGTAATACAACAAAACACAGCAGAGTTAAGTACTGGTGGCTGGGTAATATGTACACATAATGATATGCACCGTATTATTGTATTATTGATAAGAAGAAAACACTGCTGCTTTTCTGCTGGTACATGTACTTAGAGCTTGGATGGTTTATCAGTTCATTTTGGGTTGAAAAGATGCAATGTCAGTCCAGACTTATGTATTATATATATACTATATATAATATTATATATATATATATAATACTTGCTGGCTACTGGCAAACTTCCCATATATGTTGAGCAATGAATACAAAATGGGAAATATTCTGCACTAAATTACATTAAACATTGTGATGGCTAACATTGCTGATTATTTTAGTGCCAACTACACTTCCCACTACACAAATCTCTGTGGTGGTGGTGGTGGTGATGATGATGGTGATAATAATAATAATAACAATTCAGTTTTTATCCTGCTCAGTACAGGATAAAAATCAAATTGGCATGTCTGACCTTCAAATCTCTCAGTACCAACGCACCTTCCTACCTTCAGTCACTACTAACTCCTTACATTCCTCCTCGTTGCTTGCGTTCATCGGGCACAAGTCTTTTATCTGAACCTCGATGCAAAACAGTTATAGGCTTGCGTGCATTCCATGCCTCTGCACCCAGGGAATGGAATCGGCTTCCGCTCTCTCTTCGTAGCTCAATTTCACTTCCTTCCTTCAAAAAGTGGCTAAAAACTTACTACTTCTCCTTGGCTTTCAAGCAT
This sequence comes from Lumbricus terrestris, assembly GCA_949752735.1. NCBI lineage: Eukaryota > Metazoa > Annelida > Clitellata > Crassiclitellata > Lumbricidae > Lumbricus > Lumbricus terrestris. The sequence goes on from OX457048.1 coordinate 19,955,025, forward strand.
TTGGATCTTTAATTGCATCTTCATCTGGCGGCTGACTATCCGCGCCTCAGATTCACATTTCGGTGTGACATTGCGCGCGTTACAAATTTATTTAATAATAATTTTTTTTAAATAAAATAACAATAAAATAATAATAGTAATAATAATAGTAATAGTAATAATAATAAGGGTAATAATCTTTTACATTTCTAGCCCATAAACTAAACACCGTAAATGAATGACAATAAGCAAGACAAGATCATGCATGATAACCGACAGAGTCAGATATTACAAGAAAGCAACATTCATCATCATGCATTACAAAGAATTGATCAACAGGATTACCATACATGCACAAAAGATGAAGCTTCTCGAACTACTACATATTAGATAGAGGTAATGATATCTACATGTACGACTGTACGTGCATCTTCAAAGGAATTGTGTTAAGCTATTTCTATCTTAAATATCTCTTCGCTGTTCAGTAGATTCACTGGAGAACATTCTTAGTACTTGAGCAAATTCGCTCATCTTACTTACTCTCACATTCACTCTTTCAAACGCTATTCTACCATCGATAGATCGTAATAAATATTGCCATCAGTACCAGCTACCATCACCATGTGATAACCAAGTGATAGTAACCAAGTTACTTAAGTGATAGCCATCATCACATCTATAATTATAAGTCTAAGCGCTGCTCAGAAAATACCGGTAATCCAATCGATTGTCTGCCATGTTAAATGAAAATGTATAATTTACTTATAACAACAAAAGTAAGACAAACACAAGAATTAGAAACTCAGTTTTTCTGCCAAAGGCTTAGATAGGCAGGTTCACACCACCCACTCCCCACTTTGCCCACTTGAGATAGACCTGGAATGGTAGCTGGTACTGATGGCAATATTTATTACGAGCTGTGATATGTACCTCCACGGCCACCAATCACACTGCTGAAGGATCAATCGGTATAAGATAAGAGCTCCCATTAAATGGAACAACTTCAGTCCAATATGTTCTATGTTTGTCAAGAAATCCTCTGTATTGCATGACACGCTCTGTTTGTTACGAGAAGATTTGAAAAAAGACCTGAGAGGTGCTATAGTAGGCTAAAAACCCTGATTACAGCATGGCACTACATCTGCATTCTATGAGAAAGTTTTGAAAAAACCTGAGATCAGCAAGAATCAAATGTTGTTTGTATAATGCATGTGGAAGATGCTTCTCTATTCAACACAGGAGGAGAGTTATGGTAAAATCAGCATCTAAGTAAAGGTTTAGAGAATTATCAACGATTAATTTTGCTTGATTTTCTAAGTTTTGCCCTTTTACCTACAGTGGTAAACTCATGAAACATGATCAATTATTGAATCACTAAATTAACAATGATTTAACTTTTAATAATAAGAAAATAATAGCTATATTTGTTAACGAAAACATTAATAATTAATTACAATCAATTCAGAAATCCCATGCTGAAAACTTGACAATACACAGATCATGCTGTTAAATATTATGACAGAAGAAAACTTTATCGAACAGCAATACCACACATTGGACATAACAACATTCCCAGGAGGATCACAGCATCTGAGAAATATGTCATATTAGCTCAACATGTCCTAACTTTGTTGCTGCTCTTGTGGTTAGAATCAGATTTAGCATGCAATGACAACAGTAACACATAATCGTAGGCTTAGAAATGTCTAAGGCCCTGTTGAAAATCCAAGTCTACACTTCACAAGCTTTTCATGAACTCAGAGGATTTCTTCAAAGATACAAAGAAAAAATAGAGAGTGTCTTCAAAGATACAAAGTAAAGATAGAATTTAGTTTCAGTATAAAACAGAGAGAAGTGGACAGAGGAGCAGTTGTTCTAATGTGCCGTGCTTACGCTGAGATGAAAGACTGGAAGTCACCTGAGGAGTGGATGGATGAGGATTTCTTTAAATGGGAAACCATAGTTTGAATGGAAAGCCTGAGGAGTGATATGTACAGAAGCTGGAGGCAGATGATGATGGTGTGTGCATGGGAAGATGAGAGAAGAACAGAGAATTGGGGAAATTCGAGAGAGGGATTGTTCAAGGGTTTCCTTATAATGATCAATATCCACAGATCTTTGGATCACTTCATAATCAAGGTGCTGTGAGGCATATATGAACTTAAGATGAGTGATCAGTATTGCAACTGGAGGACAGGCAAGAGTGAGGTCAGAAGGTAATTGGGTATAGGGGTGGGTGATTGGACTTATAGTCATTAGGCGGAATGGCTGGTAAAGAGTTTGTGAACCTCTGAGGTATGGTACATGAAGTTATAGTACTTCATGGAGTCATGTGTTAGAGAGAACCTGCAGGGTTCAGAGATTTTTCAGCTGTTAAGAGTGATTGATAGCTTGGCATGGTGAAGCTTGGGTGCCCGGGTGACAGACAGACAAAGTAAATTTTAACAAGTTGAAGACGCTTAATTTGAACAGATTCGAGGCTAAGAAAAATGAAATTACAGTAGCATCATTGTATCAGTCAATGTGCAGTAAGCATAAAAAGTTGATAATGGAAACAGAGATGGCCAGTGGCGGCGCCAGGATTTCAGTTTTGGGGGGCTGAATCCTCGCGGAGGAAATTTTCCACTTTCATTCGCCAACATTTCTGACAACCTTATAGTCATTGGTCGAAATCTCATGGATATTTTCCATTTTTGTTCGCAAAAATCTGATGAACTTTTTTTTTAGTAATTTGGTCGAAATTTTCTACATGTAAAAAAACGGATGGCCTTTTTAGGGGGCTTAGCCCCCTAGCCCTCTGGCGCCGCTACTGGAGATGGAAAAGGCAGTTGGAGACAGTAAAGGGCAGAGTTGACATGTTTCCAGAAAAGAAATAAATAGGTGATATTTGTTGGTGACAGCTGTCACTCTGAGAGTAGTAGGTGCTGTTGTCTTAGTTTTTATGGTCATTGGTAAATTTGCAAGTACGTTTTTAGGCATCAGCCAAAAAATTGAATACCAGTACTACAAGTATGCTTAAAAGTACTACTTGTAAAAGTATAGAAAGTTTAGAAACGATGAGAAAAGAATGCACAAATTAATATCAATAAGGTAAGTTGACAAAGATGTTAATATTATGGCTGCATGACAGACAAACAAGATAGATCAATATAAGCATAACATGCTTCTTCAGCAGGGTTACGTTCCTGAATCATGAGGAATCTGGTTGATTTGTCAAACGCGTCTGTGGCAGCCCTCACAAATTCTGTAGTATACATGTCTCTTGTAAGCATAACCATTCAAACGTCTTAGATTCAAATCCGAAATCTGTCTGAGTAATATAACTTGCATATCACCAACACCCAAATAATCATAAAGAAAATCTAGACTCTTATGGAGGAGAATGTATTTCATAATTTATAATTTTTGTATCTCTGTATAATGGAGGAGACCATTAACAGGATCCTATCATCAAAGTCGTGTGAACATTAAGGACTTTGTGGATGAACTTTGCCACTTTTGTTATGTTGAGTAATACTGCATTTCCTGCTTTTTAGAAACCCACTGTTGTTACACCTGCCTTTAAGTGCAGTGGTCTTGTTATCAATAGCAGCCAATTATTGACTCATCTGTTGCTTATCTCACAATGCAGTTCACATGTCATCTTGTGGCAAACTCTTTTCTACCTAAACAACCATTGGCATGGAGTACATTCTGGCAAAGATTTTCCAGGCTGCTCACCAAGGTATGTGACCTTCCATGCTCTGATGAGAGTTTTGTTGACTAAAACATTCTCTCAGAGCTGTGAAAAGTCAATATATGCTAACTTGTACGCCAAAAGCTAACCAAGTTACCGGTACTCTAGTACTGTGTTTTGGCTTTTTAGAACAGTACAGTAGCAGTGGGTTATAATCTTGGTTGTAGTTATACTTTTGGCATACTCAGGTTCAACATGGTCCTACATGATACCACTTGATCTCTCACAGTGTCCCATCTTAGGGCCTCTCCTTCATATTCTCAATGCTGATGGTTTAGGCCACTTCTTACTCCCTTTGGAGCTATGATGCATCAGTATTTAGAAGATACTCAGACACACAACCATGACCAAACCATAGAGGATATATCCTCAGTGCACAGAGTTGCTTGAGACATCAGAGCTGCTCTGTGCCTGGATGGCTTTCAAGTTACTATGTATGCCGTATTGGCTTCCTTACTTGTTCTGGTTGAATCCTAGAAAAAAACCCAGCTTATCTGGCTTGGAGCTGTAGACAGATCTGTAAAACTGATTGGCTTAAAGTACAAAGCTTCACATGCATTTTTCTCACTCGCTGCACTTGATTCCAGCATGACCTTGGACCAGAAATTGATCTTCCATTTGAGGATGTCCAATGTGTTCAATCACATGCATCAGATTTGCACGAGATGTCTTTAGCGGACCAAACTCAAGCCATCATATGACCATCATGCAGGCAATCATCAACTCAAGGGTTACTTACAACATTGCAGAGTTAACTCTTTCCTGTGTTTACCAACCCATAAGTCTATCTTAAATGCTGCGGCACATCTCATTGGAGGTATACTTATTACTTAGGTTGGGTATACAGCTTTGTAAGGGAGGAATTGTATTGGTTGACTATGAACAAATGCACTGAGCTTAATGTTGTCTTAATACAGATATGCATAATTGCCTATAACTCATGTTATCCCAAGAAATTATGTATCTCGGTTTCATCAACCTCTAACTGTAAACATTTTCGCTCTGCTTATCACGGTGACCTCGTTTACCCTCCCCCCCATCTCGACCGTAGATTCCCTGGTGCAGAGAAGATGCCTTCACTGTTGTTGCTAAGCACCACATAACAACAGCACAAGATGTGTTCACCTTTCCTCAATCCTATTCTTTAAGCGCTTAAAATCTATTCCGTGCGATCTTGATTTTCTGTTGTTAAGTCAGAAGAGCCTCTGGCAAGTCTCTCTAGAGGTGTTATATCGATATGAAATTACAAGAATAACTGCTGTACTAAGTCCCATCACATGGTTTGGCAGTCTACTGCTCATAAGTCTGTGCTTGGAATAATTGACTGAAGAAGAGTGGATGACATTAGCTGCCACAGACGCTGTGTTGACAAACCAAACATCGTCCCCTGCGTTGTTATTAAAACTCACCTACTTCTGAATTGACGACTGCCCTAAAAAGTCTAATCTGCAAAGATAATAGTATAAAAAATAACAGCACAACAGCATAACCAGCTGACAGGTGGCTCCACCAGTCACAGACGACCTTTTCACCCCTATTATATATGCACCGGCCAATTGTTAAATATTCTACCATTCCATCCAGAGTAAATAAATGAATAACTTTAGAACATCAGTTATTCTAGTTGAAGGCAATGAGAAGGGGTTGTGAGAATTACCTCCCATGATTGACAAAAGTTGGGAGGTAACTGGGTGGGGTGGGGGTGGGGGTGGGGGAGGGGAATGGAAACGTTTAAGACTTAAACTGGGATTGTTGATTTGCAATACTGCATTAGGAAAATCAGTCAGCCTTCTTCTCCCATTCTTGGTGAGGGAGGTTAGACATCACTGGATTTTTAAGGCAAGGAATGCAGGAGAAGGAAGAGAAGGAAAAAACAGTTGTAGTAGCTGTAGCATCAAGAGAAATAGTATGATGGCTGTTAACCATGATTTACAGCAATATGCAAAGATGCTGCTGCTGCTGCTGTTGCTGCACAAATCAACATTGAGGCATCATCATACGATGGTAAAACGTAAACAGCAATCACTCAAAGGCAGATTATTATGTGACAAAATCACTGCAATGTGTTATTATTTATCAATTTGTCACAGCACTCGAGAATGACCTAACCTCCTCTGACGGATCCAGCTGTTGCTAGAGTTGGCAGGAAATCAAACAGGAAAACAGGAAATAAAAGGAAATATGGAAAAAATAAACTGTTAAACATTTACAATGGACATTGAATGCAGGACAACATTTGGATTTCTCAACATTCTTATTATTTTGTGTTTATCTTCATTAATGTAATTCAAGTAATTAATTAAATCTTGACTACTCTACCTTCTTCCTCGTTCTCTTCCAGAGGATTCTCTTCGTTCTGTGGCGGCAGATCTTCTTCCATCTGCTCCGGTTGCTTGTCTAAGTCTTCCACTGGATCAATGATGATCTCACTGATGTCCTTGGCCTTCCACTTTGGAATGACCTTGACCTCCTCCTCATCATGACCTCCCTTCTCCTCGCCCACCTACAAACATTATGCGATCATTAGCTACACTTTAATCATAAAAATGTATGCTTTTCATATTCTTCACTCATTAATTTTCATACACTTAAATCACATAAAAATAGTTATAACTTGCAAAAAATAATATAAAACATCCAAAATAAATCACTGTAATATAAACCAAAATAAACAACAACGCATTTTCCCAGTTTTAAACAAAACATTAAATCACTGAAAATAGATCATCGTAAGTTAATGCATTAAAAGATTCAACTCTTCTGCCTGGCACATGCATCGTATGTGTGGGAGTTGGATAATAAGGTGCGTATGCAGTGGCGGCGCCAGGATTTCAGTTTCGGGGGGCTGAAGCCTCGACCGAAATTTTTATAAAAAATTTCGTTTCCGTTTACGCCGCCAAAATTTCTGACGACCTTTTTTTTTTTTTTTTTTTTTTTTAGTTGTCAGCCACAAAATCGTGGATATTTGACTGTAAAAAATTTCGAATGCCCCTTTTTTTAGGGGGCTGGGCCTCTTGTAGGGTGGGCTTAGCCCCTCCAGCCCCCCCCTAGAGCCGCCACTGTGCGTATGTTGGAGAGTAGGACTGTAGGTGTGTGTTAGTTTGGGTGTTTTGGTGAGCGCGTGTTTCCTAAATCTGTAACATAAAATACATAGCATTCAGTATTAAGTTAACCTTGATGCAAACCTGAAAGCAGTATATTAATTCAAGTAGCTTACAGAAAGAGTGGTAGCATAAGGTCAAAATGTGAGCCTAATAAAACAATATGACAGCAAAACGTTGTCATATCAAAGTTCATTGGACCATCTTCCATGTTCCAATTAACTAGATTCACTTCCTTCTATGCATGGCAAAGGTTCAAAATCAATAAGAAATAGTAAAACCAAGCCCTGTTCTATTCCATAAACCCTTCATAGGCTATGTGTACTCAAAAAGGTGTTTTGATGATGATAATAAATAATTGCATCAAAATAAAGGATGTATTTAATTACTTAATTTTTAACAGAAACTACGAAACATTACCCACAACAATGAACCAGAACTTAAAAAGCTTTGAAAAACTGCTAAAAATAACCTGATGTGGCAGAAACAAGTGACTACAGACAAAGGTGAGTGATCATGTGACAGCCAATGGCAATTTTCGATTTGTACTGTTCCCTTTAATGAACTCCAGAAATGACATCTATTAGAAGCCCTAGGGTCAATGATCCTACCATAGGAGAATGTGACATGTTAGAGTAGGCTACATAACATGCAAATGGTTCATTAGTCACTCAGACAGAGACATGTACATCATTCTTTGTCTCATGCCTCACACCAACCTAGAAATGAAACATGGCAGGGAATTATCATGGTTGTGCTTGGGCCAGTCATAGTTATTCCAATAAGCCTGCAGTATTGAATTCCAATACGATGAAGCTGCCCTGTAGTCTTGTAAAGTACAGTTCTATCAAGCCATCAAGACTAAAAGACACATCAACTCCGTCACTGGTTGCACTCTGCCAGTGCCAGTCCCAAGCCTAGATAAAGGAGGAGGGTGACAGTAATCATCTCTGAAATGGCAGTGTCGTTAAACAGCAACGAGCAACTCAACAACCATATGTAGCAATTTTGTAGCTATGCAGTTGTAGTAGCATCAAGAGAAATAGTACGATGGCTGTTAGCCATGATTTACTGCAATATGCAAAGCTGCTGCTGCTGCTGCTGCTGTTGCTGCACAAATCAACATTGAGGCATCATCATATGATGGTAAAACGTAAACAGCAATCACTCAAAGGCAGAATAATATGTGACAAAATCACTGCAATGTGTTATTTATCAATTTGTCACAGCACACGAGAGTGACCTAACCTCCTCTGATGGATCCAGCTGTTGCTAGAGTTGGCAGGAAATCAAACAGGAAAACTCTTTGCAAGCTAAACCAACATCAGCTGCTCACGAGAATTAATAGAACTTTTCTATTGCGTTATAACTAATGGCGCTAAATAAATGTCCTGATAAATTATGAATACGATGATGTCATTGAGGCTGCATTCATTCAATGTTGTTGTCAGTGAGAAGTATTCATAATTTGTCGTCATCTTTTAAATTCGCAAATGACCTTGTGCTAAACATAAACAGAGTATATTGAAAGAAGGCATAGAAATGATTGTGAATTTGCAAATTGCTTCTAAAAAATATCTACATGTAAAATGATGTAACTGCTTTGTGTTAAAAATCAGCACAAATTCAGAAAAGAATTGCAGAATTTCCAGTAAGCAACATTAACAGCATCAGTCATCATCTTATTTCTAGGCTGTCTCAATCTCAACTTGAAAGAAGTGCACTGAATGCATATCTAAGCAAACAAGGGAAAGTACCAGAAACAAAACAACTTGCTACACATTTCAACAGCAAGATTATTGCTGCAGTGGGGTCAAGGTTGCACAGCCTCTCTGCCTTTGTGGTGATGATTTCTTAACAAGCCATGCTGACTATGAGCCATTCAGATGCATGCACATCTAGTTCATTGCTGCGAGCAGAGCCGAATGGATGTCTCAGGTACCAAAGCAGAACTTGCTGACGCCGAATACATTATGAAGGAATAACAGTTAAAAACTCTGGCTTACATCTGACTGGCAAATAAAACCTGCATGCCATTACTTTTGCACTAACGCTAGCACAGGTTGCGTCCATGCATAGACTGGATAGTCTGGATATGGTAGAGAAAATAAACTGGAAGTTCTGAATAAATATTTCTTCTGAGCATTGGAAGATTTGAGAATGTTCTTGAACCCAAACAAACATTTTTAGACATTAGTGTGCAGGGCTGAAAGTGAGCCGAGTCTGTCCAGGTCTGAGACCCGACACTCATTTTGGACACTCGAGTAAATATCAATATCTACTGACCCCAAACAAACCTGGCAAATTTTTCAAACCACTTTCAGCTCTGGTGGTGGAAGAGAATTAACATTGCAGCTAATGTTGACTAAGGAAAAGGTGGTGGAACAACTGAGAATGCTAAAAAACTGACAAGAGTCCAGGCATAGATAAACTACATATTAAATTTTTAGATGAAGTGAAAGAAACTGAAGAGTCATTCAGTCGGAACTTCAACAATGCAGACTGGAGAAGTATCACAGGAACAAAGAGATGCCATTGTTTAAAAATGGAAATAGAAGTGAGCTTGATAACTACAGACCAGTCAGCATAATCAGTGTGGTATGCAAGGTCATGGAGAGAATTGTTTATAGATGACTTGGTTGAACATGTGAATTAGCATGACGAGCAAACATGCACTAAAACAAAATCTTGGCTATGGTCTTCGTCTCATCTTTCCTCCAAGAGTTTACAGTCAGTGCATTCGTTATGACTGAGGAGAAGGAAGAGGAGGAGCATACGAAAGAGGAGAAGGAGGAGGAGGAAGAGCAGAAGAAGGAGGAGGAGTAGGAGGAGTAGGAGTAGGAGGAGTAGGAACAGGAGGAGAAGAAGGAGGAGCAGGAGGAGGAGGAGAAGGAGCAGGAGGAGGAGTAGGAGGAGTAGGAACAGAGGGAGAAGGAGCAGGAGGAGGAGCAGGAGCAGTAGGAACAGGAGACAGGAGGAGCAGGAGCAGGAGGAGTAGGAGTAGGAGGAGTAGGAACAAGAGGAGGAGGAGCAGGAGAAGGAGGAGCAAGAGGAGAAGGAGGAGAAGAAGTAGGAGGAGGAGTAGAAACAGGAGGAGAAGGATATGGAGGAGGAAGAGAAGGAGGAGAAGGATGAGGATGAGGAGGAGGAGGAGGATGGAGCAGGTGAAGCAGAAATCTTGACCAAACTGTTTGCCCTGTCAAGGATGTGAACCCCGACGTCTCAAATGAAGGCACCCATAACTAAGCAACATTGGACATTGATTCATTCATTCATTCATTCCGAAAACTTATATAGCGCCCCTTCAAGAAGCCTACTCAGAGGCGCTCCCAGTCCAGCCACAGCTAAAAAGATAGGTCTTGAGCAACTTGTAGAAAGCAGGCAAATTATTCCGAGGTAGTAAGCGTAGTGCAAGCGGGAGCCCATTCCATGTGGACGGGCCAACAACCGAGAAGGCTCGACGCTGTCTGGTAGCAGTTCGAGGGACCAGCAGCTCCCCATTGGCCGAAGAGCGCAAAGTTCTACGGGAGGCTACAACAGAGACAGGGCGACAGAGATCAGATAAGTAGGAAGGAGCACTACCAATTAAGGACCGCCAGACAAGTGCTGCTATCCTGTACGAGATGCGCTGCGAGACTGGAGAAGGAGTAGGTACGTGTAGCTGCCCTGATGATTACCTGTTCAACGAGGACGTAGTCTCCTGTCTGCATGCATCCAATGTCGAAGATGTACTTCCCTCGTCCCAGCGGCTGAAATGAAATGACCAGAAAATCAAACATCAATCGTCAGCTTTGCCATCACAGTCGATTTCATTTCTAAACTCATGCTGAGAAGCATTTGAGAAACTTTGAACAATGTTTGTTTTTCATGAATAATTCATTAGCGTGTTGTCGTTGACTTTGTGGCCCTGAGACAAGAGATGACAATGATGATAATGATGACAACCGTGATGATTATGATCATATTATCATAATTATCATTGGTGATCATGATGATCGACACATTGATTAAGATGAAGCTGATGGTAACATTATTACTCATTTACAGTATGACTTTTTAAACAGAAGCATTTTATGTTTACTGCTGCTGCTGTTGCCAGTGTTGCTGCTTATGATGATGATGATGAACTTATAATGATGATGATTACTCAATAACTAGACAACACATGATGGAACAATAGCAACTGTTATTGTTAGGTTGACAATAACAATGGCTGAACTGACGATGATTATAACAATAGGCATAAAACATTATTCACTTAACAAGACAAAGATCCAGATGTTATTTAGTGAATGACTTTTCCACCACGTACCCTGTCGTCCTTGAACTTTCCAACGAACCGATGATTCTTGTGGATGAGCTCTCCATACCCTTCCCTCTTTCCCTCCTTCCAGATGCCCATGTATCTGCTGCCTGTGTCCTGGTACGTGTAGCTGCCCTGACCATGTCGCTGGTGGTTTTGCCATTCGCCTTCGTAGAAATCTCCATTTACATAGTAGTACGTGCCTTTGCCACTTCGCTGGTCTTCCACCCAAGCACCTAGCAGATCACCAAAAAATAGTGTTATTGCACTTAAACAACAACAACAACAACAAGTGTTGTTCGCAAAGATCTCTTGTTTTTCACAATAAGCTTACCTCTGTAACCATCATTTGTGCAAAATGAGGAAATTAAACCACATTTAAGTGGTACACCAGGTGAACATCTCATTAAGCACATTCAAGGGCGGATCCAGGAATTTTCGAAGGGGGGGGCCAAAAAAATTTTGGGCTGGGGTCGGAAATTTTTTCGTTGATCTTTCGCCGAAAAATCTGATGAACTTTTTTAGTGGTTTTTGGCCGAAACCAGAGTTTAATTTAGCCCCCACCTCTGGGGGAATTGAGGTTTTCGCAGGGGTAGAGAATTGACCGTCTGAAGACAATCATGAGGCGCGCAGCGCCGATAGTGGTAGGGGAGGGGTGTGGGGAGGGGATATGCCCCTCCCCACCAGAAACTTTTTGAATTTTCACATTGCAATGGTAGCATTTTAAGCTGTTATCTTAACAAATTAGCTGTACTTTTCAGTGCTTGTAAGAGTGCCATAAGGTCTCAATAAATATAGACTTTACTTAAAAACTTCTTTCCCGAAAACTAGATGTTCTTTTTTAAGTAATCCGCCGGAAATCTTCAAAAAGGGTGTTCAATTTTCCTTCCCAAAACACTGATGAAATTTTTTGGTCATCTGTGCGAAATCTTAAAAAAGGTGTTTAATTTTTCGTCTAAAAAGAGTGAAGACTTTTTATTCATCCATGCGAAATTTTCAAAAAAGGTGTTTAATTTCGCATCCCAAAAAACTGATGACTTGTTGTAGTAATCCCTGCGAAATCTTAAAAAAGGTGTTTAATTTTTCGTCTAAAAGGAGTGATGACTTTTTAGTCTCCCGTGCGAAAGTTTCAAAAAAGGTGTTCAATTTAGCATCCCAAAAACTGATGACTTTTTAAGACTAGAATAAATAAAATACTTCCGGTACGTGACTTTTTGGCGCCGCCGTTTGCTTGAACAATTGAAGCTGAAAGGAGATTTTTTTGCCGGTGAAATAGAAGCTGGATTTTTTAAACAAATGCTTTATTTAATAACAAATTATAAGACATGTGAGGTAGCAGACTAATAAAGTACAAGCGATCAAAGCAGAGGATGTCACATCGAATGATTGAAAAAACTGGCCCGCCAAAGAGAGAAAGTCCCGCTAAGACTGGGCCTATTTAGCTTAGTATAGAAATAAGAACTTTAAGATGACATAAGATTTTAGCACGATAGATCGAGGAAATACAGACTTTAGTGACAACAATGAATATGGTGTATTAAAGACAAAAGCGACAGTTCTTTTAAAAAGTCCATTGTTTTGAAATGTCCATAATTGCAATTATAATAAAAAGGTGTGCAACTGCAAATGTCTGCCAACACTAAAGAAGGTGTGCAATTGCCAATTTTTGCCAACACTAAAGAAGGTGTCCAATTGCCAATTTCTGCCAACACTAAAGAAGGTGTGCAAATGCCAATTTTTGCCAACACTTAAAAAGGTGTGTAATTGCCAATTTTTTAGAAACCTAAACAAATCCATTGGTTCGAATTGTTCATTATTGCAATTGTAATATAAAGGTGTCCCACTGCAAATGTTTGCCAACAGTAAAGAAGGTGTGCAATTGCCAATTTCTGCCAACACTAAAGAAGATGTGCTATGGCCAATTTTTTAGAAACCTAAAGAAATCCATTGGTTCGAATTGTTCATTATTGCAATTATAATATAAAGGTGTCCCACTGCAAATGTGTGCCAACAGTAAAGAAGGTGTGCAATTGCCAATTTTTGCCAACACTAAAAAAGGTGTGTAATTGCCAATTTTTTAGAAACCTAAACAAATCCATTGGTTCGAATTGTTCATTATTGCAATTGTAATATAAAGGTGTGCAAGTAAAATAATGATGCTTTAAAGCACACTGCTGTTGTACAAAAAAGTTGTGCAATTGCACACCTTCTTTAGTGTTGGCACACATTTGCAGTGGGACACCTTTTTATTATAATTGCAATAATGAACAATTCGAACCATTGGATTTGTTTAGGTTTCGCAAAAATTGGCAATTACACACCTTCTTTAGTGTTGGCAAAAATTGGCAATTGCACACCTTCTTTAGTGTTGGCAAAAATTGGCCATAGCACACCTTCTTTAGTGTTGGCAAAAATTGGCAATTGCACACCTTCTTTAGTGTTGGCAAAAATTGGCCATAGCACACCTTCTTTAGTGTTGGCAAAAATTGGCCATAGCACACCTTCTTTAGTGTTGGCAAAAATTGGCCATAGCACACCTTCTTTAGTGTTGGCAAAAATTGGCAATTGCACACCTTCTTTAGTGTTGGCACACATTTGCAGTGGGACACCTTTTTATTATAATTGCAATAATGAACAATTCGAACCAATGGTAAATTACTTCTAAAGGGAGGACAATGATATTTTGGCTAGTTTTAACTGTACGTAAGTGCTTCTACAAATGCACAAATTCGATTACAAATGCACATTTTGTGTATAGCTGCACGTTAAAAAAGCCCTGCCGGGTACCCGGCTAATGTTCTAATATAGCGGCAGTTTTCTGATTTTATTGAATGCCAGATACGATTGCAACAATTATTATTCAAAAGCTTAACTACATGTACATCATGTGACCACATTGACTATAGGCCTACTCACTGCCATACCATATAACAATTAAGGAAGTTTTATTACATTTCGACAAAAAATACTTAACATCAGATTTTTGAACACAGACAAACATACTTTTGCTTAAATCGGAGTTGGATTGTTCATCAATGCAACCCCAGTTTAAGGAAGAACATTTTCAGCAATCCAGCTCCAATGAAATTTAATTGTGGTATTACCTAATACGAATAAAAACCAGACGTCGAACATACATTCTGAGCTATTTCGGGCATAACTTTTGAACGGCGTGGAATATCATCACAAAATTTAACTCAAAATGTGCGTAAATGAACCGCCTAAAATTACCTACAATTTGATAATTTTTATACTTTAGAATGAGGGAGAAAAAAATTCCGGCGCCAAAACGTCCGGCGCCAAAACGGCGGTGCCAAAACGGCGGCGCCAAAAAGTCCGGCGCCAAAACGGCGGCGCCAAAACGTCCTGCTTCGCGAATAACATACATTCCATGCCATAAATCATAGTTGGATACTGTTGAAAGATTGTTTCATTTCGATGCTTTATATAAAGACAATGCAATTGCGTGAGAGACTTAGATTGGATTTTAATTACATTTACACAGTATTTTTATTATAGGTTTTAATTACATTTATACATTAATTCTCCTGTGCATGACTGACACCCTGAATTTTTTTTGCTCCACCATGGATGGGGGGGGCCACGTCCCATGGTGATTTGAAATGGGGGGGGCCATGGCCGGATTGGCCCCCCCCTGGATCCGCCCTTGAGCACATTCATGGTATATATACTGCTGCATATATTATTATTTTCTTCTGCATGTCTACTGTTTGCAGCTGCTCAGCAATTTTGCCTAAGGTTCTGGGCACAGTACTCAAGTGAAAGCAAGTCTAGCCTCAACCACTTAAGTAAAGGTAAAAGTATTCACCAATTGTTTCACTCAAGTGAACCAAAACAAGTATGGTAGTTGCAGTCCATAGCTAATCTGCAAAACAACCAGTCTGTGGCAAAAAAATTCAATCTCCTTCCAGATGTGCACATGTATTATCTGCTGCCTGTGTTGTGGTACGTATACCTGGTGTACCACTTAAATGTGGTTTAATTTCCTCATTTTGCACAAATGATGGTTACAGAGGTAAGCTTATTGCACAATGTCATCCATCTACAACCATCACACCATAGTTATCTACATAATAAACAGATTACACACAAGTAATATATATATATATATTTATTTATATATATATACTACAACATATGTTATATATATATATAAGTGCTGAACGTGGATAATCAAATGCATGCGTCTGACACCATGCTGTTAACCCAGTTATGTTGTCTCCCTGGCATCACTTATGGCAAATCAGTAGCCAGTGGTTAAAGTGGTTTGCATGAGCAGTGGGAATGCCAATGAAGAGTTTTATTAGAATGCATGTGCTTCCATGGTTCCATGCGCTATGAGCAGTGGGAACGCAAGCAAAGAATTTCGAGAGCAGTGGGAACGCCGTTCCCACTCACTTTAAACCCTGTCAGTAGCAGACCTCTCTATCTTTCTGTCTCATGTTTGTGTACATTATGGAACATCTGTTTCTAGGCACATGGGACGTATTGAAAAGGTCGAATGAACATCAGCTCTAAATGCCAATGGGTTCTTCACAGGTTACATGACTAACTGATTGGATGATCATATCATATTTAGCAAAATGTGCGGCGCGGTGGTGTACTGGGTATGTTCGTCGCCTTGCAACTGAAGGGCTGCAGGTTCAAATCCACCATGTAGGGACCTTCACATGCAATTGTTCGGGCGCTTCGACGTGAAACTCTGATGCAGTGTCCGGTTTGTAGTCGGGAGCGCCTCTGAGTACGGAGATTGAAGAGACGCCATAGAAATGGAGAAATAAATAAAAAAGCATCATCTTGCTGCTATGTGAAGTGGTGATACTTTTGCTTGTATGCCTGATACAGCATGTGCCCTGTCCTACCCTATACATGTATCAGTGATTGTACATATCGTCATACCGCCATCAAGCAGCAGATTTCTAATGCAGGAGTTATTAGATTTCTATGAAACATTCAAACATAAAATGTTACCGAAATTGAAAGTTTCTCTTAAAAGTTGTCGATCAAATGACGCGAACAACATGAGACAATTATGACAGACTGCTACATACCATCATAACGGGAACCATCGGGATAAATGAATACGCCCTGTCCATGTTTCTTGTTTCTTAGCCAATCACCAACATAGCGCGCTCCATTCTTAAACCTAATGAAGCATCAAGAAGACACCGACGTGATTTAAGCCATTTTAACATTATAATCAATGTTGCTACCATAGAAAGTTCTGAGGAACTTTAATATGTAGGTGTGAACTGCTGTGAAAAACTAGTTTCACTATGCCTTGTGAGTTGCCACAGAGTCTTTGTGAGTCACCGCATTACTTACAATATGATATAATAAGTGTCCTCGTGCATACATGCATATGTACATACCATCAAATCTTCATATCATTTTATGCTTTATGATGATATATTTCATTTGAATTCTTTATTATGCATCTGGTTTCATATTCTCACGTTGAGTCTTTCAATTGATACATGTTGCATATATTAATCTCATTTACATTAATTAATTAATTAATTAGAAATCTCACTATCACTTCATTTTACAATATGGTAATACTGAAGCCATTTTCTTGAATAACCAAAACAGATTTTACCAACATTATCACTAACACGATAGAAATGTAGATATCAAATGGGTGCCTACAGATATATTTGCAAGAGGGGCAAACAAATTGGTCATGATGACATTTTTAGCATGGGCTTGAAAAATAGAAAGCAGGACAAATCTATTTTTCATGATGGAGGTTTCTAAATGTAAACTTCCCAATTTCAGTTTGTGTATCATTAGAATCATTATTGTTTTAGTGCAATGAAATTTGCTGAATACCAAAAAGTAGTAGTCAAAAATAGGTGTCAATTTTCCAGGGCATCAAGTGCCCTCTTGCTGGCATGTTGGTGTCCATGGATATTACAGTCGAAATGACAACACAAAAGTCACAATGCTACCTTAATTTTGAAAAAGCAGGGAACTGTGAAATTACAACAGTTGTTTTAACACGTTGACCGCCAGGGACGAGTTATCTCGTCCTTCAGCGTCATTTAACATGGCGTGTAGGCAGTCAATGTGTTAAGATTTATCTAGAATCACATAATTTTTGCTACCTGAATATGAAGCCTGATTTGAACAGCTACCAAAAATTTCTGATTTCTTAAAACAAATGTGACCCACGGGGGGGTGCCAATACTGGGGTTTTTATTTATAAGGGAAAAAATCAAGTTTTAATGTATAAATATAGGTGATCTTCTTTACAAATTGTTTTTGTTGAAGTGGAAAGTGAAATAAGGTTAGTTAGTCAGACGATGGAGGATGGATATGGGAAAGAAGAAGAAGTCAGACTGTTGATTCGTATAATCATAGAAGCCTTTCTTACCTATAAGTTCCCATTCCATTTCGTTTGTTGCTTTCGTAGGAACCTTCGTAGGTGTCTCCATTTGGTAGAATTGCTTTTCCAATCCCATGCCTCTCAAGCTGTTCATTTCTGTAACCTTCATATTCCTATGCACAAAACAGGACAATGATGATGATGATGATGATGATAATGACGACGACGACAATGATGATAACAATGTGATTCTCACAAACAGACATCTCTTCAAATAGACCACTGAAATGTCAGCCATCTTTTCCCAGCAGCCAAATTCATGCACCAACCTTTTATATGTGAAAGCTCTTCTGCAAGGTCATCACTGCACATAGTGAACATGATCTTACACCACTGCAAACACAGCACTTCATCACCCAGTGCTTCATCACATTCTTCTCTTGCTGACAGGCACACAGATAACAAATCCGATCTCAGGCTCAAGTTTCCTATCCCTCCTTTCTCGAAGTGGCCTATGCTAACCTAAATATCCTCCACTAGCACTAGGTCTTCACTTCCTCAGTAAAACTTCTTGGACTAATTACATCATAATCTCATCTCCCACTATGCAACTCATCAATGTGAGAGAGATGATACCTCATTGAAAATGCCAAGAGGAAAGACTACCTCTCCAAGGTAGGTCTATCAAAGACGATGCTTTGGAAATCTCAAAGAAGAAGTCCAATAGCGAGAGGAATGGCTACACCGAACATTTGAACCTGCCTAAGAGGCAGAGGACCAGAAGATAGATGAAGCTAAAACTTCATCTGTAGGTCTACTACTCTTCGAAACAATGCCTTGTTGCCTTTAACCCAATTATACCATCCATTGCCAATTTCTTCCTTACTTGCAGATCTGCTCCCAACTAGCCTTGCATATACCAGAGTCCATAGGCGCAACCACCCTATGGAACCCAAGGAAGATGGCCCCTTCAACTTTTTTACCAGGTTGGGATGGCCCCCCCAACTTTTGCGAACGATTTAATAAACTTTTTGATGGGGATTAGAATATAAGACCTGACAATAAAAAAAAACATACAATCGAATACATACATACTAAATTCCCAAAAGTAGCAAAATCACTGCAAATTGTGTAATTAACATTAAAATCATGAATCTGAATTAACATTAAAATCATGAATCCGTGGGGCGCGGTGGTGTAGTGGTGGCGTCGTTGCCTTGAAGCCGGAAGGTTCGAGGTTCGAATCCACCTCGCCGCGTAAGGACCTTGGGCAAGTCCTTCACTCACAATTGCTCAGCGCTTCGGCGTGAAACTCCGATGCAGTGTCCGCTCTGCATTCGGGAGCGCCTCTGAGTAGAGAGAGCTTGAAGGGGCGCTATAACAAGTGCACATACAAACAAACAAACAAACATACAAACATTAAAATCATGAATCTGATTATGTACTATAACCATTCGATTAAAATGAGCGATTATACCACCATGAGCACCTTGAGATAAACAAGAGCACAAAAAATGCTCCATTTGACTTCATGAGCTCAAAACTGTGCCAGCTTCTGGGGCAGAGATCCCCAAACCCTGCTGGGGAGGTTACAATGCTCTCCAATTGTGCCCATCATGCCTGTACATAATCATGAGGGGTCTCCTGCCCTTGGCAATCGTGGCTTTGTGCCTTCTGCACTCGCATTCCCCTACTCGAACGTTAAACAGGTCCCGCACAACATTTGGACCATGGTTGCGCCCCTGCCATATTCTAGTCAATTCTTAAATGTCATCTTTCCTGCTGAGAATTATTGAATAATCTTCCATCCCCAATCTCAGTTTCATCTAAAACATTTGTCAACAGAACATTTGTGAACCATTTGAGTAATGACCTTATGTCACATACCCGTAAAAGGTTTTACCTACTTTTCCAATCTTCCTAGAATTTTAATTGCTCCATACATCAGTTGTTTTTTAATAAATCAATTTTAGATAGCTAGTCAAAGACTTCTCAATCCTTCTGCAAGAGAATTTCTCCTGTTAGGCACAAATCAACAAAACGAGAATTTGATCTGGTGATGTCAATTTGGTCAGACGAATTTCCTGCATGTGATGCTTCTGAGTGTGCTGGCAGTTTATGCAAAATTCTTCACTCTATAATGTTTTATTCTGGCCAAGTTAAAACCTGTTCACTTTTATATATAAGTGACCTTCACAGGACCAGAAATGATGTTCATTACTTTCATAATCTCTTACTGCTGATGCATGGCTGACATTGTATGCTATTATGTATGTGTAACTGTGTATGTGTATGTATACTTGTATGTAAGTATGTAAGTGTATATGTACTACATATACACGTAGAGATAACTCTGTGGTTTCACAGGCACGCACAACCATCAGACAGAATAGGGCTTTCTCTATTGTGGGTTCCTTTGTTTGGAATAGCCTCCCCTTTGGACTCCATGGGACTCGTCTAACTCTTATTTAGAAGACTTAATATTTATCTTATTTATAAGACTTTCCTCTTTGACCGTGCCTGGGTCAGGAGCACCTCTAAATAGGCATCTTAAACATAGAGAGTTAGATAGGCATATCATATATATTTATATATTATAATTATATATCATATGAAATTATTTATAATTACATACATGTATGTATGAATTAACACTTTTGTGTATTCTTGTTCATATAAACCTGAATAAATGATAATTCGAATGATGATGATGACGACGACGATGACGATGATGGTTAATATAGATGCCTCCTCACCCCCACTCCCTGACCCTGTTCTTCTTCCAAATCATCTGATCCAGCATCCGACATTTTCTGTAAAAAATCAACAGACATTGCAATACAGACAGATAAGCAGACAAACCAGGTGCATACACAGACACACACAGGAGGGTAGGTAACAGAACAGAACAAGAAATGTGCATGATTACTACCAGACATTAAAACTGAATGAGAAAGAAATAGTGATAGCTCCAGAGGCCAAAGAACTTAATCAGGTCAACTGGATCAACTCTGTCCTCTATAGATATTCACATGATCATTGAACTATGAAAAAATTTATTATCAACTAAAATCTCTACTGACTGAAGCACTTCCTCTCAAATCCAACAAGATTTTGTGACCCACAGTCTTATTGGTCAAACTCTCAAATATCAGCAATGTAACCAACTTCAACTTGGTACCACTCACAACGTTGCTTCTACGATGTATATCTAAAAGATCAGAGATTTTTCCATGATCTAATCTCCTAGGTCAAAGTCTCTTACAGGCTGACATACCTTGCAAAATCCTTTCAGAGACTCATCTAGACCAAAACCATAAAATCCTTGCAGAGACTCATCTAGTCCAAAACCTCTTTGTACGGTCCTTAGTAAGTTAATTACTCCTTATGAAAACACCATCCTCATCATCCAAGACCTCATCATCACCTGCTCTGACTGATATGTTCATCAACTTCGTTGGTGACAAAACATCCAACATTAGGTTTATGTTCTCTGCTATTTCGCTATCAATTGGTTTTTCGTCTTCTCATTGCTTCAACCATGCATACACTGATTTCTTTACTCATGCAATTTTTGTAAAATTAATAACTTGTTATTTCATCATCTGACTAGAAAATGCATAATAGAAACAACAATTACTCAAAAGTACTTTCTCAAAAGTGGCTTCGATGTGTATGGCATCAATACTTAGGCAATTGTAGGCAATGTACGTAGGCATTAATTAATTAATCTGTTTTTTGCTGAGGGACTCCACATCACGTTTCTCCCATGTCCTTTACTGCAGAAACCATTTATGGACGCTGACATTAAGTCAAACCACCGATTAATTTCATCTCCCCACTGCTACCGTGTCTTCTCAGATTCTCGACAACATTATTATAGCATCGGGACCGATATTTATGGCTTTCGCCCGACCTAGTTCTGGAATTTGGTTTATATACATCTACTTAGTACCGAAAATCCACTGATACCTGAGAATTATGACAGTGGCGCTATATAAATTCTTTAGATGCGCATAGACGCCTGTTAGCATAACCACAACTCAGCCTGCAGGGACCGTCTTAAGACGACAAACAAAACTTCAAAGTGATTCAGGTGTCACCTTATTTGCGTCAAGACCAGTGCTTAGGATGCTAAAATATAAAATAGTAACATAATCGAATTATAGCGAAAAACTAACCGTACTTGCAATTTGGCAGTGTTACGTTCTAACGAGAATAACAGTTAACGCAGCTTTGGTTTCTAACGCACCTGCGGTTGCTAGGTAACCCATCTGCGCATTGACACCTGGGAACGTATGTGCGCCATCTTAGCCTCGACTAA
The DNA here is from genome assembly GCA_949752735.1 of Lumbricus terrestris. Taxonomy (NCBI): domain Eukaryota; kingdom Metazoa; phylum Annelida; class Clitellata; order Crassiclitellata; family Lumbricidae; genus Lumbricus; species Lumbricus terrestris. The sequence goes on from OX457048.1 coordinate 19,976,817, forward strand.
GAAATATAATTATATTGTTTTCTTGTACGTAAGAAATGATAAGATATTATATGTCGTAGACTATAAGGTCTTTGATGATAGGTGACTATTTAGACTATACTTTGGTGGATGCAAGAAAAACTCTACACCATAGGCTAATTGTTTGGGATGGCGCCATTGTTGGCTGCCAGCGTGTATTCGTTTCTAAAAAATTTTTGTGTGTAGGCCTAGCCTATAATTATCTAATTTGTTATATATATATATATATATATATATATATATATATTCGTTTAATGACAAAACCAAGTGACACGCCGCACATAGGTACATAAAGAGATATAGAAAATAATACAAAAAGTATTGAAAATGTCTTCTTTAGTAACGGTCATTCAGTTATTATTATTATTATATTCGTTTAATGGTAAAAAAAACTGATAGACACACCGCTATCAGGTACAAAAAGCAGTTTATCAAATACAATATACTACCTATAGAATGTCTTTAGCCTTGACTGATTGGATTTGTCTTAGGATGAGATCATGAGAGCAAAAATTAAATGACAGAAATTACAATGTTACTCTATACTTATAGTAATCCTAATCGTAATCTCGAGACTTCTACAGCGCCCACAAAAGCCAAGTCGCGGGAACCAGCTTATTCACAGACGCTCAATCAAAACAAAATCGATAGGCAGCGGGTCAAGTCCGGAGAGTCAGGCAGGCAGTTAGATAGGCATGCATATAAAGATCAGAGCATATAGGCCTACTCATCATCAACATCATCATCACCGTCATCGTAGACTCGTCATTATGTGTAGACTTTCCTGTTACGCGTTTTCGTACAAGATTTGTTTTGTTTAAACGTGTTATAAATTACAGTTTAATAATAATAATAATAAAGTTAGCTGTGTATTTGCATTCGTTCGATCAGTAGGCCTCTATTAGCTGGGCTATCTAGTTATACTAGGCTTCTTTTTTTATAAATTGTTTTACAAGTGCAATGTTTAGAAGCGTCGCTTACATTACAAACGAAACGCTTTGAAAATCGAAATAAAATTAAATAGGTAGTAATAGGCCTACATTCTTTATTGAGGCGCTGTAATATAATAATCAATATAACAAGACCTCAGCACTTTGTCATCAGTGGAACCAGCGTAGCACAGCTTTATCCTAAGCTTACATCCGATTAATCTGAAATTATTCTTTATGGTAGGCTAATGTTTTGTCGGCTCTTTTATTTCACAAACCAATGAAATAGCGACTTTTTAAAGCTTATATTATATGCATAATTATATGGCGTGGGCTAACTAATAAAGCAAATATAAGTTTAAAGGTAACGTACTACAACGTGCGCGACTTGTTATCATTGCAACAATTCGTCTATCAATCGCGGTTAAAATTAACCGACGTTGGCATTAATTAGACTAGTATAGAGGGTCAGCTGAAATCCCGAAAGCCCTGAAAAGCACGATTTCCCGAAAAGAATTATAAAGATTAACCTAACTTCCGAGAACTATTCGTAGTTAAATTATACACATGACGAAGCATCTGTTAGTCTTGTTACACAATTTATGGTAATTGGGTAGTTTAGCGTCCCAAATTATTTTGACCATTTATTTGCAATAATAACTGAAAGACATATACAATAACACATATTTAATTGAGGAAATCATAAATGTGTGCTTGAAAACCTCAAGAAAGTCCCAAACGGGGTAACTATCGCGTAGAAATGGAAGCTGGACGAGGATTTCTTATGGCTAAAATGATGAAAAGAACGCTTCAAAGATGGAAGCTGGATCAAGGTTCTGTAATAGTAGTTGAAATAGAAGCTGGATACAAGTTTTCATCGATGTGAAATAGAAGCTGGATTCACGAATAGCACGATAAAGAAGTGGAAGCTGGATGAATGTTTTTATAGATCTAAAAAATAGAAGCTGGATTTATGAAAAGAACGATAAAGAAATGGAAGCTGGATGAAGGTTCCAGTTTTGATAAAATAGAAGCTGGATTAACGAGAAATTCCAAGTCTCAGCAATAACCTGGATAATTTGGGACGCTAAACTACCCAATTACCCAATTTATTGTCTGAAGATCGATAATCCAGAAGAAATTCAATTTTGGGGTTGTATGTCGAAAATTGATTTGGCGAAACTATAGTATCGAGGACCGAATGACGACGCTGGCTCTAATTCTAACCCTAACCGATCTTAACCACGCCTAATCTGAACATTGATTTTGGGGATCCGGCCGAATTCTTTTCAGGGATTCGGGCCGCACGGCATTAGATTTGGGTATGTAGCGAATGCTCAAATTTCCGAATTGAATTTCTTCCGCATTCCCCAAATTTCTCTGTCAAAACAAAATTAGATAATTGTGTATTTGAGCATATTTAATTGCCTGGGTTCCAACGTTGGTTGAATTCAGGTTGGATTGATGCTCCTGATTCTTTCGAAATAGAAATCGGACTGATGAAAATAATTATTGCTTGAATAAAAGTGGGATTAATGAAAACACTTGCTTGTATAGAAATTAGTTTGATGAAAAATAATTCTTATGAAATGGACGTTGTGTTGATGACAAAAAATAATGCTTCTTTGGACGACTAATTATATACACTGAAAATATACATTTCCCAATATTATTTTTGCAAATTTAAAAGTATGGTTATCAGATAGGGGTAAGATTAACAATATTTGATAGTTATACAAGCAAATCATTTATGATAAACATGCACTATCAGAAATTAATATGAAGTGAACATTGGAGGACTGGTGTTGAATTGACTGTTTGGTTTTGTTCAATATTTTTGTTTGTGAATCTTTGTGTCAACAAAAAGTTGGCCATGGACATTGGACAATTACTGAATGCATGTCAATTCCATTGACTAATCATATGAGATTCCCTGTTATGTGACATATTATCTATGACAGCATACCAGTTTCCGTGTATTACTGGAGACTTGCACACCCCGATATTACATGTTTGCATAAGAAGTTGCATTTTGAAGAAATTGCATTTCACCCATCATAGCTAGTTTGTTGCCATCTTAACTCTTTCCCGCCGGATGGGGTCACCCGTGACCCCATTAACAGGATAGGTATCAAAACAATTCCGGCGGGAAAGGGTTAAGAGAACCTTTCACCAATGCGTTTCGTGATGTTTTATCAATATTTTTTTCAGGAGTTGTACTACACAAGTAAGAATAAATCAGCAAGCCAGTCAGGTTCTACAGAAATTAGTTCCGCGGAATACGGAAGCAACATCAACATGGCCACCGGCGGATACGGTGACTATGACAATGCCACTGCAAAACAGGATTGGACTGGAAATTATCCCACATCATCTGAAGGTTATTCATCTTGGTATCCACAGCAGTCCTCTGGTCCCACGCAACAGCAGTCTTCTGGTCCCATGCAACAGCAGTACTCTGGTCCCACGCAACAGCAGTACTATGAGGCACCTGCAAGTCAACGGGCCAGTGGTGATGTGGCTGGCCTTGAACAACAGGCAACAGCATCTCAGTATTCCTGGGCTTCTCAGTCTGGGCAAGCAACTAATGTTAGAGCTCCAACTAGACCAGCAGCTCCTAGACTCACCTCTCCTAGATCAGCAGCTCCTAGACTTGCTGTTCCTGGACCAGGTGTTCGACAGGGAGCAATGCGACAGCAACTGCCACCTCAAGGAGCAGCTGAGCAAGGAGCCTCTTATGCGAAGATGGCACTCCAACAGTTGGTTAATAAAGTGTCAGTTCCTAATCATCCCAATGCAAGTGCCCAGTATGAGCAGTACTATGAGGGAGAGTCAGGCGACTATAGTCGGTTGGACCCGAATGCTTACAAGTCGGCTGCTTATGGCTCGGCACCAGGCACACTCCGACCACGAATTCCGAGTGGTGCGTATGAACCTCGACCTGCTATGTCAAGACCTAGTGGATCTCCTGGGGCTACAGGCTGGCCAGCCAATAGGGCTGCAACTCCTGGAATAAGACCAGCCTTGAATCGATCACCTGTGTCAGATTTTGGAAGAGGTGCTGGTGGAGCTGCTCGACTAGTTGCTCCAGGATTTAGAGCAGCTGGCCCAGGAGTAAGAGGTGCTGGCCCAGGAGTAAGAGGTGCTGGCCCAGGTGTAAGAACAGCTGGCCCAGGAATGAGAGCAGCTGGCCCAGGAGTAAGACCAACTGCTCCAGGATTTAGGGCAGCTGGTCCAGGAGGAAGTGCAGCTTTGTCTCCAAGAGTAACGACTCTTGGAGCAAGAGGGATGCCTGCTGCAAGAGGAGCAGCTACTACCCTGAGAACTGCAGGTGCAGGACCAAGAGGGGCACAGGCACCAAGGGCAGGTGCATCGTTGGGGCCTCGTCCATTTGCCCTGATGGATCTGACCGTGCAACAATCCGCTTCCCGAGGACCTTCTACTTTTGAATCACGACTTACAAAATTGGCCGAAAGTTCCTGCGATGAACTGGGAATATCAAAGGCAAAGGATTCTTTTGGAAGTCAAGATGGTAAGACTGATTGACAGCATGTGTCCAGTTAGTTTTACAGCTTGGAATTTATTTGAAGTTTCTGTTTTTGTCAAGCAGATTCCTCTTCCGTAGCCACTTGCCTATTGATCATTACCGGGTATTAATCTTATGCTAGCTAAAATCATATTTCTTAAATTTGTTTACTGTAAAGTGTAGATACCCGAAGATACTGCAAGGTTTACGAAATTGGCTGATAAATGGTATAGAGTGCAAGGTACAAATATAACGCGAAGGATAACATTTTTGAACTTTTAAACAAATGAGGAAACCAGACCTTGGTAAATGTGTGCTGATTCTCATATAAATTATGTGTGAGCACTTGTTATAGTGCCCCTTCAAGATTTATACTCGGATGCGCTCCAGACTACAGCGCCGACACTGAATCAGAGTTTCACACCACAGCACATGAGCAACTGTGAGTGCAGCCAGGGACGACAGAAGAAAAGATGGGAGTATATGATACAACAAGACCTAAAGCTGCTCAAACTGAAGAAAGAAGACACTAGAAACAGATAGAAGTGGGGGAGAAGGATATGAGTTGTTCACCCCGCCAGAGGAATTAATTCTAGCGTGAAGGGAAAGAAGAAGTCTATATATGTTTGAGATTATAATTATGTCTGTGGTTTTATATAGTCTGCGAATATATATTGCCTTATATAGCAAGGTCTATTATCAACAAAATTCTTCTAAAACATTTCATGTTTATGCTGATTTCTGTTTTTCTTTTAAGGTAACAAAACCGACGGCACGGCGGAGGCATCTGCTATAAATGAAGAAGAGGAGGATGATGAAGATGATGATGATGATGAAGATCCTAATTCCTGCAAGATTTGTGATATTAAGTTTGACAAGTCTCAGGTAAATTTTAACTAGTTAACAGCTTTGAAACTCGCAAACCATTTCCCTCACTCTGTCTTCATGTGAGTCTTAGCGTAAAGATTCAGCTCTAAAATTGGTCGTCTTAACAGGGCAAAACTGTGACTATCTCGTTTCTGTCTCTAGATAGACTATCATGTAATTAGATAAACAGGGGAATTGTGTGCCGTGATTGGCCGATTGAAATTGGATTGACTACATAAAGTATGATTTGATTAAGGATGTAGTTAAGTTATTTCCCATCCTTGCAAGGGTTGTGGTGCATGTTAATTGAGAATTTTTTGATGAGTGGGCTGCATATCTGATATCCCAAATATACTGAGGAGCTACACAAACCTGACAGTCAGAATTTCGTGAATATGTATATTGCACCATATGTATGGCAGACATTCGCCTCTAGTCATATTACATGTATATAGTCTTTGTAAATTTACGTGGACCAATTAACCATGCCATGGACCTGCGCCTCTTGATAATAAATTTGCCGAAAATGGCATGATTGTTATACTGTTTATCTTTGTTAAATGCACCATTCAGATTGCTTGTGCTTTGCATTTATGACCCTTATGTCATGATGTTAAATGTGTTATTTATTATGAAATTACAATTGTATTAATGTGCTTTATGTGAGATTGGAGAACTTACAACTTGTCAGAACACAATGCATGACTACCTTGCACTCCAATAGCATGGGCTTGGAGTGCTTTTTGTAACAAGTTTTGAGTTGTTTTTCTCAAATTCCTTTAACAACAGATTAAGGTGTTAATACACTGCTAACAGGGAAAGCCCATGCCAAAAGTTGCATTTTTTAAATATCCAGAGGTGCGTGCACTGCAGACACAAATACACAAATACAGTTCAGAGGCAAGGATGTTGAAATGAAACTGACTGGATGTGTATGACATGATGTATTTGGTATTTTCAGGCATACCATGTTCATATACGATCAACTTCTCACCACCAAAAGGTTGAGGCAAGGAAGAAGGCAAAAAAGGCGTTGACAGCACCACCAAGTGAGATACCGTCTTCAACAGCCTCTGCTCCTACGGAAACGAAACCAGCAGGTGGCAGTGAAGCAGCAAAAAAGGGGGAACACTTCTGCTACGTCTGCAATTTCCTCTTCTCCAATGCAGAGGTGCATGATAAGCTGATTTAAATGTTTTCAGTACTTCATTAGTTATAATTATAAAATATATGAGGTCATGTGACTGCACCAGGTTGAGATCGGAAGCATCTTAGAGAATGAGTTTTTAAAATCTGTATTTCACATTGCTCAAACATGATTAGACTGAGAGCAGATGATAGTGGCATCAGAGGGATATGTTGATTTGAGGTAAGTGTCAATTTTGTGCGTGTGGTAATTGGCAAATTATGAAAGAAGAACTGAGAGTTGACTCTTTTTCTCACCAGATGTTCAACTCTCACCTGACGGGTATGCTACACGTTCAACGGCTCGAGGAACAGAAGACGACAAAGGTTTGCATGTGATGCTTCTATTTACAATCGTATTGGTGCTAAATCCATAAATATTGTAGACTTATTTGCTACAAGGAACAGTAAATGCATTGCTACTGTACCAAAGAGCTGCTCAATATGGAATTCATTAAAGAACTTCAAATGCTCTTTAACCCTTTACCGACCAGGGTATAGTAAATGGTGTGGGAAATCCTATAGATGCCCTTGGTCAGTAGAGGTTTAACTGTATGTGAATTTTACCATTATCAGATAACGGGAATGAAAAACCTTTGGTCTTTGTAATGCAGACATTTTGCATATTTCTTGATGTAAAATTTTGTTTGATATATATTTTTTGTGCTAGCCATCAATGGCTGATGAAGAAGAAGAAGGTGACGAAGACAGTCAAGATTCTATGGTAAGACAGATATTGTTAGCATCCATGGCATTCCTTAAATGCTATTTCTCGTCTTTGATATTGACAATTATGATGATGATGATTTACTAAAATCTAAAACGATGAAATCTTATTAAAATATTATTATGATTAGTGCAAAGAAAATGGCAATCAACTAAAATTGAACGTTTCTTAAACGAAATGTAATATAATTTTTTCCAATTTTTTGCTTGTTGCTTGTCTTTACTTGTACTGTGCTGTCCTGTGCAGTGTGCATAATATGTGCAAATGATCTGTCGGACCATATGCCTACTAATAATTGCTCAGCTAGATCATGCGAGCAGAATTAGATGTTGTTACTTCCGGTTTTTAATTTGTCTTCTTTCCACCAATCATTCATTTATTGTCCATTTTTAGCAGAAGCTGTACTAGTTGCTGCCACAAGGTTACTGCATCAATTCAGTAATGTTGAGAATAACTTTCATTCTAATCTGGTGCCCAATTCCTCTAAGCCTCTTGTAGAGAAGGATGCATTTGTTCAAAGAAGTTAGTAAGTAAGTAAGCCATGCCAGTCATCTGCAGCGCAACCATTCTGAAAACAGCCTATTCCTACTTAAGGGAAATATCCATAGCGCTGGAACTTAACCAAGTTGATAAATGTTGACGTCCCTTGCGGTCCAGTTTTAATGCGGCCTATGAAGCCTGTGGTGACTGCTCTTATGCTCTGCACATACTTTGTTACCTGGTTTTTAATCACTGTGACCAGGTCTGTAATGCGCAACCATTGAAAGTTATAATACGCCTCAGTGGATTACATCAGATGCTGTCTGTCATAGGCAGCAGAGCACATTCACACCAGCTGATTTACTCTTTATGTTTCTGGTTTCTCAGATGTTCACTTCGTTTAAGAAGAATGATTGGATGTCAGTTAATGAAAGGGACCTGAATCCAGACGACATTGGGAAGCCCGGCAGTACTCAGTTCTTGTGCGAAGTAAGTAGACATGTTGTTTCAAGTCGTTTCAATCCCTGTGTGATTCACACACTTGCTACGTATCAGGATTCACGTAGACATTGAAATACTTGAGCAATAAGTTTCTTGGTTTAACAATTAATATGTTACACTTTTTTATAACAGTATCGTGCTGCTAGTTGCTAGGCCTCAATTAATTCACCACTTGTTTTATATATATATTATATATATATATATATATATATATATATATATATATATATATTCATCACCATCATGCTGTTCTCTGCCAGTTGTCATGTTCGTACAGCCGGTGGCGCCACTCTTGTTGTTGAGCCTCCTCGATAGTGTTGTTTTAATATTGCCCCAATTTTAGTTTTAGTTTTAGTTTTGATTGTTAGTCTTAAATTTAATTGTAGTTTTAGTTTTAATTGTTGCTGAATATTAGTTTTAGTTTTCGTTTTCGTTTCTATGGTTCAGTTTTAGTTTTAGTTTTCGTATGCCAATTTTAGTTTTAGTTTTAATAATCTGGGGCTACACACTCGTTAGCAGTGAATACCGTTTCGTTCCTTGAATAAGCTATATTGATACAAATCAATACAAAGATGTGCTGAACATAAAACGTGATCATTATGTGAAATGTCATTTGCTGCCCAGTTGATAAATACCTCAGCATTACAGTTCATAACTTTTTTTTGAATTAAAATAACATTTTATCACAACGATATATGCAGTTGCTCACCACAGGAAGGTCAAAATTGCGTATCAACCCATATCGTACATGTAAATAATTATAGTGTCCCTCAGTGATATTTTAGTTCTTATATTAATTCTACTTCTAGTTCTTATTCACTTCTGTTGACGTGATTTTATTTCCACTTCTAGTTCTCAAATAATTTCACTTCTGGTTCTTATTCACTTCTGCCTGAAGCAATTTTACTTCTACTTCTAGTTCTCAAATAATTTTGCTTCTTCCAGTTAGAGTTTTTATATAGTTTTACCTATCCGTGCACTTATCAATTTTTATCACTCTTTGATATCCCAGGTAACGGATCGAGGGAATTATTGTATCTACTATGCATGTGGAGTCCATAGTATAATGATAGCATCACTGGCGTGAAGAACAAGTACAATGTAGGATGCAGGGTAGATGCCCGCTATCATTCCAAAGACCACTCACTCAGTCCATCCTGCGCTGGAACGTTTGATAACACTAGTCTGGATATATGAATGCAAAGAACTAAACATCCCAAAATGGAATATTGTAATGTGATGTGAATGAATGAAAATAATATGATATTGTGTGACTATTCACGCAGTTCTAGCAGGATTTTACACAATTAAATAAATATATCAATATCAATATCCCTAGGCACAGTGCCCGTAGGAGTCCGACGCCACTCTCTGTCTGAGTCTGTCTCGCGTCATGTTACCCAGCTTCAACCGGTCCGGTCAGCAGGTCTGCTCCATACCATTGACATCTTGAAGCAGCTGGACCACCTTATCTGATTGAAGAGAATATGGGAGAGAGGCATGAAGGACAACTGGATCAATGCCCGTATGTGTCCATGCTCTCTTCTCCGACTCTCTCCACCAGTCTGTCCTGACCGACCTGTGCATGCCTGCTCCACATCATGACACCTTGGAGCATCTGGGCCGCTATGTCACTTGTGTAGTGATTTTTGCGGATTTCAATCGTCTGGGTCTTTTACTGCCAGTGTATCGCCACCCATCTGGCAAACCTTCCTCCTTTTGTCCGGGCTTAGGACCGGCACAGGGAAGTTGTTGGTTCCCTGAGGCGGAGGATGGATGCAGTTTAACGTCATGCCCAGGACAAAATTAAATAAAGGTCACATGCAAAGCATATCAATGAGAATATTTATGACTGTAAAATCTAAGACTTACTCTTACCTCGTGTCAAACAAAGTGGTCCGTTTCCTTGTTTGGCCTCAAAATATATTGCTACAGAAATTCTCCTAGACTAATAAATTTCACCCTGGATATATCAGATCCTGGCCAGGGACTTCTCTTGGTTTCTCTCTCGAAGGGCAATCCTAGGCTGAGTAGGCTCTTATCTACACCAGAGACGACTATAGATACTTTTCATAGCCAGCCACAGCAAGACAGTCTTCCTTGCCAGCGGACAGCCTTTGTTCACTCTCACGTGCCTCACCATTGTTTCTCCCTATTCACTGGCCAATCATATCTTACCTAACTCCACTGGTCACCCTGCCTGTCGGCTCTGCAAGGTTTCCTCATACAATCACTCTCCTGCATAACTCTGATTTGCATATTAATAGCCCCTAATCCCCAAACCGGTTTGGACAGGTTTAGAGCCATAATTATGACCCCGGGTATACAGGTAAAACGACCCACTTGTGAGCAATCTCCTTCCTCACAATACTAAAATACGCCATTTGCACAATACGCACAAATAAGGAAAGTAAGGTGAAATTACGAGCAAATTATTTAGTTTTCGTTTGGCCAAATATCGTTTTCGTTTGATCAATTTTCGTTTACTTTTAGTTTTGATTGTTGCATATTTCGTTTTAGTTTTCGTTGTCAGCGTGTTTTAGTTTTCGTTTTCGTTAACGAAAGCGTTTCATTTTCGTTAATTACCATTTTCGTTTTCGTTAACGAAAACAACACTACTCCTCGACACACACACACACACACACACACACACACACACACACACACACACACACACACACACACACACACACTGTCGCGCACACTCACACACATGTTTATTGTATATATTAGGGTGACACTGAGCAATACACACAAAAATGCGTAGACTTTTTGAAGTCTCGCCCCTCAAAAGTATTCTCGATAATATCAGTATAATTTATAAAAACATTTTGTGAAATTTTGAATCATTTAAAGGTCCAGGACATTGAAGGATGACTTGCAGACAATATTAAATATGATAAATAATATTTTTTTGCTCTACCAATGACATTTCTAATTCTTACTTGAGTGTCCCCTGTTATCACACATGAGTGTGCCTTCTTAGCTACATTGGTAAGAGCGCTGGCCATGCATCTGTACGCGACTCTGTGAAAGAGAGTGTGCGGGCTACAGTTCGCTTCCCGAATGTTGCTATTTCAGAGATTGATAATCTCGGGCTAGCATGGTCTGTTCACGGGGACCTAAGTGGCGTGGCGTCCATTCAAACGGGCGAGCTGAAGGATCTCACCCGATGAAATTCATTGAAAAATTAACATGGTCGAGGCCATAGATGACCGTTGTATAAAATCCGATTACATTTACATGAGTGTCATGACATATAAAAGCATTTTAGTGACACTTATTATTTCACTAAAAACCAATGAGTAAAAATGTGTAAAAATTGTAAAAGAAAGTATAGTGGGTGTTTAATAAAAAAAATGGTCAAGAATCTAATGTTATTGTGAGTGCAGCATTTGACAAAGACAGAAATGCTACACACACATGTTCCAGTAACCACTGTACAATCAATGGACCATGATCCTATTGAAACTGTTATCAATCGGGAATTGGTTAGACGTGCTTGGCGCCAACCCTTTGAACAATGAGCCGCATCGGTTTTCTCAAGCATTTTAGTACACGCAAGTCATTCAAGGGTTAAGGTGCTAATATTGCATTTGTTGTAAGCAAAACTGATGTGCTAGAACCAGGACAAGATCTTCTGAAACATGGATTATGAATTTCAAGTTACTTAATATGACAGATGTAATATGATAACCGAAACTTCGAAAATCGGTTTCAAAGACAAAACGAATACCAAATTTCATTATTTGCTGAAACATGCTGGCAAAATGTCGGATTTTGTTGTCAAACAAACTCAGTTCTGTTGTTGCTACATGCAGGAATGGCTTTAAAATTCACTAATGATGTTACCTTGAAGGGGTGCTATAACAAGTGCACATACATACATACCTTACAGCAGCAAACTTGTAAGTTAGTTATCATCATGATTCCATAGGTGGATGTTTTGCTGAGAGACAACTCAGGCTTGTTTTACACTGCTAGAACAAGCCATTTGTTGTTTGCTTAGCAAACCCAAATTGTCGTAAGTAGAAACTTTTAAAAACAGTTGTGCTCTTCTGTAGCTTGTCTAGCGGTTGACTACCTTACACGTCAGATACCAGCGCGACATACTGTTAATAGATTAGGACATACAAAGAAACATGATACTGCGTGGAAACCACGAGTACATATATTGCTTAATGATGCAATAGCCATTTGCAGATTCTGTGCAAACCGTGAAGTATAATTTGATACCCGTGTGAGATGGGATATGTTATGAATTGATGGAATGCACAGGTATAGTGTCTTTAAAGTGTCGGCATCAACAAGAGCTCTGGGTGTTCATTTGTCCTAATCTGCCACAGTGCGAAAAAGACGATCTGAATGCACTGGTTGGAGTTTAAGCCATGTTTTAGGTGAATGGCAGGCAGACAACATAGCAGGCATACTTTGTTTGTGCAGTATATATATGTATATATATATATATATATATATCGCATGGGTGAATAAGAAATTTCCAATTCAGCATAGTGCATTGTAAACATTTAAATACTTAAATATATTCAACCAGTGTTTAACATCTACTCTACCCCAAGTAGTGATCAGTGCTTTGTACTCTGAAGTTGCTGAATGTTGACTGTGCAAATGGCAAGATTTTTAAACTGTGCCATTTGACTCACGTCAGAAGTATAATGAATCAGACTTAGTTGAATGTGACTAAAGAACCAAGTAGATCTACAATTCAGTTACATATAACATGCCATCATTCCTGACACTAAGGTAAACCTGTGATTTTGTGACGTGGCATATAGTTTTTAAAATAATTTGTGTTCCGAGGTAAATACTAGGACCATTACCCTGCCAATTATATAGTTCATAACTGATTTGTGTTTTCCTTCTCTATTTGATAATTTTCATGTTGTGCATTCCTTCGCCTTCAATCACATTATTTAATTATTATTGTCATTTATATGTCCTGCAAACAGACTTCTTTGCCAAGATATTTTGAAGACAGAACTTTATTTAGAGCTTGACCAATCAAGTTGAATATTCTGTCTGTTAAAAAGCATTTTGCTATTTTGTCCCAAATTTTTTTAGTAAGGATTAAGATTTTAAGGACTTTATTAACAAAATTGTTTTTTGTCATCTTGCTAAATCAAACAGAAACTTTCTAACACTTTGATTTTCTTGGAACACCAGTCAGGAGGACCGCTTAGATCAAGAAAAATTGCTCCTCTATTTCCTTGGCTTCACAAGGTTGAATATAAAGGTGTGCCTCTGAGTAGTTTCTGAGGGGTTCTATATAAATCCATAGAATGAATGATTGAATGAATGAATGAATATGAAGTGAAATTAATTTGATGTACATTGTACAATTTTTATGTGCTATCAGAATTTGCATGTTTCCTATGATGCAAAGTGATATCATTCCCAAACCTATAACATGCCATGTCATTTTTTTTAAACATTGAAAGAGCTGCAGTTTTGCACAATATATCTAAATACTGGTGATAGGTTTAATTAAATTACGTAAATTTGCTCTGTAAGGTTTGTTTGCTTTTATTCTTAATTTTTGCTACATTTAATTACGCTACTTAGGTTTAGATATTTTTATAAGCCTTGCATAATGGTGAGTGAGTGAAGCATTCGTGCTAATGTGTTGCGAATTGTCTAAGCAAATTAATTACATAGTGGTGAGGCAAAATGTTAATTTCCTGGGATCTTGATTGTTACTTCGGTGCTACAAGATATGAAATATAGCACAAATTTGTCAGGAATGTAGGTATTAAAGTTAGCTTTGAGTAAAAGCGGCTGTGACATTTGTGGAGCAAGGAGGATTGCCCAGGAATGAAGTGAGTGCTACTGTCTGCCTAAAGCTCGTAGAATGACTGCCGACATTAATCTCTTTATGCATACAGATTTGCAACATACAAGGAATGACAACTTTTGGAAATGACTACAAAGCTAAGGGTCAGAAATATAAGATAGTACATCACATTTGTCATCTTAACTAATTGAACCTGGCATAAATTACCTTGGAAATAATAATTCTGTTGACACTTCAATTATTATTTTAAAAGATTCCAGTCTGTACATTATTTTTATGATTGATATATGTGGTGGAAATTAAATTTATTGCTGATTTTTAGTGATATCTGGTGTTTTGAGTTTTTACAAATGACATGCTGATCACGAACTAAGTGTGAAATGTATTTGACTCAATGTACTTTACTGTGTAGGGGTTGTTTAAAACTTATTTGCAGTCAAGATGTTTTGAATAAATTTAACCAGTAATTGTTGATGCATATTTAAACACTTAAAATCTTCAATAATGTAAATGCGCTATTTATATCATTTTGTTTATTTTATTCCTCGACAATAATCTGTGTGAATGGTTGATTAGTTCATGCATTTATCTGTGGTTGATAAATATATTAAAGATTTTATTAAAATTCGAAATGACAAAATAAGCGATCAATAAAAAACTGTCATGAACAGAATAAAATGCAATAAAATATGCAAAGCATGGTCCTTGCATGGCAAACTTGTAGCAGCAGGTGAAGACAACAACTCAGACGTTAAAGAATTTTGTCCAAAAATTGGTTTATATTCTTTCTAATCGATGATGAATCTGGCCCTCAAAATGTATGAACTTCGCCACCACCCACTTCAAATCCCAGATTTCCACATCATATTTGATTTTAGGTTTTTATTTTTAACCCCTTTACCATGTAATAAATTTTTTGAATTTTTTTCACACCCGTGTAATTATTTTTAGGTATTCTTAAAAATAATGGATGTGATAAATGGACAACCATGCAGGAGTATATTTGTAAGCTAACAATTCAGAAGTCTTTGTTTGCTCTAAGAAACATAAATGTGTCTTTAATATTTAGTAGGCCTATAATAAATTCGGCCCTGATGAATTTATGTAGCGCCAGTTCAGTAGGCCTATATTCGCTTTGTACGGTTATATTCCAAAGCGTGGTGTTGGGTTGAGAGAGTAACATCACAATCTCTACAGCAGGATCTTCTCTGCTTTTCTATTTTCATTCCCTCTTCCCACAGTGTGAACAACAGATTTTTGCAAAGCCTAGTAGGCCTTGGGGCAGCCCTGCCCTCATTTCCAGGATTGAACTCTGGTAAATGTTCTCCAGTTGGTGGCAGTGGAATTTTTGCATTTATGTGTAAATATATTTCTGTATTTTCGTTTGTATGTATTTCTGTACTTATTCATGTGTCTATTTTTGTATTTACGTATTTTTTTTATTACTGTATCTAGGCATATTCAGTATTCCACTGGATCCGTCATGTTAGGAAATGACTTTAAAAATGTTAGGCCTAAGCGTTGACGCGTCCGATTTTCATTTTTGACCCAAGTGTACGGCGAATTATGGTTGCACGGGACGGATTTCTGGCTATCATTGCTTTCGTCAAGAATGTTGCTGGAACTAGTTTGCTATCATCATCAATGTCTAAATCGGACAAGAAATCATTACTTTCAAGCAATAAACGTTGTATTTCTTCACTAGACAAACCACGCTGGCAACCCAAAACGCGTATACGACCATCCATTTTCTAGCAAACTATGTTTACATTTCTTACTTTCCGCTCAGCAAATGACGTAATTTATAATATGGAAAGCCGTTAGTACAACCGTGAAACATAATTATATATTCCCATTGCCATTATTGCGAGTTTATTCGGGTTACGCGGCCGGCGAATAGACGCATATTGCATGGATGAGTTAACTCAGGGATCACAGTGTACAATAGTTAACGCTGGACGAGTTAGCTCATGGATCACGGTAAAGGGGTTAATGCCTTGCCAGAGTGCTGGCAAACCTGCAGGCTGCTTGCAGCACGCGAAGTGAGTCTAAGTGGCTTGCCCAGACCTACTTGCATAACCATTAGTTCTTAAGTAAGATTATTATTTGACATTGGAAAATTTGTGTTTCTGATTTTACCATGCCATTGGAAAACCCATGTAAGGGATTTTGACATCCACTTTATTTCGTCTAGCTAATAGATATAAACAGAACTATAGATGATGGTTAATTATAAACCAGATGGTTGAGGTTTTGTGCATGCAGTTGTCATCGACGTCAATGGCTGTGGAACAGTTATTATTCACAGAAATATTAAGTTACTTCAGCGTTCAATCATTCTGCACTCCACCTGGTGTACACATGACTGCAGATGGCTGTCGACATCCACTTCAGGTTAAAGGTTCCAGTACTGTATGATACTTATACTGGACATTATTTATATGATTGTTTACTTTACTTGTAGAATGTGCATGTTTGTGAAGGTACGTTAGAGTTGTTCTGCATAAGTTTGTGTTTTTAAAAATGTTTTAGCTTACTGTTCACAGTGTTCAGCCTTCCAATGTACAGAGAATTTTGATGTATATGTTGGAGAATCATTAAATTTATTTCACATCCATATGTAACTGAGAATTAAAGAAGTGTCTTAATTTCAATTTCTCACAGGTTTGCAACATCAGCTGCACTGGAAACAAGTCGTATGAAATGCACATTGTTGGTGCAAAACATCTTAAGGTAACTTTTGTCTCAAGACTCTACTTCAGTGCATCATGTCTCTGTTACACCTCTGATGACAAATTGTCTGTTTATTGAATATTTACACATTTAAATATAATGGTCTGCTGCTGATTCTATATTTTTTATATGTTAGTCTGTAGCTAATTTTTTTTAGCTTTTTGGACATTTATGTAGCATCTTCTAAGATATTTATCTCAGAATTTGTGACATATCTTCTAAGAGAATTCGAGCTATCTGGACATTTATATGGCATCTTCTAAGAGGGTGCTAATTATCTGGACATTTATGAAGCACCTTAGGAACCTCTGAACGTGCTGATTAGCCTGCAGTAGTTTGACTGTTTAGAAATACGTTGGTAGGAAGGGAGAACGCTTAAGTTTTTTCTTATGAGGCATACTGGTATTTTTCTTATTTTTCAACGGATGGTGAATGCGACTATCATATTACAATAAATGCATTCTGATGTGATGTAATGGCAGTTTTTTTAAGACATCAGATTTGTAAAGTTTAGAAAGAGCGAGAGTTTGCTACAGTTCCAAGATTTCATTACCCTGCAAATGAAATAGAATTTCATCAACACGAGACAACATGTTTCAGTGATAGCATTTGCTAGGCTCTAAGCACCTGGAACATGTATTGTTATAATACTGTGTTATGGTTTTGTGTTCCTGGAAAACTTAAAATCTTCTGGAAAACATAAAATCTTAGTGTTCTCATGACAGGTAAGAAAAGTGACATTGACATTCAGGTACAAACAATTGCTTTTAATTCTGTGCCATTTTAAAGAATAGGTTTGTCGTCTAGTCATATAACCCACAAGATAAGGTTGATCAATGGTAAACTGGTTGTGCTTTGTTCTGGATCCAAGACATTTGTCAATCTAGGGTCTGTTCCTCTGAGGACTGGTGCTGAGAGATATCTAGTAAATAGGCAGTTAGGTTAGCTTTTGTCCCTGTGGGAGTTTCAACCTTGCACTGAAGTCTGTTGTTATTAAAATACAGTCTGATAATTAATCATTGATTTATTAGGCACCTCTATCAGCATCAATCCTCAGACGCATGGTTCTAGGAATGTTTTCAATTAAGTGCCTTCATGACAGCAGCAGAGAGCTCTTTGACCTTTCCATATGAGTTATACAGTTTGACTGGAAGTGGATAATTTTGTATAATGCATTGGATATGAAATCTTCATAAAGAAGCAAAACGGCAGAGCCATTTCACAATATGTAGCTGTACCACATTTTGGTATGCTGTGTCTTTTGTGGGTTTTTTGTTGTTGAAAAATTGCATCAGTAGCTACAAAAATTATTAGAGCCTATACTTAATGGCATCTATAAACTCTGAGCTGACACACCTCTCTTGGAATGTCCTTTTCTTGGGAATTCTGCCTAAAATTGCTGTTTATCTTGATTGGTGCTTTATCCAAGAGATAATAATGTTGCCAAAAAGTTGTTAGGTCACCTATGCCTATGAATACTGGTGCAAATTGGATCATTTTTTAATGTTTCTGTTATTTCTATTCTGTTGAACTTGAACTGTTTTATTTTATGATTGTAGAAATTGAAGAAGACCAAGGAGATAGGTATGTTACGGTGTATTGTCTTCTAAAATTTGCGGATATTCTAAAGCGTTTACGCTGAAGTTGTGTTGTGTCATACTCTGCTTTCCTGTTGTCTTGCAATTAACCAGATGCTGTCGGCTGTTAATTGCAAGATTCAGGACTGATGGACACTAACCAAATACGCTGACATTGGTCTCGAATTAGTGCTATCGTTTTGCGTATAGGCCTTGGCTGAAGAAATCATTTTCAGTCTGCTGATTACAGTGGAAGCTCGTTTACGTTTGAATCTATTTAATGAGCAATGTACATTATGGTTCCAGCTGGACCTATTTAACTCTCGTGGCGCACTAATATACGAAGCGCTCCCAACTGGAGCGCGGACACTGAATCGGAGTTTCATGCCGAAGTGCTGAGCAATTGTGAGTGAAGGGCTTGCTCAAGATCCCTACGAAACGGGTTGAGGTGGATTCAATCCTGCAATCCTTGGGCTGCAAGGCAACGAATATACCAACTACACCACCGTGCCCCACAAAAAAGGGACTGGCACTGCCAGAGTGCAAAAGTAGAGAAATTTACAATTGACACATATGTAAGTTACAGGTCTGTACCGGTAAATTTTTAGGTGAGTACACGCCGGTCGAAAAAATCGACGACTTCTTTGCTGAAAAACTTCTGACAGCCTTTTTTTGTCATCAAAATTTCTGTTGATCTTTTTTATTCATCACCTTTTGTCCTTATTACTTTTACCCATTGCGCGTCCATGGCAGTCCAAAAACCACTACTTTCCGTGATTTTCTACTACTTTTTTACTCATAATTTCATTTCTCACAGTTTTTTCCCCATTGAATTCTTTGTGAGGTGAGTATATGCTGTATACCCGCATGTACCCTCGTTTTCAGAGGTGAGTACATGATGCCGTTTTCTCCTGGCGGTAGTGCACGCTGTAAACCCTCGTATACAGCCCTGGTAAGTTAGTAAGTATATACTGCAAAAGTGCACTTTAGTTTACATGAAATTAAGCATCTTCAAGCATTCTTGAAACCTGCTGAGGAGCACAGAACTTTTAAAAAAGGAAGAATAAAGCTTTTTTTTTACGTTTTCCTCGTTAAGTTATCCGTCTATGGGACAATTGGGTCATGTGGTCTAGGATGCTTTGAATAGGGAAGGGTCCCTATTAGGGAATGTAATCCCGGGGCATTTGCTCAATCCCGGGATTCCAGGATTACAAATGAGTCAATCTCGGTATCACGGGATTGGCTTATAATGGCAATTACAAATTTTCTTAGATGTAGTATAGCAGCAGGTTAAATGAGGTAAAGTTTAATTTGTCGTTGGTACTTCAACCGAGATCAATATTATGACTCACTGCACAGGCGTTAATCGGTGGTCCCTTGCAGCAGCGGGGTTTGTTTGAAACATAATAGTGATAGGCCTACGTCTAGTGGCTTCTATTCACACCTAACAACCAAGCGAGACCCTCTCTCCTTCCTCGCCCTGCCCTTTCGTGTCTCTCCTTTGACCTAGATTGCCGTGAGTTGAGCTCATTTCAGATTCCCCGTCTTTAACTGAGCTTAAGTTGCGATCACTCTGAATGACGGCCCGAATTAGGTAAGACGATACGAGGTGACCAATGCACCGACTGACCACAGCGCAAGGAACACAACAAGGTAGCAGGCTAGCCAAGATACACCAGTGAGTGACCATCCTGCAGGCTAGCCTAGCTGCAGTCCTCTGATATATTAATGCAGCAAGAGCTCGTCTGTATGCTGTCTTGGTCTTTCCACCCATAAGTCGGCGCAATTATACACTATTTACATTTGTTGCCAATGTTCGTCCAGCTTAAACAGCTTCATGGTTTTGAGGAGACTAAGATCATTTCAACGTGAAGATGCATGATGAAAAGTCTGCTATTCCAGATCAAAGATCAGGCAGTTCAGTCCACGCACTTTCAAGCTTTAAACTCTGCCTATGAATTCATTCGCTCGATTACAAGCCTACTTTTTGCCTAATGCTGTTGTTGCAATGCCTAATTTATTATGTGTCGCATTGACTTTTAAGCCATTCTAAGCTCAATTCTGAACATTACAGCGGAATTTTGACTGAAAATTGCACACCATGGCAATTGTGTGCCATTGGACGATATTTGGAATTGCGCGCCGCAAGATCGTAAATTTCCGAGGGTCTTAACATAATCAGTTTTGCCCATGACCAGACAACAATGCAGCATTTCAAAATAATTAATTTGACAACACATCCGATAGTATACTGCTGTGCAAGTGCCTTCACATCTAGCTACACTAAGACAAGTACATAATCATACAGTATTTCAGACTGACCCTTTTAACCCATTTGACATTCGGTCCATCATGACTCTGTCTTTCATTTACAGTGTGCAAGTGCGTCTGCACTGTATTTGCTAGACATTTGTTAGGCAGTGTGCTGTTTGTGCAACTTGTGAACACGACACGACGAATATAGTGTGAATTTCTATGTCAACACAACTTTTCCTGCTCAAATGTCGTTTCATTTACCAGATGCAAACTTTTAAAGTTCACATATGTGACCGCCTATATCATAAGTGAGCGCTTGTCTGCAATGCTAATTTACGAGCAACAAGCCAAAAACTTTGAATTTTCACTCCTACTTGCAAATTTCGTTTCAATCAAAATCACGCGTTAAAATATCTCTAGAACATCATAAGTGTAAAATATACACGTTAAATTAATTGTTTCTTGTAGAAAATCGCTAGTTTTAACGCGCATCGCGTAGAACAATATTCGCGTAAACACGATTTAGACCAGTTTTCAAAGGGTAGCATTTAGAGTCGCCTCGTGGGAAACCATAGATGTTATACATGTCTAGAAGGGCAAAGATCTGCTCTACATAAAGAAACAATATGCAGGATTGGAAGAAAATAAATAATCCTAGAACGGATGAATAATTAGGGACCATAAAACAGCTTTCACGTTGCCAAGTGCAACACGTGACCGCTTGCGAACGCGTTTTCTCCAAATGTTGTTTTTGTCACCGCTAAACTTTAAAAGCGCACAACTCCAGTTAGGAACATCATAAATAAATAAATAATATGTCGTTTGAAAGGTAACATATTGGGGAATCTAGTGGGAGAATAAAGTAAATTTTTATTTCTGCCTACAAAAGCCTACTTTAGCCGTGGTGGGTCAAATATGTTTGCATTAAATCCTGTGAGCAATTAAAGCCTGCAACTTATCTTGATTGGACCATTTGATACAAAGGCAGAGCAAAATATGCAAATCAGGCGGACTAACACACGAGGGTGGGACCAACAGAGTAGGGTAGAAAATGCACGAAACCAGGGAAAAGCCCTGAAAATAGTCTAGAATATTTAACCAAGCACATGATGATAGTGATGATATAGAAAAGTAAAATTTGATACATGAAAGCTGGAAAAAGCCAGGATAACTTAGCTAAAAAATATTCCATCTCCCCAATGCGACACTTGCGATATAAAATTTTTGCATAATTTCTCCTACGATTCTACCGTATTTTTGTGGATATAACATGCACTCGTATATGGTGCCGCATGTGCTTATATGACCCACTATATTTAGGGTTTTGAGTAAAACTGAAAATTATATACTCATTCACACCTAATTATAACATACTCCTTAGTCTATGCTGCGCCAGCTCTTTGGAACGGACTCCCAACATACCTCCGCCTGTTCGCTCACCCTCCTATCTCTCCTGCAGTCTCACCTCCAAATTCAACCTCTCCTCCGCTTGCACTCTCCTCTGCTGCATTCCATTCACGACTGAAAACCGAACTCTTCAACCTATCCTATCCAGGTTCCAATCAGGTTCCATCACCCAACCACCACCATCACCCACAACCACCGTAGCACCACGCTGTCTCCTCGGCTTGACCTCCCCGGATTTTGACCTGGCACCGGAACGAAAACGGCAGCTCTGGCTATTGCGGACTTGATTTGATATAGCGCCGGTGAATAAGCTGGTCTCCCTGACGTGGCTTTTGTGGGCGCTGAGAAGTTCTCGAAGATTTACAGATTACAGATACTCACATTATTCTGCATCCACTTTCAAGTTGATAGATGAACGTATGCAGTAATGCTAATGTTTATTTAAATTGTAACATTTCTTACTGAATATGGTCATAGCTTTCTATTATGTGCAAATTAAAATCATCTATTTGATTCAAACAAGTGCTTTTGTAAAGAAAATTGAGATTTGTCTTAAAATGAACTTTTCAATTAAGTTTTCTGTATATTATTTGCTATATACGTGTTATATGGTACATTTAAAACGTAAAAACAACATTGTTCCTACTTTTTTACTGTCAAGATAGGGTCTCCCATGTTATTGGATTTAGTGTAAATTGAACTTGAAAGACAGGCTTCGATATAGGCCGGTTCGATCAAAAACAAAGCTATTTTTTAAAAGAAAGGCTGCATTTTAGCGTATTTAATTATTCACCCATTGTGGCATTATTAGTTTTCATCAATGCAGCTTGTATTGGAGCTAGAATTCTGTCTTCAATCCCACTCCCATATGCCCTCGATAATAATGAGCGTGCGCTAGTATACTATGGGGGGGGGTTAATGACGAGCGTGCGCTTAGTGTAGGAACGGCGTAGCATACTCGTATAATGCATCAACCAACGAGTTAATAGATGAACGTCTCTTGGCAAAGCTTGATGCTTACATTTTTAGCGCAGTCTACTCCTATACTATATTAATAAAGATCACGTGATCGGAAGGCAAGACTAAATATCTACATCTTTTAAGGCGGTTTGTCGTTCTTCGTGAAGCATTGAAAAATTACGCCTGGGTATAAACCCGGGTGAAGTTGGGTACGAACGCTAGTTGGTTAACAAATACCAATTACTGTGATGTTGATGTTTGTAATGAACTAGACTTTAAGTAGTTTGAAGAGACATTCGTCGCGTGTGGTTGGTGGATTGAAGCACCGCTGGTGAGTAATGGTTGAGGTCATGTCAATGTCACACGTCGTTCACCCTCCGCTGAGTCGTAGGCGCCAGCTAAAGCTTTGTGTTCCTGTCTCTAACCAACCAAGTCGTCGATCCCTGCGCTCTGCAACTCGTGGGGACTTGATAGTTCCACGCTTGCATACATCGGTGCGAGCCCACCATGCTTTCTCATGTATTGGACCTTCATACTGGTCTTCCATTAACAATTTGCAATACTGCACTGGATATATCTCATGAAACATTCTAAAGTCACTGAGGTCGCACTTGTTTAAGAACTGTCGCGTAGCTACGTTCAGTGCCTTCATGGCCACTATATAAATGTTCATATGCATGCAAACATACATACATACAAAGACGGTGTACAGGTTCGTGTTGACAAATTGTTCGTGAGAAGAAAGATGGATCGGGTGCTGTCATGGTGACTTGCACGCGGAAAGCCATCTAAATGCACAAAATTCTTGACATTATTGATGAATCGGTCCGGCACACAAACATGCGTAGTCTTGACACGGACCTCATTCATTCATTCATTCATTGTGGTATCTATATAGCGCCCCTTCAAGGTTACTACGGTACTCGGGAGCGCTCCTGACCAAACCTTGGCTGAAAAGTAGTTTTTAGATTCTGATATGTGCCTGTGTAGTTGTTGCTTTTTAAGACCAGACCCTAAAGGTTGAAAGGGATGGAAGTGCAAGCAAACGCAGACGCAAAACCTTCTGATGACCTAGTCAGCTTTTCATAACAAGTTACTTGACAATTTAGCAAGCATTTCAATCATAGGGTTACCATACGTCCGAGTTTCCCCGGACATGTCCTCTTTTTAGGCCCCTGTCCGGGTGGCTTTCCCAGAATATGGCTTTTGTCCAGGTTTTCCCCGTCCGTCCCCAATCGATCGATATTACTTACTTTCCCGTGTTATACTATTCCGTTCTGTGAACTAAACACGTGTTCGAGCAATATTTTAGTTCAATGATATGGTTACATTTATACTTCCGGTTCTTGAAGCGGTTTTTGTAAACCAAACGCCAAAATTTAGCGCGAGTTACATACTGATAATTGTAAATAAAATGAGTACATGGTAATTTTTCAAAGCGCCCAAATAAATTAAATAAAAAATGCTGAAACGTAAGGGAATATTTACAGACTCGATGAAAGCCCAATACAAGGTTTTCGTGCAGGTCGTTATGGCTGGGAAGCTGAGTGCTTGACATGCGGCAGCGGAACTTATATCCAAGTTGCAATGAGGTGCACTGGATTTAAAAGCGTACGTCTATATGCCGCAGCATGTTAAGTGTTCGGGGAACTTCATATACCAACGTGACCAAATTTTTCGTAACACGGGTTCGAAATGCGGCGAATCTGTCACTGTTTTGTTTCTGTGTGCAGTCAGTGACAGTAGGCTATATGTAGCCTAATGTGTACTGAATTGAAGTAGCCCAAGTGAACACTCACTCAATAAAGTTTAAGTTGAAGCCATCTACAATAAGAACAATATTTTGTGTAGTTTAACGTTACTTTTATTTGTACCACGCATATCATTGGCGTAGCATTAGACCAATGCCTACTGCATTTGGAGGCTAGGAGCCGGCTATGGGATGGTAACCGGATGAACATTTTGTGTGTTCTCTTTTTCATCTGAGCACTTATGGTAACCCTATTCAATCATAGTCCAGATGCATAACTTGCAGGAGAAAGGCAAAAGCATTAGCCATCTACCACCTTGGCAGTTTGCATGGTGGCAGAGTGCTAATGCATTTGCCTTCGACAGAGGGGTAAAGAGCAGAAACAGTTGGCCGCTGCTGCTGATGAACTATTCGCTGGCATCTTCATGCTCTAAAAATATTGCTGACCATCTGTATGGTACATTGTGTGTTACCTGCGAGATTTTCTAACAGATACTGTGGTGCTGAAATGCATGAAGAGTTGATTATATTTATTTTGCTCCGAATCATTCATTGTCTCTAAGAATTCTTCGTCGAAAGCTTTTTAATCGGCTTACATTTGAGTTACATGGAAAATCGCTGCTAACTGAAAATATCAAAAACGTTAAAAATACAGTTTAGATACATGACATGTTTTAAGGAACTGGATCAAGTGAGTTTGCATTTGTATGGATATGGTACAGACTGCAAGCTTGCGTCTTTAAGGAGCAGTTGATGTAGCAACATCAGATGTTGTTTGCTCTTTGCATTTTTTTAAAGCAAAACTTCATGTGGAAGGGAATCTGTGTCTGTCTGGATATTGCACAGACAGCAAGCTTGCACCTTTAGGCTGATCTGTTATGTAAAGAAGGCATGACAACTTTCAGGGAATTAATTATGCATGTGGATTGAGGTTAACCTTAACAAAATGATCAAATACATCGGGTAATTTGTAATTCTCTAAATATTGGTCATCAGGCATTAGAGATATAAGAAAAACAGTTCGGCTTACTTTTTTATTGAACCACGGTGTATAATTGCACATTCAAGAGTTATGTTTTGTGATGCTTTCTAATAAGGTTGTGTTATGTTTTATGTTGAATTTGTGATCCTATCTAGTCAGATATACAGAAAATGTGCTGTAGTGAAGCATTTTAACGAAAATTGCTGGTTTAGTGTTGTTTTATATTTGTTATATCTGTAAAAGGGGCAAAATGTTGGTTAGCATCTTTTTTATTTCAGTCGATGGTCAAATTCATGCAGGGATAAAAAATTGTTTGAATCATTCCTGAAGAACTTTTGAGGATGGTCTAGCTCTATTGAATTGCTGTTTTATCTGCTTATGGAGGTCCTGTAGCAAAGGACTATTCTATACACTTGTAATGTGACGCTGTGAGCCTTTGTGTAGTGGCTTTGTAGCACACAGTATATGTATACACATACTTACCTGGAATTTGTATCTGGCAAGCGGCAAATAAAAAGTGAGGTGTGTGGTATGAATGTTATTGCTTTCAATGGGATATTTGTCATCGCTTTCAATGAGCTGATTGCTGTTTTTGTCTGTTGCAGAGGATTTTGAGAAGAAGAAGAAAGAAGGAGGAGGAGGAGGAGACTCGGCAATGGTTGAGGACTTACTGAAATCGAAAAAGAAGCGAAAAGTAGTGAGGGTGCAGGAACAGCTGGACCAGTGCTCGGAGCCCCTCATTGGTGTGTCAAACTTGCTTAAATAGTCTTTAATGTTCTTTTAGGAGTTCTTCAATGAGCAGTTCATGAATGTCCTTATTCATCCATTCATTTACTCAAGTATTCAGGTAAATTATGTGTTGAAGTTAGCTGTAATTATGAGTCGTTCAATGTCAAATCTGCACAGTGGACATGACCATTTCCAATTTTGCTGAAAGTTGATGCAGTTATTTATTGTGATCAGAAATTCATGTTGGAGGACAAGTCTTGAAGTTTGATCTAAGCACATAATTGTATTGTATAAAAACATTTATAAAGCATCTCTACTAGGCTGAATTGTTCAGAGGTGCTCCCAGTGCTCAAGACCACAAGAGAAGAAATAGGTTTTGAGAAGAGAAAATGAGGAGGAAAAATTACCAGTCAGAAGTTGAGATCGAGTAGAAGGAGACAGCGTATTCCAAAGAGAGGGACCAATTGATGTAAAGGAACGGGACTGAGCCATAGCCGTTCTAGTAGGAGGTACTAGAAGACCAAATCTGTTTAAAGAGCGGAGTGGAATAATGTGCATGCAGGGTGAACTGTATCTCAGGTTCTTTAGCACTTCCTCAATTTTATGCAATGTGAAAACCTTTGAAAGCAATCTAAGCACAGTAAATGGAAGTAATTGATTGGAACAGAAATGTGTAGTGTACGCTATCATTTTATGCTATCTCGCTGCGTCACTTGCTAGGTGGCAATAAACAGTTATGTACCTTGAGGGGAGTGGCAGGGGAATGAGGAAGGTCTGGGAGTAGGAGGGATGGATGGAGAAAGAGAGGATGGGAAGGGAAAGGGCAGACCTGTGGAGAGTACAGAGAAAGGGATGGATGGTTTTATGTGGCAACGAGCTCGCTAAACTTTACCACCTTAGTTAGGACAGGTAGACATCTAATCCTTAATATTTGCGTGACATCTAGTCCTTAATATTTACGTGACATCTGGTCCTTAATATTTATGTGGCATCTAGTCCTTAATATTTACGTGACATCTAGTCCTTAATACAGTGCTGTCCAACGGGCCGCATGCGGCCCGCCGAGTGATTTCAAGTGGCCCGCCAGAGCATTCTAAATTCTTCCACAGTGTGTAAAATAAAGCAAAGAACAGTCTAGTAAAATTTAATTTTTAGTGATATTCTAATGTTTTCTAGGGTTTGAAAAGCCACCTGAAAAACCAACTCGACAACTAATATCTTCTTTCTATCTCGTGATTAGGCAGCCGTAGTCTATCAAAAGACTGACAAATGACTTTTTGTTTTGAAATAGTTTTTTATCCCTGTAGGCCTACTCAACTAAACTGACATCGCATAGCGTTCACTTCTAGTCAGCGCTGGCTCGCTTGGCTACATCGGTAAGACCGCTGGCCGCGCGTCTGTGCGCGACTTTGTGAAAGAGAGCGTGCGGGCCGCGGTTCGCTATCCGAGGGTGGCGATTTCAGAGATTCAAAAATCTCGGGCTAGCACGGTCCGTCCTCACCTTGTCACCGTGTGCCATCAGTTCAGTGAACTCTAGCGACCGTCATGACCAACCTTCTCCACTCCATTCTGTTCTGCGTCTTCTCCATCAGTTCTTCAAGATTCATCATTGTCCTCCTTTGTACATCCTCCATCCATCTGGTCACGGTCCGTCCATGGGGACCTAAATGGCGTGGAGACACTAATCATCTTTGAAATGGCAGTGTCATTAAACATGTAACAACTTCTAGTCAGTTTCTGCAATGTGTACTGTAGCCTACAGCGTTTCAGCACGTCGACTGTATGTAGGCTAGCTGCAACAATTCCTTTCCAATTGGAGTCCTGAGGTTTGAAGGGAAACTATCGATAAGAGTCATGGACAGAACCGATGAATGCATGGCGATGTCTTTGGATCATTCACAGCCGACGACTATGACTGTTCCTTAGACCGAATTGACGCTGGCTTCGGCTCAGCCACAGGGTTGATATGAACCAGAAAGTGGCAAAAACCATAACTGGGAGACGAAATGAAGAGTCGACTTTGCCAGACCGCTGCTGCCAGGCTGGGTGACAAACTTAAAATCCAGCTGAGCGCACCTAACAATTTTGGTGCTGATCTATAATCAAGCATCGTTAGGCCATTCATGATAATATCCACTGTTCATTTATTCATTACACTAATTCCATAAAACAGTAAAAAAAAATTACCAGTAAATTTGTGGCAGTTGCTTTTGATCTATAGTTATTGCGGCCCTCGGCTTCATGAATATTGTCTATGCGGCCCACGGGGCCAAAAAGGTTGGACAGCACTGCCTTAATATTTACTTGCCGAAATAATGCTGAGCACATTAAGTAAGGTATCACTAAACTGTTTAGCTAAGATTATGATTTATCTATTATGCTAGAAAAATGTAATTGAGTGAATATGGTTTTGGTCATTGTTACACTTTTGCATGGTGTGCTGTTTGATTTTAGGCCTCGACTACATGACTGAGTTTCAGGTGGAGGACAGCGCAATTGAGCCACGTTACATCTGTGACTTGTGTCAGTGCAAGATGGATATGCGACAGATCATTGCTCACGTGACAGGAATCAAACATCGCCAGAAATACTTTGTGAGTAATTATTAGTTTAGTCAATTGAATTACGACAGTTCTGCCATTGCTGTTCTCTGGTCTGTGGCCTTGGATTTTGCAGCATGATGGCATTTCGGGTGGCAAGTGCTGTTTGTGATAGTGATGGAACTACTTCATATCGCATTTTGCGTTTCAATATTCATATGGTGTTGGCTTAAAATGATATTGAAGTGATGTTAATATCATATCATGACATAGGCGCCCTTGTAGCGGTATGGCCATGTTACGGCGCCATATAAATTGTCGTTATTATTATTATTATTATTAGCATGTACATGTGTAGGTGCGTATGCAGTGCCTTTTAAAACCATGGAAATACCTAACTACAGTCTGATATTTAAGGATATAGCAAAGATATATATGAATATATATATATAATATATATATATATAATATATATATATGCCAATTTAATGTAAATAGCTTATTTTAAATAATCCAGTTACAGGCAGCAGGGAAAAGTTAGTATACTTCTGATAACAGTTGAATTAATTTCCATTTTTGAATCTGATCATTTTCTAGCTCATGAAATGATTCACTCTGTAAAGAACACTGATCTTAGACTCGCAATTCAGTCCAAACTTTGAAAATGGTGCTGATTATTATGATAGAGATACATACTTTGTAAAAAATGATCCACCCATCACAAATTTATGTGGCACCTCTTTACTTGTAATGTTTTAGAGGTGCTTCTGACATGACAACAGCTTTGCTTACACTTATATTCTCATACCTTCATATGGCAAAGTTAGTGTACTTCTGGTCAGATTCATATTCACTTCATAGATTCACCAAGTTGTTGACTTGTTTTGACTCTTGTTCATGGGACAAGTATGTTTTTCATATCCCAAGTGGCCTCACACCGCTATAAATTCTAGTTGTCAGAATAATATATAATTAAAAAAATTTGACTTGATCTGTATCAATTAATTTAATTGGTTTGATTTATTGCAGTCTGATATTTTATGGGGTGTGAACGTTTGCAGAAATCTCTTCATTGCGTTTCTGCCTGTTTTCCTGTCTTTTGAATGCACTTTTGTTTCTTCAGTGCTTATGATTTTGTAGAAGTACCACTCAATTCGGGAGTATAATATTTTGTGGGACATTCGACGGAAGTCGGAGAAGGTGAAAGCAGCAACTAAGTTTGCAGAGGAGACTGAAGCACGAGAAGGAAGGCACAAGATGAGACTGAAGATCCAGTTAAAGGCTTTTGAAGGCTAGTATTCATACAATCATCTTCCTTTATGCATGCCTCGTGTGTCATAAAAACAATACTTAACCATTGTTTAGTGCTTGCTCAGAGTCACTCAAAAGCACTAGCCACAAATACTACATGACATTGGGAACATCACGAATATATCTACCATATTATATATATAGCACCTCTTCTCTTGCAACTCATTAGAGCTGCTTTTGACATGACAACATGTAGCTGCAGTTGATCAGAATGGTTTTCAAAAATGGCAAAGCGGTCAGGAGCCAACGCGTGTCATGGATTGTTTGACAAACTGTTTCCGAATGACGGACCAACGAAGTATTGTGATGAAGATTGATCCACCTGTGTGACTGAGATGGTCAGTTGATTAAGGTTGCATGTTTCCTCATGTCATCTCACTCTCAGACATTGGCTTCAATTTACTTACCAAAATCCTGTAACCTGTGAGCTTTTCATTGCTCTACTTGACAAAGAACGACCTTCCTACACTTAGACGTACATGTTCGGTCACAAATACAGGTGTGCATTTGAAATAAAATAGCTTTGTAAAAGAAGCAGAATAGATGCTTTACTAAATTTGTAGTAGATGGTGAATCCAAGATTAGCTCGAGTTTTGTTTTGAGCCGATGTGGTTAAACTGATTCACAATTTGTGTGAGCTGCAGAGCTGTTGATATATTGTGATAGCCATGATATGGCTCTGTGAGATATTCAGTACGGATGTAATGCAAACTCTTTGCTTAATTTTGGTTATCTTTCTATTTTGATAAACTCTTGCCACTTCTGCTTTGGGTTTGTAATCTTATGGAATGTTAGAGTTTACTTTTTCAGTTGTTGATTAAATGCATGTGCTGGTGTAGACTATAATAGTGATTTTTAGTATAATCTTAACTTTCTACCACATTGATCATTCTTATAGCCAATTATTATTTTACACATAGATCATTATTTTCATTTAGCAGCCTATTTACAGTGCAGTGTCCAAGAGAACTTGGTGTGAATATCTTGCTTGTTTCAAATCTCTGATATATTGAACTGTTGATGATAGTCCTTGAACTTTGATGTACATTTTACTATATTACATATTAATTCATAAAGCCTGATGGATCAAGAATGCAGAATTGAGCATGATTTGCTAAGAACTAAGGAATTGTGTAAAATTGTTTCTGTGAGATTTCAAGTACTGTTAAACCTGGAAGACGGTGGTTTTCAGTAAAGGTTTGCCTTTGCAGACGTATTTGCTATAAGCTGTGTGCATTAATAATATTGCTGTTACAGCTGAAGATGATAAATCAAAAGATGATGACGAATGGCTGGAGGTGGATGATGCGCATTCAAGACCAAAGTCTTGTAAGTTGCTCCGCTGCCTTTTCATCTACTTGCATCTATGCTTATTTTGACATTTTATTTCTTTTCTGCTTGAATAGACAATTGACTGTTTGACAACATTTTTCTGGGCTAGTAACTGACATTAGAATCAGTTATGATATTCCAACAGCTTGAGGGAGAACTACCCAAGAACCAAATGAATGTAGGGCTAAAGCAACGATGAAGTGGCTGAGGATATCTGGAATGCCCTCTTAGGTGTTGGTGAAGAATGTATTCTCATCATCACTTCAACACAGAAGTCACCAGAATCAATCAATTACTTTTACTTATATTCTCATTATCAAACTGACAGGTCACAGCTTGTAACAAATATATTCTGCAGAAATAATGTAGCAGCAATTGTCTCAGCTCTGTCAGTTGGTTACTTAATGCATTGAGATTACAAAATTTACCACAGTTTTGTGTTATTGCTCGGTGGGTTGAGAGGAGAGAATGAGGTGCAATGTAAGCTGAGGTATGATTGATGATGTACAGGGTGGGCCAAAAAAGTAATCCCCTACTGCTTTTTGTCAATATCTTGACCAATAATAGGAATTTGATGATGTATAGCTTGAAGACAATGATGTATCTGGTAGTGACAATCATCAGCAACATAGACATGAAGAAGCATCTCACTGTGATTAGAAAAAGTTCTGTTAATTGATGTTGACTTTACATTGTTTACAGCTCTTCCCGGTCTGGGAGGATTCAATGAAAGAAGCGCACTATACAAGGACGTGTCGGAGTATGAAGAGGAGGATGATGGTGAAAGAGACGAAGGTCCAGTCCTTGATGTAGATGCTCTGAGGAGGATCAATCCTCCTGCACCTCTCGGTCCAAACAGAGGCAGAGGTACCAACATGTACCAGGCACCGCCTCCTACTCGATTCAGACCTGGTGCTCCCATCTTGAGACCACCTGGTCCTCCACCACGTGGCCAACGACCACTTGGCCCACCGCGCTCCTTGTTTCCTCCCCGGGAAGTTGGTCCTCGTTTCCCTCCGGCCAGGGGTTATCCTCCTGAGCGGCGACGCGCCCCAATGGTTCCAACTGACCCATACTACCAACAACGCTATCCGGGCTACAACAATAGGTATGACCATTACTATCCGAATCCCACTAGCACCAGCACCAGTGGCAGCAGCCTAGAGTCGAGAGCAGTCATCAACTATGACCATCAGTCACTTACAACAGATGGTGATGATTATGCAGCCACCTCAAGTGCTACAGGGAGTTCTGAAGCCAGACACGACGTGTCTGATCATTACGGCAAAAGACAAGCTGGTTACGAAGAGGAAAGGAGGGTTTCTGTGGAACACCAGTCTGATCATTATGGCAAAAGACCAGCTGTTTACAAAGAGGAAAGGAGGGTTTCTGTGGGACATGAGCCTGATCATTACGGCAAAAGACCAGCTGTTTACGAAGAAGAAAGGAGGGTTTCTGTGGAGCGGAGCCGGAATCCACCAGCGGGCGATGGAGATTCAGACATAGCCAGCCTCAACATCGACTTGGTTAAAGCAGCAATTGTAAGTCATCTCTTGTAATTTGGATAGCTCTTCTTTTGTCTCAGAATGATACATGGTTCACTGAATGTTCATCATCATCATTATGGCCCTGGCGAAGCTTCCGCCCGCATCAGCCGCTCCTTTATGGATAGCCTCCAGTCGTCCCTGTCCTGTGCTCTCCGTGCCGCCTCTCCCACAGTTAGTCCCATCCTCAGGCAGTCCTCTTCTGCTACATCCATCCATCGCTTTTTGGGTCTGCCTCTTCTCCTCTTCCCATGCACATATCCCTGTAGTGCCACCTTTGGGTATCTTCCACCTTGCATTCTGACGTCATGTCCGAAGTACCGCATTCTTCTGATCTGAATCCTGTCCACAATGTCTCGTTGTGGACAGGATTCAGATCAGAAGAATGCGGTTCACTGAATGTTATAGTTTTTCATTGCTGCTTTTGACATTCTAGCCATGGCTTGTTTCATGGATCTTGTGGGATATCACTGTGAAGTTTGAGCTGTGATTTTAGAATTTTTCTTTGTAAAAATGTGATTCCGTTTCTTTTGCAAGTTTGATTACAATTCATTATTGTAAAACTCATGAAGTTTGAGCCAAAGTTAAACAGAAAGTGTTGGTGCTTTGATTATAGTTTTAATTGATTGAGTATGAAATGTCTTCTTGCAGGCTCAATGTAACATTGACACAGAAGCTGACGCCGAAATTGCTCTACAGATTTCCAACTCTTTGACGCAGGCTCTGCTGGAATATCGTCTAAACAGCCTTGCCAAAGCGGTAAGGTCCTTCAAGTTCAGTATACAATTGTTGCATGACGCCCATTTGATAGTTAGGTGTTTTTTGTTCCTCCTAGATTGGAAGAAAGGGTACACACCTGCCATTGTCCAACCTGAATTTTTTTATGAGCTGGTACATTGGTCAAAATGTTTTAGCTCTGGCATTGTTAACATTAACAGAAAAGTGAGCCACATGTATTCGATGTCTCGTCCCAAGGAATGTAATCGACTGCTTATTTTTTAGTCGATCAAATTCACTTCTTTCCTTCATAAAGTGGCTCAAAACTATTTGTTTTTGACTTTCAAACACTTTGTTATCTAACCACAACTTCTGACAACTGGAGACCATACATCAACTTTTATTTTCTGGCACAGACAGTCACACTAACCAACATTTTCATCCCTCAAACACATACATATTACACAGTCTAGCAAGTGCCTAATACGTATTTACTAAGTTTTATGCATTGTTGATGCTTGACAGGTATGCCTATGATCAGAACACAAATGCTATTTGAAACTGTGGGTTGGGAGTCCTAGGGTTAAAGTACATTGTTTTAATAATTTGCAATAATTGCAGATTCTGTACCTATATAAGAAGAAAGCTGTTTTACTCTGCCAAAGCTGAACTTCTGTGTTAAAGTGATCCTGTTGTCATAAGATGATTTCTTGCAACTGGAAAACACGAGGCTGTGACTTTGTGTGAATTTTCTGTGAAGGTTAATCATGCACAACTTCACAATACAGTGCATGCTATAAAATGTTGTTTCTATTGCGCTTTGGAGAAACTTCTGAGATGTGTTCTGCAGATATTTAAATAGTGATCTTACTAACATATTTTTATTGTATTAATGTTTATTTATATGCTACACAACTTCTGGTTATGTTAAACAGGGGACAAGTGATGCAGCCCTTGAAAATCACCTCAAGAACCTTAGACAGCAGAATGCCGAGCACCTAACAACCGGTCATCACCCAGAAACTTCAAACCTCATGTACAGTGCTCTGCGGGCAACAAGGGCCCTGGCATCGAAACTTCCGAGTGGGGATCAAGATACTATCAAGCAGGCCATGTCTGTTCTCGACGCAGTTAATCTCCAGCTGTATGGAATGCTGGACAAAGGTGGTGACAGTGCCAACAAGTCTGAAGACTCACAGAGGAGACAGGAGACGGCTGTTAGTCAGGTAGAGCCGCAGATGTCAAGGGAGGTACAGCCGCAGATGTCCAGGGAGATACGTCCTGACCGGAGCGGACGTATCACTGGCTATGAACAGAGGGACGAGGAATCACCTGACGAATATAGGCAGATGGGGAGCGTGACAAACATTCGACCTCCGTCAAAGCGCTTCCGATTCGGCCTCTGAACAGCGATGCGTGAACTGGTTAATGACAGGGACTCGAGAGAGAGAGATGAACCGTCTTTGATGTCATGACCGACTCTTTTGGGAAGAATTGCAGATTTCTTTCTTTGTTCACTCTGAATATTCTCCACTGCATTGCATTCTGAGCTTAGAATGTAGCCAATTAAATTTATTGATAATTGAAGTATTTTTTTAGCATTAGCTTAGCCAATGTTAGTCTGTTGAAAATGGTGCAAGCGTCCATGCTCCCTTCATTCTTTGTTCTTTTCTTTTATTCATCCTTTTGCGATGTGCTTTCATACCCTGCTTTTCCTCCCACCCTACTTCATGTGATGTTTTAAACATCCTTGTCTTTGACACACAACCTACTAGGATACTGTATGCTAATCTGTAGGTTACATGCTAATTGCAGTAAGTGACTTGTTTCTGTGCTTAAGGCATCATGCAATGGTAAACCAAAACAAAAACTGTACCTAAGGTAGGGTAAGTATAGCCTTTATTACTCCATTTGCAAATGCACAATGGGACATCAAATAGGATTGCAGAATAAAACACAGAAGTACTAATAAAGTGTAGTGATAATAATCTAATAAAGCAGCGATAGCAGCCATACATAGGCGCTATCCGTCAAGTTGGGATATCTGGAAGATCAAGTGCCTGTAAGTCCAAGGGTAACCTATGGAGGATAAATCGAACCAAGCATGTCGGTCAATATAGGGATGTTTGACTTCACCTAGAGTACTAGTTTTGAAGTATTATTTGTGCATAAACATTTATTTGTACGGTATGTAGAATGTCAGAAACAAACTGACCTGGTCTAAGTTTATATCCCCAGCTGGGCTACGAACCATGTTGCAGATTTTTATTGAAAATGCAGACATAAATGGTAATCTATGCTTAACTCTTTGTGAGGTGCAGTGGTGTAGTGGTGGCGTCGTTGCCTTGTAGCCGGAAGGTTCGAATCCACCTCGCCGCGTAAGGACCTTGGGCAAGTTCTTCACTCACAATTGCTCAGCGCTTCGGCGTGAAACTCCGATGCAGTGTCCGCTCTGCATACGGGAGCGCCTCTGAGTAGAGAGCGTGAAGGGGCGCTATAACAAGTGCACATACAAACTCTAGGTTTCAATGGGTTAAACTGATCCTCGCACGAATGTTTAAATAAAGACTTTGAAGTATAAAGTGTTTGAGTTTAGTCTAACTGTTGATCTTCTTTCATGGAGAGTTTTGCACTCCAGCATGAATATAGCTATTCGCCAATTTGATCGTGTTTGGAAAATTGCTGCTATTTGTATTTTAAAGCATTATTTGCGAGTTACCCCGGTAACCCTTGGGAGTTGTTAGTCAAATTGTTGGAGGTCTACTTTTGACTTCATGAAATTTTAAAATCCTCAGGATCGAGGCTTGAATGATCCAGGCGTGTGCTGCAAACTGTTATCGGTAGTCAGTGCAGCAAGACGGTTTTTAGATCTACAGAACTGTATTGAGTGCACAGTTATACTGAATTCTGCTCAAGAAGCATTTCTATTCAGCGGCATCTTTAATTATTCATTATTCACTGTTTTGTCGCAACCTAACGTTTGTTTAGAAACTCATGAGGGCTCTGCCTAGGGACCCAGAATTTCTGTTGGTAGGCCTGACTGGGATGGGTTGGTACTTGGTAAGGGTTGACATCAATCCTCCTCAGACTAATCTTTGTTATTCATTGTTGGTGCATTAGCCATTGATTTGAGTGTTGAACTTCTAAACCATTCTGTCTGATCCAATGTGAACACAACCATGTGTTGTGAATTCTCCAAACTTTAATTATATCAACATAAAATTTAGCTTTTAGGATGTTAGCTTGCAAATGCATCGGAAATTTTTTTCGTCCTCGGGTCTGGTCGGCTAATGTTTACTGCAGTTTGGGAGTATTTATAAAGGATGTCCACATTTCAATGTGGACAAGGAAGGTTGGGTTATGGCTAGTGTGGTGTCCACGCTTAAATGTTGTACATACCTCTTTAAGTTCAGCCTGTACCGTGTTAGAACCTGTGCTACATACAGCAATTATAGCTAGCAACTTCACTTGGATCATTCATTCATTTAAGATCATTATATAGCACCACTTCAAGATTATTTAGCCGGCATTGCCATGGGCGCTGACTGACTCTGCGAGGCCTGTGAGTGCCCAGCACCGCCAGAAATTGACCATGCGAGGCCCACCCAGGGGCGGATCCAGGGGCCAATCCGGCCCTGGCCCCCATTTAAAAAGTGCATGGGACATGTCCCCCCCCATTTGGTTTCAACAAGTCATTAATTCAATGCAGTGGGAGAGAAAAGCAGGATACTGGAGAGAACATTAGCCTACTCCGACCAGGATAACTGATGACTAAAAAAATGTCAACTATTTTGGCGGCTAAAACGGTATCTTTTTTCTTGGAAATTGGACGGATGAAAAAAGGTCATAAGATTTTTCGTCGACCAAGATGAAATTTTTCCTCTGTCCCAAGACCGAAATTTTTGGTCCCCCCTTCGAACATTTCTGTATCTGCCCTTGAGCCCACCTATGCATGGGCACCACCAGAAATCAACCAGTAAGATATGCTTTTTAAGAGATTATTTCTCTGTTGGCATTTCTTATCTTTGAAAATCATTCTGTCTTTTATATATTTTTCAAAATCTCAGTCTACTATTACTCAAGTTTTGCCCCATCCGGTAGTCTGAACTTCATTGGTCCTTAGTCGATCAGCGAATAAGCTATGAGGAAACACCGAAATCCTGCTTATTTGATCCGCTTCCGTCAATTTTTTTTATTACGGACGAAGGCGTCGATTTGAATGACATTGATTCCTTTTCTTGCACATGTTCAATTAGGCTATGCTCCTCACTGCGAGAGTCACCTCCCAGCATCACAAAAGTGGGATAGCCTATTGTTTTGTCTACGTTATCAAATCAACCTTGACTGAATTGTCAAACTAAGTGAAAGACTACAAGGTGGGCCAAAAAGACCCTCCCCTTCGATTTTTTGCCAATATCTTGACCAAAAGTAGGAATTCCGAAATGAAATTTTACAGGTTTATAGACAATTTATATTTAGGCCTACGCATCATGGCCAGATTTCATCAAAATATCTCAAACAGAAAAGTTATATAACTTTTAGTTACCACCGCTTTTGACGATTCAAAGACGTAACGCAGCAAAAGTAGCAAAAACACGATTTTATTAAGTCTCAAGTAATCAAATAGCCTTGATATTGATAGATGATCATTATTATTACTATTTTAAAAAGAAACGGTACAAGCGTAGCTGCACATCACTGTGAAGTCACTTAAGCAAGATGACAATCACGTTGGCAAATTAGGAATCAGTCAGCTCAATAATTTTGCTATTAAAACAATAAAATTAAAATGTCTAAAAAATGAAAACGGTCAAAGTGTCAATGACAGACAAAATGTGTAGGCCTATTCAGACACCTCTTGAGCAAGATCCTGGAAATATAAGACTGAGAAACGTTTACTCTGATAAAGCTGTGAGAGCACAAAAATTAAGAGTTAAGCTGAGAGTTAAGAGATTTGCCGTGAAATGAAAGGAGATCGGTTCAATGTTGATCGTTATGGTTTCATTGAGAAAGTCAATGGTCCCAAGTCTCTGGATTTGAACCGGATGGATTGATAATCAATTGCGGAGAGTTATGCTGATTGCTGGAGAAATAGGCTATTACAATCTGCAACCAACACCTAGAGTGGTAAGAGAATTGATGAGCGCGTTGGAGTTAATATGGGAAGATTTGCCTTTGAAATGCGTCAAGAACTTTGCAAAGAGACTCAAAAAGAAGTTTTGGCACTGGTCGTGGGCACATTGAACCAGTGCTAAAAGCACTGAATGAGTGTGCAAAAATAAGTGCCTGGACGCCCCTTATCTTTCCAAAAGAAGTGCCTGGACGCCCCTTACCTTTCCAGTCATTGCTGGCCAATAAGTGGCTGGACGGCGTCCAGATTTTAAAATTGTATTGTATTGTATTGTATAAAAACATTTATAAAGCGCCTCTACTAGGGTGAACCGTTCAGAGGCGCTCCCAGTGCGCAAGGCCACGATCGAGAGAAAAAATAGGTTTTAAGAAAAGAAAATGAGGAGGGATTACCTGTCAGAAGTTGAGATCGAATAGAAGGAGAGAGCGTATTCCAAAGAGAGGGGCCAATTGATGTAAAGGAACGGGACTGAGCCAAAATAAGTGCATGGACGCCGTCCATGACCGTCCAGCCACACTTTAAGCCCTGCATTGAACACAAGTTGTGAAGTCAAGTTCATTTCACAACAGTTATAATCATTACGCAATGTCGCTTTCTTACTTGCATCTGCATGAAGATTGTATTTTCGTTCCGCTTCCTGTCTTTGTGATTCACAGTCTTTGGTCGTCGTTGGAGTCTTTCGTAAGGATCAAGATGGCGGACAAGACTGAAAATGAGGAGGCGACGATCGCGAAAGATCTTGTGGTCACCAAGTATAAAATGGCTGCTGAGATTGCTAACGGTAAACTCTAATAACTGTCTCTGCTGCATAGGTTTTCGGGGATAATGCGATGGGCGCCTACTGATTGATGAGATCTTGAAATGCTGGTCGCCAATCCGCACGCGCATTTCACTACGCTTGTGCAAGGCAGCGTGCACCGCGCGAAGCATGGCCACAGCGATGACCAGCTACAGAAATGAAGTATAGCCCACTTGTTTTGAAAACTAATCCCTGCAATTGTTTTCTGATGTTATTCGAAATTACTGGTTGAAAACAAATCATTGCCTTTGTTTACCGGTGTTATTTGAAATTACTGGTTAGAATTGACATATGATGACATATGTTGGGCGCATATATTTGTAGAGGTGTCAGTTGTGTGGTAAAATGTGGGTCGGGATACCCGAATGAAAGCCAGATACTCGTCGCTTCGGCTTACCCATTTAGAAAATGAATCAATCGTACATAGGACCTAATGTGAGTCGTTGTAGACATGTAGGTCTAATTTTAAGTGTAACACTCTGAGCGCTGTTAAACAGACCATGGATGTTATCTTTTAGACCACAAATATTGCACCACGACATTTATTTTAAATCTTAAAAGTTGCAGAAAGTTCGCTTCATTGTCTGCCTAATTGATTGCAGCCCATCATTACCTATGCCCCATTTGTTTTATGTGAATTATAATAGGAAGAAAGACTTAGTTATTTAAGCAAGTTATATGTATATTTAGTGATTCACTATCAATGTTGTGAGTTATTGATATATGTGCCCACGACCCGAATCACTCAATTGTAATTAATGCGATTATGAGTTACAAAGTTTGGTTAGCAACTTTATTGTTTGTTAAGTATCAAGTCAAGCAGCAATCCTTATGATCTTGGAAAGGAATCAACCCAAATTTCTGAAAATACACAAAAGACCGATTTCCCAAAAACAATTTTATAATAGAAGCTGGCCAAACTCCCGAAAACTGTTAAAAAGTAAATTGAATTGTTGGCATAATGGACATATTAAGTGTTGTTTGTTACACGGTTTATTGTCTCAAAATCATTAATTTTTGTGAAAATAGATTTCAGGGATGTGGCCAAAATTCGTTTCTGGGATATGGATTTTGGACCACACCCCTTGGAAATCGTTTCCCAAGTACCGGGTGCAACTGAGAATTTTTCATTGCAGTTGTATTGTATTACACCTTTAAAAATCTAGGAGGTGTTAAATTGTTGCCAAGCGATTTTATATTGAACATAAAACTTCAAATGCATCTACTGACTAAAACTGTCATGGGATTGTTTCTTGTTACCAACATGTACCAAACAAAATATAGAAATGTTTATCAATCATTTACTTTCATCGCTTACACATGTCTGTCAGTATTCATGCAGTCATTCATTCCGGAAATTGTACATGGAACCCCTTCAGAGTCTGCTCGGAAGTGTTGCCAGCCCAGCCATGGCTAAAGAGAAAGGTCTTCAGCAGCTGAATGAAAGTGCAGACCATTCCAAGTAAACTGAGAAGGTTTGATGCTGTCTAACCCGAGGAGCGAGCCCAAGAAACCAGGAGTGAGCCCTTAGTCAAAGAGCGCAGAGCTCGATATGAGACTAGGTCAAGCTTTTGAACATATGAATCTTAGAAACAATGTTTGTGACAAAGTTGCATCTGCGTCAGCTTGTCGATTCGAATAATCAAATTGAGTTTAATTTAGTTATATGAATGGCATTGAATG
The DNA here is from genome assembly GCA_949752735.1 of Lumbricus terrestris. NCBI lineage: Eukaryota > Metazoa > Annelida > Clitellata > Crassiclitellata > Lumbricidae > Lumbricus > Lumbricus terrestris. Next base: position 20,018,310 of record OX457048.1, read on the forward strand.
CAGTAGTAAAACTACATTGGAGGTGATTGCAGCAAAGATATTATATATTGGTGCCTTTTATAAATTTATGTTGTGAATTGTTGCATTTTTTATATGATGTAATGTATGTTTGAATGTCAGAGGCGTTGAAACAGGTCTCCGAGAAGTGTCAGCCAGGCGCCAAGGTCCTTGAACTTTGTGAGTTTGGAGATGGCATACTAAGCGAAGAAACATCAAAGGTTTTCAAAAAAGACAAAGACATGAAGAAAGGTCTCTGCACAAGCATTTCTATTGTTCTAGCAAACTAAATTACATGTAATTGAATCATTGTCACTCAGGAGCCACACTGCACTAACATTTGTGCACTCAGCCTTTAAAGGTGCCATTGCAGTGACATGGCTACAGCATCATTTAAATTGCCATTGTTTTATGCTGAGGATACAGGTTCAAACCTCTATTGAGGCAGTCACCATGTAGAAATCTTCACTCACAATTGCTCAGCACCATCAATCTTCTGTCACACAATGTCATACATGTGTGCACTTTTGAACTTAGGAAAAATTGAAGTGTTAGATGCAGATTTAACATTGGGTTTATTTCAGCAATGCAATGGGTTTTTTAAATGTGACTTCTGGAACTTCTGAAAATCTTTGGTGTTCTGTCTCGGAACTTATCTCTTTTTGATTGCAAAATCTAACGGTGAACTACATGCACACTTGCATCAGTTGTCCAGCGGCGTAATGTGAATGGTGCTGTGGTAGTGTGTTTATAGATATTATTTGTGTACAATTTGCTCATAGTTGCTACTTTTTATTTCCCTAAATGCCTTTTGTAACTTCATCGAATCTTGGTTTAAAAACAACTTTTTAGGCTAAATAATTGTTTTTCAGTTTGACATTAAAACTGACATCTTTTATATTTTTAGGTATAGCATTCCCAACATGCATTTCTATCAACAACTGTATCTGTCACTTCTCACCTCTGAAAAGTGAACCTGAAGTCACGATTAAAGATGGAGACATGATTAAAATGTAAGTGAAGAAGACATTCATGTCTTTCAAATCTGGTCTCAGATGTTGATTTAGTTTCCTGTTAAGCTTCTTTACACAGTAACAGATTTTGAATCTAAACTTTAAAGTTCTGCGTTTTGCAAGTCTTCAGCTGAAGGTTTGTTCTGTGTCTGGAGCATGGATTTTTAACTCCGCAATAATGCCAAGTCTACATTATGCCATCTAGCCCTAGATTAGATTGAAGTAAGATATTGTATGCAGGTTGTTTTCTGTCTTCTGCTTCTGTATTACATATATGTTTACATGACTATGGAAGATCTTTGCAAGAATTAAGCAGTTATTTTGTGTTTTTATGTTTTTTCCCCTGCAGAGATCTGGGAGCTCATATTGATGGATTTGTTGCAGTCGTCGCTCAAACAATAGTTGTTGGTGCCTCAAAGGTATCAATACATAGATCCTTACTTATAAGATCCTTACTTACACATGCAAATTTATTGGATTGTTTTTTGTATAAGGTTCAGTTAGTTATCTTTGATGGTTGCATCAGTTGTTCTTGATCATGCAATTTCATGGGGTCCATGTTATTGTTCATTGCCGTTTAGGTCACAATCTGAGCATTTTAAGCAAGAGTGTCTTTGTCTTCTGTTTAAGGTGCAATTTAAGAGTGAAATTATGATGAATTTAAAAAGGTTCAAGCAGCTTGGATTTGATGTTTTTAAGGAAATTTTAATCAAAATTTTAAAGAATGCCATTATGATGAGGGATTCCATGGCAAAATATTTGTGAAGCTGCTAGAGAAATGGCTTTTCTATTTGCCAATGATTTCCTGCTCTTGATATAACAGTTTAGGTATACTGCTTTCTTGAGCAAAGCTAAGAGTTATTTTTGTCATGACTAGGGTTGATAATATCAAATTTTTCGGGAGATGGTTTTAGAACAGAAAACCGGATTTCCGATTTTTTTAGCATCACGTCTAGTCCAGGGGGTTTTAATCCCCTCTTAACAACCGGGATCAATCCATCTTCTTCCCCCTTCTTCGGCTGGCCTTCCTCACCTTACAATATGTAATATTGCCCCTCTGGGGAATGAAGGTTTCGAGGGGAACAAACGAGCAACTAGCAAGCGATCGCCAAGGCGCATAGCCTTGAGATGGGGAGGGGTTTGGGACCTCACCACAAGAAATTTTTGCAATTTCCACATTGCAATTTCAGCATTTTAAACTGTCATCTTTAAAAAAAAGCTCTATTATTTCAGTAGAGGGAATTGATGAATAGGGTTATCTAAGTTTTCTAAGACTTTAATAAATAATAAATATAGGCTTATACTACTTACAATAATACGGTAGCAATTTATTTTTGAGTTTCCATGTTGTAACAGTAGGAGTCTAAGATGTCATCCTAACAAAAATTACTCTAGTACTTCAGTGCTGATAGAAGAGTGGTTGTTGGTTTCTATAAGTATTAAGTATAGCCTACTCATAATTGCAATATGGTTTCTTTATTTACCAAGTCCAGCAGCTCAGTTCTGCTGGTGCCAGACTATGATAAAGAATTATTGCAGACAAGGGTAAAATTAGGCATGTAGTGTATAGTGGTTTATATCCCTTATTGCACTGCATTCAACTTATCTCTAGTGTCCAAGACAGTCCTGAATTAGCAGAAATTGTTACAACTGCTACATAAACCTAGCAAGAACTACCAAGCTTGGGTAGCCATGTGATTAGTGAATTTCCCCCCAGATCGAATGCATAGATTGAGCATATTGCCCTCCTTGGCTGGCTTCCCCCTCTGACGTGAGTTTTGACTAGTTTTTGATTCCCCCTCTATTTTTCACTGGACTCAAGTTGCGCCTACCATGTATAGGGATAGAAACCCCTGCCCTGATCACGGCTGTTGAGTTATTTGATCGTAAATGAGAATTGAATGAATTTCAGGATAAGAAGGTGAAGGGTCGTCAGGCAGATGTTATGATGGCTGCTTATAATGCCATGGAAATTGCCCTTCGCCTTGTTAAACCCGGTGCTGAGGTGAGCTTTCTCTTAACTCCTTCTAGACAAACTTCCGATACATTGAAAGTGCTTTTAAATCATTTATGTGTCTTGGGTTAATCTTTTTTGCTTCTGCACTGCTATGCCTTGCTTGCATTTCTCTTGATCTGTTGGTGTCGGTCGGTTCACAATCTGGCTAAAAGATGTTAAGAATACTGCTTTATTAATTGAGTGAGTGTGTCAAATTGTCTGTTTTTTGCCCGTATTGGCATATATTTGACCTCCATAGATAACTGAACCTAGTGACCATTGGATCTAGTATCCATTGCTGTCTCGCCTACTTTCATTAAATCATTCAAATATTTATATTACTTTGTTTACTTTATTTTTATTACTTTGTCATCTTAGGACAGAAATGAAGTCTTGTTTTGAAATTCTTTTTGTTTCTGTTTTGTTTTCAGAACTATCAAGTAACAGAAGCGATTCAAAAAGTGGCGGATGCATACAAGTGCAAGCCAGTCGAAGGTTAGGAGGCGTTACCAGAATTTATCAATCCAATCTTTATCAATCCAATCTTGCAAATAAATATCTGCATAAAGAAATAATAATCTTGAATTGAAATTCATGCTGAATTAATTCTAATTAATTATGTGGTGAACTTAATAATCTGCATTGACCCAGAATGTTTGAGCTGCACCTCAAGAATGTAACTTTCAGTTTCATTTGTTATCTCTAGTTTTTATTTATATTTACAAATATTTCTGCAAGAGTTTGATGAGTTTGCAAACTATCTCTACCAGACCAGAGATAAGATTGTATTTATTTGCATTTGTTTTGCTGCATGTTGTACACAATGCTTATTGTTCTATTCATGTGATAATAGATTAATCGTACTATCTCATGTGCTCTGTCTTTTGTGCGACTGAAGATGTCGTTATGGAAAGTGAAACTGGTTGAAGACTTCTTCCTGTAAATGCATTTAATGCATATCTTAAATTTGAAGGCAGGTGTTACATGGGAAGCAATGAGTTACATTAAAATTCTGTCCTTACAATAAGAAGGACTGCATTGTTTGTTGTAGGGATGCTGTCATTCCAACTTCAGCAGCATGTGATTGATGGGAAGAAGACAATCGTTCAGAACCCAACGGAAGTACATAGGTACAATGATGACCAGCACCTCTTACAATCCATCATTATATCAGATTCAGGGTGGGAAAAGAAAAGATTACCCTGGTAGTGGTTGTTTATAGACATAAAACGTGGCAGCGTTTTTCGCTTGTCTTTTTCTGTGGTTGTGGTTGGTCTGGGAGTGCTCTTGAATATGTTCTTGAAAGGGTGCTATATAAATGCAATGAGCGAATTAATGCAGTTCAGCTAAGACTTGTTCTTCAATGCTATTTTTGCTGTGATAACAAGGATGATGAACTCTAGAAATTGCTCTTTTCATTGAACTGTTTTGACAGAGGTTGTGTTCCAAAACTTCTTGTTCCATCTGTGCATCAATACTGTCGAAATTCATGTGATCGTCAAGAACATCGCTAGACGGCTTTGAAATACTAGCATTGTCTTTGATGTGCTATGTTTTTTGCACTTCATTCAGTTATGAAGTCAATGAAAATTTGTAGAGATATTTAGTTCTGACAGCTTCATTGTTTGATGACCTGTGGCAATGGTTGAATTCATGGTTTATTTTATTGAATGTTTTGCAGGAAGGAGCATGAGAAGTGTGAGTTTGATGTACATGAGGTCTATGCGGTTGATATTCTTATGAGCTCAGGGGAAGGAAAGGTTTGTCAATTGATTATTAATCTTTAGAATTTTGTGGGATGTTTGACAGTGTTTTCTTAGTTTCTGTTGTTGTTTCGATAAAAATGCAGAATAGCTAAATTTAATTATTATCAATTCTCATATGGCTGCTGAGTGAACTCCATAGATAACAGCCATGGGCATTATTTCATCTGGGAGTGAATTTGGTCAGCCAATCTGACCCCACTTGGCCTTATAAAAGTGACTTGAGGTCAATGAATTGACTGGTTCCGACTTGGCAGAAAAACAACCAACTTCGAACTGAACGTTGATTTCTGGGATGGTAATAATGATTATAATGTATGGCTAATGATGCAAAATTGCCAAGCCAATTTTGCCTGGCAAAGTTGTAATCAATATTTAGTGTATGAATTATTCTTATCAAAACAACATGGATTTCCTATCCTAGTGAGTATTTATGAGACCTAAATGAATTGAGTTGTTAAAAAGTTTTGTAGGCCAAGTTTATGTTGTTGGTGTTTGCATTTGTATGATCTAGTAAATTCTGGTATGAATATGCGGTTAACTGTGTTGGCAAATTGTTACAATGATTAGTCACCACCAGTTTGAATTATCTAGTTCTTCATCTAGTTCATTAAGCATAAATAAGTTGGAAGACGGCTGTTGACATGACACCAATGAAAGACAAGTAACTGTTTGACCCAGCTGGTGTCCGTGGTGTATACCACAAACTAATATTTCAGCTTAAGTATGCAGTACACTGTAGAAGATAGAACCTCATTCATTTCTACAGGCACTACAAAACTGCTTAAATGATGCCCTTGCCTCACAATCATTAGAGTGACATGATAAATTTTTGATTTGTTTTATATGTGATGGTGGTGTGCACCGTGCGGTCACCACCACTGTTTAGGTGACAAATATTTTGGCAAAATGACAGTTATTTTTGGTTCAAAAGATCCTTTCATTACAAGAGTGTAGTAAAAGTGACTGGAAACCAATGCAGCTCGAGATAAATGGGCTGAGTATCATGATTTTTGCTGTTTAATGGTCCCAATGTTGTCAGCATATTAGCTGCCATGAAATGGAATGTAAACATTTACTTTGTTATTATACAAAGTGACCTTAAGTGTCACAGACAATTCGTACTAGATTTTTAAATTGGGCAAGGGCGGGAGGGGGTTGGTCACCCAGTTTGTGGGTGAAAATGATGCCCTTAGCAACTGTGTTTGTGCACATGTCCCTCTGTTACCAGACTAATTTTATGCCAGTTGAGCTGGGAAGTAAACTGGAAGTCCTGTGATGCGCTGGCCCCCAAGTGTCCAACGCGTTTGCAATGGTTCACTCCATGTTGCTTCTTTATGCTTCTCATAGGACAAAGAGCAGAAATTGAGCATATATCCACCTTCATTTCACTAGTTTATAACTTTAGGACCTTTACTTATACGCTGTTTTATTTTACTAATTCTTTGCTTTTTAAGCCATTTGATTATCTACGTTGCTTCTTTATGCTTCACATGTCTATTCTAAGAATTGGGCTTTTTTGGCTGCTGTGGCATGCGTTAGAGGGACGAATTTTTAGTCATCATAATTGTCGCCGTCATGCATATGCAAGAAACAGCAATGTGGTTAGTCTAGTAGAAATGCTTCAGACATATCAATTGTTGTGTGTCATGTAGAGTAATGTTAGTTTTTGGTAATTGTTTATCACTTGTGAAAGTCATTGCCTGTTTTGCTATGTTCAGGTCCGAGATGTGGACGCACGAACAACTGTCTACAAGAAGAAGGATACAGTCTACAATCTGAAGATTAAAACATCCAGACGTAAGATTCCTCATCTCCATATTTTACGGCCCCTTTTGTACTACAATCTGGCTGTTGCAGCTCATAAATATTGTATGTCTAGGAGGAGTTTCTTCAGAATGCTGATAGGCAGTTTGCAACGACATATTGACGACACAACATTACTGGCAGGGAAAGGGAAGACCTAAAAGATATCATCAGAAAATTGAAAACAGAAAGTGAGAATGCTGGACTGTATTTCAACTTAAAGAAGACCGAAATCATGACCACAGAGAATTGGACGAGCTTCGAGGTAGATGGGGAGGAGATGGAGGTGGTGACAAGTTTCTGCTTCTTGGGAGCCATGATAGAAAAACTTTGGTGGATGGGACAGAGAGATACAACAGAGGATAACATTGGGAAAAGCGACTGCAAAGGGACTGGAGAAAATATGGAAGGATAAACACGTGAGCCTGATGACGTTAGCAAGAATTGTAAAGGCAATGATATTCCCAGTGGTGCTGTATGGATGTGAAACATACATGTACAAAAGCAAAAGCCTTAGAAAGGAAAATCGTAGCTTGCGAAATGTGGATATGGAGGAAATTATTGAGAACCCATGGATCGAGCAAAAACAACAAATGAATCGATATTACAAGAGATAGGACAAGCAAGAGGTCATTGGGCAGAGAGCGGCAAGGGAGAAGATGTCGTTCTTCGGACTTGTGATGCAAGCAAACTGCTTTTAAAAGGAGATGATGCTGGGCTGTGGAGACGGAGGAAGGAGGAGAGGACGCCCAAGAAGGAGGTGGATGGAAGAAATACACGAGAGAGCGAATATGAACTTGGAGGAACTGAGATATGCGACGGAAGATCGTAATACGTGGAGAAGGTTGACCATGGCGGTCGCTAAGGTTCAAAGAATCGACGGCACACGGTGTGAATGACTGTCATGATGTTTGATGCTTATTCATGTATGTGGCGATACACACCGAAACCGGTATCGTGTCGGAAATTACACATCAGAGAAACTTAGGGTAAATAGTATGTTTTTATTTTTTTGGTACAAAATCTAATCTAAAAATATATTTTAAAAAATTTCTTTTTTTATTTTGTTAAAAGAGACAGGTTTTAAATCACTTTTAATGCTCTTGATATGAGTATTACTTTTTGTTTTAATTTAATTAATCTATTTCTTTGGGTCACTTTTTGCCTTATATCTCGAGCTAGCGCGATAATTTTTGTATCATTTTGACGCCTGAATCAGTACCTTTGAACTGATGCATCAAACTCGTTATGATGTTGCAATTTATCCGACATTATATCGATTGATTGATTTATGCAATTGGATGTGGTCGACGCCACCATGGTCGCTCTAATGCTCTATTGTCCCTCAACATCGTGGGACTTGCCGGGATGCAGGATAGAAATAGGATCCTATCTGTTATCAATAAGTTCATTCAAGTCACATGTTGAAGAGAGACTCGCTGTTGAGAATAGAATTCGAGGGAAGAATGGAGGGAAAGAAACCACCAGGATGACCAAGAAAGATGATAATGGACTGGTTGATAGACAGAGAAAAGCGATGAGGATGTAAAGAAATCTAGGAAAAAGTACTGAATAGACGAGAATGATGTCGTTGGAAATTGGACTTGCCTATTGGCAGAACACTAATGAAGAAGAATTCATTTAGGTTGCCTACCTAATGCTAACCTGACTTACGAGCAAATGTGTCACTAAAACAACGCTTGATTTTTTCTCTTGTTCTGCGTCTGTTGGTGCCACCATAAAGAAAACAGTTTACGCCCTTAGACCAAGAGCACATGATCGTATACTGCTGCAAGAAGAAGAAGCTCTAATGAGGAAGACTCTTACTAATTACAGCTTTAAATTGTTGTCCTGTATGCATGTACACCAGAGTCATAGGTGCAATCACATCCTAAAAGTTGGGAGGGGACCATAATGAATCACGTCTTAAAAGTTGGGAGGGGACCATAATGAATCACGTCCTAAAAGTTGGGGGGACCATAATAATAAAGTTAGGGGACCACTCAAAAGTTGGGGGGACGCGTCCTGTGGGTCCCATAGGGTGGTTGCGCCTATGACCAGAGTGTGTTTTTGTCAACTGGTTCAAATAAAGGATATACGTTAAAACTTGTTGCAGAGTTCTTCAGTGAAGTGGACAAGAAGTTCGGGGCCATGCCTTTTTCCTTAAGGTCAGTGCATTGAAAGCTGCAGTTGTAAAATTAGATTTTAATTGATCAATTGAGTTTTTTAAATGTTATATGCTGCTCTGTGTTTGTTATTCTGCCTTTCTTTTCCATTCTTTTCTTGTCTCTTTTTCTCATCTTATGGTGCTTCGTAATAGTAGTCTTCCTGACTTTATGCAATCAGTAGTACTTCTGCAGAGAAAGCTGTACAGACCTGTGTTGAAATTATTCAGGTGACCTATTTTTACATTAGTTTCCAAGACTATTTTTGTCTAGGATTTACAGTCAATCCATCCATATCTGCATGTTTCTATATAGAAGCTTTTCAAACTAAACACATGAATTGGTGTTTGAGACAGAATACTGTTCTGAAAAAAACAAACAAAAATTACATAAACTTGAGATTGTTTGAATTCTTATGAATTAATGTTATCGATTCGTAAAAATACAACTTATCTGCAAAAGTGTTAATGAACTCAAACTTGTTGATTGTCAAACCTTTGGCAGCCAAACTGGAACATGCTGATGATTTTCATGTTTGTTTCTCTGTGAATATGCATGCATGCATTTTTATTTACAATTTGGTCTTCTCGAGCAGAATATAAACATTCAGATGCTCCAAATGACTAGATCTATCTCTTCCTTTTACTGTGTCTACCTTTGAAGCCTTGTGCCACAACTTGTTCTGTCAGTAGCCTCAACCTTCTATTGACTGTGCTCCTCTCTCCTTACCTCAGAGTTTTCATCACAAGTTTGTGGAAGTCTTTGCCAACAACCAATCATGCCTAATGCTCTTGAATATACACATCTGGAACTCTGATCTTGCGTTTGGAATGCATGGTGTGCAGATGTCTTGACCACAAAATGCTGTTTTGCTGTTCAGTGACATTGTATTTCTTTTTTATCAGGGCTTTTGAAGATGAAAAGAAAGCACGAATGGGGGTTGTGGAGTGTGTCAATCACAGTCTTGTAGAGCCTTTCAAAATCCTCCACGAAAGAGAAGGTGAGCATGATTATCAAATTGATCTACATGACAACAACAACAACTGTAATAGATCTGTTTTATGAGAAAACCTGAAAATATTACAACATTTTTTTGTACTAAATTGCATTTTATTTTATTGTCCTGTGGTATTTTGAATTGTTTTGTCTTGAGCATTTGATATCTTAAATTTCGGCCATCGAGGGTGCTTGCCCTTTGCAACCGATCTTCTGCTTTTACATAAGGAATAGGTGATAGATGTTTAAGATTGGCTTGTCAATTTCAGGTGAATTTGTGGCACAGATGAAGTTCACTGTTCTTCTGATGGCCAATGGACCAATGAAAATAACCGGCCTGCCTTTTGATGAGACACTCTTTGAATCAGAGTACAGCATTGAAGATGAAGGATTGAAGGTAACTAGATGAAGATTTCCTTTCTTCAATAATTAATGGTCTTGCAAATCTGGAGTAAAAATTTAGTCTAAAGCACAAATTATTTTGAGCATTAGGTAGCAGCTTATTTGCATCATTTGTTGAGCATGTTGTGAGGCGGAAAAATTGTACGGAAGGTTTCATATTTTTCCGGAAACTTTCCGACGTTTTTTCTTCCAATAAAATATTATTAAATACATACTCAATTCTAAGGAGTCGGAAATTTTCTTTCAATATAATGTTACTAATGATAATTGTTCAGATTTTTCACACGGCCAAAAAATACATTTAGGAATTAAATGCAATTAAACTTCATTGTAAATTTAGAGAAAATATTTTTTCTCATTCAGTCACCTTCATATATGTGAGTTATGAAAATATAAGACAGTATTGTTTTAACTTTTAAGTATTGATGTATTGTTAGATTGTTTCATGTTTTTATCAGTTTTACCTGCAACAGAGCTGACTGCAGACTTACAAGCTACAACTTGTTTTCTATAGGCTACTCTAGTCTGAAATGCTAATGAACAGTGTTTATTGCTCATATTAATTATTTTTTTAAGTTCAACATTGTTTGCATCAACAGAAGTACTGTAAAATAAAAGGAGTTTAAACAATAAGAACAATTTCTAAGAGTGAAATTCTGATGTTTTCTGAGTTAAATGTATTTTCCGGTCTTTGGAAAATTTCCCGCAAAATACTTTTTCGGAAGAGCTAATCACTAAGCATGCATGTGTATTGCGGTCACTGTGTGTTAACCTCGACTACAATTTGTGCTCAACAAATGTACCAAAATGCGTGGAAAACATATGTAGCTGGTCGTTAAAGGGTTAAGGTCAGGTATGTCATGATGAACTAAATTTACTTTAAATATTGTTAAGCTGAAGAACGCATTTTCTATGGACTGAATTTGTGTTTATGCTCTTTTTGACTGTTGTTCATGTGATGAGCTTTTAGATTTTCTTGTTACTGGATAACTGAACTGGAACTTTTTTTCTTTTCGTAGGCTCTTCTTGCTGCTTCTGCAAATCGCAAAGCTGCCAAAAAGAAGAAGAAGAAGGCAGAGAAAGCAGCAATTGAAGCCAGTGGCACTGATATTGAGGAACCTACCAAAGTAGAACAGTAGTGAAACGACTTTAGTGATGCGACTACATGTTAAATTCTTGGATAATTTACTATCAAGACTGTAAAAGTTTTGTATGTGAGGCGTTCGATCTGAAGAACTTAACATTTATGCCAAGAATACTTCAATGGCAAAAGGGGTTTCGAGTTTAAGCAGTCGTTGCTGTCCTATAGAGGAATAATGAATTGGTGTGAGTGGAGGAGGGTCTAGCCAGCAAGGACTATCCTGCTGCCAACTAGTAACCCTCGTGTTGTCAGTTTTGAATCATTTCATCGAGATGTATTTTGAATAAAAGTTGATGAGTTTATATTGTGCGGATGCATTTACATATTCTTGTTCTTCACTTATTGAGGTGGCAAGGTAATTGTAGCCTATGACAGAAGCAGCTTAGTTAGGCAATTAACTCCATGGCAATATCTCCATAGAGTCCATACGATGTTGATGTAATAGCATATTGCTTACATGGTTTTCCTGTTATCCCTCAGATTTACAGTCTTATTCTGGTCTGAGCAACTGGAGATATTTGAGCAACTGATATGTGATTAGTTGAGTCTGTTTGGAAGATTGTTGTCCTTGGTGACTCGGCATTAGAGTAATATTTTGGCAGCAGTGATGGATCTCATGTGATAAAATTGCTGGAAAATATGGGTTGTATTAACTAACAGGGTGTAAACAAATTCTGCAATGCACTAGCACAGCACTTGGTTTAGATGTAAAGGTATTTTGTTCCACCACTATTGAGAGACAGCTAATAGTTTTGTCCAATTTTGTAGTGGTAATTGAAATGGTTCAAGATAAAAGGAGGAGGACACTGAAACTTCTGTCAGATATTGATATGAGAATACAGATTGGCATTGCTTCTAAGAATATGCCTCTGATTTTCCATATTACTAAACTTTAGACTAATTATGGTTTTATCCTCTACATGCTTAATATTATAATGCTCTGTAAATTTGATTAGATATTAAGATCTTAAAACCTTTCTATATATTTAGGGTTGATTGCTAGAGATCTGCAAGTATAGAATTTCTTCAATGTGAAGATTTTTGTACCAGGTCAATTTCTAGAGGAAATCTTTCAGAACATGTTAAGCTGTCACCACTCACCAAGATTGAAGAGCATAACAACAAGGGCTTTGAAAATATTTCCTAATTAGTGGAGACTGGAGGATTTGTAAAGGATATAGATTTTTATCGATGTTGGCTGCATTATTTAAAGAGTGAACTTGAGATTTAACAGGATTGAATTTTGCATTTAGCCCGGTGGAATTAACCTAGGAATGACATAAACGAAGATGCTACTACTACTGTGGTTGAATACGTCAATACCACCGGCTAAGATGCATGGCACACACTTAATTACTTGTCCTTGCAGCCACACTTGTTGTGAGTCTTGGGACCCAATATGAATACATTACCGCTCTTTAGCGTATGTAGCGGGCTAGCGGCTTGTAGCCAATGTATATTAGTTTAATTCCAAGGCATACAGTAACAATTCACATTATGGTTACTTAGTGCTTATCATTGAGCTATTTAATGGATCTCACTGCAGTGAAAAGAGGTTGTGTAAGACTTGATGTTCGTTGCCCTGAATAGCTCTAAAGAGCACGTTGTCAACCTCTTGCGCTAATGATTCTGCCATAAGAATTATAATTAGCCGGCTCGTCTAAGTCTGGATAATGCCATCGAAAACTGTCGCTGCTAAATCAGTTCGCTCTGCCATCCTCTCTGTAGCGTATCCTCGTCTTTCTCTCGTCTAAAAACTTGCCTTTTTTCGTGGAGTTAAACGCACTGGGAGCGCTTCTGAAAGGCTCTTGCTGCGAGAAGCACTTTATAAATGGTCAGATAAGACAACATTTTTTAGAAACAAATCCTGATTATATCTCAATGCAATACCAATAATAATAAGCAGGGCTTTTAAAAAGAAATTTGTAGAACTGCACAACCAGGAACTTTTTGAGTGTGGCTTTGTTTGGCGAAAATTTCTCGTCATTTCAGAAAATTTTCCCGAGAAATGTCGCAAGTCGGCCGCAAAAAACTGATTAGCCTACCTCTTTTTTAGTCGTTTGTTCAGAAATCTGACCCAAGTTTTTGCCAGAAATATTGCAAGTCGGCGACGAAAACCTGAAGACTTTTTTTGTCATCAACTTCACAAATTGATTTATTTCATCTATGTAGGCCTATGTATATTCGTTTAATAAGCAAAAAGAGGTTGGCAAACTGCAACCTGGTACATTGAGATAGACAAAAATTACACTGAAATGAAAATATTAATGTTATAGGAAGCAATCAGTTATTGGAATTAAATTGAATCAATAGTTAGACTATGCTTTAATAATATGTTTGTCTCCAGAAACGGCTTCCACGTTCTTCGCCCGCTTTTCCCACAGGTTGTTGATAGTTCCTACCAATTGAGACCACGCCTTCACAACTTTTATTACCAGTCAAAGACGACAAACACTATATCTCACGTGTTTTGTATAGGAAGCCACCCAGAGTGTATAATACTTAATACACTTTGGAAGCTACGTATGTCCATTAATTATGACAAATGATCTAATCTCATAGGCATAAAAGCGTAAAATCATTCCATTTTTTGCAACTATTTAGGTAATTTTCTACTAAGATGGATTCAATGGATATGGACATGAACAGTCCTAGGAATAATCATATTTCATTTGCTGAACTACTTTTTTGCCTCTGATAGCGGTGTGTCTATCAATTTCGTTGCCAATTAAACGAAGATTATAATAATATCCAAAACAAGAAAGTCATGCGCTACAAAAATTTACACGAAGCGGATTGAAAACTAATTTTGGCGCGAGGTTTCTCTCATCAACTGGCTCTGATTTCCCGCTCTGCAAGCTGATTGGCCAAAGTCTTGGTGTCACGTGGATTGCGCTTCCGCTTTATATAACAAGGCAGCCATTGGCGGTTCCGTCTTTGTAGTTGCGACACGGAAAGTTGGTGTGCGAGTTATATTTCGCTATTTTTACATTTTAATTTAATTATGTCTGGACGCGGAAAGGGAGGAAAAGTCAAGGGAAAGGCGAAGAGTCGGTCGAGTCGCGCTGGTCTCCAGTTCCCAGTCGGAAGAATTCACCGCCTTCTGCGCAAAGGTATACTGTCGACATTTGCACGCCAACCTCTATCAAAATTTGCTGAACCAATTTAGGTGGTCTCATAGTTATTCATGCAAATGCGGGCTCAGATGCGGTTTTTAATTAATGTTGTTCATTGTGTAATTGTGGAAAGAAGAGCTTAATTTAGTGGTAGCTACTTGTGTGCGGCGCACTGCACTGCTGCTTGGAGCATGGTTCAGACTGCGGCAATTTTTGTAGTATCGGGCACCGCAAATTTCGGAGGTAATAATTATGTAATATAAAGGTATTTTTGGGAAGTGCAGTCGTTGTGTAGCCTAAGTTACTCCGGCGCACTGTGAATTTACATGGAGTAAATGTGCATTTTAGCGTATTAACGTTGATTATTCACCATTGCACGGGTTTCAGTTTTTATCAGATACAAGTCGGATTGGCAATTCTTGCAAAATAGAAGTAGGATTAATCAAAATAATTTTTATTGAAATAGAAGTGGGATTTACTTAAAATAATCTTGCTGAAATCAAAGCTGGACTGATGAACAGTAATTTTTTAATTAAATGGAAGTGATTTTGATGAAAAATAATTCCTGCCTAAACAGAAGCGGGATTCGGAAAAAGGAATTTTTGCCGAATTCTTGCCTAAGCCGAAGCTAGATCGATGAATAGGATTCTTGCCAAACTAGAAGTTGGATTGATTAAGATTAATAATGCTACAACGAACCAATAATTAAATACGCTAAAATACAATCTACAATGGTTTCAAAATGTCTTTCTGCCATCTTAGGACGTCGGTCACGCCACAGTACTTTCAATCTAAATTCAGTTAGGAACAGCACTCGCTAAGAAGAGCGTTTCAGATGCAATGCATTAACTGAAATTTGTTGTAATTTTTTAAAGTTCTAAAATTTAGCATTTTATTTGTATTTTTTAATTATGAAGAAAATTAACGAACATTTTTCAGGCTTGAACAGTTAAGTCTAGATAAAGTGGAAGTTTATGGGCCTTCCCTGAAACGATTTTCTGCTTGATCCCGGTATTTTCGAGACGCAAGTGGCAAGAATAGTCGCGCTGACCTACAGATTCTCATAATTTAAGAAGGAAAACTTATCTGTGCTGGATATTTTTTATTATGAATGTCCTGTAAAATGTCCTGTATTTTCATTTTTTGTGTCCTGTAAAATGTCCTGTATTTTTATGACAACCTGCTACGACCACTGTAATTAGATTTTATTAGAGGTTTTGTGTGCAGTTTCAGAGGTTTTCTTGGGGTAGTCATGCGCACTGATTGAAAAAAACTTTCTGTGATTTATAGTTTATATTTATTCATTTTCAACACATCAACTTTTGCCTCTGATAACTTGTGATATTTTGGCAATCCATATTGAAGTTCATATTCACCTGAAATTCTGTTCAGTGTGCTCAGTGGAGAATCTGTTTCTTATATTGCTGCCCTAAACCCGAATCCCGAAAAAGAATTTCACCTGGATCCCGAAAGTCTGTTTTGTTAGTGCAAGCTAGTGAAGTGTAGATGCTAAATTGTGCTGTCAGCAACACTAAAAGGATTGTTATGTCATGTATTTATTTAACTAAACTCTAGTTTTAGATATTCAGCCGCTTTTGATAAAAGCAGTCTTTTAGAGCTGTTTCAGGATTCCAGTTGACTTCAGACAAACTCTTTTTGCAGGAGCATTCAAAGCTCAGAAGTTTACTCAGTGTTGCTGGTTTTTAAATTTGTGTGATTTGGCATATTTGTTCATTATTAGTTTTTAACTTTCTGATTATTTGATAATTTAAATTGTTGTTTTCGTATATTTAATTGAGTAATTCTGCTTTATTATTGACAGTGGAATTATTTGAAATAGCGTGAATGATTACTACTAGATGATTGACCATAAAAATTGCATTTTAACTGAATTTGCAGTTGAAGTTCTTGTCTTAAATATAGCGTGTTGTCACTCACCATAAAATTGGTGATCAAATGTGATTAAGCTGAAGTAAATGCAAAATAGCTTATTTTAAGTGCACAGAGTAAATTTTAGAAATCTGTTTAATAATGCATTTGTCTATTTTGTAATATTTTCATATAATTCAATACTTGTTTTTTTAATAAAATTATTCTATGCCAAATGTTTAAGCCATTTTTTTGGTGAGATATCGAGTAGAGAATAATCATTGCCTTTAATTACTTTTGTATTCCTTTGTCGCAGATTAATGCTTGGAGGAGACGGACTTGTTATGTAATTGTCAGCTAGCTTTGTATATATCTTATATGGTGCAGTAGTGATTAGATTTACTCTAGTTCTTTTTTTGTGTGTGTTATAAAAGGCAATTATGCGGAGCGTGTTGGTGCTGGTGCACCTGTCTACTTGGCGGCTGTGATGGAGTACCTTGCTGCTGAAGTACTTGAGCTGGCGGGCAACGCGGCACGAGACAACAAGAAAACGCGTATCATTCCTCGTCACCTCCAGCTGGCCATTCGAAATGACGAGGAGTTGAACAAACTTCTTTCAGGAGTGACCATTGCTCAGGGTGGTGTTCTGCCAAACATTCAGGCTGTCCTGCTGCCAAAGAAGTCCAATGTCGCAAGTGGTGGAAAGGCAAGTGGTGGAGGAAAGAAATCCAGCCAAAGTCAAGAGTATTAGGCCTGTAGATTGACTGCGGGGTGCAAAGCGGACAAGCTGACACTGAGTTTTCTGCTTGTTGAATGCAGGAACCCCGAATAGAGACGTAGTACTGTTTTAGTTTTTCTGCCTTAATTGCTATGTAACTAGATTTTCAGTTGAAAATCTGAAATTTGTTTCAATTATATGGTTGAAAATGATGTTTTAAGCTAACGATTTCATATTTTATAATTGAAAAACTGACAAATTTGAGTTACATACTTTTGATTTAAAGCAGACTTGACAATTGACTAATTGTCCAGCTGGTTTTAAGTTCTGTTTAATATTCATTCATACACATGATCACTGTGAAATGGGTTGTCATTCTTTGAAAAAAAATTCTGTTGCATTACTTGTACAATGCACAGATGTTTGAAACCTCTGGCACTATCATGTCCTAGTTGCGCATCCGGTTCTTTATCGATGTGTGCTATGGTGTCCACTGTTTGTATGTGCAAGACTTCAGGGTTTGCATATCAAGTGAAAGCTCAGAATGGGTGGGGTAAATGTGCTCTGGGTTTCAGGAGCTACATGTGCAACATTTTGATCAGAACTATGCTTTGCACATCTCGTCAATGTGAAGTCCGTCTTTTACTTATTTGGAGAACTGTACTGTTGTAAGGAATTTGGTGACATGTTTTGCAAGTTGGTAAAATGGTATGGAAATACGAGAGCACAGTTGTCTAGATGGGACGGAATATGGGATATCAATGTGTTCACATCTATCACAGTTGTTAGGGCAGACTCTACATAGTGCATTGACATAGTCAGGCAGTTGGTACAGCATTCAGTGGCCTGTTTGATACATTGATACAATCACATTCTCTTCTAGCCACATAAAATTTTGGTTGTCACCTCTTGGTTTTGTTGTCCACCTGGTATTGTGCTTTTTGAAACAGGACTGGCTTCATTGCGGACGTCCTGTTTGACCGACCAGCTAATGAAGATTTATTTATTGCTTACTAAAAATGGGCTGATATCCTGAGTAAACTGTTGAAAACTTGTGAACAATAAAATGAAATTTTTGCAGTGGAAACCAAACTGGCTAATGGGTTGCTTCCGTGAGAACCTGCTATTTCATTAAATGGTAGCCAACTGGATTGTGTTTCTGTTTTGGTGTCCAGTTATGTTTAGTGCACTGTTGTAACCCAAGTTTACCATGTTTGCTGGAAAGTAATAGTATTAGGCTTAACAATTTTTAGGTCAGGAAGACTGCTGTTGTCCATATAAAGTCTGTGGAGTTTTTATTTCTAGACACATATTTTTAAGTTTGATAAAAATGTTAAATCAGTTAAGCCAATAGAAAATTGAACCCTTTTATATAAAAATAAGTTGCAAAAGTTTTGTTTTTACACCTTGTGGCATCCTGATTTGTGCTATAGAAGTTTAGATTTGATGACGTTGCCAATTCATCAGCTGAGCTCAATCTTGCTCCCTGCTCAACTGCTCCTTTGCAAACAACACAGACTAACTTTGAAGATGGTGGCCAAATGATCCTAGGTACAAGTTCTAATTTTATCGTCAGAGGTCAAGGTCTACTATACGGTCTGAGGTTCCTTCGAATCGGTAATTGGGTCCGCTGAATTCATTGAAAGTGAGATACTCTCCAACATTTCTTGCAAATGGATCCTCTGGCCACATAGTGAACTCTCACAAATGCAATTCAAATATTGAAGACTGCAGATTTCTTGGTATTAAAAAATTCTCGACAAAGCAGTTCAACATTCGTGGTAGAATTTTGTAAAAATGGGACTTTACTGCATGAAATCAATTTTATTTTATAAGATGTGATCAAACAGTAATGAGAAGCCGTCGTTTGCCTCGGGCTCTACCTGTCGACTTGCAAGCTTTTGCATTCTAAAGTGAAGTGTTGCCTTCTCAAGAATTATGACTGCATCTGTAAAACTCCTAGAATGTAGGAAAAAATCTCAGGTTTCAACAGTTGACTAAAAGTTAAACCAGTTTTAAGAGAGCTACACTGCTGCTGGAGCATATATATTTTTCAAAAATACCTTCTGCATCGAATCTTCTTCAGTAAGTAACTGCTAGAAGTACTAAAGGATGCTGAGCTGCTGCACTGCTCAGCTGTGAATTATAGGTCTAGTACAGGGGGTGGAAAAAGAAATTTTCGAAGGGAGGGGCCAAAATTTTCAGTGATCTTTGCCAGAAAAAATCTGGTGACTTTTTAGTTGTCTGGTTGAAATGTCTGGAAATTATATCAGTTTTCCCTGTCAAAATAACTGATGACTTTTTTGTCATCAGTCTTCCTGGTCGAAGTAATCTCTGCAATCAATAATATACTATGGCCTCGGGTATCCTACTTTTCTCTCTGCATTGATTTAATGGCTTTTTGAAACCAAATGGGGGCCACGTCCCATGCACTTGTCAAATGGGGCCAGGGGCGGATTGTCCCTCTGGATCAGCCCCTGGTCTAGTATTCCTTTTATTGAAGCAGAACAATCCGGTTGACAGATCATAACCGGTTACAGTTATGCCATTGAAAGAAACCACCAGAACAATCTTAAATACTAACAAGTTAGAACGGACAGACTGTAATAGTGAATTGGCTTAAATTCTGGAAAGCCATATGTAATCATTTGATTCTTTCAGATTATAACCCTAGTTGTTGAGGTGAAAATCATAATCCAAAATCATAATCCGCATCCTGATGAGAGATGAGCAGGGTGTAACAATTAACTAACAAGCGAGGGCACAAGAAGAATACAATACAATGAAGCTTTTATATCATGCTTTAGCAAAACAAAGTCTTGCACAAGAGCGCACTTCACTACAGATCTAGTTATAATGTAATGAAAATAAATGAGTTTTTAACTTGGATTTAAACTCCAACTGATGTGCACTGGCAAATGGAAATTGGGAGACTATTCCATTCTTTGGATCCTGATATTGCAAAAGCACTGCTTCCAAACTTCCGGTTTGTGCGAAGTGTAGCAAAGTGATCACCTCTCGATGATGATCGAAGTCCTCTAGAATTGGAGGCGGAACATGACGTAACCATGGCTGCCATGTATGAAGGAGAGGTTCCTGAGTGGATATTAGTATATCAGGAGGGAGATTTTGAAGGCAATATGAGCATGGATGAGAAGCCAGTGTAGTTGTTTCAGTGTAGATGTAATGTGATCTCTGGGACCAAGTCCTTTTATCAGGCGAGCGGCCGTGTGTAGAACTGAAGACAGGGGTTGAAGTGTTGATAATTGAAGACCAGAGTTGTAGTAGTCGAGACGAGAGATGACGAGAGCTTGAGTGAGAATACGAAGGCAGGTTTCATTCAGGCAACGTTTCACTTGTCGAATTCGACGAAGGTGAAAAAAAGCATGCTCTGGCTGCAGAAGATATAATTAATCAATAAATATGTTGATTCATCTTTAAACTGCAGTCCAGTAGCACACCGAGATCACGGGTCACGTCAGATGGTGGAAGGGACCAATTAGGGTCGAGGTCGAGAGATTTCATTAATTTATTGTCATTTATTGGATATTTCCATTAAAGCACTCCATTGACAAAATCGCCGAGCGAATTCTTTTAATATACAGTCCTATCTATAACAGTATAAGCAGCAGTGTCATTTATACTGTGCCATAACTAGCTTTATGAAGTAAATTATTTGGAGTTTACGATTACAATAATTCATTGTGTAGCTGGATAAAACAATTTAGGCCAAGTTAAAGTAGCCGCTGACCGCAGATGAATTCTAAGCCGCTGCTGTCTACGTTGAAAGCACAGACAGATACTAAACAACGCATGCGCGACATGCACTTCCGGAATTATAGTAGAACGTTTCGGGTTGCTGAGAATAGGAATAGGATTATTTAATATTTCTTATTGTGTTAATTTTTGTCTTTATTGGCAACTGAAGTTTCAGTAATTCGTTGCTGTGTTTGCGCAATGTCGAATCCAGCGGCCACTCCGACTGCAGTGGAAGACGTCCAGGGCGACAGTCGATGGCTTAGTATGGTGGGTGCTGGAATTGGATCTGGGTTTTAAAGCACTTGGATTTCTAGGATCGCGTGAAAGCTGGGTTGAGAGCACGCGGATAGTTCATAGCGCTGCTCTGCTTTAGGATTCTAATGACTATTTTAATAATAATTTGGCATGAATGAATAGCTGAAATTACATGATTTTTTAACAGATCTTGCTGGGAGTACATCATTCAGGGTAGAAACATGTAAGCGGAGGAAATGGCTTACAGAAGGAGTTTGATTTAACACAAGCAATTATTTAAAATTAAGGAGCAATGCTTACAATTTAACCAAAATTTTTTGCAATACTGTAAAGTGTTTGAACCATTATAAATAAATTTAACATGCCTTAACAAGACCAGATAATTGGGCAAGTATGTGCAGCCTATATGCAAGATTAAGGGCATCACCTTTCAATGTCTCCGTTTTTCAGGTCTATGCGCCGACATCGGAGGCTGAGGAGTCGATAAGGGAGAGCTTCTACTTGCAGCTGGAACAAGAAATAAGGAGGGCGCCTGGACAGGATATATTAGTGGTAATGGGAGACTTTAACGCCAAGGTTGGTAGAGGTTGGATAAATGAGGATGTGGGCGGTTGTTTCGGACTGGGTGACACAAATGAGGCCGGTGAGGCGCTGATCGACTTCTGCTTGGACAACAATTTGGTTATCACAAACACGCTATTCAAACACCATAAGAGGAGAATATACACGTGGTGTTCACCGGACGGGATCACTAAAAACCAGATTGACTACATCATGGTGTCGAGAAGGTTCCGGAAGTGTGTCCTGAATTCGAGAGCGTACCCTGGGGCTGACTGTGGCTCAGACCACAATTTAGTGGGAATCAACCTGCGATTGCGGATCCGTAGAGACAACGACACCAAAGAACCCAAGACTTTCTATAACCTGGAAAAACTCCAAGACCAGGTTATCAAAGAAGAATATCTGATCGAGATAAACAACAGGTTTGAAACACTGCTGGCGTGTGAAGAGGAGAAGACACCAGATGAGATGTGGGAGAGCATCAAAGGAGCGACGACAGAGGTGGCTGAGGAATGGCTGGGAAGGAATAAAAGGAAAAGGAGCAAGCCATGGATATCCCGTGAAACGCTGGGACTTATTGAGACGAGGAGATCACTAAAAACAGCAAAGAACAGGACAGAGGAGGACCGAAAAGTATATGCTGAGGCGAAAGGAATGGTGCAGAAACAGCTGAGGGAGGACAAAAAGAAATGGCTTCAAGAACAATGCGCTGATATTGAGGAAAATATGAAAACAGGAAACACCAAGAGGGCTTTCGACACGATAAAGAAGCTGCGCAGACAGAACCGAGTAACAAGGCAACGGAATATTAAAGATGAAGAAGGCAGATTGCTGACGGATATGGAAAGCATCAAAAAGAGATGGAGCCAGTACACCGAAGGACTGTATAAGAACGACGAGATCGAGGTGGAGGATGATGACAGCGCAGCAGTAGATGGTGGAAACACGGAGAAGTTTGCACCCATACTTGTTGATGAGATCAGAGATGCAATCAAAAGGCTACCGAAGGGGAAAGCAACAGGACTTGATAACTTACCAGCGGAATTATGGAAGATAGACAGCGATGCGGTGGCTGAAGCCTTCTGCAGACTATGCAATCAAATAATTGAGACGGGCGCATGGCCTGTAGAATGGGCTAAGTCCATCTTTGTCACCATCCCAAAAGTCAAGGGTACTGAAAAATGCGAGGAACATCGAACAATTGCTCTCATTAGTCATGCAAGCAAGATATTACTTAGAGTCCTACTTAACAGGATACAGGGAACGGCAGAGGAGGAATTGGCGGATGTGCAGATGGGTTTTCGTCGAGGGGTGGGCACTAGAGATCAAATTTTTAACTTGCGTATCATTATGGAGAAAGCGCGGGAGGCTTCGGTCCCCCTGTACATGGCCTTCATTGACTACAAGAAAGCGTTTGATTCGGTAAGTCATCGTAAATTATGGTCGGTGCTGAAAAGGATGGGCATGAGTAGTCACACGGTGGATGCAATCAAGAACCTATACAGCAATCAACAAGCTGCGGTTCGGGTGGACAAAGAATTAACGGAATGGTTTAGGATAGGAAAAGGTGTGAGGCAGGGCTGTCTGGTGTCGCCGCTGTCTTTCAACTGCTACTCAGAGTACGTGATGCGGGAGTCGGCGGACGAGCTGGGATGGATAGGAGTTACCATAAATGGACGCACAATAAACAACCTGCGTTATGCGGATGACATTGTTCTAATTGCGACGTCAGCAGCAGCACTTCAACAACTGATAGATAGGATAAATGAGGTCTCAAAGGAATACGGTTTGGAAATAAGTATAAAAAAGACAAAAGTTATGGTAGTATCCAAAACGAGAGAAACAATTCAGATCACCTGCAATGGGGAACCTCTAGAACAGGTTGAGGCTTTCCGCTACCTGGGAGCATTGATAGATGACACTGGAGACGGAAGCCGAGAAATCAGGGCTAGATTGGGGATGGCTCGGACGGCGATGGGGTCACTGGACTGCCTGTGGAAAGATCGTTCGGTCGGAAATGCGCTGAAGAGGAGGGTTATGGAGGCGATGGTGTGGTCAGTGGCGTTGTATGGAAGTGAGGCATGGACTCTAAAGGCGGCGGATAGGAGAAGATTGACGGCATTTGAGATGATGACGTATAGAAGAATGATGCAGGTCGACTGGAGGGAACACAGAACAAATGCCTCGATTTTGGCGGAGCTGCGGCCGAAACAGAGACTGCTGGAGAGGGTGCAAAAAAGGAAACTGCGATACTTCGGACACCTGATGAGGGCAGACAACATATCGACACTGCTAATACAAGGACGAATTGAGGGTACCAGAGCACGGGGAAGACCAAGGAGGCGTTGGATGGACGATGTCTGTGACTGGACCGGATTACCACCGGTGGACTGTGTCAGACGGGCGCAGGACAGAGAGGAATGGAGGAAGCTGCTGTCGTTGTCTCTGGTCTCCGACCCTCAGAAATGAGGATGGACAGCATCATCATCATGTGCAGCCTAACTTGGTCATAGACATAAATTTAACAAGTTAAAAACCCTATTCACTATACTAAAATCCTGCTGCCATGTTTGAAAAACTGCTTCCATAGTATAAATTAAATGATGACATCTGCTGGATTTGCAATGCATCAGCATGCTCTAATATGCTTCATTTGAATCCAGGAACAGGGGCAAGTAAAGTAAGTCAATCAAATGCACATTGGTTGCATAAATATTGTGTGCTGAGATGTGTACACTAATTTTAAGAGTTCAGGAAGAAAATGTGTGAACTAAAACTGGACAGAGTGATCAGCAGGATAAAGTTTGCAGGAGCTCGCTCTTTCCAACCATTAGTATTAGGGCTGTTCCAAATAGGTGATTTTCACTATTTGGCCAAATAGGAATAATTGAACCAACTATTCGGCCGAGTACGAATGCGATTATTGAGCAAAATAGGTATAGCGATAACATTTGGTCACTGTATACAAACAATGAGATTACTGACACTGCGATACCGTGGTCCAAGACAAGGCCTGGCTGCAACCACAGCATATATTATGTTAATGAGAGAGTTAGTTTAGTCCACTCACTATAGCAGCCATAGAAACAGATCTTAAGTTACCACTATTCGTTTTCAGTCCGACCACTGCTGTTCAGCCGAAAACCGAATAACCATTTGGCTCACTATTCGTCCCAGAAGCGAAAATGAAGCAAGTGTTTGGTACAGCCATAATTAGTGTCTGCTCAATCTGTTTGTGTTTGCTAATGTAATGTGGAACTATGATTGGAATTTATGAGGGTGTTTTATGCATTGACTGGAGACCTATTGAAATTTGTTGAAACTTTAGCACAACCGATTCATCGCAGAAGCAAAAGAAAAAGAACCAGAAGTTCTTATTGTTGGCGATTCCATCATTCAGTATCTGGCACAGGATGAGGTTAGTGGGAATTATTACCTTCACATTCTGCTGATCTCTGCAGTCTGTGCTTATATTGATGAGTTCTTCACCCATTGACTAAATTTGCAATAGATTTAGTTAAACTTATTGATGCTAAGAATTTTAAACACGTTAAAACGATTGAAGCATAAGAAGCACAATTTGTTAGACTGTCATGTTGTGTCAGGGTCGACTCCGCCTTCGATTCGGCTGATCGCGCTGTTAGAATGACTTGTTGGGTGTGAAGGACACTTGCTTGGCTGTCAGGCATTTTAATTCAACTCCTGTAATAACTTGTGATCACCCGTTCGTACTGTGAATTGTACGGTAGTCATTCTGCTGTGTCTCAGTTTGAAATTTAACAAAGATACTTATGTTGCCACTCATTTCTGTGGTTTATACAGATATTCATCTATTCATGGGCCATACTATTGCTTTGCTTGCCATACTTCTGTAGATATGGGACAAATTGTTTGTGCCGTTGCACTCTCTTAACTTTGGGATTGGAGGAGACCAGACACAACATATTCTGTGGAGACTACAAAATGGAGAGCTAGAGGATTTTGCACCAAAGGTACATGTCTTTATTTTGCTAATGATGCTATTTAGCTCTTCTATATTAAGTTGCTTTATGGTGATTTTTTTATTTTGCAACCCTGCATGTAGTTTATCATATTAAATACAGGAGAAATTTTTATTGCCAATGTAGGTATTTGAGTCTTGTTTCACTTAGTGTTGCAATTCATATTCACAGCATTTGTGCCATCAGAGTGGGCATTCAACAGAGAGCCCTCATCATGGCTGATAATAAAACCTGAATGATCAATGCGGATTTTGAGGTAGCTAATAAGTAGTTATCAATGGATGTTTGTCATGGCAGGTCATTGTGATTGGCGTCGGTACAAACAATCACGAACACTCAGTGGAACAGGTGGTTGATGGACTTCTGGAAATTGTCAAGACATGTCAGAAGAAACAACCGCAAGCTCATGTCATTGTCATGGTAATGAGTTAGCTTTTTTGTTTTGTTAGGGTGATTAATACTGATTATATTATGATGTTATGATGATGATGACGACTCTCAAGTCATCATCATCATATGATATGTCATGGTATCTGCTATGTGTTGATTATTGTCAATAGGCTTAGGTTTTCTTTAAGGTATACATTTCTTGAAAGTCTTTTGTTAAACTAAGTTTTAATCTAATCTGATCTAATCTGAACATTTGTATATTGCTTCTAACTACATATATCTATTCAGAAGTGCTCTCAGCGTGACAGGCATGTGAAAAGAGAAAGGTCCTTAAGTGCAGCAAAATTCTGAGCTGAAACTCTACAATATAATTATGCGGACATACCTTGATGCCCAGACTTTGACTGTTGAGATTGGCAGATCTATCACCGTGGACCTGTCAGTTTTGCTTAGTTTTGAGTTAAACACAGGTTTAGTCTGTGATCTGTTATATGCAAGGTTCACCAGAGTATATCAAAAGTTTTGGCTTTCTTCCAAAAACAGTAGAATTTCTGACTGTTGAGTTGTGTGTTGTACCAGCATAGGGAGTGATGTCTTCTGGAATCAAGCGAGATCAAGTGGCTTAAATTTGTTGTACAGTTAACATCAACAATTCAACATTTTCAAACTTTTACTGAAATTACATCAGAGCGATAGTTGTACTGGTGAATAAAGGTGATTTCCTTATTGTTAAATTTTGTGATTACTTGGTTCGCCTAACACCCAGATTCCTATACTCAAATTCGACTTTCTTGTGGCTAAAACTCATTTAGGCTCTTCTGAGCCATTTATTTGATGGACTTTTCAGACCAAGAAGTCCTTCTGGTCTAGTTGGAGCCTTGTTAAATAATAATAATAATAATAATAACAACAATTTATATGGCGCCGTAACGCGGCCATACCGCTACAAGGGCGCCTCACAAACGGCCAACTGCGGGATACGCCTGTTAGAGACCCATGCACCGACTTTGTCATAACAACAGTTGCTATCAAATAAATCTTGACTGCATGATATAATTTCAAAGTGATTACCATGGTTTTGCATTGTTTATTGAAGGGAATTCCTCCGCGTGGGCAATATGACAATCCTCTTCGGCAGAAGCTGTCGAGCATAAACGAGGCCGTGGCCAATCAGGTGAGAACGTGGCCAAGTGTATCGTTCTTGGACATCGACCCTCAGTGGTTTATTAACCCGGTCGATGGAAGCATCAGCCACCATGACATGTTTGACTACCTTCACCTGACACGCGATGGATACCGCAAGCTGGCTGAACCACTCCTTGAAGAAATCCAGACAATCCTGAAGAACTTCCTGGCAGCTGATGCTCTGTCTGCCAGTGAGGCGGAGAATTAGGATGGACTCTGACCCGGATCAGTGAATTTTCCAGCTGGAATAGCATTTTGAATCTCTGTAAAGGGTGGGAGGATGGGATTGGATGGTTTCAGGTGCATTAGAAGATTTCCTTCTTAGTAGATTTTGAGTACAAAATGTTTAATTGATTCAGGGAATATGGGCAAGGTACAGTGGCGTAGCCAGGAATTTTTCATGGGGGGGTTTATGGCCGGAAACCCTGTTTTTTGCTATTTTTTTCTTACTTAAATGGGAAAATAACCTTAAAAATCTTTTTCTGAGCCAATGGGGGGGGGTTTTAACCCCCGAAACCCCCCCTTGCCTACGCCACTGGCAAGGTAAACACGGCATTAGGTTTGTCATGGCCCTCTGTCTGATCCTAAAGTTTAACAGCAGAAATGGCAAGAAATTCACAGAAAATTTTCAGTGGCCTTCCTGAAATAATTTGTTTAAAGATCAATATAGATTATATATATAGATTGGGCAATGGACATTTTTAAATAACTTGTAAATTTTTGTGGTTGTTACACCACTTGTGAGTATTGTTGTTGTGATATGATTTGTGATCTTCTTTAACTCAGAAGACTCCTGAATTGGACAAGACAATTTAACAAAATTGTTGTCAATTAACAAGTCCAGGAAATTTGGAGATCACAGAAATGAGAATCAATTTTTGCTGTAGACATGTTGCAGTTTGATCACATATTGCCTGATCATGTGTTTTTTTGCCCAAGTTGGTTTGTGTTAAGTGTGAAACTTGCTTGTCTATTGTTGATGTGTATTTGCAGCAGGATGAGCTGCAAGAAATTCCCCAAGAAATTGACTTTGCTCATTCGGAATAAATGCTTTCGTGCCTAAGGATGTTCAGAAAATAAAATTATGGTAGAAACATTGCTTGACAAAACATTCCAAAAGTTTTTGTGTGAAAATCTCCTCCACAGCAACCAGTTTATGATTAATTACATGACCATATGAATCAATGGTAAAGACATGGCAAGGATTTGTTAATTGTTTAACATGCATTTAGTAGAGCTTAGGCGTTAAGCTTCAGTTATGTTTATATGTGTATTTGAACACATTGACCGTGGGTGTATTACTAGCATGCTGGTGGCAGTCCTATAAAAGTTATTTTCACTTCATCATCAACAAGGCCAAGCTCAACATCTGGGTTACCAGCATCTTCCACTTTGGTTCAGCTCTAGCTACAGCCATACACACACACCATTGTGGTAATCGTAATCCGTAAACTCTAATTTTCCACAACGCCCACAAAAGCCAGGTCACGGAAACCAGCTTATTCTGCGCTCAGGTAGCACTTGCAAATAATATACATGTTTAACTTGTACCTCACGGTCAAAGTGTTCTGTATGGGCAATTTTTCAATGTGTAAACACCAATACCTTACCATTGAGTAATTCTTGATAATTTTACAGCTACATTGCAAGATGCATGTTTGTTGTCATCGTGTATAACAAGTGGTTCTAGTCATGCTTGAATGAAATAGGATTCAGAATGTTTGTTGTGCATCTTGTTTGTAAACAGGTCACATAAGTTGTACAAAATAAACAGCAGTCTCAAAAACTTTAAATCTCTACATTTCTTTGTGAACAAATGACGCTATACTGTGTTTAAAATTTAAACTTGTTAATGCAAAACAGAAATGTCATACACATATAAAATAGGTTGCACGATCTCTTGGCTAGCTTAACTAAACGCTCCAATTCACATGCATTCTACTGGCAGGACCAGTAGAACCCGTGAAAAAGCTTTACATCGAGTTTTTGAGGTTGCTTAGAATGGCCTCCTTAATTTACGTCGTCCTAACTGGTTCCCTGGTGCTTGAGTCGTTGCAGTAAGACAACATTGTCTTTGCGCATCTCTTGATAGTCAGTCGTTATTTTGTCTAATGTTTCTTCCATGTTTTTCTTACTTTCAGTCTCCAACTGAAAACAAAACAGTTGCTTTATAATGCAGAAATATGAATGTCAAGAAAGAAAATGAGACCATTATAGTCACCATAATTTAAACTGAAACCATGGTGACTACCATTGCTTTCAAGATTATCTCTAACCATGTAAATGATGGAACTGCATAAAATTAGCGTCACACAGTTTTTTAAAAGGATTTTTATAACTGCACAACCTCTTCTTTCCTTTCCCGTCCTCCATGGTAAATTACTCCGTGTCAGATAACAATGACCTTTTTATTGTAAAAATATTTCTAACTGCACATAAGTGTTAACACGTTGACCGCTGATTTGCTGTGTAAAATGACTCAATATGGTACGTGTATACACGTACCACGCGGTCAAAGTGTTAAGAACTGCACATTATGTCAAGAAGTGACATTAAAAAACCCTGTTGATATATACAATAACTGTAGCTCCAAATTTCTAAAACACCACTTGAAAGCCAAGTGCAGGGCACCAGCTGATTCACAACACACATTTCAAAGGCCGATTACAATATGCTGATTTATACAAGTGCACTTGAAGTATTCAGTATTTAAACTGTTTTGTAACAAATGAAGGAACCCTACTTTAGGATTTGAGTATTTCTATGGTCCACATATGAATTATGTGACTGAAAGCAACAAAATCACTGAGCACTCTCTTGCTAAAGTACTTCAAGTGGTAGACTGACCTGGTCTTCTAGTTCTCGGATTTCACGAGTGGTGACTCCAGTCTCTTCAACCGACTTTATGAGCATGCTGCAGTTCTAATTGAAACAAGATATACAATTTACTTTTGCATCAGAGTTGCTGAAGAAATTCTGGAATTAGACTGTAAGGAAGGACACTGCTTATCTGAAGCATGCATACTCGTACATAAACAATTGCATTTAAACTATACAGTCAGTTTAAGTTCATACCAGTAATCCACCAGGACAATTTTACGTCATGGTTCAGTTTTCAAAGCCAGACACAGAAGCAAAGAGCCAATACACTTGGGCAGCTTAGGACGACACATTAGGTTGCAATTTGCGATCGCAAACCTCTGCAAAAAGAGTTAACGGTTGTGCAAATAATTAAATACCATGTATGATTTATTTGTGCAAATAATTAAATACCATGTATGATTTATTTGTGCAAATAATTAAATACCATGTATGATTTATTTATGCAAATAATTAAATACCATATATGATTTATTTATGCAAATAATTAAATACCATATATGATTTATTTGTGCAAATAATTAAATACCATGTATGATTTATTTGTGCAAATAATTAAATACCATGTATGATTTATTTGTGCAAATAATTAAATACCATGTATGATTTATTTATGCAAATAATTAAATACCATGTATGATTTATTTATGCAAATAATTAAATACCATATATGATTTATTTGTGCAAATAATTAAATACCATGTATGATTTATTTATGCAAATAATTAAATACCACGTACGATTTATTTGTGCAAATGATTAAATACCATGTATGATTTATTTGTGCAAATAATTAAATACCACGTACGATTTATTTGTGCAAATGATTAAATACCACGTACGATTTATTTGTGCAAATAATTAAATACCATGTATGATTTATTTGTGCAAATAATTAAATACCATGTATGATTTATTTGTGCAAATAATTAAATACCATGTATGATTTATTTATGCAAATAATTAAATACCATGTATGATTTATTTGTGCAAATAATTAAATACCATGTATGATTTATTTGTGCAAATAATTAAATACCATATATGATTTATTTGTGCAAATAATTAAATACCATGTATGATTTATTTATGCAAATAATTAAATACCATATATGATTTATTTGTGCAAATAATTAAATACCATGTATGATTTATTTATGCAAATAATTAAATACCACGTACGATTTATTTGTGCAAATGATTAAATACCATGTATGATTTATTTGTGCGCTCACTTCATGCAATGCTGCTAAGAACTTGTAGGATTTGCGGACATTTTCGTCCCGCTTGGCGTCTCTGAAGATCAACTCGTCCGTGACGGCAAATGTGCGGTCAAGTACTCCTGACAGCTGGTTGATCTCCTTCTGAACAGACTTTGTATCACCTAGCACCTGTCATACATAAACAAATTCCACAACACATCACATGATGACTTATCAGTTTCAACAAGGATTAGCTTCGGCGCTATATAAATCGTCTTATTATTATTATTATTATTAATATGCACTGTATAAAACGGTTTGGATTTGCAAGGAAACAAGGGATCTCCTCCAGGTCAAATTTAACTCTAAGAGATAAGTTTAAACCAGCAAAGTTCAGCCAGGTTGTCATCATCATGTCCCTACCTTACAGTGAATAAAGAATGTACGGCTGCAAAGCAATATGTCAGCAGTTGACTGAAGTGATCTTGTTGAAGATCTTTGACATGGGTTTACCCCACTTATGGACGACACCAACCAACTTTGGATAGGCTTCAACCACTGCAAATATCCTACACGGTTTATAAATTATAGGTTGGCTTAAAAATGCATACATGGTCTGCAAATAATATTATATTTTGGTCTACAAAATATTAAACTGCGAATAGGTTGGTCTACAAAACACCTAGGCTGTGCTAAATCATAGTGTTTTCACAAAGCATCCACAGTTTCTACAACTGGATTGTGCCGAGTAATTTCTAAAGTCTTCTCAGTGCTGCAATGTGCAATCACCTACAATGTCAGCATTTCCAGCATCATACCTTGTCGATGTCTTCGTTCTGTTTTCTTATATTGGCCACGATTTCCATGATCCTCTGCGTATAAGCAGATCGATTTACATCTCTCGTCATTCGATCGTATTCCGCCACCTTTACAGAGTTCAAAACAATGATTAACAATAAGTAACAGATTATTTCAGATTCAACTGATCTGTGTTTCCTGCATCTCATCAGCTGAACTTTGATCAAGTGATCAGATTTGGTCATCACTGACAATACGTACATGCTTACTCAGAAATAAAGCAAAATGACAAAACAATTGAAATTTTGATTCCTTTGATCTCTCCAACTGCTGGCATCTGTTTTGAGCTGCTCATCCACCATCCATATTCTGGTCAGATTCAGCAACCAACATTATGTAAATCAACATTATGTAAATCAGTTCATTTTCACAGCGAGACTTCACAGAATCAGACGTCATTTGCCTCAACCTTCTTCAGTTTTCAAATTGATACAATTGTATCACAAACACAAATGTTTAAATACTAAAAATTCTTTTTGACAATTTTATACTTTATGTACATCACACCCGAACAGTTTGGGTTCTTTCTTCTTCTCGTTTGGATTCTTCTCAGATGTTTAGGCCTAAACTAGCGCACGTGAATAAGCTGTTGCTCTGTGCTTAGCTTTATAGTAGCTGCTTCAAAATTTAGAGTTTACAATTGCAATTACAAGATGCTTCAACGCGCTGATGCCCGTTTTTCCATTCCCATCCAGAAACTCATCATTTCTACTTAACTTAAAATGCTGTTTTTGCAGAAGACAGTAACAATGCTACAGAAGTCATTTGATAGAGAGATGGATGTCATTTGATGGAGAATAGATGACAATAGATGTCATTTGAAAGAGAATAGATAGACAATAGATGTCATTTGAAAGAGAATAGATAGACAATGGATGTCATTTGAAAAAGAATAGATAGACAATAGATGTCATTTGATAGAGACAATAGATGTCATTTGATAGAGAATAGATAGACAATAGATGTCATTTGATAGAGAATAGATGGACACATACGAGTTGTTTGTAGAGACCATCCTTGTCTCTGGTTTCTGTAATTAGTTCCTTCATCTTTTCCTGCATCTCTTTGATTTCCTCAATCTTTCTCTGACTTTCGTTCTGCCATAAACATTAAATATTATTTCTATCAATAAATTAAATGCAAAATCTATAATTTTGTGTTAACACTATATTAACATTATTATATAATTAAATAATATCATTGCTGCTGTCTTAAGAAACTTTGTGTAAACAGTTCCACAAGTACATCAAGTCAATTCCCAGTCCAAGGTCAATCCCAGAAGCACAAAAGATGCACTAAAAAGTGAACTGTAAGTAAAGTATCTTTCTTCGTTCGGTTGTTATTCAACCCTGTGGCATACTCTACAACATCTCAAATGAATTCAGGGACCAAACTTTTTGGGTGGAACCAAAACCAACAAATTACTCATGCAATCGTAATTTCTTATCACTCAAATACGTTTGTGCTATAACATTTTATACAATTAATTTCTAACTTCTTGTTCCTGAGGCATCTACTTTTGGTATTTTCATAGAACCTTTATTAAAGTTGAGTTTGCAATTTAAAAAAAGCTTGAAAAGTATAAATATTGCAAACCTTTTGGTAGAGCTATTTACATGTAGGCATGTATGAATTAAGGCATCTAAAATAGCTATGCTTATGTATCTCACAAACCTGAGTCCACAAAACAAAAGATGACTTACTCATATTAAATGCTTAAAAGTGAATACAATGTTCTAGACAAAGTCTTTTATGGCAATCTTCCTATTATCTTATTGTTAATGTCACCCTGCTCTTTTTTGTCCATTAAGTCAACAGATGATTTCAATATGTTTTGTAGCATCTATTGTCTGATGGTAGCAACATTATCAGCCATCTTACCATCTGTCCCTCGGACAATTCCTTGAGCGACCGATACTCGTCGAGAAGTGGAAGCCGATGCTTTTCCCATTGGTTGGCCAGACTAACCAAGCGCTTGGAACTAGCCTCGACCAACGCCTGAAAAACAATGCATGAAAAGCAGTGGCACTCATTAGCATCAAACAGGCATCGACATCGTAAGCCAAGCCATGAATAAAATGTAACTGAACGCTACACTGAACAACATGCTGTAATGTCTCTTGTTACCAGCAACAGAACATCATTATGACAAAAGATTAATCTCACACTGAAACATTCAAAGTAAAGTCAGAACAACACATTTAAATTCTACGTTTCAAGTTCCAAGGTAAAAGATCTGCACAAAATAATTTAAACTCAATTATAAGTGAAGCCATAAGAAGTAAAGACTAAATCAGCATTCAAATGCATTTTGCTCACACAGCTTTGCTTGGCAACACTTTTGCCACACAATATTCTTCCTGTATGCATCACAACGAAAGAAATTGATTGCATGAAAATGTTTATGCATTGAGTTCACTAGTTACCTCAAGTTTTCTTATGTTGGTATCGGCATCAGGTAGAAGGTCAATGAGTTTCCTTTTCATCTGAACCTCATCTTCCTTCATCTGATTGCCAGACTCAACTGACTTCAACTGCTCAATGACCTGAAAGACAACAACAATCACGAATCTACAGCACGAAAATCAAGTCTCAAACACAAACGAACACAATCGTGTGCTACAATCAAATATCAAATGCTTCCCACACTCAATGTCTCTTCATGGACCTTCGTTTGTGCATCATCATCATCATCGTTGTCACCACCACCACCACCATCATCATCATCAATTCTATCTGCAATTTTTGGTCAATTCTCTATCAAAAGACATATCTGCATTGTATTGTTCATCAATCTTTATTCTGATCATAGCACATGTGTTTGGAATTAACATGTGAGTCATGGTAGAACATTAAAAATTAAGACTGGCTTTGACAATGTCCAAACAACATCCAATACCAAAAAAATCTTAAACGATAATCAATTTTGGAAGGCAGCCTAGGAAACCAGTCTGTTTAACTTACCTGCACATTATTCTATAACATAGGTTTAGAGAATAGTCATTGAGAAATGCATCTGCCAATAAAGAATATTCTAACTTACCTACTTAGTAGTACTTACTTATATCCACTCATTAGACACATTGGACAGAGTAATTGACCATCAACGAGAACTGATAAACAAAAATAATAATGAGGACACTGGACTAAAAATCATGTTTACATTCTGAGTTCCAAGCGTCAATTTCTTCATGTCCGACTCCAGACCATTAACCGTTGATGTAATCTCGACCAATTGCGCTTTTAATGACTCGATTTCTTCCTGTCTCTTCTTCTGCAACTCCTAACAAAGAAAACTAGTCGTTGTCATCTCTTGAAATGATGCCTCTCTGACCTCTTCCAACCTTAGGACCATTATGCCACAACAATCTCATATGATGAGTAATTGTTCTTTGATACGCAATGGCTCCAACAAGTTTTATATTTACATGTATATTAGCAATACCTTTAAGAGGACAGGAGATGGAACGAAATGCAGAATTAGTAACTGTAAATATAAGTCCATTTTTATAGCATTTTTGAAGAACCTCTCAGCCTACATGATGTCACAATTCAATAAGATCAAGATCTTCATCCACCAGTGTACAATGCATGAATAGAAGAACTCTAGACTGAATTACTAATGATACAATTGGAGTTACTACTAATGATACAATTGAAGCTACTACTAATGATACAATTGAAGCTACTACTAATGATACGATTGAAGCTACTACTAATGATACAATTGAAGCAACTACTAATGATACAATTGAAGCTACTACTAATGATACAATTGAAGCTACTACTAATGATATGATTGAAGCTACTACTAATGATACAATTGAAGCAACTACTAATGATACAATTGAAGCTACTACTAATGATACAATTGAAGCTACTACTAATGATACGTTTGAAGCTACTACTAATGATACAATTGAAGCAACTACTAATGATACAAATGGAGTTACTACTAATGATACAATTGAAGCTACTACTAATGATACGATTGAAGCTACTACTAATGATACAATTGAAGCTACTACTAATGATACAATTGAAGCTACTACTAATTATACAATTGAAGCAACTACTAATGATACAATTGAAGCTACTACTAATGATACAATTGAAGCTACTACTAATGATACGATTGAAGCTACTACTAATGATACAATGCAGGCTACTACTAATGATACAATTGAAGATACTACCGCTTCAGTTGTTGTTCGATCTGTCGTTGTTCCTGCATTCAGTTGAGCTAACAGCCGATCATCCTCCTGTTACATCAAAATAAGACAGAAGACGGTTTCAAAACATTGTTCAGATTAATCGGTCAAACTCTTTCTTAGCATGCCAATACTAACATAACTACAAGTTTTCCATTGCTAATATTGTCATCCAAGCAATGCCACAGAGTTCATATATGGGCAAAACAACCATTGCTCCTTATATGCATAGAGCGGACAAATAAAAGACTTGTTTTATCAGGCAATGAATCGTAATTTATACAAACCTCAGCACAACTACACGTGCTGTAACAAACCTTAACATCAGCTCAACATTAAAAAAGAAACAAAAGTAATAATACAAGACACTGACCTGGGCGAATTGTAACGTCTTTGCATGCGTGAATCTGGATCTGGTGACCGAGATATCTCTTGCACCCATCGACTCTAGCAAGGAGTTCAGATCCTGTGTGGCACCATTCACATCATCGGCCATCTGTGACACTTGCTGCCGCATCTGGTCTGCAATCTTCTGTCGAACTTTCTCCCGCTTCTTTGCCTTGTACTCCTTTGAAGTATGAACAGAACAAGGTTAAAAACACTCTGTTAATGCTAGGAATTTAAAACTAAATAATAACATACTCATCATTGCATTACAGTTCAGCACGTCAAGTCCTACAGCACTTCCAATGGAAGAGAGTTCCACAGCACTAAAGAGTTCCACAGCACTGGAAAACAGTCCATAGATCTGGGAAAGATTGCACAGCACCGAGAAAGAGTCCTACAGCTAGAGGCATTTCAACCAAACCGTATATGAGGCAGAAATGAAAGGTAAGAATATGCAAGACATACTGAGCTTATAGATCCAAAATGTTAAATGAACATCAATGCCATTCATAATTAATCAGACATTTGCAATAGAGTTGTTTAGACCTCCTTCGTCAGTCGAGATGCGAGACCTTGTTGACTCCACTCCGTCTCCCACTCGTGCTGACGTGCAAGGCATCGTGCATTCTCCTCCAAAATGGCCGCCGGAAAGTCAGAGCCATCGATTGGCTGATGAGAGGCATACGGAAGAGTCAACTTATAATACTGGCTCAAAACTAAGACAGAAAATATCAAATGCAAATTGTCTCACACAGATAAGACTGACATCATTGTTTACAAACAAAACAGCAAGTAAGATCGGCTGTCACAGTTGACTCTTTCAAATCAAGGTTTAAATCCTATATGTTTGCTAAAGATAATCCTGCAATTGTGAGACGCCCTTGCAGCGGAATTGCCACATTAAGGTACCGTATAAATTGTAGCCTAGTTAGCTACACCGGTAAGCGAGAACGGCATACGTCTGTTGGTCGCAACGGACTGCGGTTCAAGCCCGGGCTGGGAGTTGACATTCAGAGATTTAGAAATCTCGGGCTAGCACGTGTGGGACGCAGAAGCGCAAGCTCCTGCGGAGCGACCTTGGGCAAGTTGCTTATCCATCATTGTCTGTGGGGAAGGCAACGGGAAACCACCTCACTCATCTCATCCCCAGGGGCGTAAAGCCAATGAGCCTGCCTTCGGGCAGAGCACCACCATCATCATCGTAAATTGCTGTCATTATTGTTATAATTACTATTATTACAAAAAGCAATTCTATGGAAATTGTAAGAGAAGTTTCATTAACTCTTTCAATGCAGAAACTACTGCATTAAGTACTGCAACGTTGCCAAGTATTTCAACAGTGCTTTCACGAACAGCTGTCAACATCGCTGCTTATTCAGAGGCGCTGCTTAACACACAGCATACTTCAAGTTTATTCATAGGCCAATGTTAATTGCACAATGTATGAAAAAGTTTTTTTTTATATATGCTGACATCTTGAACGTTTTTAAAAATTCTCTCACAGACCTAATTTTTTAAACAGTGAAAGACTGAACCGCGCCTCAGATTCACATTTCGGTATGACCTTGCGCGACAATGCGCGTCGAAGAAATTTATGTAATAATAATAATAACAAAGCCATTATTGAAGACAACAGATTTCATTTATAAAAATTAACCTTTTGGAAGAGGTTTTGTGAGGTCATGAAGGTCATGAGGAACAGACAATTGACACGAGCGAAATTTACGTCCACCAGTCATTTGCTGAAATAAAAAAAACAGCATTCTATGAAAACATGCAGAGCCAGTATTTAAATGGTTACCAAAACCAGTCCGACTCGAGTCTCTGGAACCAGTCTCACCCCAGTGTCAAAGTCCTTGAAACCATTCAGTCTCTAACCATATGGAGCCAGAGTGAATATCTAATAACTGAAGAACCAGCAGAAGATTCCAATTTTCTATTAGTGTCCAACAAGAAAGAATGTTTACCTCAAAGTTTATGTAACCTACTGGAGCAATGGAACCAGTGTAAATGTCTCCTCATCTCTAGACCTAGCAAAATCTTCCAATAGAAGACACCTATTAAGAAAGGATGATTGCATTGGTAAGTGTGTATTACACACCTGCTTTTGACAGAATGGTGGCATCCACGGCAAAGCAATTCTCCTTGAAATCTCAGCAGCAATTGACTTCTGCAGAATGGCCAACGAACCTGCATCATGATACCAGAATCAAATCACTGAAGCAACCATGGCTAACAAACTATTCAAATCATCTAATTCAGGCAACTAAAGACATAAGAGAGACTTACCAGCCTGCAATAGTTGTCTTCGCTTAATCAAAAGCAACCCTTAGATCTAAAAACTATCTCCAATTAATCACAGCTGTGAATTTTAAAAGGACGTTTAAGCTGATATACGAGTTCGTGCATCGTCAAGATATAGCAGTTGACTCACCAACTGGTTCTTGAGCTGATTCTGAATGTTCTTTTGGAAGGCGATCAACAAGGAACATAAGAACTCGCCGGATCTCGATTTCGTTCGAATACAGGAATGTGTGGTAACCGACATCACCATGGTAACCAAGACCCTGGAAGCGCATCACAATAGCAACATGCAGGAAACGGTTCAGAAATCACAAGTGCAAAATGACAATTTTACTGCCTTTTGTAAGATATTAAACCCAAGTTGCTACATTTCATTTAAAAAATAATTATTTAAAAATAATTACTGCTTCTTTTCTGTTTTCTACAGCATTGCAAAATTACTTTGCTCTGAAAGATGATTTTGAGCTTATATGGATGTTCGAGGTTCACAGACTACCTATTCGTGCAAAGGTAGACAAGATATGCACATAAATGCTGAACCTAGACAACAAACTTGTTAAGTCACGCACACGTAACAGTATGTAGTTGCTGGGATACAACATTGTGTTGTGCTTACTACCTGGAATAATTAATATAACTGCATTCTACCAGTTGCACAATTCCTTCTCTTTAGACATGGCTGGGCTGGGAGTGCCTGTGAGTTGGCTTTTTCATTAGTTGCTTCATAAATTTCAGCAATGAATGAATGAACGTGGTTCCGACTGCATTCCTCCTATTGGCCGCATGTTAACAGCATCTCACTGTACACTGTTTATTTGTTTAACGATAGAATGACCTGCATTGTAGCCAAAATGTCTATAATGTTAAATCAGATGATGTGCCTACTTGAACGGCATTTGCTAGATTTGTGCCGACTCTGAAGCGAGCAGCCATACTCGGTGGTAACTTGTAGCTAACTTCAACGGAGTTATCGATGCTGTGGAGACATCGCGCCACAGCCTCGACAATCAGCTCGGTTGTAAACTGACCCAAACTGTGGACATCTTCGTCGATGTCGCTGAAAATTCATCAAAACAAAAGTTCCAGTAATCAATAAAACTCAGCATTTATCAGAATTGTCAAAAATTTTATGTCTGCAATGGAATGTTCCACTGCAAAAAAACTTTATTAACATAGAATATAGCATTGTATTGTCTATGAGAATTTATAAAGTGCCTCTTACTATCTATTCAGAGGCGCTCTCCGCATGACAACCGCAAGGAAATGAGAAAGACGTCAGCGAAGGGCTGGTTTCATCTGGGATCAATCAATCAGGGACCTGGGACGCAAGAGGCTGATTTTTGGCACTGTCCAAGTGAATCCAGAATTGCCCAGGGGAATCCTCTGTTTTGCAGCTGTGGACATGCAGCATGGAAAACTTTAATGTTGTGAACTCTATAAATGCAATTTTTTTTATCATAACCTGACATATCACACCTTTATATCTATTTGGACCCCGACACTTAAGATCCAAACATGTGTCAATACGTTTATTCGTGTCTGAACCCCTTTGAAACCCACTGCTCCCTGTTGATTGCCTATGTAAATAGCTATTGACGAGTTGTATCATTTTAAAATCAGATATCAAGCATCTGTAATTATAATACTTGACCTGTGGCTTTCCAATAAGCGG
This sequence comes from Lumbricus terrestris, assembly GCA_949752735.1. Lineage (NCBI taxonomy): Eukaryota > Metazoa > Annelida > Clitellata > Crassiclitellata > Lumbricidae > Lumbricus > Lumbricus terrestris. Next base: position 20,058,957 of record OX457048.1, read on the forward strand.
GTTCACCATTTCAGTGACCTATCACGTGCGCTTGCGCAGTGGTCAAAGTCAATTCTAGCACAGACGCTGGATTATATAAAAATTACAAATTCGCAATGCTTGAGTCTTTAAGTTTCCGAACTTTTGGTAAATCCATCATCTATGCTAGAATTGACCTTGACCATTGCGCACACGAAAGGTCACTGAGATGGTGAACCCGCTTATATCCGCAAACTGAGAGTGAATATCAAACCATGGTCAATTTCAAGACGAATATATAATCGGACCTCTTCAGGACCCATTATAAACCAGCTGGGAGCAGTGTAAGACTTCCTAGAAATCAGACATATTTGAGTGATTAAGTCAGAATAACTGCTGGTGCTTGGTATTTCTGTGAAACATTATCTGAAGAAATTACAATATACATTCTTAAACAATAATTTGTCTTGCACTTACGGTACCGAATGAGGCAACAGATGCAGTTAGGACATGGGAATTGGAAAACGCCCCCACTTATAGTACACGCATTACTAACCCGCTCAAACAGACGCAAGAACATGTGCTAGATAAATGCTAGAGTTAAAAACTAAACTGCTTCGCTTGACATTTCTTAATGGCAGCATTACCATCCAATGGAACGAAGATTTCGAACAATAATTCCATCCACTTCTTCCATCCTGATGGAAAAGATGCAAAATAATCACGTGAGAAAACCCAGCGGCTACATATAGACGCAGAATTCTACATTGAAGACGTCACTCACATTTAAGCAATTTGAGTCTTCGTTTCTGCGGGAGTTTCGCATAATATTTCACATCGCTTGATTTAGATATGAAATGGTAGCACATTAACAATACAAACGAAAAAAATAAATACAATATGCTACCCCGTAGCGTGTTGAATAACACACTTATTTATACTGTGCTGGCACGGTAGAGTAGTGGATAACACTACGCATTATCTATTCTGTGATAACACGCTGGCGTAGAGCGCGAGCGGTAGCGAGTTCGAGCCCCCGTTGGGCGGATTTGCTTTGTAGGCTGCTATTAGCGCCATGTATTGCAGGCTGTCTGCTCAGTTAGTATCAGGTTAGTATAGTTAAAATTTGTGTATTCTGTTATCTGTTCTTGTGAATTGTTTAAATTGCATAATTGTACGCTGTAACCGGTTGCGATCTATCAACCGGATTGTTTGATAAAGATATTATTATTATTAATAGAATACCGGTGAAAATGTCTGCTTTTGCGTAGAATGAGATGTGCATACACTTGCATTATTAGTCATTACATTAACTGTTAGGTGGCAACAAAGTATAAACAGTGTTGACTCTACAGTAGATATATAGTCTCTGTCTTGACATTGGACTTGGCGGAGATGCAAGTGTGGGTTGTTGGAGGACAAACTATATAAACGTATATTCAGAACAAGCTCCATTAAAATTGCTGTAAAGCCATGTCTTCGCTGTCTTGGGAAGAAATTTACTTGACTGGTTTTGGAATTCTCTGTGCTGGATTTTCTAATTTTTTGACCAGACGCCCATTGATCTCGCGTGAGTGCTACATTTCATGCATGCATTATTTTGGTTATTTATTATCGTTTCAAAATCTTTGTAATTTGCAGCAGAAGTTTTCTTAAAACATTCTTTCAACTGACACATCTTTGCCATTACTTGTCTGAAACTGCTGCTATTGACATACTTGTATTGATGCAAGTGGTTGCCACACCATTTAACGTACTGTGATAATTTTATCCCTGGTTTCAACTGATGGAGTCTCCAATCCAATCTCCATGGACTCTGTCAGCATAAAATAACACATCTGCAAGATTGCCAAGTTCAGGCATAGCCGATCTTCAGAGGAAACAGGTAACAACGATGGTATCCAAGATGTTATTGCTTCCAGGCATCAGCTCGGTGTCTGCAGAACTATATTGACATGAGGTTGTCAAGTGCATCTGCCCTGGCTGCAGTTGACCATGTGCAATGGTCTTCAACTGGCAAACTGATGTTGAATTCGCTATTTTGAACAGAAATCTGGAACAAATACGTCTTTGTTGGCCTGGTTCCAGATTTATAGATGAATTCTAGTCCATCTTTACTTCATGCCCCACTGGTCTCCAAGGCAACCACAGCAAGGGCATGGGTACTAGTGATGGTTGGTGGCATACTTCATCATTTTTTGCACAGTCAAGTGCTTTGCCTGCTGAGATCGATGTGTGATCCAGATGAGAAGTGGTTTAGGAATCTTGTACTGTTGCATCACACATCCGTATTTTATATATAACCTGTGTTTCCATATAGCTGTTGAGTGTCTTCCCTTGAGAGGCTCGGAGGTTTTCTGTGCATGATTTCAACACTGTTCAGCGCTCTGTGGATGACTTTCTCCAAATTATTAAAACCATGGATGCGATGCTACATAAGTTGAAGAACAACTCAAAGATATAACTGTTAAACTACAAAATCTGCGCACAAGTGAAACAGGTGACATGGCTGAAGATATGACAAAACATTTATAATCAGCACATCCAGTGGTGATAGAAACTGTCGCCTGATGTCTTGATTCTAAATTTTTTTTCTTCAGATTTTGCATAAATTTGTCTTTTTGACAATTTTTTTATTGACTTTCAATTTTATGCATTGAAGCTGAACATTTTAATATAGATTACTATGCCGGCCTAGAGTTTTCTCTTGAGTGAAGCTATGCAAATATTTTTACGGTTGAAATTGTTGCTGTATTAAAGTTTTTCTTAGTTATTTTCTGCTTGCATAATTGTAGAATACTGGCTAAAACTAGTTGAAGGTGAACCAGGTTTTGCTATTTTTTAGGGCTCTACATCTACCCGCTGTACGCAACAGGTGGATATGGGGTTGGTCACGTCCTCCACAAGTGGAACAACAAGCGTGTAGCAGAACGGGAGTTGGCCATCTGGGACTACGTGCGACGACACCCGGAAGACTTCCCAGAATTAAGTTAGTTCCAGTCGTCCTGAAATAGTTGTTGTTTCATTGACTATTTCTATAGAACTAATTAACTGTTGTTCTAAGGACATTGCCTATGGTGCTTCAAGGACACCAAGTGCTGTGAAAGTTGCAGAATTGAAGTTGCTGATGGTCATTTCGGGGATTCCGAACGATGACAAGGAAAGTTCTGTGGATCACAGACCTAATGAGATGGACCAATTTGACCCTTCCTACCCCCAAACATATGTGCACCACTGCAACAGAGTATCACTTGTATATTCTGCTTGTACATATCATAAAGAATTTGCTTTATCATGGATTGACATGAGAACAGATGTTTGCTCACAAAATCAAGGAATTGGAAGTATATGCAATTTGAAGTCTGCTTTACACTTAGTAGAGGCATAGGTTTTAGGTTGACATCCTTTATTAGTTGGATCTGCAGGTGAAACATGGCCTTCCTCATCTGTGATATTACTATGGGTAGTCATGCAGCTGTCCTAGCATCTCACAAGTTGTGCTATTATATGCGCTAAAGCTGGTTCCAAGGTACCACACATTGGTTTTTTCTAACAGTAGGACAGGACTGCCCCTTCCTTATTTATCAGCAATTCATTTTTTAGTATGCAAATTACATCATCTAGAGCACCATTTCCATTTCTTTGGATTACTATTTTATGCACTGTAGCACAAAGTTGAAGGTGGTTGCATAAGATATTGACCAATGAATTTCTAATACTGTTTATCTGAAGATTAATGCTGAGTTGAATTGCTGCTTTTGTTCTTTTACCACAGCTCCGAAGAAGTTCAAGGATGTCCTGCAGGATTGGCACCCAATGAGATAAATGAGGTGGAGATAAGAGACACTGGTTTAACTCAGAATCAAGGATGACTGGTTTAAATTTCGATTAGAAGGAATGGAGATTCGTCTCATGCAAAGCAACTTTCACTGAAATACGTTCGACTATTGAGATGCGCTGAAGTGTAATTAAAAACAAGTTTTAAGGATGTTTGTTTTCTGTCTCATAAATATCCGGTTTCTAATTGTAGTGCGTCCTTTCACCTGTGATTTAGCGAGTCCACATTGAGGCATGATGTTAATTGTTATGTGACCCGACAAAGGTTACCTAGCATTGTACGAAACTATTCCTCTGAATAGTGATGATACTGATCAATTGTGAAATTCCTTAGTGGAGCATCCATTTTGCCTGTTACATTGTACATGGATTCCATGCAAAAAATAGGAACCAGTTTATGTTCTAGCTTTGCAACTCAGTGTGAATGCTATAAATGCTATTAAAACTGGGAGGATTTCTATAAATGGAATCACGTGAATGTCTAGTTGTATAAGTGAAACAGAACAAGTAAAGAACGTTAAAGTTCTGTGGTGTTAGTCTTAGTCTCTTAGATATCACAGTGGAAGTTCACATGTTCAAAATCCTGATTATTGGAGAACAAGTGTTTTGAATGTTTTTGTATGAAGACTTGTAGAAATTGTCCATTTGTCTCAGAGTTAGCTCCACGCTCTCTTGATCTCTGTGCCACAGCAGGTTAAAGGATTTTTCCAAACACTCGGATAGAGTCGCTCTCATATATTAATATTTATTATTAATGCAAAACTGACACACACCACAGTATGATTACAAATGGTGGTATGATATGCATCCAAGTCAATCACCCCTTTGGACCTGATTTGCCCAAACTTTGAAACAAAATGGCTCTTCTTCACTGTGCAATCATTTCTGGACAGGTTGGGTGTTGCCATCAACTAGACTTGCAGTGCAGAAAAAACTATAAATTGCAAGCGTACTCCATAATCCTTAAAATGCAGTTTAAGCATGTTTCAATGTTTCTCAGTCAGGGTTGGATTAGCTCAAGTGGTCAAACAACTCTTAGCCTTGAGACATCTGAAGACAGATTTGTAATGTCTTGTTCTCAGTGTTGGTCTTCTGGATTTAACTTTTTAGAAACTGTCTTGATGTGAAAGTCTTGTTCTGCCTTAAACGAGTTACCTCAAAAAGGCTCTCACAGGTTGTCCTTAGTTCATGCTATATAAAATTGACCTTGACTGATATGAATAGATAGCTTGTCCAGGTGACACTATGGCTAAGGATCTTATATTCACGAAATGTAATTGTATTTAAGTAAGTTGAGAAACTAATAGGTGCACGTTATCAGTTATATTTGTCATTTACATGTAGCCTGCTTTATATCGTGGAATCAGTTCCAAAAGCCTCAATTTTTAACTGTCCTGGACCTTGTGTCTCGTACTGTCTTGGACCTTGTGTCTTGTTCTATCTTGGACCTTGTGTCTTGTGCTGTCTTGGACCTTGTGTCTTGTACTGTCTTGGACCTTGTGTCTTGTACTGTCTTGGACCTTGTGTCTTGTACTGTCTTGGACCTTGCGCATTGGGAGTGGTACCCTATAGCAGTAGCGTAGCCAGAAATTTATGATTTGAGGGTTTTATGACACCAACCTAACTGTATTACAGTAAATAAAAAGGGAATAAAGTAACAAAGGGAATAAAGTAAGAAAAACAATTGTTACTACAAACAATTGTTCTGTTTTTCTTATTTAAGTGGATAAATAACCTTTTTAAAAACTTTTCTTACGCCAATGGGGGTTACCCCTAAACCCCTTTGTCTACGCCACTGCCCTACAGTCTTTACTTTGATCTTGGTATTAGAATTCCACTGTCAACTCCGCCACTGGTTGCACTCTGCCAGTGTTAGTCCCAAGCCTGGATAAAGGAGGAGGGCGACACTAATCATCTTTGATATGGCAGTGTTGTTAAGCATGTAACAAGAATTCCACTGTCTTGTTTGCCTCTATGTGTGGGCTCCAAGTTGGGATCAGATCAAAGCAATGCTAGAAACTCCAAACAAGGAAGATAATTTAAGCGTACACGTTTCTCATCCTCGCCAGGCTGTGAGCCTGTAACTGTGATGTATGGTAGTGGTACAAAACGATGTCTACACTTTCGTTGAAGGAAGATGCTTGTCACTCATCAGAATAACATTTAAAATCTCTAGCAGCCTACGTTTTATGGGATCAGCAGCACGGAACGAACCCGAAGGTATAGTAGACCTAATCTGCTGTTACGCGGCATTGCTGTTAGCATTGCTCGGGTGGCTACAATCAGTGTCAATCCGACTCAATCACAGATCACAACGACAGAGATTTGGATGCCAATCGTTATGATTTTGATTTTCCCTCGCGATTGCATCAGCTCGGTATAAATTTGAGACACTTCAAACTGCAAATATTACATCAACATCTGACGATTTCGGATTACAGCTTAGCCTACTTACTTACGCTGACACTTGCGGCTGCTACGGTGATAGTCATGCCAGAGAAATTCACGTCGTTCGCAAGGTGGCAGATGTACCGAACAAATATCGTAAAATGGCCACATTTAATTTTCGTATGTCGTAAATTACAAATTTACTCCTACATTTATTGATATTTAAACTAAAATAAAGTATAAGTAAAATCGAGTAGCAATCAAGCAGATCAGTAGCTCGTTAAAGTAGACTTAAACACTGAGGCGAACCTGCAGGTGTCTTAGCTACCCGAATAAACGTTTCACGAAGAGATGTAGTTTATAAACAACGTGATGTTTCTAACATTTCGGATGCGTGTGTCCCAGTGACACGTCTGCTCATTGATCGCTGATATCATCCGGCTGATCTGGGCAGAACTGTGTTGCGCACAGGTACACGTAACCCGCCTCCAGACGCTCTCTTCCCGCTGCCTTCACTGCCGCACGGTCGAGGGGAGCTCAAGCCTTGGTGGTGGTGGTTGTCTCGACGGAGGGAGGGGCGGCTTCCCTCCTGTCTGCATTGGGTGTAATCTAGGGCCTGCAGCTCTTCTCAAGGACTGGAGCAAAATTCAAAAAGCTTCTAAATTGGGGAAAGTTGGGGAACTCATTTCGTCACGCAACCATCATGGCACTGCCGCGAAGGTGGTCTGCCGTAATTTTTTCTAAATTACAAAAGTTAAAAGTTACCCCCAGCTTTACGATTCCTTCTCATTTTCATTGCAGCATTGTTAAAATTCTGGTATTTCGTAATCGAAATTGCAGAATTTTAGCAAACAAAAAATTAGTTAACATTCAAATATGTTAACGTATTAATTGATTAACGGCGGACGTCACTGAGCAGTGTTTAATCTAGGCGTCTCGATGAGGGGGGGGGGGCGGCGGGAAGAAAGCTCCCCAGAAATGTCATTTCCCTCAGAAAAAATTGACAAAATGACGGAGCGAGTGACGAATGAAGAGGCGCTGCAAAGAGTAGGAGAAAATATCACTGATGACAACTTTAAGAGAAAGGCAAAAGAACTGGATTGGACACATACTAAGAGGAGACTCGAACCCTCCTGAGAGAAATCATAGAAGGGAGATTGGAGGGGAAAAGAAAGAGATGAAGACCGAGACTAATGACTGATCATCACTGATGGATACAACGAACTGGTCATTAATTTTGTGGGGCGCGGTGGTGTAGCAGGGTGAGAATTGCCGGGGGGTTTGGGGGGTTTCAACTCCCCAGTCTTTCTTAGAGCCCCATAGTAAAATCTGCTTTTCGCACCCAAATTTCAAGTGGATAATGGTCCAACCCCCAGTTATTTTTCCACAATTTTTACACTGTGGTGTAGTGGGTATGTTCGTTGCCTTACAGCCGGAGGGTTGCAACTTGCAAGGCAACGAACAAGTCCAACTCAAGTTTCAAGTCGCCGCGTAGGGACCTTGGGCAAGTCCTTCACTCGCAATTGCTCAGCGCTTCGGCGTCAAACTCCGATGCAGTGTCCGCGCTGTAGTCGGGAGCGCCTCTGAGTAGAGAGCTTGAAGGGACGCTATAGCAAGTAGGCATACAAACAAACTGAAGAGAAAAGCACTGCGAAGAGAAGAATGGCGTCATTGGAAGTTGAAACCTGCCGAGGGGCCAAGAACTTAAAGAAGAGAAGATCGACGGCCTAAAAATCGGTCCTGTCGAAAGACTGAAAGTGAGCCGGGTCTGCGACTAGGATACGATGGAACTAATAAGAATTGAATTCAGAATTATTTAAAGACAAAATAATTTGTCTAAGTTCTATCAGTTTTTCGTAATAACATGGGCTAGCCTAGGCTAGGCCTACAGCTAGCCTGAGCTAGGCCTATGCCTTTTATGACCCCTAAAAGTAAGATTAGGAAAATGATCTATTATAGGCCTATGAACTGGTCCAAGGTTCGAGTGTTACGTAGGCCTACAGAACCAATGCGACCGAAATGCAGTGTTTAATCTAGTCCCCCTCCTCTGGGGGGGGGGGGGGGAAATTGAGGTTTCTGGGGGGAGCCAAATGAGCGTCCGAAGGACGCTCGTGATGCGTGTAGCACCGAGACTGGGAGAGGGTGGGGCATGGGGAGGGGATGCGCCCTCCCCATCAGAAACTATTTGAATTTCCACATTGCAATGGCAGCATTTTAAGGTGTCGTCTTAACAAAATAGCTGTACTTTTTCAGTGGCCTATATTAGAAATTTTTTGAATTTCCACATTGCAATGGCAGCATTATTTTTAAGGCGTCGTCTTAACAAAATAGCTGTCATCTTAACAAAATAGCTGTACTTTTTCAGTGACCCATTAGAACATTTTTGAATTTCCACATTGCAATGGAAGCATTTTAAGGGGTCATCTTAACAAAATAGCTGTACTATTTCAGTGACCCATTAGAACATTTTTGAATTTCCACATTGCAATGGAAGCATTTTAAGGGATTATCTTAACAAAATAGCTGTACTTTTTCAGAGACCCATTAGAAATTTTTTCAATTTCCACATTTGCAATGGCTGCATTTTAAGGTGTCATCTTAACATGATAGTATCATATATTATAGTAGTAAATAATGTCATTATAATCATATAATAATAAATAATATCACGGTATATTATAACACTTCATGTAAAACAATGATGAAAACCGTAACTAAAAACCAATATCATTTCGTCAAATTTTTCTGGGGGGGAAATGTGAATCCTGGGGGGGGGGAGTCCCCCCCCCCAGAGACGTCTAGATTAAACACTGAGCGAAATGAACAGTCTGCCTTAATTGCCAGTCTTGCAAAGGCTCATACGGTAATATAGGGTCCATTATGAGCATCGCTGTCGCCTGTCTGTCTCTGTGTGCGTGCATGTGTGGGTGCACGCGTTCAAGTTTTGCTTGCAATAAATCACTGCAGTGTATCTTCGTTTATTGCGTGTAATTATGATCCCCGTAATCGACGTCCTCTTCAATCTCAACAACCAGACAATTATTCTACTTCAGATATAGCCTAAGGCCTAATTGGCCTAGTATATCTGTGTCGATCGACTTCCCTCTTGTAGACTCGATCCACCCTCTCTTCAATCAACTATCCCCCCGTTTCTTTCTCGCCTACCTCTTATAGGTCTAGACTCTAGACTATATAGAGGCCTATCAATCTCGACGCCCTGCTTTTGTCTCGTTATTAACATGTCAACATTCTCATTAGCACTAATTCATTATAACAGGGTCTATTATGAAAATTCACCCTCATCCCACCCCGGCCCCACTGGCCCCCTTGGTGGTAGAGATTCGCCAACCACTGATCCGGGTGGTTCTGATGGTTCTCTATTTAAAAAAATTCATGTCAATAGCTGCGTTTTAATGGAAAAAATTGGAATTTCGCCCCACACCCTGGCTCCCATGGTGGTAGAGAATCGCCAACCCCTCAACTTTGAACTTTGTGTCTCATGCCGAGACCTACACGTACAGTAGTGAAGGTTTGGAGTGAAAAGCTAAAAAAAACTGTGGAAATGCATCCCGAACAAACAGACAGACACACAGAATCTTCTCTTTATTTATAATAGATATACTACGCCAACTACGGTGAGAAATTGAACACTGTCTGTGTCACTGCAGGTAAAACCACAGAATAGATGGAGCACACCTTTGTCTATTGTGTGGCAAAGGCGAGTAGCCTAAACGTGTACATTTCTGTTTAACGGCACTGTGTGAACACAAAGATCATTCGCGTCGCCCTCCTTCTCTATCAAGACTTGGGACTGGCGCTGACAGAGTGCATCTAACAAACACGTTGACCGGGTTCTTGCTGTTGACTGACAAATCACAACAATCGGCAAATAGCAACTTGCAAGCAAGACATAGGCGATTTCGCGAAGCCCCACAATGCACCGCGTTTCCGGCTTAGAAGAAATCGTAAACAACGCCTGATATATGATGTCGCAAATGGAATTTGAAATGGGGCAAGCTGCTAAAACGCGTCATGGAGGAGAATTTTGTTGCGTTCCGCAGTGTAAATAATAGCCGTTTGAAAACACAGTTTGCCGGAAGACAAGTTTCATACTATCGCATTCCGGCTAATGCTGCACGACGACAGGAATGGGTTCGGCAAATACGACGTGCTGAATGGCTGCCCCGCAAGTGGGATCGAATATGCAGTGATCATTTCGAATCTGGTTCGTATTAGTTCATTAGCTAATAATGCTATTACAACAAAGACATTAGAGTTTTACTTTTATTACAATATGCGATCACTCAATCTAGCGTGACGTGGCTGTCTAGTCGCTAAGTACTCTTAGATGCAGCTCAGGCTAGTAGGCATACGTAACTTATCGAAAATTCGAAATGGAACTGCAGAATATATTCTAAGCATTGTAGCATGGCGATGTTGTGGTCATGAAATATATTGGGAAGCGTTAACGATCTTTGGATCAAGACCAGTTAAAATGTTTGTTCTAAAGTACTATATATACAGTGTCAATAAACATGCTAGCGAACCCAGTAACCCCATGTTCATGTCAAAAGTTACATCGTATTGTTGGCCCAAAGAGACCCGGCAACTTTTTCAAACCACTCTCAGCCCTGATAGTAATAGCATTTACTAGTACTACATGTACTCACCACATAATTATATTGGTAATAAGTTCATTTGTGAGCATGCCAAGAGAAAGGTACGAAGATAGTTCAGTGGAGAGCCATTAATTAATTATTTGTTACTGAATTTGTTATTGTGCAGGAGAAAAAAGTGATGACCCAGGATGCAAGTCATATTGCCCATCTCTCTTTCCATGGACAAACGTCGGGAGCCGAAGACGGGCTACACGCACATCAACAGAGGCAGGGAAAATGTCACCAAGCAAACGACTGGCTGCTGTACGCCTTGCTGCTCAAAAGAAATTCGCAAATCTGCAGATATTTCCCGTTGTCGCATTCACGTAGAGCGTATAATGCAGCGAATTAAAATAAGTTGTGAATCATTATTGTCATGATTATTTGTAATTTTATTTTATTTTTTTTAAATTTTTGTTCAGCATTTTATCATATTAGTTTACTTTAGATTACTGGTTAAATTATTAAATACAAAGAAGTTGAGTGACAATCCACGGTTTATCATTCAGCGGCACTTCATTTAAGATCTTGGTCATATTTTTGTGATTTCTTTCAGTTGTTTCAAGTTCCACTGATTCATTTCCTGTATTGATTCATAGCGTTAGCTTTGAATTGGCTAACTTTGGTGAACATTGCACACTCTGTATTGAACGATTAGTGAATTGCTTGAATATTTCCAAGTTTTTGTTCTTACTTGGCTCTTTAGATATAAGTTGACAGTTTGACAAATAAAGTCAGAGCATGACTTTTGTGAGCTTAGACAAAAGAGCAACTGCACATAGTTGCAGTTGAATTTTTTGTCTGTTTTCCAGTTTCATTGTCTGCTTTACTGACAGAAAAAATGTTCTTTTTTAAATTATTGACCCTAGTTTGAAGAATAGATCTTCTAGATGTCTTGTGATAGGCACTTTTGCAAACTACTGGATATAGTCTTATGTTTGATATTTGTGACAAATGCATTTGAAATTGTTCTTATTATTGCAAATAAATTAACAAACTTCAGATGAATAGTTACAACTAACAATAGAACTCTGTGACAACTTGATAAATGTTATGACATTCTAGTTGTAGTTACCCAATGTTGTCAAATATTGTGTATGCAGACTGCAGAGTAATAATTAATTTAGCACATGCGTAACCTGATCAAATGCAATTGCCTGTTAATTAGCTTAATATTACTGATGCGTACCTGTTATCTTAGCTCAATAAAAAATTAGCTAATAAAGTAGAACTAAAGTTTGGCAGTATTTTAATGATGAGGAAAAACGACTGACTGACTGCCATTACACAGTGTAGTGGAAGGAAAATAAATCTGTACTGGATATTTTTTTGTGACTGTCCTGTAAAATGTCCTGTATTTTTATTTCTTGTGTCCTGTAAAATGTCATTCATTTTTATTACAACCTGCTACGGCCGCTGACATGTGGATGTTATGGATATTGCAATGTATGTAAATTACATGCTGAAGTGTGTTTGCCTGAGTAAAAACCTTTTCGATCGTTACTGAATTTAATATTTAACCATATCACATACAGTTTCATGCATCACATTTTTTACTACGACAATGAATAAAAGTAATAGGCTGTTAACAGTATTTAATGAAAGAGACTATAATTTACATATAATTTAAATAAGAGATTGACTAAAAATGGTAGAACCACAACATAAGTCATATACCATATTATCTCAAGAGTATCTACATTCCTGGCGTCTACACCAAATAAACCTTGGAACAAATGCTCCATTCAAGAAATGAGGGGGAGCTGTCGGTGTGTGTGCAACCATTTTAAGGGGGGGAGGAACTGGGTGTCGGCCCACTATTCCGAGGGTCCACTATTCCGAAAGTCCACTATTCCGAATATCCGCTATATTTTGTTTGTTATCCTTGGTGGTTAGCCAGGTTATAGGGTTACGGTGGGTTAGGTTTAGGGTTGGGTTACGGTGGGTTAGGGTTGGGTTAGGGTTGGGTGGGCTAGTGTTAGGTTTAGGGTTATGGTTAGGGCTGGGTTTAGGTTGGGGTGGGTTAGGGTTATGTATGGGGTTAGGGTTATGGTTAGGGTTGGGGCGAGTTAGGGTCAGGGTTATAGTTAGGTTTAGGGCTAGGGTTCGGAATAGTGGACCTTCGGAATAGTGGACCCTCGGAATAATGGACCCAAACCGAGGAACTGGAGGGGGAATGACTATTGACTTAGGGGTAGACGCCACTGTCGTCATTACCATTCATACTGCTCGACTTGAACCTGTTAAGGGTCTAACTATTAACCTAACAATCTTCGGGTAATGTAACTAAATGAAACCCTTCGAGAGCTGCAACTTAGCACACCGTCGTCCTCGCCGTCATAGCGAGGTTTGCTTACTAACGGGTCGTGTACGCCTGTTGTAGCTAGGCCGTATCTCTCACACAACAGAACTATGGCGGTCGATTTATTAATTCGCTGTTCGCAAATAACTAAACGTTCACATTCATTAAGTCAGAACAGAAGGCGGCAGCTTTCTTAATTCGCCGACGTGTCTTACAATACTGAAGTCCATGCTAGTAAATAATAAATTTGCTACAAAGTAGGCCTACGGCAACAGATTGGTTTCTATGTAAACAAAACTCTTCTAAGCCGGAAACGCGTTGCATTCTGGACCTTGACGAAAACTGAATGAATGAGACTGATGTTATGCTGCTGGGCTTTGATTGGTTCGGTGCTTAGCCTCGTAGCCAATCAGCGGATAGCACCACTGAGCTACGCAATGCTGCAAAGGGCCTTGGGCAAAATGGTGCTTCGAAAGAAAGAGAGGAACAGGGAACTGGCAATTTCGTAAAATGCTGATCCGGTGACGGTTGGCCTATTAGATTTAAACGTGCGTTCACCGTCGAAATTCCTATTCCTCCAGCCGACGATATGGCGGAAAGGCTGTTGTGCCTAGAGTCAGAATGCAACGAACCACAGAGGGCTTTCAGGGACAACAGACTGCTGCACGATTCGCGAGTTCTTCAGAACCTTCTCGATGCCGAAGAGCGATACATGCCCCCAGCGTCTAACTTCCTATTCCAAAAGGACCTTCGTCCCTACATGCGCAAAGTCGTCGCTGACTGGATGCTTGAGGTTTGTTTCGCTTTGGTTTCATTAGTTTGTCTAGTGTAGAGGCCTACAAAGCTGGCATGAGCAAGGGCGGATACAGAAATTTTCGATGGGGGGGGGGGAGGAAAAATTTAGGGTCTTGGTTCGGCTTGCCGGGAAAAAATGTCGTCTGTCTTCCATCCGCCGAAAAAACTGATGACCTTTTTTTACTCGTTAGCCTTGAATTTCCCCAAAAAGATACCTTTTTCCATCCGGCCTCCACCCAAAACACTGATGACCTTCTTCGCCGCTGCGGCGGGGCACGGACATACGGAGCTACTCGCCGGGGTGGGGGGCAAGTCAACTTTTCGGGACAGAATAGCTGGTAAAAATAAAGAAATTTATAAATGGGGGGGGCATGGCCGGATTGGCCCCCCTGGATCCGCCCCTGGGCATGAGTAAAATCTGATTTACTGAGTAAGTAAGCACACATGCGTTACATCAGAAAAGTAAATATACAGTAAACTACGATTTAAATTACTTTTAAACGTGGTGAACGCTATGCTGTAGATTAGAACTACCCATGTGATATTGCATTTCTGGCATGCAACATAAGATTAAACCGTAAAAGACGCAAGAAACAATTGTAGGATGGATCGAGAAGAGACTCAAGAGAGTAGGTATCAGCCTCAGTAAACATCCCAGAAGTGACCATAGTACATAGCATGTTTCTCTGAAGTTCTAAGATTTGAGATTCACATAGCCGAAATATGCTACAGAGTTAAACAATACATGTGCACCCCAGGGCTGTTTTTAAGGAATTTTTAGAACTGCACAACTCCTTCTTTCCCATCTTTCATGGTAAACTACTTCCAATCGGATGACAATGACCTTTTTACTAGTTTAAACTACACGGAAGTGCTTTTACAACTGCATTAGTCCATTTAGAACTGCACATTTTGTGTACAACTTCTCGCAAAAAAGCCCTGGTGTACCCTGCACAATGTGCGCATGCTTATTGCCATGGATGGTTTTTTGGCCCTCGGCTTTATGATGTGGTGAATGAAATGCAACCACAGTGATCTGTTGTGGCTCTCTTGCTGTATGCTGCACTGGCATATATGGGACTTTGCTAGCCAGAGAGAAAAGGGAATGCTCCAGTCTGTAATAGACAAACTGATCTGTCAGCGATACTTCCAAGTGTCAGCTCATCCTTTGCCTTAGAGCCGTCTGTCTGTTTTAGGAACTATTGGAAACTCAGGCATCGTCCTTCATAGGTTTCTACAGACCTCCGAAAGAGCTTTCGACCCATATCACTTGACCATGTTTTACTGTTAGCTTACTAGAACCTAAAAAACTTTAATGGTTAGAATGCTTCATTCATATTGAAAAGTTTGGAAACCTCCGAGTTCCATGACTGAAAATCATATGGCTTTGCATCTTCATATTAATAATATAATTCCTAATTTCAATCTGCCTAGCAGTAATCGTTGCTTTTGATTTGCGTTTGACTTGACTGGTGTTACTGGTTGTCTCAATGATTAGCTTCCTGCTATTTCTGCCATTTCTCATGGCTGCTGTTTTGTTTGCTGAAGACAAGTGGGGTTTAAAGAACTTTGTATGTTTACCTGTATCTTGTATCTTGCTGTACAGGTGTGTGAAGAGCAGAGACGAGAGGAAGAGGTCTTTCCACTGGCTGTCAATTATCTTGACCGTGTTATTTCCATCATTCCGATTAAACGGACTCAGCTCCAACTGGTTGCTTCCGTTTGCATGTTCATTGCGTCTAAAGTGCGTGAGGCTTTTCCAATTGAAGTGGATAAATTGGTTCTCTATACAGACAATTCCATCAGGCTTGATGACATCCTGGTTAGTGTGTGTTTTTTAAAACTAATTTTAAGAAAGCACAGATATATTACTTATAAACATGTTGTCAAATTAACAGCGTTCTGATATATCTGGAAGATTTAAATATTTAAAGCAGGAGGTTTGTAATATAAATACCATGCCATATTGAGTTATGTAGATGTTGCCATCGATGATTTTAAGTGCCACCAAATTCAGCACAATTTTAGCCAAAGTTTTAATTTGACAATTGACTTGCTATGTTTCTTGGCTCTTGAGTTCCTCATAATATTGCGGAACTTCGTGTTTTTGGTATTGTAGCAGTGGGAAATGTTGATCCTCCAAATTCTTAAATGGGACACGAGTTCCGTTATCGCCCACGACTTTCTTGACGTCCTGCTTACGCATTTACTTCTCGATGAAAAGAACCGGAGTCAGGCTCTGAGACATGCGCAGACTCTGGTTGCAATGTGTGCCTTAGGTAAAAAGACTTCAATGTATCTGGTGTCAGTTTCTGTAGATTTTTCTGGCAATATTGTTCATGCTCAGATCCATGTTTTTGATTGGATCCATGTTTTCTATGATCAGATCTATGTTATCTATGGTGATTTGCAGTATGAATCTCTGGTATTAATCAATCTTAGATCAAAAGAGTCAGCGATAGGCAGCAGGTGTTTGTAATTTTGGCAGAATGTTGATGCAGGTTGCAAATCCAGTACTCATCCTTACACCAAAGATTCGCCTAAATAATATCAAACATATTCAGATTCATGAATAAATCGAAAATGTCAAAGTAGGTTTCACATATTATACCTCGTGCATCTAAACATTGCAATGATCTTTTTCTGCAGTGTGCATATTTACTACGCTTTCACCCCCCCCTGCCACCACCCCATCACTCTTCACCCATCTTGTCACTCACCCATCATCATCTGCCTCAAGCCCTCTATCACTCCTTAAGCAGCTTTCCATGCGAAATTAAAGAATATCTGGAATGTATCAGTTGATGATGTGGGCAGAGCTGTAACTGCTACACAGCGGGTCGCAGATGGCGGATAGCGAAAAGACCATTAGTACGATGGTCAGCTGCGAAATAAGCAGGCTTGCCTGACGAATAAGCAGTCCCGGACCAAACAGCGGTGGCTCTCATCAGGGCGTGGGTGGGATGTGGTGTGATGACCGCATCCCTATAAAATACCCATTTGTGCCCAAAGACGAGACCATGTCGAGCGAGGGAAGACCGCTATAAGTCTTCGTGTCACCAGGGGTGCTGGGCAGCAGCAGTGCGGGAGAATTGGTCTTCGGCGGAGGAATCTCAACAAGGAGATCAACGGCTTTGACTGACAAAATCAGTTTTCTGTACTGCGGTTAGAAGAGGATTTGGGGCCCACTGACTATTACATCCCCAATGTGAACCACTGGTCTCCGACCCTCAGAAATGAGGATGGACAGCATCATCATCATCAGTTGATGATGCCTATCCTTAGCTTTGGTTCTGCTTACTGGTGTGAAAGACTAGTTACAATGCTGGTTCTAATTGTCGTGTTTTTCCTTGACATAGAGTCTTTTCTTCCTTCAGATTACAGCTTTTCCGTTCACTCTCCATCCGTCGTCGCTTCGTCGACCATCTGTTCCGCTGTAACTGGGTTACTGGGTCAGTCCAAAGGTCAAGCAAACCAACTTATCCACAAGCTGCACACCGTCACAGCAATCGACCCAGTAAGTGTGTTTATTGGATCCATTAGTTGTGTTTGAATACTACTATGAAACGTAGCATAATGTTAGCTCATGTGTTTTGCCAGAGTCCTTAATTTTTCAATAAAACGAATACGGTATATACCACTTATCTTTCCATGAACCCTAGAAGTGACTTCCACTGATGATAATTATATTATCCAGGCACTTTTGAGTTTCTGAGTGCATTGTGATGAAGTTTAGTTTTGTTTGGCCTTCGATGTTCATGTCAGTTGGTAATCTTTGTATCATCAGTCCAACTCAGACCAGCAATGGCCATGACTAGCATGAAATACAGATTTCATAACATGTACTAATAATCATAGTATTTATAGTCCTATTCACTTTTCAAGTACTAAGTACCTCTAAATATTATTAAAGTAACAAGTTCAAAATCTCCTAATTGGAAAATTCACATTGGTTGGCACTGAACCAACATACTCTTGTATGTTGCGTTCCAGTTTTAAGTCAACCTGGTCACTAATCCTCAAGACGCAAGTTTCTGTATAGAGCATCAAAATTCTTAGTTTCAGCACACTCTGGACTCAAAGTCCATGTATTATGATAAGTGTATTGCAGGTTGCAGTATTTCTGATACTTCTAATATGGACCTGGATAAAATATGTAGATGAAAGTGTGGTAATGTGCAGACCTGTGGTAGATATATATATATATATATATATATATATATATATATATATATATATATATGCCCTGAGCTGTCTAAATGTAGGTTGTTTGGTTGACTTAGGATTGTATAAGAGCGTGCTGGGAGCAAATTGAACAGACGTTGGTGGACACCGCAAACAACGAAACATCTTGTCATCTGTCGCTAGATGTTGCTATGCACGAAAAATCTTCGTCGTCTGACGGTTCTGCAATGGCGTCAACACCAACTGATGTCAGGGATATTAGTCTGTGTCAGTGAATGGTGGGAACAATGCCTCTATCGTCAGTCGCTGGCAATCCCTATCGTCCATCCGTGCACTTGCCGTAGGGAAGCATCATTGCATGCAAGGACCTTGGTTGAAGAATTCTCTCCAAGCTAGTTTTCCTGATTTTGCTTCATCAGACTGAAATTGGACAAAAACAAGTTGCTGTGATATGATTCTGTTCTAGGTAGGCTCATGAAGTTTTCTAACAATTGTATGACTCATTCAGATGATTTTTAAGAGTACTTGGCTGTCATAGAAGAAGAGAAGGCAGAACATTTCATGACATAGCCAGGTGCTGTTGTCAGTTGCCTCTTTGCGCTGTTCCTTTCACTGGCAAGGTTTTAACCACTCCCAGCATTTTGATGAGTCATGAATAATTATTGAATGTCAGAGGCGAAAGTGGAAATTGATCTACGTCTTCTCACCGAATGAATTGCGATGAACGAGGGATAGAAAGAAAAGCCGGTGGGTGCCTTTGTGTGTGTGTGTGTGTGTGCATGCGTGCGTGTGTGTGTGAGATTACTGTTCATTGATACCGTTTTATAAAAAATCACCAGCAGTGCCCTTCTTTCTTAAGGCACTGACTTTACGAGAGTACAAGCAGTAGGTTGAAGTTGGTCTAGACCTGGCTATTGCACTATTCTCTGGCATGTTTTAGATTTTTGCTTGATTGCTGCCAGTGCTTAGCATGTTTTTAAATGGTCTTTTTGTTTAAATGCTGCTGTAGCATCACTAGATGATTGTTTTTTGCTGTGATACTGACTTTCCTAGGTTCTTGATAACGCTGTGTGTTCTCTGTAAAGTTTCTAAGCACTGCCAGTTTTTTTTATGAACCATGAAGTGAATTTCAGAGCCCAACGTAAGGTGTCTGCTATAGAAAATGATCTACCTCTTCTTACTGGAATTGGGTGCGTTTTCTTTAGCTGCTTATTTTCAAGTTGAATGTGTTCTTTTTCTGACTAAAAGTTCGCTTTGTGAAAGAAACAAGCATACAAGATTTCATCGTGTTCCTGTGCTGTGCTTTCAAGAGTTCTGAACTGATATTGGCAATCACTTTACTCAAGCGATTTACCAACAGTTAACCAAGTTATCTATCTACCATATTTTTCTCAAGTGGCTGTGAATACCTTCTGCAGAAGAATATGATGTCCTGCGAACTATATAACATGACCTAATTGCTTTGTATCACTACATCAGTGTGATGGTGTAGTAGTGGGTGCCTTAGAGCAGGAGGGTTCCAGGTTTGAATCCACCTCAAGCCACCGCATTAGGACCTCGAGCAAGTCCTTCACTCGCAATTGCTCATGCGCTTCGGCATGAAACTCTTATGCAGTGTCTGCGATGTAGTTGGGAGCGCCTCGGAGTAGAAAGCTTGAAGGGGCATTATAGCATTAATGCGAGAAATAAATTAATCATGAGTCACATCAACTTTTAAAGTTTTCTAAACTTGACATTGTGAGATTGTTTCAAACATTAGAAGTATTTAATTCTATTGAGTTTCTTGGGCCCACCCATGGACCCATCTACTACTCATTTTTACCATAAGTCATCTTTATGTTTCATCATTTGTTGACTACTAAACCGAGTCATTTAATAACTTAAGCAGTGGTTTGTTGACAATCATGATTTTGAAATTTTCCTAAAAACAGGATCTTTCAACACTTCAAAGATGAGGGCATGCTGAAAGTGATCGAGAAACCAGTGCAGTGCAGTCCTTAAAGTGTTGAAAGTTAAAAATTGATTTTTAGACTGGAGTATGTTTTAATGCTGTCAATGCTTAGTGTTTCTGCTGAGTTTTTGCTGTTTATTGTCAAATGTTTGAATGTTTTTCTGTGATTAATTAGAAACTGTTAGTCATTTGAAGTTTAATACTACATATGATGATAATGCTAGGAATGTTTTAATATGCTTTGAGTGGCATTTCACTTTAAGTTAAGATTTTTACAACCTCATATATCAGTTGTCTATTTTAAGAAGATTGTTGAACTTTCAAAGGTAAAATTAAAAAGGAAGAGATAATAACGATAAGTGATGTTTGTCATTGTCTCTTGATCTTTTTACTTAAAATTTACTACAATAATCCATTTTCAGTGTGCAGCTGAACTTTTACTTGCAGCAATGGCTTCCTTTGTCCTTCCTTTACTATAATTGCCTGCACTTTATGTACTGATAGAAATTAAACGAATCCATTTGGTGTCTGTTGTGTGAAGCATGAAAAACTCTTGGATATAGTAGTCATTGAGTCAGATACTAGTTTCTTTCTATAAGTCATTCACATGCTGAGTGATGTGTTTGAACTGCCGTATACAAACTGTTTAATTGCAAATTGCAATGAAGACAGTTAGTTTTGTTGCTATCATCAACATTTACCTTAAAATGACGTTATGATGACTTCATCTTACACTCAAAC
This sequence comes from Lumbricus terrestris, assembly GCA_949752735.1. NCBI lineage: Eukaryota > Metazoa > Annelida > Clitellata > Crassiclitellata > Lumbricidae > Lumbricus > Lumbricus terrestris. The sequence goes on from OX457048.1 coordinate 20,079,772, forward strand.
TTCTCACAGTATCAATGTACAATAATTTCTTTACTCCGGAAATGGGCTGCTCACTGTTATGATATTGAAAAAACTGAAATTAATCTATAAAAATTTTAACAACTAATTGATTAATTAGTTGTCAAAATCTCCAGACCCAATATTTAATAGTTGCAAATTTAAATAAAGTAATTTGTTCGATTAATTTCTAATTATTTAAAAAAAAACTTATTTTCAATCAGCCATTTACGGAGCAAGCAGCATAGTGCAATCAATTTGCATCTGAGATAAATAATGCTGATGGAAATTCAAAGATGGCAACAAAATTAATTGTTTTCATTCTAATTTGATTGACTTTTTGTACAAAGAAAGTAGTAGCCGGCTCATTTTTAACAGATTTCACACTTTTTGTAATGTGACCCAAATTAATCGAATTTAATTGATTAATTGCGATTCAATTTAAGAGATTAATCGATTCAAATTATTTTAATCAACACTTGTCATGATATTATATAATTATATATGTATATAATTATTATATAGAATGCCCACATTATGTATGTATTATATTGTTATTGACTTTTTATATAGTGTACCTTCAAGGTAAACTACTCAGAAGCGCTCCTACTCAGAAGCGCTCCCAGTCCAACAGTGGCTAAATAAGGCAGTATTCAAGTGTACAAGACTTCTTTTAAGGAAGTTTTAGAACTGCTTGACCCTTTCCCTTCCCATCCTTCATCGTAAATTAATCCCAATCAGATCACAACGAACAATTTAAACTACTTTTAACTCTACAGAAATGCATTTACAGCTGCACAAATCCATTCAGAACTGCACTTTTTGTGTAGAACTGAACTGCACGCTAAAAAAGCCTTGCAAGATTTAGTAAGAATGAGGCATCCACAATGCCACATGGTTCGTAATTGCTTAGTCCAATACAATGAGACACCTTTCCCATCATCATATGATCTATCCAAGCCTAGCTTTGTGCCATTGCGCCTCCCTTCCTCCATGACCTGTAGAAACAGTCTCGCCTTACAGTCTCCCCCATCAAATAACGCCCTACTTCAATTAAACCCCTTCTTGTGCGTGGCTAACACTGTCTCCTCCTGTTCTGCTGGCGCGGTGACACCTGGGAAGCTCGTCTCTGCTTCGCTGGTCTCTGTCGGCGTCTCACGTATCACAAAGTTCATTAGATAACGACAATAAAATGACCTCCAACTAGAACGCTGTCATCATCAAATGCCTTTAGATCATGTCTCTTGCGCAGTCGCAGAAAAGCTTCCTCAGTAGTTTACCCTCACAAAGCTTATTGAAGCCCTTGAAGCGTTATAGACGCTAAACGCACAGAGAACAGATTGCCACTTGAACTTTTGTCACGTACGCACTTGATGACAGCACGTGGGAATGTAGGCTATAGCCGAACTTAGCATATCTAAGCTTATAGAAATAAAGAGAAGATTCTGTCTGTCTGTCTGTCTGTTCTGTCTGACCGGGATCCATTTCCACAGTTTTTGAGCTTTTCACTTCAAACCTTCACTAGTATACTGTGTAGGTCTCGGCATGAGACACCCCAACGAGGGGTTGGCGATTCTCTACCACCATGGGGGCCAGGTTGGGGGCAAAACCCCCAACTTTTTTTCACTGACACGCAGCTATTGATTTGAAACTTTCTACCTAGACAGGGCCATCAGAACCACCCGGTGGAGGGGTTGGCGAATCTCCCCCACCATATGGGCCAGGGTGGGGCGAAAACCCAAATTTTTGCAATATCCATTCCATCGCCATAGTTTCACAGCTATTCACCTGAAACGTTCTAGCAACACCGAATGCCGCCAGCTCACCTTGTTCCCACCCAACACACCTCGCCCCGCAGGGGCCGGGTGGGGCCAGGGTATCACTCAGGGGAGAGAAAAATGTTTCCGTAAAACGCAGCTATACTGTTCTTAAAATTTGTACCTAGACAGAGGGCCATCAGGACCACCCATGGCAGTAGTTGGCGAATCTCTAGCTACCACTATGAGGACCCTAATTTTCCCTGTTTCAGCGGGATGCATTTCCACGGTTTTTTTTAGCTTTTCGCTCCAAACCTTCACTACTGTGTCGGTGTGGGCGTGGGACACCCGCTGGAGGGGCTGGCGCCACCATGGGGACCAGGGTGGGGTCAAAAACCGTACTTTTCGCTATTTCACCGGGATGCATTTCCACAGTTTTTCGCCTTTTCAATCCAAACCTTCACTATTCTGTCGGGGTGGGGTTAGGAGTGGGATAGGGTAGGGTGGTTGGGGTGAGGGGTGGGGTGGAGGGGTAGTTTGGGTGGGGTGTGTGGGATGGGGAGCGGGCGGTTGGGTAGCGGCCGGGAGCGGGGCGAATCATAAATTTTCCGTGCAACGTCGGGTACCCAGCTAATGTGGAATATGCCACTATAGGCTAAAGGCTATATAATTATCTGAACATCAACTCTACGGTGCAGTGGCTGAGCTATGGGGGCTAAGCCCCCGCCCCAAAGGCCATCCGTTTTTTTACATGTAAAAATGAAACATTTCCATGATCAGCTCCATAAAAACTGAAACCATATGCACGAGATTACGACCATATGACAAAAAAGGTCGTAAGAAATTTTGGCCAGTGAAAATGGAAAATTTTCATGAGATTTCGACCAGGGGGCCTATAGGCTACTCAAACGTTGCACATGCATTACTATTATAATAATTATATACAAGCCTAAGCCATTTACATGCAAAACGCATGTTTTGAAACATGTAGGCCTATATCTATGAGAATTCTGAATATATCGATGTTGTATGTATACATGCTCGCTATCATTAATCTGCCTGTATATAGACGGTTGTAGGACACTATCCCCCCGGACATTAGCCCCCCCGGACATATTCCCCCCCGATTTTGCGTAGGACATTAGCCCCCCCGGACAAAGTCCCCCCCCTATGTGCAAATCGTAGAATAATGCCGTAACCGATAAGACTTGTCACTGGCATTCACATGCAAACGAAAGTATTTAGTGTCATTTAGGTCCTAATTGTATCAATAGGCCTAGACTTAGATTTGAAATGAACGAATTGGAATCGTATGTAGGACCTGTACAGTCTATTTGTTTAGCGTCTTATAACAAAGGTTTGTTAACGTCAGTTAGGCTACGTCTGTGCTTCGTATACTTAGAGAAATGAAGAATGGGAATTGTAGGCCTATACAGTAATTAGGCCTACTTGTTAGTGTCAGTTATGGCTACAACGAAAGTTTATTTATTTTCTTATGGGCTTCGTAGTCTTCTTAGCGTCGTTTCAGACCTTTAAATAATCTTTATAATATACAAATTAAACCTTCAATTAACTTAACATATTCCTGCAGGATGTTAAACTAATGTGTAATGTATAGATATTCATTTAGGCCTATATCTATGAGAATTCTGAATTCCATTAATTACATTGTGTGCATCACTTTTAGGTAACGATATCATATACTGGGGGGGATAATGTCCTACCCCGGGGGGGGATAATGTCCGGGGGGGGCTAATGTCCGGGGGGGCTAATGTCCGGGGGGGATAATGTCCAGGGGGGCTAATGTCCGTTCCCCCTATAGACTATATGTATACGTCTGTCTTTGTTTTGTGTTCGTCTGCCTTTGCTATGAAACCCATCGCGAAGACCACTATATGGCAGGCTATTATGTATAGGGCTAGTCTACTTAATATGTAGGCCTATATCCATGTATGGTCTTTGGGTCTTTGCGTAGCCTGAAAGACGCAAGAACTTAAGAAGTGATATAGTCAAGGTACGATTGTCAGGCATTCAGAGCTATGGCCTATATATTAACGTCTACACTTCACGATGGGATCATCTCCGCCAGTAGGCTACCCACACGATTGTAGCGCACTACATAGGCCTAGAAGATATAATGATAGAAGCTTCCGTTTCACATGATACAAACGACATCATCATAAATTATTATAGGCCTAATATTATATATATATATATGTCTCGATCATTATCTCTTCGCATAATATTTCTATTTTCACATTTTGTTCAACAATAGCGTATATTGCTGTCATATATAGGCCTAGGCTACCTAGCTCTCACTCGCTGTCATATATTATTTTAAACAGTCTGTCGGCGTAGGCCTATACTCACCGTCTGTCCGTTTGCCAAGGTGTCAGCCCTGCTTGCCTGCATGTCTCTGTCTGTTCTTACGGTCTGTTTGTCTGTATGCTTCTCTGTTAATTAGCCTAGCCTACTGTGTGTACGGCGCTGTTGACCCCTTGGCCTAAAACATCACCCTGACACACGACCTAATATTTTTATAATCTCCCTCCAGCCAACCTGCCCGCCTGTCTGTCCCCAGACTGAAAATAGACCGTAATATTATATGTGATAGATCAACATTATAGAAGCTTAACACAAAGGGGTCAAGGAAAATCCTCTTCTTAGTCGTCTTACCTGCCTGAAAGGTTTAGCGGAAAGGCTGAGTAGGGAGGGAGGCGCAGGAAGGGGAGGAGGATTGCAGAGAAGAAGAGAGAGGAAGTGGGCGAGGTTAATTTGTCTTCTTCAGTCGTTTAAACAAACTCGGTCGGTCGAGTGGGCTTCAACTGTCTCGGCTCTATCCGGTGCTAATCATTTCTCTGTCTGTCTGTCTGTCTGTTTCTCCTTGCGCCTCTGGATGTCTTCTAACCGGTTCTCACTTCTCACTAAATTCCAGCAAAAGCAGCTCATTTGGTTTTACATCCGCCAACAGCTTCCAAAGCTCGACGTTCTCCTTCTTGGCAAGATATTCCCGTCATTGACCTTCCACTTCAGTGTCCGCGACCTTGGCCGCTTGGCGTCGTTCCAGATAGTACTGACCTTTTCTGAGCACATTACCAATCTCACTAGTGAAACCAGGCCTATTGGGCAATCTATTTCGAGATGTAATTTTAGAATTCAATGACCATGCGACGTTCATTTGAAGGTATACAGGCAACAAAAATTACCTGCACAGTTTGCTGACCAAACTAAAAGAATATGGAAGTTGCCAGTTACATCCGAAATCATCACCAGTAGTGAAAAAAATACAGAGCATTAGAAGAAAGAGGAAAATGAAGAATTTTATGGTTTTAGTTTGCAGCACGCAGTGACCTCAAAGCTGACTAGCAGAAACAAAAACGAATTAGAAATCTTCTATAGACTACAGTAGGTCTATATACATGTAGATGATGACAGAAGGAAGTAGCAATGCTTCATAGCTATCCAACTGCTAAGGATTTGTAATAGGCTACAATTTAATGCTGCCGTGCCTTGGTCTGCACCAGGTTCCAGCAGAGAGGCTGTTTAGTTTTGCAGGCATGATTGTAAAACCCAACAGATAACTTGTTTGAACAGCTGCTGCTTCTTACAGAAAATTAAATAGACATTTTTAACACAATTAATAAATAATAAAGCAGGTAGAAAGAAGAAAAAAGCATGTGATTCCTGCTTGAGTTGTTTTATTCCAATGATGTAGGCCCTAAAGTAATTTGTAATTGGATGTAATTGAAATTACGTAATTTGTAATTTTCGGCTTTGCATCAAACTTGATGATCAAAGTAATTTGTAATTCAATTACATTTTCTCCAGTAATATGTAATTCAATTACATGTTGCCCTGTAATTTGCCCATTCATGGCTACAAATGCAAACATCTTCAGCTTCTGGGGCTTTGTCCCCGATCTCCAACCACTCCACTATGCTGAAAGTTCTCCAGATCTCCTACCTTGCCAAACCTTGCGGCTCTTGTAATGTCACTGCGAAGACTAGGTAAACAGTGGCGGCGGTACACCAGGGCCAGCCAGAACAAATGCACTGGCAAAAAAGACTGTTTTTTTGCCTTGCCCAGAATTTGTTCTGGCATAAATAGCCCTCTGCCCTGGTTACTTGGATGACTGCTCTGGCTAAAAAAATGTCTGGCGTGGCGCTGTAGGTAAAGTTGTGCAAGGTAAAGTATGTATAATTGAATACAGTGATGTAGGCAAAATAAAGATAACATGGATCCATTCACTGAGATGAGGTGCATTGAGATCATGATCAGGTATGGAATAATTAATCGCTGACATTTCATGTATGGAATAATCGCTGACATTTCATGTTTCTTGGCAATGTGGTCTGCAGAGGAAGAGGTGCTGAAATGCAAGCACCACAACACAGCAAGATGTCAAATGAGATGGTCAATGCTAGGTGATATTGAGTTAGAGGACCTCAGAGTCAGCAGCAGCAGCAACTGCAGCAGCAGACAATGGACAGCAGCAGATGATAATCACAAACATTGTTTGGAAGAGGACACCTGCTGGTCTTGTTACAGTGCAACTGTCAATCTGGAATGGAGTAGCAGCTGCAGCGGCTTCAACATCTTCCACTGCTGCATCAACTTCGATGTTGAATATACTACATGAAGAGAGGCAGTCACCGTCTGCTCAATTTCTTTCTAACCTGATGCAACGTAGACGATGACGAATCTGGTATCTATAAACAAAAAAGAAATGCATGTTTACTTAATCTTGCTACTCAATATCACCTTGTATATTTAACTAATTATCTTTCTGCTTCAATGCTCCAGCTAGCCTAGTCGGTGGTATTCCTAGGTTTGGTCATGTGAATTATTAAAATAAAATTACATTTTTATTGCCATTCCGCGCCTCAGATTCACACTTTAGTGTGACCTTGCGCGCGTAATAAATTTATGTAATAATAATAATAATAATAATAATAATAATAATGTATCCATTAGCTTCAAGTGCGAGGAGCTGCACTGAAATGCAAGATAGAAATGCTTATTTTGCAGACTTTGCTTCATTTCATCTCAGGAAGCAATGCATCTTGATCCCTCTTCCCTACATCACCTGATCAGATGTCCTTGTTATGCAGCGCATGTTGACCGAAAGTTCTACAGTCTACACTGAACACAGCAGAATTAATTTTTTTATACCCCAAGGTATTTAGGATCCCTTAGGGACTTCATTGTTATTATTATTATTACTATTATTACATGTATTATTATTATTAAGCAGATGTTAATCCATTCGTCTCGAATAGTCTGCCTTGTCATATATCTGCATCTTCAGTGTATTCACCTTTCATTGCCTCATTCGGGTCAATGTTTAGACAATAAGTTTAGACTGCAGCCTATGGTGGATAAGCAATTTGGAGGAGGTAAGTTTTGGGTTAAGAACGAAATGAAGCGACCGAGCAGAGCGGAATGACATGAATTGTTGTACAAAGTAGGTTCAGCAAACGAAAAACCTTCTTTACCAAGAACAGTTCTTCTTTAGGTATGACAAGATAAAGATAATCACTGAAATCAGACGACTTTATTACTAGTCTGGTAATAAGAACTGATTTTAAGTAATGTGGCTGGCCAGGGTTCTTGGTTTTATGAACCGCAAGACCCAATTTGAATGTAATATTTTGCTGTAAAAGACGTCGATACAATGTTTATGTTTGAGCTAAAAAAACCCAGTTAGTATGGAAATAACTAGCGTTTATGTTAAAGAACGTTCACTGTGGCTATTTGAAACACTTTGCACAGATGCAAAAGTCAAAGGTTGAATTTTTTTTATAGGTCATCAATATTACAATAGTCTTTCTTTAAACATTGAAGCAACAGCTATACCATGAAACCGTTAAGCATTGCTTCCATCTAGCATGAGCTGTGGAAAGAGTACCTGCGTTAAAGCATCATGAACAACAGATTCTGACGTATAATGTGAGTATCAGACCATTAGCAAAGTACTGGCCAACCACATTCATAATCATTCGTGTCGCTCTGGGTTAGCACAAGCGTTTGCTATATTCTGCTTCTTCCATCACCAAAACCCCATCATTAGGGCCCCTAATAATCTCTATCTTGCTGATCTGGCCCTTTCTATGTATTTATGGACTTTGTTCGTGACATCACCTCACAACCAGATTCATTAAAACTATGTGTGGTGTGATATCAAAGCCATGGAAATCTCTGGATTAGTTTACAAGGTGGGGAGAGACTATGTGACCTTTTGTACGGATGTTCTGGGAGGACAAGGTGGTAGAGTACAGAAGCGGCGAATCAACTGCATATCACAATGAGGATCTTCTTCTTCTTCCTGTACGTCATCATCGTCATTGTTCCCATTGTCGTTCGATTGGTGCAGGACGACGTGTCGAACTCGTTCTTGCACGCTGTCGAAACCACAAGTCTTCGCACAAGGAGACCAATCCGTCCAGTCACTGAGATGACAGCCAACAGATGACGATGATGACGACGATGGAGGTGCTGTAAACAAAGACCTTTATTAAGCAACTTAGGAACTCAACCCGCTCTCTAATTGATTCACCATTCCACTATGCAGTTAAAGCACTAGTTTCCATGTATAGCATTGTATACATCGATTAGATTTGATTTGATTAGATTAGATTAGATGGCAGATTCACATTGATATTTATATGAGTCATTGAATTAGTTTGGATCAAATCATAGATTAAAGGTGTCAGTGGATTAGATCATATATTCAGATTCATTGGGTTAGACCTGTTTCTGTTGTCTCTGTACAATTAAAACAATAATGATGATGTTGAACAGAGAGATTAAGATTCTTCATATGATATGCAATTGATTTAAGATGACTTATGCTGCTTATGTTTCTCTCCTGATCATTCTAGAATTTCTCTCTTAGAATTCCGCTGCATCCATCCACACAAATGAGATTCAGAATGTCGTGCTGTTTAATTAACCGTTGATTGATGTCTTACAAGTACATTCTGCAACATTGTTAGAAACGTTGTACATGGCACTAAATGATCATTGAATTAGATGGTGCTTTGAGAGACGAGGGTTTTTTTTAAGGCCTGGCGGGCCAATTTTGGCCCACGCACCATGGGTTGGGAAGCGCTGGGTTAGATGGATAATAGACAGACTGTACTAACGGCACTTAGGTAGAGTGCACATCATCGTCTGTCGTTTTCTGTTGGTGCAGCGTCTCGTGCCGTTGGATGAGGAGGAGGCACCTGCTGCTGCTGCTGCTGACATGGTGCCATTGAATACTGATACTTGTCTCTTCACGTCTCTCGTCCTCACTCGAAACGCGTCTGACCCACAACTTGATGAGCATGACGTCCACTGCGACCATTCAGAGACAACGCATGGCACGACATGATGACGACGACAGTATCGTCGTGAGCAGCTGCAATCCGTGCACGGAACGGTCAATGGGAGTGGCAGGGATGAAGAAGTAGGAGCAGAGGAAGAAGAAGAGAATGGTGGAGGTGCTGCCGTAGATGTCACATGAAAAACTGGAACAGCGGTGGACGCATCTGAAATGGGCAAATGAAGGAATAAAAGCATATTTAGAGAAAACATGAATTTTGCTGATAATATTCTTTCAATCAGACATCTAATGTGATCCAGTAATTTTCTCTCTTTCTACATTGTATCTGAGTGCATTGGATGGTGTCTGGATTCCTGCTATTAGGTCCCCTATCTGACAATGGACTTGTCTGTTCCAGCAGGAAACTCCTTGTAGCAGTATGGCCACATTACGGCGCCATATAAATTGTCGTTATTATTATTATTATTAACTGTATTGGAGCTGAAGATGATTCGTATGATTCGTATGATTCTACTGTGATGACACTCCATGGCCAGTTGTTGACTGTACAGACATATGGTGGCAGAGGGTTGGTTACGCAATGAAAGGTCTTTGGTGCTTGCATTCGTATTGTGATCCTAATCACCTATCATTATTAATCTTATTCACTGCTAGACAGCCCAAGAATTGAGACTATGGTGTCTACTATCAGCTTTGGATGGGAATATATCGGTTGAGCGCTTTGTATTTGCAGGAATTCCTCTGTGGCAACTCTTCTAGTGATCTGATCACTGTTGCACCTCATTGCTCGTAAAAATGCTGGTGCCCTGCATCTGGTTTTCAAAGGGCGCTTTAGAAATTTGGAGATCATGATTACAATAGTTATTCTTCAAGAGGTGCTACAATATGCAGGGACAATACTCATCCCTTATTAACCCTCTGTAATAAAATTAGTGACTTCATTGTAAATTAGGCTAGCACAAGTAGTACTTGCAAGAGGTACATAAAAGGTGCTCTAACAAGTGTTTAGACACAAACACACATACATACATAGTTACATACATACATACATACTTACATACATACATAAATGCATACATTCACACATAAATTACATACGTACAGTACACACACACACACACATGTAAACAATGATGCATTCACTGCTATTACATCGAATAAATGAATAAAAAAGGATAAATGAATTCAATAATTGACGAGTAAATAATAGACAGACAAATTAAGAGAGATGGTTGAATAAGACAGAATGAGAGACTAGGATATGGGTAAGAAGAAGGTAAAAAGACATAGGCAGAAGCACATTCTATCAAACCCAGATTTTTCATCCACTGAGTTGTTCGGATGTCACTTGTCACCCTGTCAGTTCCCATTGTTGTCTCCCCACGAAAGCAGGTAACGTGACATTCCTGCATCGTCCGGAACCGATTACTGTTTCCACGACAACCACCATAGTTGAAAGGTAGACAGCGTTGTGCATGTGCATCATAATGCCAGCGCAGGAAGTGACCCTGGCATGGACCAGGGTCAACGAGAAGAGAGCAGGATGACAGAGATGAGATGGGGCCTGTAGGATGCCACAACCATTCAAATATCTGATTAGTTCTAAGCAAGACAAGAGCAGTCGCCTGAGGCATCCATGGCTGCTATATAAATTCAAAGATGAAATACAATACAATACAATACAATGGTATGATGTGTTAGCAACTTCATTTCTTAGCCTTGGTACATAAGGGTGGGTGGCCAGTCCTTTCCCTTTTCCGTTGCCATCTCTCATCTTTCAGCCAATAGAGTACAGTCAGTGTGCTCATCTTAGCTAAGGGTACACATGGAGCAGAACTGGTGAACTGTGGAAACAATGGAGCAGAACGTTGAATCATTTCTGCCCAATGATGTCTTCTGTGCCACATTTCAGTACATAAATCAGTGGTTCTCAAAGTGGTGGTCCGCGGACCGGCGTCGGTCCGCGGAGCCCTGACCACCGGTCCGCGAAGAAGTCTGAGAGTGAAAACTAAATTATTGTTATTAATTCATACATTTAAAATTGTGGAATTATTCGAAATGTTGTTCAAAATTTATTAAAAATTATGTCTCAAAATTTAAAAATACATTACCAGTGCCTTATTTTATCTTGCCAAATGCATAGGCCTATGGCTATTCAAGCAATTTTATTTATTCTGAATTCATTACGTCTTTAACTGCAGCCAGTTTCGCGTGTATGTCTGTTGATCTATCTATGGTGATCGATAGTAAACACCGATCAAGCATTACTGGATGTAGATCTTTAAGTTTTCTAACATAATATAAAATTTTAAATATATAAAAAAGTCGACCGTTCACACGAAAATATGATCCACAATATTTAAAATGTGGTGATGTTCTAATTTCTGTGTTTTATTTCGAGCAGGTGTTTCCATCATTAGCGCAAAACCTTAGTAGGCCTAATCATTCCCTAATGTGTCATTATCTATAATATGTATGACATGTAGCCTATGCAGATCCTCTTATAGACCTACATAAACCAAATTCTTATCTTGTTTGAAACTTTGAGTTAAACTTTTAAATATGTAATTAAATGACGATTAAATTGGAAAAATTAAATGCTATTAGGGATTTTTAATTAATGAAACAAATATCTTATTATACATAACCCTATAATATAAGTCTTTTTTATAATAGCGTATAGTTCGCTTTTGTTTGCGCTTGTCAATAAAGTTAGCGGACCGCGAGCTCCCCAAAGAAATTACTGCCGGTCCGTGGCCTGCAGAAGTTTGAGAACCACTGACATAAATCATCCCAGGTCCACAATATAGCAAAATAATTATAGTAAACATAATTATCAATAATTTAGCAAAGTGCATGCCTCTCCAGGGCAAAATGTTTGCCCTAGAGGGGTATGCACCTCAGTCAAGCAATACAGCACATTAACCCCTACACTATCAAGCACTCCAATACCTGACAACATTATTCTAAATTGTAGACTTCTCATGATTTATATACCAACATGTGGCACAGAAGACATCGATGGGCAAGAATGATTCCCAGGATCACAAGATGCTCAACAGAAAAAACCCAGCAAAACTTCAATTAAGTTCACATTAGACTATAAATCTGTCTGTATAATCATAAAAATTATTATTTGCAGTTTAATGAATGAGAAACAGACTGACGGTGTGGAGGATGGTTAGAGGCAGGTGCTGATGAAGAGCCATTCAACACAGAGCAATCAGACATCGTTGGAGGAGGACACAATTCCTCCTCCTCCATTGTTTCTTCACACCTCTTTATCTCCTCCTCATTCTCATCCACATACGACCGGAAGCGTTTTCTTGTACCAGTGCCAGTAAAAGAGTTGCAGTTCGAGCCACAGTTGGACCAGTCACTCCACTTTGTCACAGCACACGAAGAACCATCAGCTGCACCACGTGTCTCACAGTTCACTGTTGCACAGAAAAACAAACTACAAACTGCACCTGAATCTATAGGCTTGTTTTCAAACATTAGTCATATGTAAATTTACCAATATTATGTAATATCATAACTTAATGAATGCAGCAATAGACTCTTGTTTGATTTCAACATTAAGAGACATGTGCTTGCTGCTCTCATGTAGTAGATTTGAGCAAGGTGCTTACCCAGAGGTGCATGCGAAAGTAAACCGCTGTACAGCATATCCCTACACTCCTACAGGTGTCAGTTATAGAAGCATTGCCGGGCAGACATTCACTCATCACATCACTCCAACAGGGCGACTAGATGCTAACAGTGACAACAACAGTGATAATAATAATGGTAGTAGTTATATAAATGCTATGTGTCATAAGAAATTATGAAAAATATTTCGACCATTGTTTCAATATATTCAGAATTAACGAACAAATGTTGATGGCAACACATGCAATACAAGTTAAACACTGCATTGATGTCAAGCATAATAAATGTCAGATGCAGCTGTTCCAGATGGCATTAAATGTCTCTCGACAATTTGTTCATCTCATGAGGAATTACAATCATCTTTGGTCAAAACTACTACTACTGCTGCTGCTGCTGCTACTGCTACTACTACTACTACCACTAGTCCACTACTACTACTAATAATAAGAACCACTACCATTATTATTATTTCCATTATTTTAAAATAATTATCCTCAATTCTCTAACTGATCCCATAAATAAAAAATGTTGTGCATTCCAAATAGCTTACAAAGTTCTGACATGACAGGAATGCAGACCCAAAATGACCAGAGTTCTGTTCACTTAGAAGCATTCTGTCCACGTTGTCTGGACTGTTCACTTTAGCCTTGAGTTTGAGCATGTCAGCACTGGTCTCCTGCACCTCGTTCTCAGCCATGCAGATCATGGCTTCGTCCCATTAGTTTATCATATTATTTATTATCAACTCCAAATATTCAGGTTTGTACAGAAAAGTTGCTAAATTAAAGGAAAAATTACAGCCACTAGTGCAGCTGAGTGAATGTATGACTCACCAAAACAATGTTCTGAGTTGGTGAGAGCATCTGAGCATAATGACGAAGGTTGATTCAGTGCTAAGGTAGCAGTCCTAGTTCGTTCTCTCACTCCGATTCCACAACTCACTGAGCAATCTGACCAAGAGCTCCAGTCTGTCGTACAACTCCCACCTACAGCAGTTGCAAGTAATTTACTATCTTTGAATATATGTGACAAATCAACCAGTAATTTCTCAATTTCGTCATTCAGATAATGCCTCAAATGTGTAAGTGATTACTTGCCTTTAAACAATGGCATTAAACATTTAATCAGTACCTGCTTTGTTTCTCAATTTAACACTGAGAGCGTACTAAAAGAGA
>OX457048.1:20096178-20266178 GCA_949752735.1 Lumbricus terrestris
AATGCAAAACTCTTACACTGGCATGGATCTTCATCAAGAATGCAAAACTCTTACACTGGCATGGATCTTCATCAAGAATGCAAAACTCTTACACTGGCATGGATCTTCATCAAGAATGCAAAACTCTTACACTGGCATGGATCTTTATCAAGATCAAGAATGCAAAACTCTTACACTGGCATGGATCTTCATCAAGAATGCAAAACTTTTACACTGGCATGGATCTTCATCAAGAATGCAAAACTCTTACACTGACATGAATCTTCATCAAGAATGCAAAACTCTTACACTGACATGAATCTTCATCATGAATGCAAAACTCTTACACTGACATCGATCCTCATCAAGAATGCAAAACTCTTACACTGGCATGGATCTTCATCAAGAATGCAAAACTCTTACACTGGCATGAATCTTCATCAAGAATGCAAAACTCTTACACTGGCATGGATCTTCATCAAGAATGCAAAACTCTTACACTGGCATGGATCTTCATCAAGAATGCAAAACTCTTACACTGGCATGGATCTTCATCAAGAATGCAAAACTCTTACACTGACATGAATCTTCATCAAGAATGCAAAACTCTTACACTGACATGAATCTTCATCATGAATGCAAAACTCTTACACTGACATCGATCCTCATCAAGAATGCAAAACTCTTACACTGGCATGGATCTTCATCAAGAATGCAAAACTCTTACACTGGCATGAATCTTCATCAAGAATGCAAAACTCTTACACTGGCATGGATCTTCATCAAGAATGCAAAACTCTTACACTGGCATGGATCTTCATCAAGAATGCAAAACTCTTACACTGGCATGGATCTTCATCAAGAATGCAAAACTCTTACACTGGCATGGATCTTTATCAAGATCAAGAATGCAAAACTCTTACACTGGCATGGATCTTCATCAAGAATGCAAAACTTTTACACTGGCATGGATCTTCATCAAGAATGCAAAACTCTTACACTGACATGAATCTTCATCAAGAATGCAAAACTCTTACACTGACATGAATCTTCATCATGAATGCAAAACTCTTACACTGACATCGATCCTCATCAAGAATGCAAAACTCTTACACTGGCATGGATCTTCATCAAGAATGCAAAACTCTTACACTGGCATGAATCTTCATCAAGAATGCAAAACTCTTACACTGGCATGGATCTTCATCAAGAATGCAAAACTCTTACACTGGCATGGATCTTCATCAAGAATGCAAAACTCTTACACTGGCATGGATCTTCATCAAGAATGCAAAACTCTTACACTGACATGAATCTTCATCAAGAATGCAAAACTCTTACACTGACATGAATCTTCATCATGAATGCAAAACTCTTACACTGACATCGATCCTCATCAAGAATGCAAAACTCTTACACTGGCATGGATCTTCATCAAGAATGCAAAACTCTTACACTGGCATGAATCTTCATCAAGAATGCAAAACTCTTACACTGGCATGGATCTTCATCAAGAATGCAAAACTCTTACACTGGCATGGATCTTCATCAAGAATGCAAAACTCTTACACTGGCATGGATCTTCATCAAGAATGCAAAACTCTTACACTGGCATGGATCTTCATCAAGAATGCAAAACTCTTACACTGGCATGGATCTTCATCAAGAATGCAAAACTCTTACACTGGCATGGATCTTCATCAAGAATGCAAAACTCTTACACTGGCATGGATCTTCATCAAGAATGCAAAACTCTTACACTGACATGAATCTTCATCAAGAATGCAAAACTCTTACACTGGCATGGATCTTCATCATGAACTACCTATGCAAGGCACACAGCAATAAAGACTCTCATGATCTTGGCAGCAGTCTGGTTTTTGTTACAAGTAGAAAGCTGTGGCAAGGAGGGAACTCTTGGAGAAAATTCGACAGACAATAGAACCGATGAATTGATGGATGGACATTGGACAAAATGACAGTTGGGGATGGAATATAATATATGAGTCAGTTAGAAAGTGAAGAAGAAGAAACCAGGTCTCTAAGAGAACAGTTTCACCTAGCAACATCCAAATTTACATGGACATTTAATTGAAACTGATTACACAAATATAGACAATCATAATCGTAATCTCGAAATTTCTAAAGTGCTACTCGAAAACCAATTGAGGGGGAACCAGCTTATTCACGAGTGCTGCGTTGAGTTAGAATGGTTGTCCGTGAGAGTAGTCCATGGTGGTCCGGGTCGAGTAACCATAGGATCAGAGGGGAGGAACAGCTGCCAAGGCGGGTGTCATCTGGGCCGGGAATTGGAGGGTGGAGGATCAGACGAGACAGGGTAAGAGTTCGTGAAAAGGAGTGTCTTAAGTTTTGAATGAAAAACCCGGGGTGTGATGGATAGAGGAGCCTGAGGAAGGTGGTGGTGTCCCAATGGAATAAAACAAGTAGAGATCAAGACAAGAATAAAGGGGTTGGTTTATTGTTGATTCGATCAAGATTACTGCAATTCAGAGAGCTAGTACACTGAAGATCTCTTGCAGACTTTTCTACTGCAGTAAATGGATTCCAAAGTGATTGGCCATGCAGCTGATTGGTGAAGTGAAGACTGTAATTAAAAGAGATCCCTGTGAAACATTAGCCATGCAGAAAGAAGAATCAGACGGACCAGTACCAATGCTCACTTGCTCAGATCAATTAAAAAGGTCAGAAGCCAATCCATTTAAGGCAGTACCAGAGCACCTTTAAGGACATTCCCCTAGCCATGCATCCCAGACCCCATGAGTGAATTGTTTGCACGGGTGGACAACTTAACATTTTAAACAAGAATGCTCCAGAATGCTTAATTTCATGTAAACTAAAGCATGGTCAAGATGACTGATGCATTTGGATAAAGAATACACTCGATACTTACATACTTACTTACACCAAAACATTTATGAGTATAGACAAAAGTACCAGTAGCTGGTTGTCTACAGTGTCAAACCTAAGATCAAGGTATACATCCTATTTGTTCCTTCTGAAAACGTCTCAGTTGTTCCATCTGAGATAGTTTTCTCTGATACTTAACGGTATACGTTGTGAAGCTGCAGTTTCACTCATCTTAATATCTGAGCATGTTTGTTTCAAAGGTCATAGCAAAATCACATGTATATGATAATGGTAAAAAGGAAATGTACAAAAGACCCAGGTAGAAACAACATACAATATAAATTTACATTGGCTATTTATACAATTCATACACAATGTAACCATTGCATGTATGTAATACTATGTATGCATCTCAATATTCATATAGCACATTTTTCTTACCTACACACCAATCTGGACTGGGTCCAAGGCGGGTTAGCATTGACAGCAGATGGTTCTTGCGGTCAACACTAAAGTGTGCCCATCTGAGTTGTTCGAGGCCATGAGGGTCACTCCACTGTATCTTAGGTGTCTTGATAACAGTCCGTATGTCCTGACTCTATGGACGCAAACATCCAATAACATAACAGAACAATAACATAACTTCAACCATAAGATGAGCTATGTCACTTTCCTTTAACAATCAAGCCAGTCCAAAGCGTGGATGAAGGAGGAGGTCAACATCTATCATCTTCGCTATAACACAGACTATAACAAAGCACCTTGAAGAGTTACTGAAAATGCGATATATTGAGTGCTCTCAAGCGTACAACACAGCATTGTTAAACAGAACCTACGAACTAAAAGCATACATTAAAACAGTAACAAACTGTCAAGTATTGACAATACTTGTGGGGCGCGGTGGTGTAGTGGGTATGTTCATTGCCTTGCAGCCGAAAGGTTGCAGGTTCGAATCCACCTCAAGTTGCCGTGTAGGGACCTTGGGCAAGTCCTTCACTTGCAATTGCTCAGCGCTTCGGCGTGAAACTCCGATGCAGTGTCCGCGCTGTAGTCGAGAGTGCCTCTGAGTAGAGTGCTTAAATGGGTGCTATAACAAGTGCACATAAAAAAACTTCCACGAACTAAGTTTCATCTTAATCGCATCAATTAGTGAAACATCTCAGCATCATCTCAGAAGGTCTCAGTCGTGGTCTCTACTCAGCAAACGTCATCTTGGTCTAGAAGCATGACATCTCAAACCTTGTAACAGCCTCGATATCAAAAGTCCTCTGGACCTTTGAATTTCCAGTGAATTGCGAAAAGAGGAATGAAAACACACTCACATGTTTGCGCATCTCTTCTTCAAGGGACTGTGGCTGCCCAAGTTGACAGATCTCATGAACAGCCTTTGATGCGAGAGAACCAAACTGCCAGATGGTGTAATGTTTACTGTGTGAAGCTCCGACTATGTTCGACCAGTGAAGCAACTGATGATCTGCAACACAACCACTACCGCCTGTCATGCACCAAAAATCAGTCCCATGAACAAGTAGCAACAAGAGTAATTGAAAGTAGCCAACTACTTTCCAAAAATGGCTACTAAAGCAACTCAAACTATTTTACAATGAGAAGGTAAAAACTACATACAGCAAGTTACTTACAAGGGTCACCATTTCAGGTGTGTAAACATTTTGAAATAATAACATTAGTCATTCCACATAGCATTTATTGCACAGAAACTACTTCATGAGTCAGTTCCATATCATCTAGAATATGCTAGAACAATCATCAACATCATCAGAAAGCAGGGCAGAGACCATAGGCGCAACCACCCTATGGGACCCACGGGACACGTCCCCCCAACTTTTGAGTGGTCCCCTAACTTTATTATTATGGTCCCCCAACTTTTAGGACGTGATTCATTTGGCCCCCCCCAACTTTTAGGACGTGATTGCACCTATGGTAGAGACAATGACACAAAAGAGACAAAAGACACAACAGGTTCGTTCGTCCATTGTTCTGGTCATGCCACACTGCCTGCTCCTCCAGATGTACATGTGGTGTTTGACATGGACAATCATGAAATTGTGATCAAATATTATATTGTAACTGTTTTGGAATCAGCAGATGGCCTATGAATTGGCTGTGCTCCTTCCTGGATAAACAGACAATTATCATGCAAACCAGTTCAGGCTGCACGGCTTTGACACTAGTTAGCACCATATGGCATCCCACAATACTCAGTACTTTGTCCACAGGTTCCTTTGTAATGTCTATGAGTATAATGTCTATGTCAATTTGACTGGACTCTTAACTTCTCTAGAGGGGCGAATTCACTATATGCTGACGATGTACAATTGCATTCGAATAACAACCCATCTTAAGCACTTGTAAGTGCCTTCTACCGGTACATAGGCCACTGTAGCAAAAGTACATAAAATCATCTGCAGCTGAATTACACAAAGACGCAGTACAATTGGTTATGCACATGCCAAGTGTGGTGAAACATTAACAGACATGGTTGAGAAATGATGCAGTGCATTCCTCACTGGAATCAACAACTTGTCGTTCACAACATCGATGTTTCTAATGAAGTTCATCAGAACATCCTTTGTCGGTCTTCCTTCTACCAGTAGTGCCAACACATATATGGGTTCATTCAGTGCTGCAGTGACCCTCATTCCATAGTTTATAATCTTGATGTGTCTGGACACCGCAATTCAATACTGCAGGAATGCAAGTCTTCCATTTGCACCAGCTCCACTCTGTCCTAAACTGTGCCACTCAGGCCAAAATATTCGTGATTATAATATTGCAATATAGATGAGAGATATCCTACACTAACTTCCTGTGGTTGAGTGAATTTCCTTTGAGATCATCTTGTTGGCATAGACCTCAATTGTTTGGCCTGCCTTAGCATATAAAAAGGAGCTCTGCACTCCAGTATCAATGACCTAGTCAATGATCATTGCATTCTACTAGCCATGCGATATGTAGGTGCCAACTTTCATATTTCTAATCAGGGCTGTTTTTAAGGAATTTTTAGAACTGCACAACCACTTCTTTTCTTTCCCGTCCTCAATGGTAAATTACTTCCAGTCGGAGGAAAATAGCCTTTTTCAACTAGTTTTAACTGCACAGAAGTGCTTCTACAACTGCATAAATCCATTAGAACTGCACATTTTGTGTACAACTGCACGTTAAAAAAACCCTGTTTCAAGTCCATCTTGACTCTTCATCTATTGAACATTCTCCTGGAACAGTCTTTCCTTGATTTGACTTGAGCAGCACACATTTTCAAACCGTCAGAATTAGTTAGATTGCCTTTTTGCGCACTGCTATGTGAGGCAATTACAAGGTACTGTATGACATGCCTTGATATAATTATGCACACAACCAAAGAAACTGGATACAAAACAACACAAAGGAGATTATAACAATATGTATCCAGGGTTACCCTTTGGAAAGTCTTTAGGGTGAGTACGTTCAGACCAGAGGCCATGGAAAGTCATCTGGTACTTAGCGGTTCCACATGCACAACATTCTGGCAACATTTCCACTGAGTGGACACCATCTGTTGTACCAGCTGAAAAAACCAAGGTCGAAGGTTTAGAGTCATAAAGAGATTGAAGATACCTTAAGATTAGAATAAGAAAACTAAATCAGAGATTGATGATACCTTAAGATTAGAGAAAGAAAAACAAAGCATCTAAGTCCCTTGTGTTGTGGTGTTGTGTATGAGAATGGTAATTTGTTGTCAAACAATTCAGCATCAGATAATTATGCACCAGACAATTTGAACATCTCTTTAACCAGCCTCGACATAGATGGCTGATATAAGTGCATCAAGGTCATCGCAGAAGTCATCCATTGGATCAGAACCGATCTTGATGTAAAAATATCTGAAGCTAGATTTTTTAACTCCTCCCTGATTCTGTTTGTTCTGTTCAGCTGATAATGTCATCTCATTCTCAACTTCAGACTTAACAATTTCAAATTGCTTTTCCACCATACGCTGCCACTCTTTCTCTGTTTGCCTGTTTCTGTCTCTCTCTGTGTGTCTCTGTCTGTCTGTCTGTCTGTCACTCCCTTAGTGGACCAATCTTCTGGATAATGACCTGACTATGGCTTGGTATTGGAGTGCCATCAAGCTGATGCATCAGACATCGGTACAAAGATGTTGCTAAACATTTTAAAAATAAATAAATGGGATAACTAATAATAACAATATTAACATCGACAATTTATATAACAAACACAGCCATGCCGTTACAAGGGTGCCTAAATAATGGACCTAACCCAGTCTGTACATCGAGGCTTATACTGGTACAAAACCCATTCAACTGCAGCTGAAGAATCCCACCTAAGTTAGTGAAAAGTGAATGATCTGAAACAGCATGAATACATAGCTACAAGCAGGCAGATAGATGAAAAAGATCCACCACAGCATTCCGTAGAGCACAATACTGGAGCATTCATTGTGTATGATAATTACTGTCTTCGCATAAAGTTCGAGTGAGGGCGCCATCATCTTTGTACCAGAGATGTTGTGTTTCAATCACAGTAGCTCTAAAATGATTGAAAACAGACACAGCAAGCATAAGCATCAAATTAATTAATTAATTAATTATGCTAGCTAAATTATTCATAAGCAACATGTTATATAGTCAAAAGTTATTACCATTCTTCTTGAACAAATAAATTAACTGAAAAGTTAAAACTGAATATTGTTTGTCTGGATTTCAAGCCCACCTTACTGACTTACTTCAATGTCATGTAAGAGGACGACAGTAAGGTCTGTTGTAAGTCAGAAGGTATGTAAGCGGTGAAGGAAACAATAAGGGAAAGAAACTTGAATAGAAATCCATCGTTTAAACCATTCCAGTTCAGGCCTGCATTCTCCCTGCCTCTCTCTTTCCCTCCTGTCGCTCTCGCTTTCTGTGATGACTGCAGAGGATGTGATGAGCAAAATACACTCTTCTAACCTACATGTGCATAATATGCACATGTACATATATTAAACACATGTACTCTGATATTCAGAGACAACTTCTGGCTGTCATGACATGCTCAGCATCAGGTACATTTTAACAAACGTTTTTAGAATACAAAGGTGCTAAATAAAAATTCAATTAGCCACTGATCTCCATCTTTTGTATTAAATGAACAACACATAATTCTTCCCCATTCCTCTTCCTCGTAGGCCCAAGTGTAGGAAAAAGGAGAGTCACCTGAATTCCAGACATCCTGTTCCACTTCCAGGCGCCGTCCACAGCACCTCAGCATCTGACTTTGGCAGACGATTGACACTCGTTAGAACGTAGAAACAGTCGTCAGAGAACTTTGTCTGGGTTGGATTAAGATGCTGCAATCAGCAGATAAGCAGTCATCAGTTAATCAATCAGTCACTCATTCAGCGAATAAGTTAACCAGTTAATCCGTCTGCAAATTAGACAGACACATACAAGACTGACACAGCAAGACTGACACATCATCTAACTGTGACCACGACTTCAAGCAGAACTTAAACAGTTGGTTGCAGAAAAGCAAAATCGCTGTCCAAGTTGACATCTGCCATGTATAGGTCTAACCATGAAATCCTGTAATCTGTTATGCAATGGCATGCTAGGAACTTTGACATTCTGCAAAAAATGGGATGGCCACTGAGGAGCCTCTGTCCTGTACAGACCTAGGTGGCTGAGAGACGTCTTGACATACAGAAATCATTGTTTAAGGTTGTCATAGACATAGACACTAGGCACTCTTGCATGCATAGACCAACAGACAACTTTGCAGTTAAACTCACCAAGAAGAGAAGCTATGGAAGTATTTAGAAACAGACACACAATTTGTACATTTGAATCCAGCTACTTCATCACCTGTAGAACATATTTTTGCATATGGTGGGATTTTTATGAGGCCCCACTGGAAACGTCTTGGTGAGAAAATGTTGAGTAAATTGGTTTTTAAAATGCAATCAGGCATAATTTGGAAAAACATTTTGCATGAAGGACTCTCTCTGCCATCTCCATTTATAGTTTTTGTGCATGAATGAAATAAAAAATCATGAATTCACTGAAATAGCTGGCTGTCCAACTTGACAATTGTTTAGTCATGGATATAAATCTAGGTCTGACAGTGATTTTTCAAAGTCTAGGTCTTGAGAATTAAAGTCTTGGTTTTAGGTCTGCAACCAAAGGCCTTGGTCTTGAGGTCAAAGTCTTGGTTTTACGCTTGCAACCAAAGGTCCTGGTCTTGAGGTTAAAAGTCTTGGTTTTAGGCTTGCAACCAAATGTATTGGTCTTGAGGTTAAAAGTCATGGTTTTAGGCTTGCAACCAAAGGTCTTGGTCCTGAAGTTCAAAGTCTTGGCCCTGGTCTTGAGGTCTCTGGTTTTGACATTGCAAGAATACATGCATTAGGTTTGAGTTGTGAGCGAACAGTAGTGCATTGTGCGAATCTGGTGCAGATGAAAAAAGCACGCTCGACATGCTCCTCACACAATTCCAGATCCAAGGTTCACAAAAACTACACTCTGCAATATAAAATGCAATTTCAGGGAAATGATGTTGCCGATTAGACAAATCGATTTTACCAACATTTGCCTCTGGCTATAAAGTCAGATGAACTGGTCAGTAGACAACAAAACACCAGCACTTAAAACACTGGCTCAGTTAGTAACATTGGTTAGAGCAGCGGTTCTCAACCTGTGGGTCGCGACCCCCATGGGGGTCGCCTGACGATTTGCCAGGGGTCGCCTGTCGCCTGCAGAAATTTCCAAAAGATGTACACATGTGGGTCTATAATATGTAGAAGTATTAGCAATTTCAGCGCCACACTATAATAGCAACTGAAAGAAAATCTTAACTTATAGTTTTGTTATGATTCATATATTTATTTGCTAGATTTCGGCCTCTAATTTATTATTTGCCATTTTTTTTCTCAAATGTAAATTACACTTTTGCCATGCTTCTAAAAAATAAAACAATACCTGGTTTGCTCAGGCAGTCTATGCTGTCAGCTAGTGAGGTCTATACATGGGTGAGACTTTGGCAGTGGCGTAACAATAGGGTAGACTGGGTAGACAAAGTCTAGGGGCCCCCGAGTGTAGAGGCCCCAGAGGGGCCCCCGAGTTCCTAGTTACGCCACTGTAAGTGATAATACATTTCAATATTCACATTTTGTCTAAGGGCCCCCGAGTTCCTAGTTACGCCACTGGACTTTGGGGGACAGGTGTACGGTCCTTCGAAATTTGTGGTGGGCCGAGCTGTTAATATCCTCCAAATGTTTCAGATATATTTTATTACAGAAAGAATTATTTCATAAATATCATTATATATTTCTACAGTGCTACCTGCTGTCTACCCATGAGCAACGAACAATTTGTTTAGATACCAGTTGAAAATGCTGTCATTACCATGTGCTAATTAAAAAATTTAACCAATGGGTGGGAATAATCTTAAACCACGACTATCAGCACTGAAATTTTGAACAATATCGTTAAAATGACAGCCAATTATGATACCATTGCAGTGTTGAAATTCAAAACAAATTTGACAATTACCCTCCACAAATCCCAACCCCCTTCTTAGAACATTCACTAAGAATCCAAGTAAAGATTATGAAATTTATAGCCTCCCATTATCCCATAACGAATCAGCCCAGTGAAATGACTGATATGAAAAGAAAGAACTATTGACCAATTTTCATAGAAGCGTATTTTTAATAGGTGCAGCATGAATAGAGAACCGGAAGCGTTTTATTGAAATGACCTTTTGTCAGTCGAATAGATGAAACCCAACAAATAAACAGAAGCGCCATTTAGATGCTAAACATCCTAACTAGGCAGGGAAACCTAACCAGTCAGCTTTTAAGCTAATTTTTAAGAACAACACTTATAATGCCAATAAAGCACACTTGTGGAGCTCCAGCAGCAAGACGTAACTTATGAAACTTTTGAAGTTCTGCTTCAAGCAACCGAATCGCAAGAATGAGAACCCTCACAAAATTGCCAAATTTAACCATTTTTAGAATTACGTAGCCTAGTGAATGCATAACAATGTACAATGGTGACAAAATGCAGTGACGTGGGGAGTAACTTGATCAATTTTGTTGTTGGGGGTCGCCACAACTTTAGAATTGTTACGAAGGGGTCGCCGCACTAAAAAGGTTGAGAACCGCTGGGTTAGAGTAACATTGGTTAGAGCATAGGCTGCCATCCCATACCCTCTGAGTAAGTGAGCGTGTGGATCACAGTTTGCCTTCCGGTGCATGCCTACAGATTTACATGCTGACATGGTCTGTACATGGGAACTTAAATGGCGAGGCACCCGTTCAAACACAGCGGTGGTGGTGAAGGATCTCTTCCACTCAATTCATTGAATAATGAGCCGGGTCTGGTCTCAGGATTGCTACATAAAATCGAGAATGCTTACACTTATTGAAAAGAAGGCACAACAAAAGCTGGTTGATGAGAAATTGGACTTTGTTTCTGGTCCATTACACATTAGACACTGTAAGCGAGACAGAAGTTACTACCGGTAAATAACAATTAGTAAGTATATAGGATGCAGGTGCACATCAAACAAGGAAACTTATCAGAAGAAAATCAAAGTTTAACGTAAATAGATGGCGATGGCCTTGAGATACTTGCACTCAAGAAATCATAGAAATGAATGATAGACTATGGAAAGACAGCAAAGCTGCTTCAATAAGTCAATAAGCATACATGAGAACTGGTCATGAAGATGAGAGGTAGATCTGCAAGAATACAGACCACCACCCAACAGAAGACAGCAATTGATGAATTTTGTTAGAACACGATTGAGTGTAGCGCTAATGTTGACGTTGTTATACAAGAAATATCATCTCCAACTGGATGAACACATGACGACAGCCTTGTTGTTGTCTGGAAAATAGGAGGAGTAAAAATTTAGCGTCAAAAGTTGTACCAAAATGGAATTAGAGGATGTCTAGGATTCAGGTTGAAAAAGCTCTGCATGCAAATCGAGATTGTTTAAAAAAGACCAAGTACTAGAATGCAACAACATTGGGAATTTAGAGATAAGGCAACGTTGGAGAAGTAAGAAAAGTAATGCAAGTGTAAGAACATAAAACAACAGTCATTCAACATAAAAAAGTTACATTGCAACATGCAGCTACCGTAATCATCCTATGAAAACCGTAGGTCATCCTAGAAAATAAACAAATTTAATAACCAGAAGGCTATGGACCATATTGTTTTATAAGACAAGCTAAAATCAAAAGGGATATGATGCATCATGCAACTGGGCTCTTCAAAAAGCACACTTGGTATCCCATCAAAATCACTAAGAATATGATTGTACAAGGAATTTGAAGAAGTGGGTCTACATACATATACATATATTATATATACATATAATGAAAATGTGATATTTGAAATATTTAGAGTTCATGTAAATAAAACATGGAATTATCGAATTACATTACCAACATGATTATTATCATTTTTGCATTTTTTTCAGCTTCTACACGAAGCTTAGTGACTTACATGCAAGCATCTCAGTGCATACTTATAGAACAAGTCGATTGGATGCAATCAATCACCTAGAAGTGGCTGCACAAGTTGAGCTCTCCTAAACCTGCTATTCATCACGTTGACACACAAAACAAACAATAAACAGCAATTTTATATTCATGCTGGAATAGCAGCCTTCACTCTGGCGCAGATAAGCAGACACAGCATGAAACCGAGAAACAGAATTTTAGAATGGCTGAAAATTTCTAAGCATAGACGAGAGAAGGAAAAATAGAGCATAGGCATGTTGCAGTTGATGACAATCAGAGAATCTGACCAGACTCATTTGCTGTGCAACTCTTTCCATAATGAGTTTCAATCCAAGCTGATATATGTGGGTCACACCATTTCACCTGGCATGCATCGCCTCTCCAAAGAGATAATGTCCATAGAAGACAATAGCCAAAAGCCAATGTGCAGGTCAACCGTCACAATATCCCTCGGTAAAACGATGAACTGCAAAGGCAGCAGCTGCAAGCTTGGAGTCAGATAGCTGGCACGTAAAGCCTGGCACGTACGTCCATCTTGTTCAAACATTTAAACGAGGAAGAGGAAAATAAAGACGAAGAAAAGAGAAGAGAAATGAGAACAAGAAGAAGATTAGAAAAATGAAGACTAGTAAGAAGCAGGAGGAACAATGAGAAAGATTGAGAAGGAGATGAGGCAGCACAGAAGAAGGTTGAAGAGGATAATTAGAATTAACTGAGAGAAGATTGCAACCAACACTATATATTAGTCTAAGGTGAATTGCATTTCTCTTTACGACAATCGACAGCAAATGAAGACAAAGAGGATCATCCATTCAAATGCACATTGACATACATGTATATGCAAACAGAGTCATGCAAGCTGATAATTAAGCAAGAAGAAGAACCAACAGAGATAGAGGCAAACTGTTCAAACGGTTCAACTGTCTACTGCCAACTCTAATTTTCACACTTCAAAAACACACAGAGACAGACAGACCTAGAGACACAGACAGACAGACAGACAGACAGACAGACAGACAGACAGACAGACAGACAGACAGACAGACAGACAGACAGACAGACAGACAGACAGACAGACAGACAGACAGACAGACAGACAGACAGACAGACAGACAGATGTGACAGAGCGTTAAATGCTGATTCTGTGCCACAAGTCACTGACTGAATGAAACCATAGTGGGTCATTCTCTTCATTTCATGTCTTCTGTTCACACACACACGCGCACACACACGCACACACACGCACACACACACACACACACACACACACACACACATGCACACACACACGCACACACACACACGTAAGTGTCAGCCTTTGATGCAATCCGTCTCTTAATTCCGCCTCCAGGTTACCCTCTCCACCTTAAGAATTACCCTCTCATCCCTTTCATCAGCTCCTATCCTCTTTTCCACCTGCTCCTTGTCGTCTCTTCTTTCAATTCTTTTGACTTCTCCATTCCTCCACTTCCTCATCCTTTCTTCCTCTGCTCCTCCTTTTCCTTTCCTTCCTGGAGTCTCTATGCTTTTTCTCCTATCTCACATTCCTCATTTTCCTCCTATTTTCCTCCTCTTCCTCCTCTCATTCCTCTTTTCCATTCCAATCTTCCCCCCTTTTCTTCCTAGTACCGGTACAATCCTCTTTTCTTTATGCTTCC
Organism: Lumbricus terrestris; assembly: GCA_949752735.1. NCBI lineage: Eukaryota > Metazoa > Annelida > Clitellata > Crassiclitellata > Lumbricidae > Lumbricus > Lumbricus terrestris. The sequence continues at coordinate 20,110,210 of OX457048.1, forward strand.
TGTTTCTTCTTTCACCGTTGTCATTCCCCACATTTCCTCCTCCCACCATTCTAAATGTTCTGGTTCTGTTTTCAATCAAGTTATGTGCTCTGCTACAATGTGATGCTTGCTGCTTTGTCATATTTTCTGACACAACCTCAACTTTGAAGTTAGTAAAAAAATTACTGAATTGGTAGTGGGTAGTTATGAGTTGTACATAAAATCATCCATCCCCAAACTCACAAATCCCCATTTCAAACTGCTTGCCACATATTTTTTCCACCAGAATCATACTTCATAATGACATCATCATCAATAAAGGTTACGGAGACAGCACTTGCACTCCATGACCCATCTGCTGTTTTCATACGGTGGACTATTCAATCTCCTATAAATTACATAATTTCAAGGACTGGTGAGGGGTTTCTGGTCCTGCATGGAACTGGTCTGCTACCAATGGTTTACTCAGATGCATTTTGTTGCAGCCTTAAAACCACCATTTTCAGCTATGGTTGGGTCGGAGCACTCCTGAGTAGTAACCTTGAAGGGGCGCCATCCATATAAATCTCCATAATGAATGAATGAATATTTCAGTCCAAATGCTTGATCTGAAAGTTTACATTATAATTATTCATTAAGTGCATTGTTGACATGAGCAGAACTACTCTCTCTACATCTGATCAAATTTTCTGCTTAGTCGCCTATATGTCGTCTTATTCCCAACCTGAGACTTGCCATTCACATAAGCTTGCCTGCCATAGTGTGTCTATCTGTTTCAGTGAGCTGATCTGCTGGATATAAGCCTCATTGTACCTTCATGTTTTTTCATGATCCAACAGTTGATGCACTGTTCATCAGACATGGGCAGGATATCGCTCACAAATAAATAAATAAATAATAATAATAATAATAATAATAATAAAAATAATGAGATTAGTAGAGGTAACAGGAGACGAGCTCATCACCTGGAAGGTTCCAAGGGCTGTACTTTCTTCTTCAGCATTCTGTGGCACGGCAACCAAGTAAAAGGCCAGGAACCTCTGTCGGGGGTAAGTCCCACTGATGCTAACTGCAACAGAAAGAAACATGCCAAACTATTTAGACAAAAGTCAGAATTACTGCACAAACTCTTGAAGAGCAAAATCTCTTGACGATAAGAGTAGGTAGCTAAATTGTTTTAAAAAGTAAACAGGTACTTTAATTGCTGCAAAGTCTGAGAATAAAAAAACCACAGTTGCAGTTAAAATAAGAAAAAAAATCATTCTCAATTTAAACCCTGTGCGCTAACTCAGTGCACGCTCATCAACAGAGGCACAACAATCGATCATTTCTTGATCATTTATTGATCATTTATTGATCCACAGACATTTACATCACCTATAAAGAAAAGGACAGTTTCTCGGAATGCAATGGTTTGCCCAAGAAGTAGACCCGCTTAATTAGAGTAACCTAATTATCTCAGAAGCAATAAGATGGCACAAAAATAAAGTCATACAACAAATATCCATTGGTTATTGCTGCTCTGAACAGTGGAACTAAAGAATGAGAAATATATGAATCCAGGTTAATAAAATAACAAAAACATAAGCAATAACTACAATACACAAATAATATGTTATGTACTGTAACACAACAGTAACATAACATAATTTAAAACGGAGGAAAATGAAGCAAACTAAAAAAAATTATTAAGCCTATGTAATGTATTCATAATATTTATATAACTATGCAAAAAGTCTGCAGTATGTAATAATTCTAAGCAAGCTTAGAAACTTTTGCACCTGCTTCACTTTACTCTGGATTCCATGTCACTAGGTATGAATGATAAATAGATCCCACTGGACTTTCTTGACTTGACCTGCTTACTGTAATTCTAAATTGGCCTCACTTTGCTTTCACTAAAAGTCCTGCAGTCTACACATGTTTGTCCTGGATTCTCTGCACCATGTGGGTGAATTAATTTCTAACTGGTACTTTTTATGGATGTGTGAAGATTTTTTCAGAGGGATTGAACTTTAGGGTCCGAAACAAACCAGGTTCGTTGGGTGCCAAGTGTTTGTGGGCTGATGTAAGTCGTCAGACCAACTCTCAAACCTGGAAACAGTTTGTGAATTATACGTTTGTTCAATGTTTGAAGCCTTGAAAACATCCCAAAGGGCACTATGCAAGTTGCATAGCATTCCAATAATATGTGACAAAAATTGGACAAAGGTATACTTGTACATTACACATCATGCAGACGGTTCATGATGAGTGATGTCATGCATTTGACTTTAGAGTAGCACTTTAGAAATTTTTGGAGTCTATTATTGATCATTATGAAAAAGAATCAGTTAAAAAACTCACTGAGATCAAGTAATCTGAGTTCTTCCATGAATAGTGTATCTGCTCGTGCCTATAAATAATCACGTCATAAAGGAAGCTTGTGCTTTATGTTACGATGTAATTAGATTCCCATAAGAATAGCTGAGCACTGAGCAAGGATCGTTGTCAGATGAGGATGAAAAGAGTGAATAATTTATCCATTATGACATTCAGCTTGTCATCATTATCCGTGGGTCAAAACCAACTGAATGACTCCCTCCTACAGTCATTGGGATGCACCGTCTTGTTCCAATAATATGCTGCCTGTCACCATGGCACTTCTCTTGCCCTCTCCATTAAAGACCATTTATGAGCAGCCAGCATCGAATTGTCATTCCAAACAAGTGCAAATCAATCGGTTCAACTGTCATTCTGCCAGCAAACGCACGAAACATCCGGATGACTTTGGAGGCATTGTACAAAACAGACAACCACCAACTTATCCATTATCGATGATCCATTAACGATTAATTTAGATTTACTTGCACAGGATATACTCGATGAGGCACAGATATGCATGCATATCCAGACACATACAGACACACACATGTAGTGCTACAAACAGATGTACACCTATTGAAACAGGCAATGCCATCAGCTCAAACCTGTCTTATGGGGAACTTCAATTAACTTTTTTTCAGAGATCAGTGCAGTCAATGAGCAATCCCTTTTTAATATTCACTCCTCCCATCCTTTTAGTTTCCTCTTTCCTTTTCTTCTATAATAACTCTCTCTCATGTATCTCTCTTCTCCCTCTTAAAATTTCTTATGTATAAATCCCGTAACAATATTGCGGTTGACTTAACATTAGTTATTATAATGGAGACACCAAATTTGTCCTCCTCTGTATTTTTAACTAGCCAAAGGCTTGTCATTAATTTTTTTACCTCCGTAGCAGCTCATATTTCTTTTATAAAAAGACTCCAATTTGTGATAATCCTCCGCATTGAACCCTCTATCCTGATTCCACCCACCCTCTCATAGACCACATTCAGGGAATAACTAAAAACTGATTCTTCATCACTTAACAAAACCCGTCTCCTTTTTACCATTTCTAAAACTCTTAGTGGGGTTTGACCATTCAAGTTATAATACGTTCTCATTGTAATCAGCTATCCAATCCACTTTTGCTCATGCCATAGTTCATCCTCTGCTAAGGAAGAGTCTCTTGAACCTAGTGACCTGTCTACTTTGTTTTACTTCATGACCACTCCTAACTTTGAATTTTTATATTTTAAATCCTTAAAAGAGTTATACCTCTTTTCCAATATGCTAACATGTCACTTTTGGCCTGCTAATTGTAAATTCCATTCAACAAAATTCTCACTTCATGCAGTTTAATGCATTAAGTATTCCATAGTAAGTGAGCAGTGCATGGTCTGAAAGCGACAGTCACCTGGAGGTGGAATAAATATGACAGCTCCCGTGACAACTGGAATATCATTTCTATGCTGCAATATCATTATTATGCTAAACTCCTCCTTAACCCATGGAACACCAAAATAGTACCTCTGGCTACTCCGCAGCAGTTTATTAATCTTAATGATTAAATTGTTTGAATATGGATCACTCACATGTTGAGCGTGGCTGATGCAGCTCATAACTTGAGAATATGCTATGATCTATGTACATTTGTGACATATGCAGAATTAGGCATTATGTGGCATATGTCTAAGAATGCCTCTGGTTAACGTATTGAATATTATTGATGATAAGTCAACTTCAAGTTGAGAACTCTTTGTCTAGAGCCATAACTAATACAACGAGTGTAAAACTATGAACACTACTCTTCTTACACCTTTACTGGCTTCCTGTTCAGTAAAGAATTTCTTTCAAATCCTTCAATTTGGACCTCATAGATAATAAAACACTCGATTCAGATGAACAGCAACAATTACAACTCGTCATTATTCCCCAGATCATGTCAAGCTGAACCAAGGCAGCTGAAGACTGACTGTCATATCAAAACCTAGAACTGTTCTTAGCGATGAAGTTTTGTTTGTTGCTGGGCTTAAGCTCTCTCTTTGTATCTTCTGTAGTGAGTCAATGAGTCATTTCATTCCCAACTGACAATCTGCCTTTCAAATTGCATACCATCAATAGGTTGTCTTTCTGTCTTACTGGACAGATCCCGGGATCTGGTCTCATCCCATCCGTCTCCCAATCAATTTCCTATACGATGGACAATTTTGTTTCATCCGCTTCTGTTTCTTGTCTTTTCAATGACTGGTTGAACGATAATCCAGTCCATGACTTAATGCTATCAATCCATGCCAGTTTATGTCTTCCTTCAGCTCTTGATCCATGACCTCTGCTTGGGATCAATATCTTCTGGTTATTGATTTTACAATTTGACTAAAGACAGTAACGATTCTCTGGAACCATTTTAAGCCCGGACCGATCATTCATACCTCAGGAACAGAATAGTAAATAACAATAATAATAAAAACTGAACAATAATAATAATAATAATAATAATAATAATAATAATAACAATAACAATAAAAACTGAATAATAATAATAATAATAACAATAATAATAATGACTTTGTATTCTATATGACGTCACCAGCGGACAGTGAGGGTTGAGATTTTTAGTCCTCCTGCTTTTAAATCATTATTTTGCGAATCGCGTGATCGTTAGCAATGGATTTTATCACCATCCGAAAGATCATCGTCTCGTGATTCGATTGGTTCGTTTTAGTTTAACCGTTTCGTTAAGATCAAGACACGTTTGGCGAAACGACCTGGTTTCTGTTCCGTACGGTTGGAAACTAATTTCTTCATAACGTTCATCGCGCCATTTAAATTTATCCATCTTGTTTAAACGGCGAGCTATGACGCTAACGTTACCATGACAACGTATTGTGTCGAGACGGCGGATTATGTTACGTCGCCTGGTCGAACGTCACAGAAAGCTAAAGGCGTCTGCAGCGTATGCAGATCGCTTAGGCAGCTACACAACAAGGACGGGAAGGTTCATCTACACGGTCCTCGAAATCAACCTTGTCCAGGGTCGCATCGGCTACCTCTCGGTGCGAGCCAAAGCCAGGGTGACAATCAGGAGATAGTCGATCACCGCCAGACGGATGAGGCGGAGTCGACGCCGCTGGATACCAGAACGGAGGAGCGATTGTCGATAAACAGCGACGCCCCTGAGGTTAGAATCTCACACCCTACACTGCCACACAGATTGCTGAAACGCATACCTAAAGCAGCTAGAGTACAAACCGGACGACTTCTCACCTCTGTCATTAACAAAATCTTGTGTGATAGTGCAAACCCTACCACTTGGCAGATGCTTCTTACTTTTGGGTCGGCGATCTTGGAACAACCAAGAAGAGGAGGTCGGCGCCACGATTTGTCGTCAACCATAAAGAGACGGGTACAAGACTTCTACACTTCTTGGCAGCTTAAGAGGGATGATATCTTCGCAGAAGTCCAGAGCATCAGCAACCATAGTGGTATGCGATCTAGACCATATGATGATCAGGCTGTAGCCGCAGCGGTTGCTTCCAAACTAGAGGATGGCAACATCAGAGCGGCCATCAGAATATTGTGCTCTAATGACAGACCGGTTATGGCAGATTTGGAAACCTTAGAGGAGTTACGCTCAAAACACCCTGAGCCTCCAACTGACAGACCTCATTTCACGGCAAAACGCAGCGTGGAGCCCTTCCAATCCACTGAAGAACAGGTTCTCGGCCGGATCCGCTCTTTTCCGCAAGGTTCTTCTGGGGGACCTGACGGTCTTCGTCCTCAGCACCTTTCAGACTTGGTGAATTGCGTCGAAATTGGATCGGAGTTGATCTTTGCCATCACCGGCCTGGTCAACCTTCTTCTTAAAGGTGAATGCCCTGAGGACATCAGACCCGTACTATTTGGAGGCACTCTCATGGCGCTCAGAAAAGACTCTGGAGGTCTTCGGCCAATCGTCATAGGTTATTACTGGCGTAGACTCGCATCTAAATGTGCAAACGCCTTTGCGGTCACAAGGGCAACCGCCTATCTTGCACCGAGACAGGTGGGAGTTGGTGTATCGGGTGGAGCAGAGGCGGCGGTCCACGCAGCGAGACGTTTCCTGGAAACAATGCCAGCTGGATCCATTCTTGTGAAGCTCGACTTTAAGAATGCTTTCAACAGTCTATACAGAGATCAAATGCTCTCGTCTATAGATGACATCCTGCCGGAACTTTCTCCATTCTGCCACCTCGCATATGCGGAGCCCTCAGAGCTCCGGTTTGGTCAATATCTGATTTCATCACAGGTCGGGCCCCAACAAGGAGACCCACTGGGACCGTTGCTTTTCTGTCTTCCGTTGCAACCCATTCTGCAAGATTTGTCATCACCGTTGGTTCTGGGCTACATGGATGACCTATCCCTGGGAGGAGAGGCAGCCATGGTGGCGAAGGATGTGAATCTCTTGATGCAGAAATGTGAGCAACTTGGACTGCAACTCAACCAGAAAAAATGCGAGATCATCTACCAACATGACTTGCAAAGCCATGACCATCTCTTCCAGAACTATACTGTCACGTCGCCAGAAAGAGCCTGTTTGCTAGGTGCGCCACTTTCCACCAGTGAGGCCTTGACAACTTGTCTTGAGGGCAGATGTACGGAGTTGGCGTTGGCAATTAACAGACTGGAGACCATCGCCAAACACGACGCTCTGATCCTCCTAAGATGTTCTCTCAGCTCCCATAGATTAATGTACACTTTAAGATGCAGCCCGTGCACAGGGAACGTCCTGCTGGACAAATTCGACGGACTCCTTCGGAACGGCTTGAGTGCAGTCCTCAACATCGCCCTGTCCAATGACCAATGGCTACAAGCATCTTTACCGGTGAAGATGGGTGGATTAGGAATTCGCCGGGTCGCTTCGCTTGCTCTTCCCGCCTTTTTGGCTTCCGCTGCAAGCACCCGAGCACTCCAGTCCTCCATGCTAGGCAATGCCTGTCCCGAAATCGACGAGCGGGTTGAGTTGATGAAGCATCTATGGTGTACTGAGAGCCAATCTGGGCTACCAGAGAGTAATGTGGCTCATAAACAATCAAGTTGGGACAAACCTCTAATGCAGAAGATGATTGCCGAGCTGAGCATTGCACTTTCCGACCCATACCATAAAGCGCGATTTATGGCTGTCGCAGCGCCTCACGCGGGTGACTGGCTTTTCGCCCTCCCCGTGACCTCATGTGGTTTACGATTAGACGACGAGGCGGTCAGGATTGCGGTAGGACTCCGCCTAGGAACATGCATTTGCGAGCCTCATGCTTGCCCATGCGGAGCTCGAGTGACAGCAAATGGAGCTCATGGTCTTTCCTGTGGCCTTGGACCGGGACGGATCGCAAGACACGCCACATTAAAAGATCTATTCAGCCGGAGTCTCACACGAGCGGGATTCCCAAATATCAAGGAACCACCCGGTCTCTCTAGATCTGATGGCAGACGTCCGGATGGTCTTACGCTGATTCCTTGGTATAAAGGCCGAAACCTCGTATGGGACGCCACGGTGATTGACACTGTCGCTCCTTCTTACATCCCTGCGACATCCTTGTCTGCAGGTGCGGCAGCGGAAGTGGCGGCTACGAGGAAGGTCGACAAATACAACCATCTTACTGCCACTTATCTCTTTGTTCCGCTGGCCTTCGAGACCATGGGGCCCATCAACATTGAGGGAATGAAGCTACTTAAAGATTTGGGGCGCCTGCTGACACGAATCACCGGAGACCCTAAAGAGACAACTTACCTATTCCAACGGTTTTCTGTCTGCATCCAGCGATTCAACGCTGTTGCCTGCAGGGGCACATTCGAAAAGCAGCCACTGCCATCTTATTAACTGTTCATTCCTGATTCTTTAGGTTTTATTTGCATGCGTTGTCATAATAATAAAAACTGAACAATAATATTTAATAATACTAATAACAATGTACATCACCAGTTTCCAGTGGCATCCATCTTATGTCAATCATGACAGTAACAGAGAGTGAACAGCAGGGGAATGGACATTCACATTTTTCATAGTGTAGAGTTGACTAAGATGATGAGGCAACACCCAATCTAACTATTTTAATTGTCTTGCATTGTATTCAGTGTAATATTAACATGATCCTTGTTTTTAACATAAGGGCAGAAAATGCTCGATACCCTCTAATTAAAAACTAAAACACAATACAATACTAATGGGTCGTAGCAAGATCTACCAGTGCTTCCCAATCGGTTTTGGCTACGGAATCCTTTTAACCAGAAAGTGTTTTGGCAGAACTCCAACCTTAACAGACATGTTCTGGAATGTGGGGCCTGTGTAGCACCTGCAAAGCAGACCAATACAAGTTTAAGTAATGACATACCAGGTAGTTATGAATAACTGATTTCCTGCACAGGCCACAAGCATATTGTAAGATAAATCGCTCATATGAAAAAAGAAACTTAGAGTATAGACCAAGTTGTAATGGTATTAAAGCAAACATGAGAGGCCTTAATGAAAATGGTGCCCTTGTCTCATCTCATGACATAATCTATATTTCAGAATCAGTTCAATGCCAGAGAGGAGTTGAATTCTTATATCAGGTCCAGCATTCAGGCAATTTCTGTACTTCACTGTTGTTGCAGTAGAATGCAGTTCCAAACCATAAAAATTATTTTATAAATAAATTTAAATAAAAATTCATCATGCAAACCTTGACATCAGCTGAGATTTTGATTACTTATGAAACAGAATATCATCCAAACGACACCATTATCAAATTTTCTACCCGAACCCTTCTCTACCTCTCGCAGAACCCACTCTGGGAAATACTGAACTACACCATTCCTCCAAATAGGAAAGCAGCAATTCTGTAAACTGGAAAAGTTCTAATTGTGGGTCTATGAATAAATAGGACAGTTCTTGTGCACACAATTATACTGGACTCTACAACCAATGTTATTCAACGAATAACAACGATAGGAACAACATGTCTATCGATTCATATGGCAGTCAAATAATCTGACTTCAAGATTCTCAGCTGAAAATGAAATGAAGAACAGACAATAGACAGACAGATGCACATGAGCATGCAGAATGGCAGACAGACATAGAAGCAGGCACAGCGACAGACACACATGCAGACAGAATCGGAAAATGGTCATAACGACAAACAGATAGACAGACAAGCAGGCAGACATGCAGACAGACATGCAGACAGACATACAGACAAGCGAAGAGAAGAGCAGCGAGAGACGATGGTTTCCTTTTCTTCAATTGCTGTCGTCATGTTCGCACTTCAAACGAATGCTCCGTCTACTATGCGACTACATTTCTGAGGTATTTGTATAGAAGCCATGTAAACAATTAAGTCTCGCTTTCCCTCTACATGCACACTGGTCAACCCTCTGTCAGGCACACAGACAGACAGACAGACATACAGACAGACATACAGACAGACTAAAACTAATATTGGAGGATAGAATCCAAAAGCAATGCACTCACACAGAAAACGACCGTAAGGATTCACACAAAAGGCAAGACAGGAAATTAACGAGGTGGATGAAATAAAATAATGTAACATGACACAGAGGAATCTTTGAATGCGCTGAAGCATAATTTAGCAGTTCTAAGATTAGACTCTTCACTTTTTTCAAGCAAGAAAGTGGGACAGGAAGAAGGCAAGCAAAGACAGCAAAAGAGCAAGCTTAAGAGGCAGGCAAACAGAGCAAGTAAGCTTAGCCGCTTACTGATGCGGCAGAGAGAGCAGATGACGATGCATAGGAATTAAGCTGGTCAACTATAAATCAGGAATATGGAGCTAGCTCAATGCTGTCAGAAGTATCCTGTGTGTCAGCAGTCATTAGCAGCAGCCACACTGTCGTGAAAACAAACATAGACCACCACATACACACCGACAGCACTTGCATAGATAAATCATACATTTACCATCGTCAGTTTCAGAGGAGGGTACGGTAACTAATAATTAGATTCTAATATAGATAAGCTAAACAATTAGGCAAACAACTACCAGTAGCCTAATTCTAAGCAATTGGCCATAAGATATAGCTTTAATTCTAATTCCAATCGATTTGCCATAAGATACAGCTAGTTCTAATAGATAAGCCATAAGATATAGCTACCAGGTAATTCTAATTCTAATCGTAAGATATAGCTAATTCTAATTCCAATCGATTAGCAACACGATATAGCTAATTCTAATTAATCAGCATAAATTTAAATAACCGTGCCCATAAAACTATGTGGTCATTTAACTTTATACTCTGACAGCACAGTAAACCTGCCTATCAATTTTGTTTGGACACAGGATCAGTGAATAAGCTGGCTTCACCCTTTTAGGCACTCCATAAATCTTGAAATTACATATATGACTGCAATGGCCTCCCATTACACATGCGATAAATGTCTGGTTAGACTTGCCAGCTTTTAATAAGTCACTCAGACCTCACTTTGTTTAGTTGTGCAAGTCCAGACCTCCAATGCCAAGGCAGCTGCATACTGCATAGGGTCCTTGAGCAACTCCCTCATTCACAACTGATATGCTTATTCATAAGATAATGGAACTTAAACATTACAGCAATAATATCAGTCAGTTAGAGTTAAACTCAACTTCCAGGTAATTTCTGCCATCATGAAAATAGTGGCTGACAAAGACTGAAGAGTGGGCAACATGGTTGAACCCTCAAACCACCCCAGCATAAACTGTACATGTATATATATATATATATATGCATTTATTTATATATATTATATATACAGATAGGTAGTGTGTACGAATGTGTCTGCCAAACTTGACTAATGAGTGATATTGATCACTACTTGAAGGGTTCAGCAGCAACAACCACAGCAGCAGCAGCAGCAGCAGCAGCAGCAGCAGCAGCAGCAACAGCTCTGACCGATGTCCAATCTAAACGACTGTTGTAGTAATGACATGAATAGACCAATTCTGAATGGAACCCATTAAGATAAGTTTACATCCATCTAACAAAAAAAACCCACATGGACAGAAACAGCCAGGGATCAACAGAAAAAACAGCGACCAATGACCATCCATTATAACTGGACAACAGAAATGCAGTTTGTTCACAGGCAATAGCTTAGTTGCTGGTCTATCAGGCAAAAGGTTAGTTGCTGGACTGTCAGGAGAGAGACAGAGAGAGACAGAGAGAAACAGAGACAACAAGACAGAGAGAGAGACAGACAGAGAGAGACAGAGACAGAGAGAGACAGAGACAAAGAGACAGAGTGAGAGACAGACAGAGAGAGACAGAGACAGAGAGAGACCCACTAAGGCAGAAATTTGCTTTGAGATCTCTGTTTCAACTTTCCTCCTAGCCATTTCAGCCATAATGACTACACTGATGATGGGAAGTTTAGTCTTCTACTGTTCAAACATGCTGAAGCTGCAGCAAGTCAGAACTTATTGATTAGATCCATTGATTAGGTCCAAATATGAACATATATTAAACCCCCGAGTTTAAAACTTTAGATTGGCTTCCATTTCAGCAAATAATTAGTTAAAAGTTGGGCTCATAGTTCATAAAGTTTTAATTTTGGTCAACTACAATATTTAAAATCAGTTGCTATTCCACAAACTCATAATTATTCAATAAGGTAATCTGATTAATTACACCATACAGTAAATTAAAAAAATCCTGGGCATTAAGTGCTATTTTCTAATTGCATATGCCTCCAAAATAAAGAAAAGGGTTATTATTCACCATATCTAAGATTTTGTGGCCAGGTCTGTGATATTTTGAAATTTACCTATTTTCAAGAATATTTGAGATAAATCCAGTAACTGCAGAACTTCCTCTAACATTCGAGAACATTCTAGAACCTCCAAGAACCATCAGGAACTTTCCAGAAATATCAATAACAGCATAAATACATTGGCATTATGCAACCGTTCAGTTTAGGTCTAGCTGCCACGTGGATACCTATGAGAGATGGCATCAAGAGGCTGAAAGAATCTGTCAGATGAATTCTCCTAAGTATGCGACCAATTTATCAAGACACAAGCAAAAAAGAAAGCTACTCTATGCTTGCATGGTCCTCACCTACACGATGTGGTGAAGGCCACAACACTGGCTAGAACGCCATATGTCTCCTACAGCTTGGTTGGGCTTTATTGGTCAGGGCGACCGGGACCGACCTGCTCTGGACAGTCTATCATGCGCAGCCTTATTCAATTCCATTTCCTCCCTGAGGATACTCAGCTATACGCTAAGGTTGATTCCAATCTCTTTACTGCTGTCCTGGAGGATGGAGGCCATTTACTGCATGACTTGCTCCCACCAGTCAAAGCTGCCTTCTACCACCTGCACCCACGGGGCTATAACCATCGTACAATCCCCCCATCCCCTCCGGCAGATGGCATGATGAGGAAGAGTTTCATCGTTACGATGCTATATTCGATTTTGGACTTGGATAATGTGTGTTTGAATATCTAACTGTCTTCATCGATTCAATGAATTATGTATGTTTATTACCAAGTCTCTACATCAAAATGTGAAGAGAAATTGTTAAAGAATGTTCTCATCTTATTTTATATATGGGGCATCTGCCAAGATTATCATTAAATAAATTTGTAACACGCACAAGTTCACACCAAAATGTAAATGCAAGGAGCGCATAGTCAGACGCCAGGAGAAAAGGAAGTTAGAGATCCAAGTGCTTGAAAGCCAATGAGAAATAATGAGTTTTGAGTTGCTTTTAGGAAAGGAAGGATGTGCATTTAAGCTACAAATTTGTTTTGAGAGTAGAGTCGATTCCATTCCCTGGGTTCAGAGGCATGGAATGCAAGCGAGCACAAAACTGTTCTGCATCGGGACTCAGCTAAAAGACTCGTACTTGATGATCATAGACAACAAGGAGGAATGTGAAGATTTAGGCCAAAAAATAATGTTGTGTTTCCGGTAACAGAGCTCTAAAAAATTGGGTAGGCAGGTCGAAAAATATTTTTATTTTGGTAAAATATTTTTATACAGTGACTATCTGAAAAATTATACCCAACTACTCTTTCTTGCATAAAGATACACGCTACAACAAAGTACGTGTTCTAAGCTAGTATAAACTGCCTATTTCCCCGACTGTCTGTATCTAAAATTTCTCTAGAAAACAATTCTATTAATTTCATTTTGTTGACATCTTTTCTGGTAAGATAAAGTGGGAAGGGAAGGGGAAGATGAGTGCGAACAAAACATCACTGCTAGCGGTCGTTCCAGACTGGCCGAGCCAGTGACTAGTTACACCTAGAGGTTGCTAGATTTATTTTCCCTAGTCACCGTTAGGGGTGGCTCAAGTGAGAATGATAAGGCTAGAGGTTTCTCAAGACTGGCAACCAGGAAGTAGTTAGGCAGGCGTGAAACTCTAAGGCAATGTCACTGTAAATAAAAAAAATTACACAAAATTGTCCGAGTCGCGACAATAAAAGTGAGTCGGTCGGGTTACCGGAAACACAACTTTTTTTGCCTAAGATCCAACTGCATACATTTCACAAAATTATTTGAATCGCGGCAATGAAAGAGAATCGGTCGAGTTACCGGAAACACAACATTATTTTTTTGGCCTTAGTAGTGAGAGAAGGTAGGGATGTGTATTGGTGCTGAGGATTTGTATGTCAAACAGGCCAATCTAGATTTTATCCTGAACTGAACATGAAGCAAATGCAGCTGATGGGGTAGTACTGAGGAGGATTTGTGAGGCTCAAAAGGTACAACATCATTTCAACCTGTCTGTCAGGGATCAAGACAAACCCTGGGCACCTCACATCATCTGCATTCATGCAAGCACTGCAAGAAATGCTGGAAGGTCAGATGCACAACCGATACCTGCTTAGATGAAGTTTAAAATGTTGTAGTTTTAAAATTATTGAAAATTTTGCATGTAGCTGAACAAATATATCATGCATGATATACGTTCTGAGAATGCCTTACACGTTAGGCATGGATTAAATACGTTTATTAGGTCAGGCACCCAAAAAATTGGGTTAAAAAATGGCAAATTTGCGTGAATTTTGCCCAAAGTAAAAACTTATAAATTATGTTATATTTTTGCATGAATAAGTGTACCAAAGTGTCTAGCAGTGTTTTTGCTATTTAGTGCATAGCTTTGGCATCCTAGAAATTAGGCAATCAAGCAACACATGCCATTTATGAGGCTTTTCTAACAATGAAAACTTGTAATAAATTCAGACAATTGCAGAGAATTTCCTATTTTGTCAAAAATCTATACCCCACTGAAATCTACACTTATTACATAATTACAAGTACAACTTCAAGATAGTGTAAGCCTACGATCCAGTGGTGTAGGCAAGGGGGGGGTTTCGGGGGTTAAACCCCCCACTGGCTCCGGAAAAAGGTTTTTTAAGGTTAGTTTTCCATTTAAGTAAGAAAAAATAGCAAAAAACAGGGTTTCCGGCCATAACCCCCCCCCCCATCAAAAATTCCTGGCTACGCCACTGCTACGATTAATCACCAAGTAACATAATGTGCAGAATAGAAGTCCTCCATCTTCATTTGCAATGCCTATGAATTCATTTGCTCGATTCACACTAAGGAAAGATTCACACATGCTGAGCACTGCATGACTGTTTTGCGAACACATCATTGATTGAATTTTGTGGCAGTGAAGTTCTAGAATTTTCCATACTATGAGTCTGTCCATCACAAACAGAAACATCGTCTTTAACTAATAATTCCTTTATAACTTCATTACCATCATCCTATTCAATGGTAGCCATTTTGAATTTCTGCCCAAAGCTTACATTTCTATGTTGAATTTATCATACATTGCAGTGACTTTTTAAAAATACAATTGCGAAAATTCAGTGGGTTTTTGCCAATTTTGCGCGAAAATTGCACACATAGATAAATTTTTGCGCCACTGCATACTTTAAATTTGTGCGAAAATTGCGTTGTACAAGATCGCAAAATTTCTGGAGGGCTTGTGATCACAATGTTATTTTGTAGGATGATACAGAGGCGAAAAAGGACCATGAAGTTTGCCATCCAAAGAATTTAGCAAACAATTTACTGTTCTTTTGGACAACCCTTCTGTCTATATACAGCGCTTGTGCAAGAGAAGTCACTGAATATTTTTTTACTATCATCAGGAAAGAGAGAGAGACAGAAGGACTGCACAGTGCACACCTGTCCTTAAAAGCCAAGTTTAAAAATACGAAATCGCTAATGAACATACTCAGGACTGCTTTTTTGGGTTGACATAATGAACTGCTGGAATTTGTCTTCGTCTTATTCCTCTTCATCGTCCTTCGTCTTCTTCTTCTTTACAGACATACATCGTCATGACAATGTGCCATTGTTTTAATCTTAGATCTCAGACAGACATGCAATCATGATGACAAAGCAGGTTCACACAGAGTCAGGAGGAGGAGGAGGATAAAGAAGTAGAGGAGGAGGAGGAAGAGGAGGAGGAGTGGAAGGAAAGACAGAACTGAAATCATTGCGATTGGTTATTGGCAGAACTTGAGCTCAATGAGACAACAAAGAGACATAGGTTCATGAATCATACAGACAGAGTGAGGAGGAAACAACTGCGACTATCCAGCCCCAGCACCCTGAGCAGATGGCAAAAGCAGCCTTAAAGGGAGGGAAGAAGAGAGGAAGCTCAGGCACAAGGTGAGAGTGGTGCAGAGGGGAACAGCTGTACCACCAGTAGCCCTGAATAGGCATTCAGGGCTACTGAAGGCACAACTGAAGGAATAAGTAGTAGCTGGACATGGACAATTTTTTCAGATCCTAGCTAAAACTGTAAGCAGTGTGGTCCACCGATGTGCCTTGGCCCACCCTCACCCCACCCCATGCAGAAGAATGTCCCTAAGCCATTCAGAAGGAGGGTGAGGATGAGGTGGAGAATGGGGATGAAGGGGAGGAGGATGCGGAGGAGGACAGGGAGGAAGGGAAGACGACTGGAAGAAGCAGGGAGGTTGCTTTCCAGGTAGGCAGCTTCCTCGTTTAGTTAATTAGCTCCAGGGCAGACAAATCCTCTTCCTTCTGACTCATCATGCATACCCAACTTCTAAAGAAGAAAGAGTCGTGAGCCAGCCACCGCCACTGATCCCAGCGATCCACCATCAGCGATGACGATGACGACGACAAGTCCATTAAACGACTCGACACGTACATCCTTTTAGAAGGAGACGTGACACAGACGCAGACCATTTGATTACCTATTGACCATTTGGCCTTTGAAAGCAACTAAGCGACAAACACGTATAATGTGCAAATAGGAAGGAGGAAGGCAGGCTGGAAGGGTGGCACACAGACAGGCAGGGACTCTGCCTCAAAACCCCGATGGCATCACTTTCAAGCAGAAGGCTTTTTAAAAAAAGTCTCAGAACAAGTCACATGAACCTTCAACCAAAATATGCTCAGGGATGTGAAGAGATGAGCAGCAGTCTTCAAACGTGGTTCCGCAGATGAAATTTCCTGGGTGCCCATCCTGCAATCATGCCTTTATGGATCCCATATAAAATTCATATTTCCATATGGGTCCCATGTAGAACCCACATGGGTGTCATCTAATGTCCATGGCATTGCTGGCAGTAAACGTCCTTTGATTTCAGGTAACTGCAGCTTGTGCTCAGAGTGCATGGTCAAACTCACCCACACCTACAAACACAAACTCAGACGAGATTTGTACTCAGTACCCAAACCTCCACTACAACCTCAACAAAGATCATAGACAAAAGCAACACGATGTATAAAAGGTGGGGCTTTGGTGAATTAGTCAACATCAAAGAACTTTATGTTTTTGCACTCCATGCAATCTCACAAGCCAGAGACATAAGCCAAGTATTGATGGCAATTTACTTGTATAACAGGCTGACTGTTCTGTTAGTAGTTAAGATTGATGCTATGTAAGATAACTGCATAATTGTATACTGTAACCGGTTGCGGACTGTCAACCAGATTGCTGAATAAACGAAAATTATTATTATTTGTATGAAGTCCTCATCCAACGGTCTTCAATTTTCCCATGTTCTATTCAGCCATGGTCATTGAGCAGCACAATCCATACGACCATTTTATATCATTTTATACAAGAAGATGGAGGAGGAGGGGTGAAAGATCTACACTGGCTGAGCTGACGACCTGCAAGGCTTCTGTTCTGATCAGCAGTTGATCAGCTGACTACACAGCAGGCCATACTCAATTATCAGCAATCAACTAATCAGTCAATCGATCATCAACGCTGGCCAATCAACCACTGAGTAGGCATTAATATTTCACACGCAGTCCTTGGCAATTGCGTAAGCGCAGAAAGACCACCTTCGCACGCACATACAAGCCAATGGGTGGATGGACAAACGAACGAATCTCGATGATGATCAGTGGCGGCGCCAGGGGGGGCTGGAGGGGGCTAAGCCCCCCCTAAATGCGGCTCAGCCCCCCCAAAGCAAAATGCGGAAAATGTCTATAGCGGCTTATTTCGTAATAAGAAAACTAGACAATGATCAATGGCATCGAAATCTACTTTGAGAATGAAGTTAGCGACTTCATTTCTTGGCCTCAGTCTATGAAAACGGGTGACAAGTTTGCACCCTTACCTTTTGACCATACAACGGGACAGGGTTGTCGAAATTGTCGAAGAAACAACATGGCTCTTAGACACCTCGTTTCAGATTGAAACTGTTTCATAAGTATTACACGTGTAGAAATATCGAAATTGCCTAGTCCTTCAAAAAGTGGTGCAAAGCAGTATTTTCTCTTGATTTTTCGAATATTTCACAAAATTAATCATCGTCACAAAAGAATGTTTAGGGCTTTCTCCATCCTGCAATCAACTATATAATCATAGCGTAGATGCTTGCGCCAGTGGCGTCGTCAGAGGGCTAGGGGTTATAGCCTCTAAATGCGGCTCAGCCCCCCCCCCCCCAAAGCAAAAAATAGAAAATATCCATTACGGCTAATTTCGTAATAAGAAAGCTAGACAATGGTAAATGGCTTCGAAACCAACTATATATACAATATTATATATATATATATATATATATATATATATATATATATATATATATATATATATATATATATATTAAGATGAATAGGTCATTTAATTCGTTGCATAGCAAATGTTACAAATTTAGTGAACCAGTTTTGTTGCATTTAGTAGTTGCCTATACTGTAAACCGTTTCTTCTTTATGAAATGGAAGCTGTCAGCACCACCAAAAGTGAGTTGAACTATTTAGAGTACACTTACAGCTCTGCAGTATGTGAAATTTCTAAATGTCTCCCATAGTAGTGTTGCATCTGTACTGCACATCATGCATGAAAATAATATTGCAGACTGCTGGTTCTCCAGAAGATTGCGTTTTATCCAGAAATGCCTTTGACACAACAATGTAGTTGTCAGATTTGCGTCATGTTTCTCTTACACACCTCAAATGTGCGCGCTCTTGTTATTTTCGGTATAATAATTATTATATTCTTGTTGTGTATACCACCACTGTCTGGGAATGTAGGCCTACGTTTGATATAATGGTCAACTAAGAAGTAAACCATTTGTGTTCAGATAATTATATATATATATATATATATATATATATATAATATACATAAAATAATTGTGTGCATATATCTAAGCATGCATATTTTTGTATTATGGAAACTTAAACTGTTTTCTGTCATTAGTAATATGCAGGCAGATAATTATAATAGTGTCCTGTGAATGCTGTTGGACACCTTTATTGTGATTTATTTTTATTTGTGATTATTTAAATTGAATGTTCAGGGTTACGGCCTCTGTTGTCATTGACCCTGGTCAAATCGGATCCATTCATTATTGTGATGCTTTTTTATTGTAAAATCTTTGAGTATTAATACTGTGTTGGACACCTTTATTGTGATAACTTGGAACTAGAGTCCGTGTCCATGGTCGACCTTTTATACGTTAAAACTGAATTGCACACCATTTTATTGTGAAATATCTGAATATTAATACTGTGTTGGACACCTTTATTGTGATAACTAGAAACTTGACTCAGTGTCCATGAATTACTTTTTATACGATATTACTGAATTGCACACCATTTTATTGTGCAATTTCGGAGTATTAATTCTGTGTTGGACACCTTTTATTGCGATAACTTGGATCTCGAGACTGTGTCCATGGTTGACTTTTTATACGATTGTACTGAATTGCACACCATTGTATTGTGTATTTTCTGAATATTAATACGCTGTTGGACACCTTTATTGTGATTTATTTTTATTTGTGAATATCTTAATTGAATGTCCAGGGTTACGGCTTCTGCTGTCATAGACCCTGGTCAAGTCGGATCCATCCATTATTGTGATTACTTTTTTATTGTAAAATTTCTGAGTATTAATACTGTGTTGGACACCTTTTATTGTGATAACTTGGATCTCGAGTCTGTGTCCATGGTCGACTTTTTATACAATAATACTGAATTGCACACCATTGTTTTGAGGAATTTCTGAATATTAATACTGTGTTAGACACCTTTTATTGTGACAACTTGGATCCCGAGACTGCGTCCATGGTTGACTTTTTATACGATAATACTGTATTGCATACCATTGTTTTGTGGAATTTCTGAATATTGATGCGGTGTGGGACACCTCTTATTGTGATAACTTGTAACTCTAGTCAACGTGGTTTTTGAGTGCTTGCATATCGGTATATCAAAGACAATAGGTACTTCACATAACCTCACTGTCTGCACCACATAGCTACTCTGGCTGCTATGTGCACACGCACTGTATATAATGCATTGCTTTTCGGCTCAGATGACTGAAATTCGGGGTATGGATGGATCCGATTTGACCAGGGTCTATGACAACAGAGGCCGTTACCCCGGACAGAAATTTGCACGGCATATTACAGCTCTCAAGAGCAAGGTACTAAATCAATTTTTAGACAAACAGAAAATTCCGGGGTATGGTACAGTGCTTGCACAGCGTGGACTTGACGCGGACGCGTTTGAGGACCTCCCATTCTCTTTTGCTACCTTAGTTGGACACCTTTGTTTATGATAATTCGGAACTTAATCTACGTTTGCGGCCGGATACACTAAAAATCAAAAACCTCAACAATTGCTGACTTCGTTTAAATAACCCACTCAATCTCCAACTACATCTTGCAATGGAATATTTATGTGGAGCGCGTTTGTGCCAGTGCACAATTTCTTGTAAAACCCTTCGCACGATTGCAATATGACCGCCCTGGGAAGAAAATGTTCTAGTTGCGCCTCTGGGAGGGAGGAAGGCTTGGGGCTTCAGCCCCCCAAACCTGAAATCCTGGCGCCGCCACTGATGATGATCATAGAAAAGAGAGAGAGAGAGTCGTCATGAAGAGTTTGGAGAAGTGAAGACCACTGCAGCAATCACGCTGCTCCAGTCCGATCGTTTCTAACAAACAGGCGGCTAATTCTAGCTAATTATTTCAGTAATTGTACTCAATCTAATTATGAAAATCGTTGGGATGAGTCAACATGGCGTTAGCCTCTGCATAAATCATGTTGGACAGCAGATCAGTCCAATCAGATCTGATCAAATGAGGAGGCTACATCCTCCTCCTCCTCCTCATCCACCTCGTGTCCACCATTCATAAACAGCCTCTGCATGCTGCCTCCTCCATCAAGTGATATTCCAAACTGATAAAGTCTGGTCAAATGGCACATGCAGTTTCACGCTCATGAATCCGTCAGCATCTCTCCATAACCATCGTAAGGACAGAAGCAGGCAGGCAAAGCAACATATTATGTGTAATCAGAAAGAGAAGGGGGGAGAGAAGCAGACAGGAAAGGGGCAGTATAATATGCGTAAATAGTGAGAGGAGGAGGAGATACGATGAGAGGCAAGGCAACAAAGTAGCCATTGACGGATGGAAGGGGTAGAGGGCAAGGGAACCAGTGAGAAAGGTGGAATAATGGTGACAGAGTGCCATGAACCATGGATGGATATGTGATTATCAGTGAACTGTCTTCCCATGTGCGTGTCCATCTCATCCGAAAACTAATCATTGCATTTCCTTATTTATTTGCAAATCATTACCATTTGCAGACCAAGCGAAACGAAAGACCCATCAATCAGTAGCTCTGATGTCATGTTATAATTACCTTCTCATAAAACATAATTGACATAGAACATAATGAATGCATCTATACATATTATATATATATATTATATGACTATAAATATATATATATATTTTCACACACATATATATATAATATATATATGTGTGTGTGTGCATGTGTGTGTGTGTGTTTGTGTGTGCATCGTGCATGTGTATATATGTATTTTTAGGAATTGTTTCAGAATATAATTATACTGTATAATGTATATACAGATATTGTATGTGCATATACAGTTATACACTTATACAGGCACAAAGACAATTTGATTTGTATATATAACTATGTAGAAACAGTAACCTTATATATTAAGATAACAGAATACAGTGCAGCCATACATGTTCAGCCAAATTATTCTTAACTGCTGGCTGGCACTACTGCTGCTGCTGACTAATCCATTGTGCTGTGGTGATCATCATTATCAGCGGAAGGAAGCTGGTGGTGGTGGAGGTACAGCAGTGGAAAACAGTCTTCACGGTCCATCGGTTTCGATCAGAATGAGAAATCAATTGATTCGCCAAAGAAAGCCGAAACACAATTGGTCTGTAATGGTCGGTGGTCCACCCGATGCCAACTAATCTCCCGGTAATCTCCGATATAATCTCCCGGCAACAACAACGATGACTGTACTGCGACCACTTCTATTCTGACGATGCTCCAATGGACACAACTCACCGGAGAGAACGGTTGGATTGGAAGAGGATGCCTACATGAGAAGTGGAGGAATATAAACATGGACATTCATATCGAGTATCTATATAGCTCCCCTGTAGGCCTATTCAGAAAAAGGACTTTGACTAATGAGTAAAAACTGGGATAATTTTATGCCACATGCATCAACCAGAGCCACAGCATATCATCCAAGACCTCTCTTACATGCCACCCTCCCAGAGACAACCCACAAAAAGTCAAAATTTAGCTTAATATTGGAAGCGCTGAAGCATCTTGGTGAAAATTAAATGTGAATTACGATGATGAGTTCTCTACCTGAAGGCAGGTTCATTGGGTTTTATGCTACCCACGGATGAGATGAGTGAGGTGGTTTCCCAGACAATTGTGGACAAGCAACTTGTGCATGGTCACTATGCAGTGGCATAAGGTAGATTAAAACCTGAGACCATGTGGCTACAAGGCCCAGAATACACTGCTACTGTGTCACACTAAATTTAAATAGTAAAGAGGAAAACAGTGCAACTTATTAATATTATTTATATATCTGCAAAAAAGTATGAAATACTGCAAGTCAAAATCTCAACTACAAATTACGTCTGGCACATATTAAACAGATTTTTACACAAGCAAAATATGTTAATATTGTACAGCAATAATTTTAATATTAATTTTTTTTAGTGATACACCTTAAATCTCTCACTGTACATGAACTCGCAACATAACATAGGACTGTAAACTGTTTAGTGTCAAGAAATGTCCATCACCTTCTTATTAAATAAAACACTATTGTCTGAAATACAATACATGTGACTAACTGAGTAGTTGGTAGTCTTGAACTATTGTACAGCTCGAAATAATGTATAATTTATGATACAGGGTGTGCAATTGTGCATACATTGTAAAACTTTCGCTAGATGTGCATTCTATATAACTGGATAAAAAGTAGTAACTTGCTACCTTTTGGGAAAAGGAACTTTTACAAACAACAATTAGCCTACAGCCCAAATCTGTTTAAATTGCTTAGCCTTAATTTACGATTCTTATTGTAACAGTATGTGTATTTGATATGATTAATTATATCCCATTTGACTCTACCTACAGTCATACACCTTAAAACATAGATTCTTCTCCAAAGGCTGTACTGAAGGCTTCTGAAAGTCACTTGCTGCGAGAAGCGCTTTATAAATGGTCAGATACAATACAAACTGAATTGAAGGACAAGAATAATGCTGCACACACACAAAATCTTGATAGCGTCGTCTTTTGGGAGAAAACTGAAGAAATGCCTTATAGTTAGGTCTCATCATAACGAGTTTTATTACATATAGCCAAACTAATTTTGGAATCAACATCGTCGATGTTATTAAACAGAATCCATGTCACAAATAAACATGTAGAATGAGTGTGTGGATGAGATCATGAGAAGCACCAGCAATAAAGATTGCAGTGAATGGAAAGGAAAAGATAAGCAGAGAAAGGAGTAGGAGAAGAAGAAGGAGGAGCAGGAGGAAGAAGAGAAAGACAGACAAGAGGAGGAAGAGAGGAGGAGGAAGAGGAAGAAAAAAATACAGAGTGGAGGAGGAAGAGAGAATGATGGAGATAAAAGCAGAGAGGAGGTGGAGGAGGAAAACGAGGAAGGGAAAAGACAGAGAGGAGGAGGGAAGTGAATTGACTGAAGTCTTCCATCAACTGAGGAAATGCAAGAGGATGAGATAGAGAAAGGGAGATGAGCAGAGGGAGGAGGAGGAGGCAGAAGATGATCCCAAGGATTTCGAAAGCGATTAGGAAATGATTTATGAGTCAATTACATTCCGTCAAGAGATCTTCTGCTCTAAACCCAAGGGACACTACACACATACACATAATAATCAATTATACACAGTCATTTTTTCAAAGTAAATAGAACAATAAAATAACCGTCACTGTCTCAGCTCTTATGTCTATCTGTCTGTTTGTCAGTCTGTCTGTGTCAGACAAGTGTGAATGAATTTTGGGTTACACCAAACAACAGTAAGGCCATGAGTTGAAGAACGCAAAGATACCCTTGCAGATATCCACAGATATAGGGTACTTGATATGACCCACATTTAAAGCAAGGGTCAGAATTTGACTAACACTACACAGGACAGACAAACAGCAATAATTCTGTATTTAGACTCGAATCGAGAGCTTCGAATCAAAAACAGATGATAAAAATGCAGAAAAGGGTCTTGCTTTATTTTATTCATGAGCTATTTGGAATAGGCTCAAACAAAGAACTGCATGCAGAACCTTCAACAGATGCTAATACCAACAAAGGTGAATTTCATAGCACTGAACAATGTGAGAGGACAATCCATTCCATACAGCCACTTATGAAATAAGGCAAAAAATAGAAGCCTAATTAGCCGGTAAAATAACCTTGCAAATCTTTTTATAAAGTTTAACCTACAAGAGCTTACAGGTAAGTTGGTATGAGACACTAGAAATAGAAAACTCACTTGTTTACATCCCCAAAGATATGAGTAAACAACAGTGGTTAAAGTTTGGCTGAGCAGTGAGAACGCTGAAGAGAATTGTATTGGAATGCACATGTTTCAAGCATTCCATGCGTGGTGAGCTGCGCAGTGGGAATGCAAGCCAAGAATTTTGAGAGCAGTGGGAATGCCGTTCCCACCAACTTCAAACCCTGGAAAACAACTATTATTATAGATTTTAAAAACATGACTTAATTATGGACCTTTCTGACCGAATTTCTCTCAGCAGTTTTCTAAATATTGTCAATATTGCCAAGTACTAGAAAATGTTGTTTCATTTCATTAGGCTGTGCAGCACATCAAATAGAAAAAATCTGGACAAAAAGACAATGCATTTATGTTAAAACAATGCATGAAAAATAACATAAAATCATGTGTTCTGTGTGATGATTTTCAGTGAAATTCCCTTCGAGGGGCGGCGATCCCTGGGGACTTGTTCCACTCATGTTTCATAGCAAGGGAACAGAGTATACAGTTATCACCCCAAATTTTAAAGAAACTATTTGATTTCTATTTTTATATTTCTATTTCTTTTTGGTGTACCACAGGGTTCAGTGTTGAGTCCTTGACTGTATAGTTCTTTATGCAGCTGGTAATAGTTTCTTGTTGTCTACATGTGGCCTCCTGCACCAACTCTAGGCTATGCTGATGACGTGCAGGCCTAAGCTCACTGCTTTGTCTCTGATGCAGTGTCCACTGTATCTTTAATGTTCGATGCCATTGATGCTCTCTCATCATGGATGGCATCTAATCGTTTGCTACTAAATCCCTCTGAAACTCAGTTCATCTGGTTTGGTACTCGCAGGCAATTGGCATCCATTGACCTGCACTTAATAGCAGCAACTTTCCCTGATATCTCGTTCTCTCTCTCACAGTGAGAGACCTTGGAATTACTTTGGATCAAGAGCATAGGCGCAATCACGTCCTAAAAGTTGGGGGGGACCATAATGAATCATGCCCTAAAAGTTGGGGGAACCATAATAATAAAGCTAGGGGACCACTCAAAAGTTGGGGGGTACGCGTCCCGTGGGTCCCATAGGGTGGTTGCGCCTATGATCAAGAGCTCAATTTCTCAAAGCATATAAATTTGGTCACTCGAAGCTGCTACTACCAGCTTTGGCAACTCCCGAGTTGTCTCAAGATCCCTCTCTCATAGTGCTACTCTGACACTTGTACATGCCTTTGTCACCAGTAGAATTGATCACTGCAGTTGGGTCTGCCACTTGGACTAATTGGGCGCCTTGTACGTTCAGCTGCTCGCCTAATTGGCCGCATTCCTAAATATGCCCCCGTCTCTGCTTATATGTGTGACGTTCTTCACTAGTTCCCTGTTTCACAGCGCATCTCCTACCGAGTTGCTGCACTTGTTTGGCGATGCCTTCTTGATTGAGCTCCATCATACCTGTCTAGCCTTTGTCGACCTTGCAGCCCGTCGAACTCTTCGCTCTGCGACAATGGGGGGGGGAGCTTTTGGCTCCTCGAGCTCGCACTTCTACCAGACAGCACTGATCGAGCCTTTTCTATTGTGAGTCCCGCTATCTGGAATGGCCTTCCACTAACATTGCGACTTATGCCTAGACTAAATTCACCTGCTTTTTATAAGTGGCTCAAATCTTATTTTTTTAGCTGTGGGTGGGCTGGGACCACCTCTGAGTAGGTTTCTTTGAAGAGGCGCCATATATATTATCGAAATGAATGAATGAATGAACAAGAGAATAACTGGTCCCGACTTACAACTTTTCGTGGACGAAGAAGCAATGCAAACTTCTCGATTAGTTTGGAATTAATTAATGTATATAGGAATGCTTACTGGTGTACACTTGTCCAGGGGTGTACCACTCAGGCTGCGGTCGTCCGGCAATTTTGATCCGAAATCCGTTGTCTCCAGGTGTTTTCTCGGATTCCACGTCATATGGATTGCGGTTGCAAAAATCGCGAGGGTAAGAGTCTCCAACAGCAGCCGCTGCCCACGCAACCAACATTAAAGCAACACAACGATCACGCAGTATGAAGGCCATTGATCTTCACGATACACAGAACAAAATAGCTAGCATAAATGTCCTTGCGTTTAGTATTGCTATAGACTAAATTAAGACCTTTTTTACCAGCGTCTAGCAGACGAAATTTACCATGCGTTTTTTTACAATCAATGCATCCAGCGGTATCGGCAAAGTACAACTATTCTGAAGAACCTGTTCCGTTACTTTCTTATTGGTATGCGTTTTGATCGATTTACCAATCGTCTGTTAAACTGAAAAATATTGTAGAGACTTTTATAAGACCAAACGCACTCAGCGTCAAAACGTGTCACCTGCGAAAACAACTCTACGCTTACTGATGTTTACCAACAGCTCTCAGCTGGAAACGTCGACCGCCAACGCCTCTTTAAAACGACCATCCGCATTGGTCAATGCAAGTTGATGTGTCGACGATTACTATTGGTCGATTGGATCCCGCGCTTTACTAAGGCTCATTAAAATATGATGATGACGATCATTGACGACGAACAACAAGCGATGCAGTGTTAGCTGCAACATTCGTTCTCCTCTTCTACCTCTGGACAGGTTCAAACGTCCAATGGCCGCAGTGCCGTTTTATCCATTAGGCGCAGTAGGCACATTGCCTAGGGCCTACGAACCATTCAAAGTCCTACAGAAGTTACTGAAGTCTAAAAATGAGATCGGCACAGTGCTTTCTTCAAGAAAAAGTGCCGGAAAATGGAATTACTTGTAATCTACTTGTTTAAAGTCATAGGCTAATGAAAAGCGATAGCCTAAAACTTTGTTCAGTTGTGAGTTTAAAAATATGAGAAGACCATTGACAGAGTGGACTGGAAAACACTGATGCATGCTATTAGGCTACACGGTTGAGTATAGACTGAAGGGATAGAAGGTTCATAAGAAAATTATCTGTACATGGGTCAGAAGCCTGAAGGAGTAGGCTAATAGGAGAGGAGTACGACAAGGATGTCCACTTTCACCTCTGCTATTCAACATTTACATTGCAGAACTGATATAAGAGGCAATGAAAAACTGATAGAAAAGAGAATGAAAGCAGTATAGAGCGTAGGTAAACTGGTTAAGGCTCTTCAGTTTGCAGACGATCAAGTGATGTTGGCAGATACACGGAGAGGACAACAAAAGATGATGGATCGTCTCGATATGATTTCCATTAGGCTACGTCATGAAAATAAACACCAAACAGACAATAGTAATGAATATTACTATATTATATATTACTATATTATATATTATATTTGGACTTTTCTAAAGCATTTGATACGGTCCGTCATTCCACACTCGCTGTTAAACTCTCCTGCCTTGAAATGCCAGACAATATCTATAACTGGTTAATGAACTTCCTCCAAGGACGGAAGCACATTACCAAATTCTGTGGCCAGTCCTCTGGTGAGGCCAGTATTAATGCTAGTGTGGTCCAAGGATCGGGATTGGGGCCGTCAGAATTTGACATTAATGCATCAGACCTTCAAGCTATCTATCGTGAGAACATACTTGTGAAGTATGCTGATGACACGTACTTAATAGTTCCATCACGGACCCGTTCAACCATCAGTGAAGAATTGAAGCATGTATCCACATGGGCAGAACGAAACAACCTTAGACTAAATACTACCAAGTCCAAGGAAATGATCATAGCTCGACGAGGAGCAGCTGCTTATCCTCCAATACTTGACGGAATGGAACGCGTTGACTCAATTAAGATTTTAGGTATCACCTTGGAGCATGACCTCAGCGTAGGATCCCATGTCAATGAGGTATTGGGATCATGTGCAAGTTCTCTTTACGCTCTGAGGTTACTTCGAGCAAATGGACTTCCTCAAACAGCCATGTATGCCGTAACAGAGGCAACAACTGTTGCGAAGCTGCTCTACGCTGCTCCTGCCTGGTGGGGCCTTACTACAGCTGCAGATCGACAGAGACTCGACAGACTGCTCATAAGAACACAGCGTTTGGGTTACCTCCCATCAGATGCTGCAACAGTTGCAATGCGAGTTGGTTTGGCTGAGGACCGACTGCTGCATGCAGTGGCCAGGAACAACTTCCATGTCCTTCAAACTCTTTTCCCGCCAAAGAACAACCGTCGTCCAGGTCTCAGGGCTCGTATGCACAATTTTGAACTTCCGAGCAAAGATGACCGAAACTTTGTTTCTAGAGTCCTTTACAAACATATTAATAAAGCATAGTCTAACTATTGATTCAATTTAATTCCAATAACTGATTACTCCCTATAATATTAATATTTTTATTTCAATGTAATTTTTGTCTATCTCAATGTTCGAGGTTGCGGTTTGCCAACCTGTTTTTGCTTATTAAACGAATATACATAGCAGGAAAGAAGGAACCACTGTAAGAATAGTAATTAATGGAGAGATGATAGAGGAGTGCAATTACAACTGATGTAAAGTGCCATGGTGAAAAAAGCTGCTTTCATGAAGTGGAAGGAGCTGCTGAGAGGATTGAGTAGAAATCTCAAGAAATGATCAAAACACTTACATGGAACATTATCCGAACATAACACTGTATGGATCAGAAACTTGGACCATAAGAAAGGGAGATGTCAGAAGATTTGAGGCTTTTAAAATGTGAATATGGGAAAAGGAGAATGGTTGAACTGAACATATGTCAAACGATATGCTGACCTACTGTACTCACAGATTTCAAGGTTTGTATCGTTTGATACTGCTCTGCTCTTCTTGAACCATATTGTTTAGATTCCTTGATTAGGATTTTGAAACAATTGACTCTGTAAGGATAATGGCATTATCCTTACAGAGTCAATTGTTTGCATGGTTCATTACTGTTCACCTTGCCCTGGCTGTTTGGATTCTTAGCAAATGATTTGAAATGATTCATAAATGATTTTATAAATGATCATGAAGTTGTATGTTATGCTGTATTGAACTGGCCGCTTGTAAACTGTTTTTTTTAGAGCTCCAGTAATCCACGTTGTAGTGGGACTTTTGTTGACCCATTTGAATTGCCCTTTTGAAGCCAGCACTTGCTATGCTATAGGCAGAACTCTCACAATTTCATTTGTCTGTTGTGTGGTGATTCAACAGTTTCAATAAATCAATCAATCACAATCAATCTATACACTGACTGATTGAACGTAAGTGGCAACAGTCAGCTGACCAGATTCAGATGATTGATTGGCTGACCATCCTCTTTCCAATATCATTGTGCATTGTGTCTCCTGTGCTTGAGCAACAAGTCAGTGACAGTGAGCGGCAGATGACCTTTGATTCAGCCTAAATAGTTTCAATGCTCATCAATGCAACTGCAGGGATTTGGTTGGTCCTGATTGCCACCTTGTTTGCAATTAGGCTTTTAGGCAAGTCCTTTGTCATCGTGCCATCCGGCTGATCCTAAGCAAAAGGGAACCAGCATGTTTGTTTTTGCAAAGACCTGTGGCAAGAGAATGCATGAGGCTAAAATGGTCCATGGATGGCAGGTAAATATCTGGCCAGGGAAGCCACGCATATACTCATGCAACTGTGGCATAACTATAATATTACTCACGAAGCAAATGCAGCTGGGATTATGGCAGAACAGACTGTTCATGTATGCAAACTAGAAAGCACACTCAGCATTGCCATTGATGACAAGTTTCTGCAGTCAATGCCTCAAAACTCTGGCATCAATTGTGCTGGGCCGATTCATTTGCTAGTTTAGCCAGTGATTTTATGACCATCTCCGGAGGTCGATTTCTTTTCCAGTAGCTATCCATCTGTATCCAGCACAATAATGCCACACTATCTGAAGGAATATCTACTGATGTTGCAAAGGGCAAGGCCTGATTTTACAGAAAAGAAATATTATTGCAGAGTAAGAACCACAGACAATGATGGACAGCTATGATTATAGCGAAGAAAACTTGCTCAACTCCGTCTGTGAAACCTTTCAATCACCTTTCCATCATCTGGAGCAAGCATAAAGAGCATTCCTTTGATCTTGCTACCCACAGCAGACTCAAAGCTTTTACTACCAGTTATCACAGCCATCTTCTGTCAGCCAAACAACCAAATCCTTTGTTCATTGAAATTTAACCGTCAAAACCTTTTCAGACGCAGAAACAATCTTCTCTATCATATTTTCATACCGATCACACAGACACAACTCTGTCACCAAATAGATTTTTTGACCTTTGAACCAGATTCTGAATCTGAAATCACTGCTCTCTATGAGTAGAATAGAAATCAATCATCGCTTGTGTAATTCCGTAACTGTAAGTTGATTTCACTGACACTGGATGACTTTGAAGTCATAGGTTAATGACAAGTGATTGCCTAAAACTTTGTTCAGTTGTGAGTTTAAAGTCATAGGTTAACACATTGACCGCCACGACTATTATTACCGCTACGCCAAACGAAAGACGCCAAATTATCAACATATGAGATTCATGAAAAAATTAATGTTTCACTTAATTTTCACACCGGTTCCACCTCACCACCACCCTAGATGCATCCCACCGAACCTCCCCATCCCCAACCTAACCCCCATTCCTACCCACATTGCACCACCTCCCCACCCCACCTCGCTCCATACAGCCACACCCGTTTGGGTAATTTAGTTGTTCGTCCAGGCCACCTCCTCACTTTGCCCCACCCAGCCCACTCCAACCCCATACCACAACCGTTCAACCCTACCCAACCTCTACCCCAACTCTGCTCCACCCCACCCGTTCCCCACCCCTCCACCCCGTCCACCGTGTAAAATGGTGAACATATGAAAATCATAAAATATAATATTTTTTCACACCGGTCCCACCGCACCACCACTCTGGCCGAATCCTACTAAACCCCACCCCATCTCTGCTCCACCCGCCTCCACCCCACCCCGCTCCACCCCCGCCCCACCCAACCCAGCCCCTCTTCGGCAGCATGCATCCACACCGGACTGGAGCAAATTTTGATATTTTCCAACCCTCCGTCTCACTTTACCCCAACCGGCCCACTCGATTCCCATACCACAACCGTCAAATCCAACCCCACCTCCACCCAAAGTCCGGCCCACCCCATTTCTCACACTTCCACATCCCGCAAGACGCTCAACATGTGAAATTCATGAAGAAATATGCCACCTTGGTTTCACACCGGTCTCACTATGCCACCACCATGGACGCATAACACCAAACCCCACCCCTTCCCCGCCTCGTTCCACTTTGCCCCACCCCGCCCAATCCCGCATTACCCCACCCCACCCCCAAACATCTCCTCCGGCCTGGAGAAAATTTTGGTTTTTCGCCCAACCCTTCTCCCCACTTTGCCCCCACCCAACCCACCCCAACCCCAACCCACTCCTACCCCAAATCCGTTCAACCCCACCCCACCATTTATCCACCCCAATCCGCCCCACCCCCACAAAACGATCAACTTACGCAAATCATGGAAATGTAAGTTTCACTGTTTTCACCCTGGCCCTACCGTTCCCACCCCGGCCCAACCCCGGTTCCACCCATCCAATCCCCACCCCATCCACGCCCCACTGTACCTCACTCGACCCTACTCCTCTGGAAAAAAGGCTAGACACCAAATATATCTGGTTCAAACATGACGTCATCATAATTATCGGGCGTGCGTCATCGTTCGCGTATTTCACCAAAAATTCACTATGAATCGTACTACGAGTTAATTCGTAGTAGGCGTGTGCGGGAGACTTTTCTACTACGAGTTAACTCGTAGTAGGCGGCCAATGTGTTAATGACAAGCGATAGCCTAAAACTTTGTTCAGTTGTGTCTCTGCCTATCTGTTATTGATATGTCATTGTGTACCTTTACTCAAATTATTGCATGATTGCAACTAACCCCATAAAACCAAACAAAACAAGTTAAAATAGTTGCAACCATAAGAGAAAACACAACAAAAATCACTGAAGTTATAAAATTATTGCAAAATCATTGCAAAACCTCCCAAAATGGAAGTCAACATAGACATACATTAAAACAGAAAGCAATAAAACTGTGAGCGATGACAATAAATAAACTGTCTTGGTCGTCTTAGACTCCATCTCTTTTGCAAGTCCTTATCTTAGAGGCAAAACATTTACCAGGTAGTCTAAGTGTAGACTTAAAATCTCTATCACTAGTTGGTCACATCTCAACATAATCTTCTCATTCCATGTCTGTAATGTGTCAAGTGTTGCTGTCTTGGTTCCAAGAGTCTTGTGGGAATCCCTAAAACCAATGTATTGAGTGGTTTGCTCTAGTATTGAGGAGCGTCACAAAAATGGCAAAAGAAGTAAAGATGGACAACACCGAATGGGGTACGTACAGAATGGTAACAACCACATGCAAACAACAGTAATAGCTATACATACAAAAGCAATGTAACAGCTACGCATTGTCAATGCAAGAGCAGACACCAAGACAACACTTGGGAAAATGAAGACATATTATTTCAACATCAGCAGCTGCAAAAAGACTGCCTGACAGAAAGGTCCACTTTTTCTCACAAGCATGTAAATTCAAGGTTCACTTAGTAAACTTGAGGAAAAACTGGCTTCCTCATTTGAACCTGCATACTGAGCCTTGGTTTAGAATTTAAAGATGAATCTCCACCAGTGATATCTAAAGATTAATTTAAGTACCATACTCAGGTTATGAATTGAGCACCTCTGAATAGTTATCTTGCACAAACACTATTACATAACCGACCTGAATGATCAATACTAAACTTGTTCAGATCCTCGGACAGTCGTGTCTGGACTTGACTCTTGCGATTGAGAGACATTTAAAAGGAGTTACGGCGTACCAGTGCATGCGTATGTATATATTTATATTATTATTATCATCACTTAGTTACATTTGTAACACCATGCGGTTATGCTACAAGGTTAATCTGAGGCACGGATTGAAGTGGTTGAAAGTCAAGGAGAAATAGTGTGTTTATATAGTTTTATACACAATAGCATACATAAAACAAATGGGTGGTTATAGAACACTGGATGAAGAGACAGATAGAAAGAAAGAGACAAATACAAGAGAGAGAGAGACAAGACAACTGAAGTCAAATAAAACCGCATTCGGTGATATGAATCATTGCACTCAAGTACGAAAGGACGATCTGTCAACTGAAAAAACATCGCACCAACCAGGCACACATTCGACTGAATCAGTATTGTCGTGTTAAATTAAAGTTCTTCTTTAGAATGCTGTTGGAGTAGTAATCAATTGCCAGCAGGAGTCTTCCCACCACTCAGACTGTGAATTAAGGCTGCCAGTTGAGCGTGCTTCTCAAGCTCTGCCCTCTGCTGGCCAATCAGAATGTCTTTCTCTCTGATTGATGCCTCACGTTGCCTGCAGACAACTTCCAATGATGAAACCTATAAAAACAATGAATTTATATTTTAAAAACTATTTTTTTTAAACTTAACAGATGATTCATCTACAACCCTAAAAGTTGCCATGAAAACAAACTAATTGGAACAGATAAAAAGAGGTAACTGCGACATGGCGCTATCCGTGACCCGCCATGGGTACGATAGGTACAGGTGTACAGTAGTATGATGCAGCACTTTGAATGTAATATAGTTACACATTTTGCCTAATTTCGACATTTTGCAATGGCAAAAATGAAAACCATATATAATTGGTTGCTAGTGAATGAGACGAATTAATTACTGAACCTCTTAAACACTTTTTTAACATAGAAAACGTTGTCAAATGCAATGAATTCCAGTGGCGCCATCTTTGTTTACACTGGGAAAGAGGATTTTCTCAGCAATTTCTTAGTCTGGTCACCATTGTCATGGTGACCAGAATAAATCAATGGAATTAAATCTATACAAGGAAAATAAAGTCAAATCGAAGACGAAACAAGTAGCACTTCACGCAAGTGAAAAGGCCTCTTATAAAAAAAAGGAATCAAAAGTCTCTACACCAATTCATTAAAATTAACAAGTTGTTGAGACAGTGTCAAAAATGTTTAGTGATATATTAGTTGACAGTCTTTCCTAAAGTCAGCAGAAATGTTGGTCTAACATCAGGTGTACCAGCATTTATGGAAACAGAAAAGGACAGCCATCACAAAGCGGAAACAATATGGTACTACAAAATTGTGTTTCATCTCATCTGAAATGGTGACTAATCAGAGCTTTGGAGATTGCTGATGTAACAGAAAATATAACACAGTCTTAAAAACACTTCTAAACATGAATTGTGATGTACTAGCATACGAAACTAATGATGAAGTTTCAGATTATGAGTTACAACTTTCAGTGTCGGCAGAACATCTGCTTAAGCATCAGACCTGGTGCTGCAGTTCCTTCTTGGTTTGTTCCGTTCTTGCCAGTTCTGTTCGTAGTTTGTCTATGGCAGTTTCCAGTTCATCACAGTCCATGATCCTCTTCTTCAGATTCTCCTCCGTCTTCTGCAGAGAGCGGCTCAACTCTACAGGAGAAATAGAATCGACAAATGACATGGCTCAAACCAAAAGATCCGACACTCCAAGTGAAAGGTTTTAATCGCAACCTCATATGAGAACATTATAACCACAAGCAATTTCAGACCAAAAGCTAACTGTGACTTGCTTCAAGTCTTAGTTAGACTGTTGAGTAGGCTACCTTAAAGGTGCACTATAGAAAAACTCCTTAATAATAATAATAACAATTATAAGCTCAAGTAACAGACACAAATATGGCGTATAAGTTGCGTTGTGCTTTTGGATCTTGGAAATTTGCCGCAAGTACAAAGGGTCCAGAACTTCATGGTTGTAACAAACACAAGTTTCTGTCTCTTAGTAGACTACGAAAAGACCTTGGAATTCATACATTGTCTCATTATTGAAGAGAAATTCAGTTCAAGATCCACCTGAGGTTAACAAGGCACAACATTAATACCACCAACGAACCTGTGAACTCTCCTCACCAAAGCTAAAAAATATTGTATATGAACCATTGGACACTAAAAAATATTGTGTATGACCATCGGACACACTTGCTGTACTCTGAACTACAAACACTGCAGCTGGTTGTCCAACGTTAACAAGTCTGAGCATTTAGAATTCATTGCCTCGTTCAGACTGCAATTTAGACTTCTTTCTAATTTCCATAACCTAATTTGATTTGTTTCATTTACATAATTATCATTACATGTAGTTTTGTTTCACTTGAAAGTAATGAACAGTTGAGCACAATCGTAAGCCTCTTTTATCCGATAACTAGATTCTGATTTCTATATACATAGAAAGAAAAAGAGAGAGACAGACAGACAGACAGAGAAAGAGAGAGATGCAACAAGTCTAGTAGCAGTGTTAGTGGCCAGAGCTACTAACTCAGGCCGCCAGACAGTAAAGCGTTAAGGAGTGCAAAAGAGAAAACCAGCAAAAGCATCAATGCTTTAGGATAAAGTCATTTAAATACTTAACTTACCAAAGACCTTGGCTTCCTTGTCTTTCAGCTGAATGGATAAACTGTTCTTCTCTTCTTCCAGTTCCACCAGAAGTCGAGAAGATCTAAACCACAATGCATAGATGACCTATAGATCTAGAAAAGACCTAACCCAATCACAAATGAACAAATGACAAATGGATTGAATACCATGTTGATAAATTTAGTTACAGTACTCAAGACTGACTAATCAACCAATAAGTGGAATAAGCAAGTGATAAAGTCTTCAATGACTTAGTAATTAAGCAAAGCATAAATGACGTGTGGTTACTTGTCCTGCTGTTGACGTAAAGTCTCGTAATGTCTCTTCAGCATTTCATCCATTTCAACGAGTGACTCGTGTTCCTGCTTCAATGTCTTCAACATCCGTTGACATGAATCCAGCCTAAAGAACAGTTTTCAAAAAAGTTCAAGAAGAAAGATAGACAGCAATACAACAAAGGAAAAGAGAAGCAATCAATTGAAACGTAAGCAACACAGAAAATTGTACACAGCTAACAATATATAAAACAATTAATGAGCAACCTCTATTGTAATTGTACAGTGTACACAGCTAACAATACATAAAACAATTAATGAGCAATGTCTGTTGTAGCTCTAATCTAATCTAATCTAATCTAATAAAGCATTTGTAAAGCGCTTCTCACAGCAGAGCTATTCAGAAGCGCTCTCAGCGTGACAGGCCCATGAAAAAAGAAAAGTCTTCAAGCAGCGAAAAGATGCAGGTGAATTTCCTACAAGAATCCTGCCACGAATTTCAGAAGGAAGGTGATTCCAAATTAAAGGACCAACAATAGCAAAAGCTCGGTGTTGGGTTAATGATGTTCGTGATCTGGGTACAAATAGATCAAAGCGGTCAGCAGAACGAAGAGGGCGTGAAGATCTTGCAGAAAGAGGCTTACACATTAAGTCACACAGGTATTTAGGCGCTAAGCCCTGCAGGGACTTAGTAACTAGAAGCAAGACTTTGTATCTGATTCGGGCAAAGATCGGAAGCCAGTGAAGGTCATGAGTCATGAATGTAGAGATGTGCGAGTATCGAGGAAGTCGTGCAATAAGTCTAGCAGCAGAATTTAAGACAGATTGTACAGATGACAAGCGAACTTTAGGAAGCCCAATTAGTAGGGAGTTACAGTAGTCAATTCGTGAGGAGATAAAGGCATGTACCATAGTTGTAAACACCTTGGAGGACACAGATCTTCTTATTGCCCTGAGGCGTCTCAAGTGGTAGTAACAGGAACGGGTCAAGAGTGACAGGTGTTCAGTAAATGTCAGAGCACTATCAAGTGTGACACCCAGATCACGAACACTAGAGGAAAAGGTAAAATGAGGGAATAATGTGGCCAGTAATTGAAGATCAAGCTTATGTAATTGTTGTTTGGTTCCAAACCAAATTAATTGGGTCTTGGAAGGATTAAGGCTAAGTTTGTTTGACGACATCCAGAAGTGGAGATCTTGCAACAGAGAGCTGCATCCAATGCACAAGGCATCAACTGATGTTGTACGAAAGCACAGCTGGAATCAGGTCAACATCCAGAATATCAGTACACCAACATGTCATGGGGCACGAAGGGTGTAGTGGTGAGTTCGATGCCTTGGGGCTGAAGGGTTCCAGGTTAGAATCCAACTCAAGCCGCTGAGTACAGTGAGTAGGGACAGGGAGCAAGTCCTTCACATGCAATTGCTCGTGTGCTTCAGCATGAACCTCTGATGCAGTGTCCACGCTGTACTCGGGAGCACCTCTGAGTAGATAGCTTGAAGGGCACTATGGCAAATGTGTGAATAGAAATATATAAATTAAAGAGTGGATATGGTGGACATGCAGAACTTTTGAACAGACAGCAGAAAGTAAAAGAAAAAAGAGGACAAACAGATTCTAGCAGGAAAGAAGTAAGTAACTAAGTAAGTATATCCTTTATAAAAACAACTTTCATTTGGTGTCCATGCATTAAATAAAATATAACCTTACAAAAGTTTAGGTTCAGCAACAGAAAAAGTTCAATCGCAAAGAATATTCATTCATTCATTCTTTAGATGTATTTATATAGCGCCTCTTCAAGGGGCTACTCAGAGGCGCTACCAACCTCAGCACGGCCAAATAAAATTGTCTTAAGATGAGAGAGGAAAGCCTGAGAAGGATATTTGTAGTATGAATGGAATAAAAAAATTATGCTCACCTTTGACTCTGCTCTGTGTAGTCCTGTGTCAACTGGCAATACTTCTCAGCAATTTCATCCAATCTATAAAGCGAGTCGTTTCATAAATTCAAATATATTTTATATCCACAATACGGTGCAATGCAAGAAGTGATTTAAGTAGCTCTGCTTTATGAAGCAAAACTAAAAAGCACCAGTTCAAAACTGCATAACAGAGCACACACTTGCAACCAACGTTAAAGATATTGCAATGCCCCCTAGCTAATAAGACAAACTTAGAAGTCAATCACAAATCCCTGCAAGTCATGACAAAAATTAAAGACTTTGAAACTTTCATTGCCCTTTCAGACGAGACATTCAGACAAGCAACCACTCCATCCTAGATTTCCACATAATTACCAATCATCCTTCAACTCCACATTTCCATTTACAGTGGTCTTCCAGCTGGCACATTCAATTCCTGCATACGCTGGTGGTACGTACCTAGCATTCTCCTGTCCCAGTTGTTCGAGTTCCGAGTTGAGTTCTTCACATCTAGATGTCATAGCGTCCAGTTTCTCTTCATTGTCCTCTTTGCATCTTTCACTTTCCTGCAGAAGGCTCCGCAACTTATGACCCTGCATCACAGTAAATATTGTGAACAGTTTCTTTAACACATCATGAGCAAACAAATGTCTGATGCGCGCAGTCAGACAGAAATGGAAATATGAGAGATGGCAAGTGAGTCACCATGCAAAGAGAAGTCAGATACACGGACCTGCATATAAATTGTATTGAATCTCAAATCGAATCAGCATGTATCAGTTTGATATTCGTGTGAACTTGATGTGTACCACTGAAACACAGCTATCAACATATCAACGTATGTTTGATACCTAACCTACTGTTTAAATTTTTTAAATTAAGTTAATTAACAGACTTGCAATAACAAATAATTTAAATAAATTAAAGTCAATTACATAGTTCTTGCTCCATGTTCTTTCACTTTAGCCATGCACTTTAGTGACTAAATCATACATAAAACTTCACAAAGTCTCTCGGGTCTATAAAATGTCAGAATAATAAATCTTTAAGTTGTGCCAATTTAATCAAAGTTTTTGCATTTGTTTTAGAAGGATTATAGCATAAGTCTGTTATTACTTGTCCTCAACCGAATCACGCCTAACGCTCTCTGACGAACAGTTTGTGGCTTGAATATCAAGTCAATCAATTGCAACTTCAGCAACAGTGTTCTGTTCTCATTTCAAAGTTTTATCCAATTGCATTTTCTAACCTGTGTCCACTAGATGTGAGGTCATTTCAACGAGTATTTGTGTCGTCACAGTCGCTGGCTAGTGATATGTCATCATGTCAATCAGTCATGAGCCTTTTTAGCAATGTAAAGAGCTCTGACTGCTCACATCCAATTGAGAAAAGTTTCATGTCTTCAAATTGGAGTAGCAAGGAATAATTTGTACCTCTGCTTCACACTGCGCAATACGAAGTCGAAACTGTGAGAGAAGTCGGTCAGACTGGAGCAGCGTTGCTGTCTTCGCCTCAAGCAGATCCTGCAGACTATTCTCCTTCCTCTGGTCATATTAAGTACAACAATGCCAAGAGAGTAGCAAGGAGACAAAACAGACAGGAAGACTGACACCTAGGTCTTTATCTTAGTCACAAACTAGCCTTAAACTACTCAATGTTTATCCATTTTCAGTAATATATGGCTTCAATTCTTATAATTGCTCAAAGCAATTGGTCAAGAGAGAATATTGAAAATTTTCATTTTCTGAAAAGGCCAATACTATCAGTAGAAATAATTCATAAACAGTAGCATGCCTGCATTTAGTCAATTGCTATTCATACACTTCATGCCGACAAATATAGTCTTCTGAGCATTTTGGTATTTAGGATAAAGTTTATCATTTGATCAAACTGATTACATGACTAAAGTTGAATGGATGCAAACTGCACAACCTCTGCAAAAATGAGGTCACTCAGACATTCACAACGCAATCTAATTACAGTCAACGGAGAATCCTACATATTTAGATTAAAAAGATGCAAAGTCATGAGATGGGAAAGAATTAAAACCACCAGCAACTGTTTCATTCTGTTACCTGCAGTGATTGAAGACGATGTTCATAAATTGCAATCAGTTCAGACGAACGAATATCTTTCACCTGATGACCAAAAATAGGCCAAGAAACACAGTTCAGACTTTGCAGCATGAATAAAATTCATTGGAAGAACTACACAAAGTTACACTAACAATTTCCTATACTCAGTGCTTCAATCAATCTTCGTTTCGATATCAAATACTATCGTCTCTAGAGACTTAATGTTGACTGGAAGCAAAAACTTCATAACCGAGCAACTACCAATTGTAATTATCAACTTTCACCAGTGCATAAAAGGCATCAGCCAATGAAATACAAACCCACATCCAGATGATCAATCCACTCAAACAGAAAAGCAGAATGTGGAGAAGAAGCAAATCAAAAAATAAAATGTATTAATAGTGATAGAAAATTATTAAATTTAATTATTATGTAATGGCATAACCCAAAAAAATATAACAACATCCAGTATTTTAATCACTTATGCATACCAAGCAATTTGCATTCAGCAATAACAACAAAAACGATGCTACTAAACTTCAAAGTTTAAAGTGCCATGCAGCAAGTCTTTTATGGTCTTCCAACTGAAATCTGATGAAGGTCTAAGTTTACAAAGTTCAGAAGGGCAAGAGGAAGCATTACGAAACACAAGCAAGTTAAGAGTGACAAAATACAGCTGCAGTAATAGTTATAAAGTTTAACTCAGTCACATAATTATTCTCTCAGTTATCACCAGAATTTAATCGTCAGTGATGTGAACAAATGCAGCAAAAGAAAGAAAAGAATACGTTGCAGTTTAGCTGACCTTAAGACCATTCTGCATCTTGTCAATAAGGTTTTGCACCGATGCATCAAGATCCACGGAGGAGGAGGTGGTGGTCAGAGTGCGGCTCACTCCAAGTGAAGACGACGACAGCTTTGGATCTGCAGCAGATACACATGAAGAAGATGTGGAAGAGGATGGTGTGGCTGCAAAACGATTCGTCTGTCCAGATGATTGACACATGTCATTTATATATGACATGTTCTCTGCAAGTCTACAGCAGCAAGTAATTCAAGTTCAAGTCCACAGAAACTGGGAAGATCAACAACAAGCAGATGCTAGTATTAGCATTAGTATAAAATCAAATCTAAAAAGATCAAAGAAACAAAATATGTGTATTCAGTGTTAAATACAGCACTATGGCATTTCATCAGGTTGGAGTATTGATAAAACAATAAGGTGTCCGAACAACAGACAGACAAAGATTTCGCAAATGATAAATTTGAAATCCAAACACAACACTTACAAGGACATGCTGAATTCTGTCACGTTGGCAGCTGCCAAAGTCAAACCAAGTGCCGACAGAATGCGATCTTTTGAACTGGAAGTGAGGCTGTATGCCAACAGCGGAATAAGTCGTGGATCCTGCGAGTTCACAGCAAAATAAGCAAAAACCATTTAATTCAGATAAAAAAATTGCAGAATAACCGTTGAGGTAGATGAAGATGATAATTTCTCTGATGGAAACCTAATTACTATATACTAACACCTACAGTGCAGTGCCCTTCATTACAATAAAAATAAATATGCTTTAAGGTTACTCATCTTCAAA
Organism: Lumbricus terrestris; assembly: GCA_949752735.1. Taxonomy (NCBI): domain Eukaryota; kingdom Metazoa; phylum Annelida; class Clitellata; order Crassiclitellata; family Lumbricidae; genus Lumbricus; species Lumbricus terrestris. The sequence goes on from OX457048.1 coordinate 20,152,107, forward strand.
AATACAAAAATCAGATGAAAGGTTCCCAAGTTACAGGTACCATGCTAATATAAAAGACATATCAAGGTCCGATTCAAATGTCCCCAGGGGCTTGCCCCCGGTCCAGTGGTCATTTGCTGCCCACCTCTGGTACAATGGCACCGCAGTGGCAACACAAGCATCCGACAAGAGCTTTAGCAAGAGAATTTCCAAAGAATGCCCTTGGCTAAAACATTACTGTCCTTAGCTTAAAGGAGGATTGTCCTTAGCCTAAAGCAGAACTGTACCTTCATGCTATGGTCACTTGCTTTCAAACAGCTGAACAATCATTTTCTCAACAAATCTTATAATGATAAAGATTGGAGCGAAAGTACCATCAGGGTAATCGTCGTCATATAATGCAATTGATATAATGCACTGTAATAAGACATTATATAGCACCATCTATAGATACTACATGAAGCAGCCTTTAGTTAAATGCATTCTGACCTTCAGTAATTTGTTCAGCTGTAAACTATGCTGAGAATCTTTAGCAAAAAGAACCATCAAGAGATCGAGAATCACCAACGTCAGATCCAAACTGACTTCTCTGCAAAACAACAACATTCGTCCAATCTATGCCAGTCGGAGAAAGTACATAAACTGCTCTTCAAGCAAATGGACCATCAGTAGTAAGAACCAGCCTATTAGAGAGATAAAACTATAATTGGAAATCCGATAATCGGTACATAAAATACATTCATTTATTTTTCAAACTAAAATGCTTCTGCTTAGCATCTGCAAACAGAGTTGTATGGTCTTGACACTCTTGAGAGTCCGTACAGTCATTAGTTGAGGAATTCGCCCGAGATAATTGACTCTCGAAATGGCAAGCTGGCAGCTCGGTAGTCGTCCGCGCACACAGATATTGACAACTCGTTGGAAAAAGACAAGTAAATCGGCTAATAAATCAATAACTTACTTCAAGTTACACAAAGCGTTAGCTTATAATATGCACTTCCTACCACAATTTGTGCGCAGAAACTTGAAACTGCTGCACAGCATTTTCTAAAGAGCTGCATGGCCGTGCAGCTTAGAGGGAACATTGACTGCGTGTGTTACAATTTAATCAATTAATAACTATATATAGAACATCGCTCAAACTAATAAATATCTCTAATATGTCAACTGTTGTTGAATGAGTTGAGAGATGACTCACACAGAGATGAGCTCATCGTCCGTTGATTGTTGAGTAGCAAAAGTTGATTTCAACCCAATCATGTTGTTCATCAGCTGCTGTTCGACAGTCACATGCAGCATCTGGAAGTTGAAATACGTTAAGATTCTGCTGCTTGCCACGCTGTTTTCACATAAAAGTGGAAAGAGTTGAGGAAAACCCACCAACAGAATCAACAGAATCTAATTAATTAAATTCCTCCCACCAGTATTAAATCTAGTCCACACAAACATTAAATCACACACAAACATTCATTCAGTAAACAGATAAAAGAAATAACGATCAATTATATTAGCTCCAACTATACGGGAACTTCAAAGAACACCATCAACCATACATGCATCTGACATGCATAAAAATTGCATATGCCAGTGGAATAACTGACATCAGTTAACCTGCAAAAGGATATTTTTCAGAAGCTTAACAGCTCCCAGTTTTCTCTGAAGAAGTTTCTTGTAGAAGATTGATTCTAGAGGCAGTGAAGAGTTCATGATTCCCTGAAGAACTGACAGTAGAGGATTCCAACACAACGCTATTTTATCCAATAGCAATCCTTCGACAAAAATGTCCTGTGATAGAAGAAGCAGACACAAGCCCAGCATTAAAACCATTATTCAGTTATTCCCAGAACATAGGGAAATGCAGGTGATGAGTCAGAAGGGACATACACAGACAATATGAATACTTCACACAAATGAAAACGACGACAATCTGTGTCACAAATCAACAATCATAATTCAATCAATGAGGCTTTCACAGAATACTACCCACATCCTGAACAAAGTTGCTCTATATTGCAACTTAACTTGATCAAAGGTAATATGACAACATCATCATCACTCAGCATCATAATCTCTTGCAATCATTTAAAACTGAAAAGTGTAATCTTTTTAACACCTTGTGAAGCACCTGCAGCAGCTCAAGCGCCAGAAGATGGATGTTTTCATGGCATTCAACCGGCTGCGCTGCCCAGAAGATGACAGCTAAGACTGGCGCCATCTTTTGTTGGTTTGTCTGTAAGACGTCAACTGTTGCATCCTCCTGGTTCAGCAACTCCAGCATCAGTCGACAGATTAAGTTGCACAGTTCCTTGACTTGAGAAAATCCCAAGAGAAGCTCCAGAACCTGTAAACAATCATGATACAATTACCAGCTGCCTCAAACAGATGGTGCAAGACTGTGGACTGTGTTTCATCGCAGATATATGCATCTCCTACCTAGGACAAATTCTTTGGCTTTTTACATATCCTTAAAAATATTCTCCTTCAGGTTTCAGCAGTGGCTGAGAGTGCCTCTGAGTAGATATCTTGAAGGAGTGCTATATAAAGTTCATATCGGTTGATTGTCATCATCCCAACTTGTGTACTGAGAATCATCTGACTTCGTAATGTAATCAAACCTAATCCACTGACATCCATAGCACTACTGCTACAATGCGACAGCTACCAATCAACGCTCGCATAATCTTGTGAAACCATAAACCATAGTCAGTCATAATGCAACAGAGAATCCACATTAAAACAAGAATTCAAGCCACAGATGGCAAGAAAACCAAAACAACTGACTTCTAGCTTGGGTTACTTCAATGCAGCACTTCCCAAACTTTTCAGTGTAACAAACCAGCAGGATATTCCCACTGCAGGATGACTAGAGACAAATTTATTCATTATTTCTCTTTTTCAACATTACCTAAATTCCTCAAATATGTCAACAAAATCAATTAAATGCATGTTTAGTCAATTCTATGACTCTGGGGTCCTTTATATTCTAGCCTAATTCATCTACAATAACTGAAACACATTTACTCGCTGAACATACCTGCTTATTTTTTGTATGGAAAAAGGTAAAAAAATTGCTTTCCATGGCAATTTGACCATTGCAGTCTCTTCCATCACTTTGTGGACTGGCAAGTGAAGGCTCAAGGACCGGCATCTGTCCGTGGATCACCACTTTTAGAAATGCTGCTTTAATGTGCCAGTGACTCAACTGAATGATTATTAATGAAAGACAAAGATAAAGGCAAACTCAATGGATGACTGATACAGATTAAGAGCATCTCTGTTCACCTAGACTTACTCCACTCAATGTCACAGTTTCGCACCATTGTCAAATTGCCATTGTTATTTTTTAAAGGAGAGACGAATAAGGCAATTTACCAATGCAGAGCTGTTTGCTTCCGACGACCGTAAAAGGAGAAGAATTTGTTGGAGACAGTGAACCAGATGATCATAACTAAAATTAAAATCAAAACAATTCAATTCTGATACTCAGAGTCGTACACACGATATATTTATTACATGCAGTCAGTCAAAATTTTATTCCAATAAAATAAGAAATGACACAATAAAATGCTGTGTTGCAGATCTACAGTCAAGGTCTTAAATGGTGATCTACATTCTACAGGTTGGGCCAAAAAACATTCCCTATTATTTTGCCAATATCTTCGTCAGAAATAAGAATTTTAAAATCAAGTTTCACAGGTTTAAAGGTAACTCATATTTACCAACAACAACTAGATTTCATAAAAAAATTAAAAACGGAAACTGGAGAATAGCAAAAACCCAGAGAAATCAAAATGCTCGAGTGCAGAAGAATCTCAAAAACAAAAAGAAAACAACAGAACGTCAATAAAATCTTAAAGATAACTAATGCCAATAGCAGTAACCAGAGACTTACTTTATTAACGATTGTTGGATCTTCTCATACTGCACAATATCAACAAACAAATCGACAGCATACTGCTGAGTCATGCCTGGTTCCCCACTGTGCAGGATGTTGAAGAGAAGCTGAAACACCTGATGAATGTTTTGGTCTCGAAAAATCTTGAAACCAAAGAAAATATTTTCAAAGAAAACTTGACAAGAAACAAATTTTATTAATTAGCACTTTTTAAACCACCAATGGTAATAAACAACTACACAATAAACAAGTGCACAATCAACACGGACATGATAAAACATAAACATGACATAATCATCAGAGTCTTAGTATCATCAACCTTGGCTTTGATGATGTCATTATTTGTGCAATAGAAGCTGGCTCATAGTTTGTTTACACAATCAACATGGGCAGCGAGAACAGGGGCACCATTTATAACATACATCAGCAGTATCTTAATAAATTTAATTCTAACCCAGTTATAAAAAACTAAATCATCATCATCATCAACATCGCCACCATCGTCAATAATATTGCTATCATAATTGTACCATGCTTCTGTACCCAGGGAATGGAATTGACTTTATAGCTCAAAATCACTTCTTTCCTTCAAAAAGCAGCTCAAAACTCACTATTTCTCCTTAAACTTAAAGTACTTGGATACTTAATCTTCTGGTGGCTGACTATCCGTGCCTCAGATCACATTTAGGTGTGACCAAACGTGCGTCGCAAATTTAATTATAAGAATATGAAGCCTTTTTGAGTTAAAGTACCTCTGAACAGTTCCTGCAGTGAGAAGCACTCTAAAAATGTCCAGATAAGATAAGAATATAATATGTGTGTGTGTGTGTTGCATTGAGATGCCAACCCGTTTTCCGATTTCGTCTTCTAGGCAGAGACTGCTGATGATGCTGATGGCAAAGATTTCCACTTTCTGACTGCGGTGGCTGAGGTAAGTCATTAACTTCTTGAAGATAGCTTTGCAGTTCTCCTGTTGACCGACACACACAGTCACAAGACACAACATGTTTAGATTAATTATCAGAAAGACCGAAAGCAGAAAAGGCTGTCTTCACCCTAGCACAGTGGTTCCCAAACTTCAGTAGGCCGCGGACCGGCAATAATTTTTGGTGAAGCTCGCGGACCGCTAACTTAGGCCTAAATGGCGATGGCAAGCAAAAACGGCCTAAATTATAAAAAGACTAAAATATGAGGCCATTTATACAATTAGCCTAGATTGACATGTCCTTTAAGCCTTATTTATTTAAGATTTATTATGAGTAGACTTTTCGGTTAAACGCTATTTGTGCAAGATTCCTTTTTTGCGATGCGTAAAGATGCGAGGAAAGATGCTTTCAATGCGAAAACACTGTAGGCCTGACCTTGGTGCTTTTAACCATATGCGCCTGCTGTTTTTTCAGATTTGTTTGCTTACGTTTGCTCATTGTTTTCATTCATAGACATTTATTTATAATTATTTAAAGTTTTAAACCGAAAGTTGTATGCTATGTTAGACAATTTTTTAATTCTGCATCCAGAATTCATTACGACTAGGTTATCGCTCACCATGGAATAGGTCAACATAAAAATAAGCTCGAAACTGACTGCAGTCATCGATGTAGTAAAATTTAGAATCAATTTAAATTGTTTGAATTCACCATCTGGCAAGTAAAAAATAAGGCGCGTTGATTTAGGCTATTTCAAATTTTTAAATAAGCTTATTAAGACAGAAATTTGAATAACTTTTGGGCAACAATTCGAATAATTTCACAATTTCAAACAAATAAATTAATAATTACAGTTTATTTTTATTTTTAACTCTTCTCCGCGGACCGGTGCCGGTCCGCGGACCACCACTTTGGGAACCACTGCCCTAGCAAACATAAAAGGTGCTTTAAACACATTTTATAAAGCAAGTCATACAGAAAGAGAATTGTCTGAGGAATGATTCGTAAGTTGTCAGGAGTTATCGTAGCTATAGAGCCAAATGTTTGACAGCCAATGATGAACAGCGCCTACAGCTGGCAACCGCATTTACAGCAACATCAACCATCATGTAACCAAAGATGCTATAATGAACAGCATACTATTTAATGAACAGCATACTATTGGGTTGGGGGTGTATGGCATAGAATTAAATTTTCATTCAAATCTGCATCACACAAAAAGAAGACTCCACATACAAGACATCATTAGTGAGGAGTTCTCTTGAAGGGGTGCTCTATAAATTTACGATTACAATTACAATTGTAACTGAGCATCTTAAATCAATTGTGGAAAGGTTGTTGAGTCGAAACACTTTATTTGCTCATTCTAAATTGGTCACAATTTACTAGAAGAGTTCTATTATATTATTCCAATTATTAAGGAACCTTCACTTGACCGTAGTTGCAGTGAAAATTATCACGGTTCTAACATATTTGAATAATCTGCATCACCTTAGGACCTCTGATCTGTAATTTAATCCAGAAACAAAATTACTGATGATGTGCAAAATACAAGAAACAAAGATCAGCATATTGACAGCATTGAAAGAGTTAGTAAATCTCAGAAAGGAAAGAATAATAATAAGAATAATAACTGTTGTGAGGCCACTGTTGAGAAAGATAAAATGCAATAACAGTCCAGTGACAACACAAGTAATGAACTACGTCATTTGAATCACTGTTTTCAAATGTTTTGCGAGGCACCCTTGCAACGGCATGGCCATTTAATAGCACCACATAAATTGTCATATTTTATTATTATATCATTAGCACCTTCTGCTTGATGTAGCTTCTTATGAACAAGTTGTTGCGACAGAGATTGGCAAGCAGACCCAGACACCACTGCGTCAAATCATTCTCTGTGACCTCCACACTAGACAAATAATCACACCATCAATATTAGTTCAAAAACAGGGCAATCAGTCTACTTTATGCTCTGAGAAAGACAGAAAACCCTAATATTAGGGTTTCCTATCTTTCTCAGAATATAAAGTCATGAAGTCAATGACATCTTGCCTAATTTCATTAATTTTATTCATTACTTGCTTATTTTAATGATGTGATCATGTGACATTCCTTGTATTCAACTGCGGTGTTGCAACAATTTCTACACAACATCAAGTTTTCAAAATATGTCAAGATATAGGTCAGTAGTGACAATCAACCGTTTTCACCAACCAATACTCCTACATTTGACATGTTGTGTTCTAAGTCAGATGAAACCTCTTTGCTGCTATCCTAGGTAACACTGGGCACATCCTCCACGATCTACTCCCAACAGAAGAGGCGCTGCTCACACAATTCAGAGATACCATACTGTGATTCGTTGACTGGAAAGTGATGTCGTCTAGATAACTTCTATGATATATTAATATTTGATTCATTTCACGTGACTCTCATTAACTTACATCTTTAATTACTAATCATTACTTTGATGCATTATGACAATGTTGTACAATGTTGTACTTTTCATTGTGTGTTTGCAAGAGGAGTAATAGAAAATATACTTACTTACTGACTCAGACAGCAATCAAGTCAGTGACTGTGCACAAGCACTTCATTCACTTGTACATAGTCATACTCATACTGATTGCAACATGGACTAGGAACCAATATCGGATGGGAATTGGTCGATAGGGTTCTAGAGAGACACATCTCCAGCTATTAAAGAATGTATGTATGCAATTTATATATAGCACCTTACAAGAACCTCACAAAGATGGTATCATTTTCTAACAGATGAACTTTGCTCATAATAAACTCCAGCGTTATTATTTCAGTTGTCAAGAAATGCTTCCAAGTAGTCAGCAGGTGCTAAAAATGTTGATACATCATACTATACAAAACTATACAATAGATTTAGAGACAGTAAGAACCGAATGCATATAAAGACAAAATGCAAGATAAGGAATAGCAAGCAGTCAGATCAACAGTATAATGAGCATATAGATCTGTTAATTTGTCCAAAAAAACTTACATCTGCTGTATAAGAAAATTGATGAGTTCTTCGACGTAGTTCTGCTGAATCGATATTTCTGCTTTATACGTTAGCTTCTGCAGCAAACGGACACACTGAAGCACACAAGAAGACAGTCTCCGGTCATTGCAGAAAAACATCAACAAACACTTGGCAGGTGTCATTTAACAGCATTTCTTAAATTACAATCCGTCTTTTACGAAAGTAGCAGTCATAATTTGCTGTGTTTGACTGGGAGCACTCCTGAGTAGGTTTCCTATAGGGGCACTATATAATTCCATAGAATGAATGAATGAATGAATTTCCTCCACATTTGCATAGATGCAAGCCTACATCTGAGAAGCTTTACAACACCTTTTAAGTAACTGCCACGCAGCATTACTAGATTATACACTTCACCACTTAGTTATGTTACATGTGCTCATGCACTGTGTTTGAAAAATACAAATGAGATGCTAACTGCCATTTGTGACCATTTCTACTTTGATCAACACTAAACTAATTAAATTCATGTTAAGGCATCATACAATTGGAATGATCAATTCTTGATATTTCAATGAAGCTGCTGAAAATATGTAACTTTTTATAACAGAAAATAGTTAATTTTAATCTTTTTCCACCAAAAATTATGTGGTGTGGTGATGATAAAGTGTGACAACTGCCATCACATTTAATGATCCCACACAATGGCAGATATCACATTAAATTGCTCCCCACATATTAACTGTCAATGTGTTGGGGTAGTTAAATGTGGTGGCAGTCAGTCAGTTAAGGCCTTAACAAAGTGTATGCAACAATGGTCTTCCCCATCAGTTCACTCTATCATTCTCTCTGGTAGTCTTTCATTATCTTTCTCTCGTCTGAAAACCTGCCTTTTCTTTCGGGGTTGAACGCACTGGGAGCGCTTCTGAAAGGCTCTTGCTGCGAGAAGCACTTTACAAATAGTCAGATACAATACAACACAGTACAATAGCTAACCAAAAAATAATTCCTCTCAACACTAAGGGGTTAAGCATAGAGATTGCATTCAAGTGATGCACTCCTCTCACTCAACTGAAACTATCCTTTAATGCCAGAGGTTATAGGATTTCCCATACCATTTACTACCATCTCGGCATTAAAGGGCTAAAGAAGGAGATTGAGATTTTACTCTGCTGCAACTATCCATGATGATGCCTTGTCCAAACTAACAGCCTGGCAATATTAGTCTTAAGAACAGATAAGTAAAGGCATGCTCACAAGAATGACATTCTCCTCCAGAGGTTGAGACAAACAATTCCTCATATAACTAATTAAAACCGCTGTCACATCAAATGTTGTACGGAAGAATTCACGAAGAAACGAGGCATTTGCTGCAAATAAACAACAAATGTTGACTCTACTTTTCATGATAATTTTTAAACATTACAGCAAAATAAAAACAATAATTTAATAATAATAACATGTATTATTACTATTACAGCAACATAATAATACTAGCATTCTTCGTTAATTCAAACCGATAATAACAATAAAAACGATAAGTACAGCTATGTCTCTTTGCTACACTAGCCTTCAGGACCATGGACCCATCAACATCCACGGAATGTTGGAGCTTATTACGGATTTGGAATGATTACCTGACATGATTAATCTGAGACACACCAGAATCAGCCCCAAAATTTTGCACCTCAATCATGAATATTAGGAAACTCTACATTTTAAGCACAATGATTTTTATGACAGACAGCTTTATCAGTTGAGGTACACGTTTAATAACGTACAATTGTCTGCCACCTGTGGAGTCCTGAGATGGAAGGTGTCTGTGACCGCAGCTGAAATTTACCTTTTTAAGGCACAAGGTAATGCCTTAGAACCTTAGATGCCTTATTAATACCAATGTATATAAAGTGTTACTACTCTTGTAAGAATGTCATTCATGCATGTTCTGCATGCACATAATTTATTAATGTATGAGTGCAATTGGCATTTTTATAGCACAACATTAATTCCTATGAATACCTAGGAATGATTATCAAACAGGTTGCAGCTATCCAACATAATAGAAAAGCTTCTTACCGAGATTGTTGAGCAACGACATTGTCTTGTGTGCAAGTGAAGCTTTTATTTGGCTGTCATTCATTATTTCAACAAGACAGGCGACACATTCGGTGGAGAGCAGCTGCTTCGGATGTAGAAAGGCAAGTGATGATCCCTTGCTAGTTATACTGATTAACACCTGTCACCATAAAACGATGACCAGTCAATCAAATTCCAATTGAGGCATATCGATACGAGGAGTTGCACACTGAAAATCAGGGTCCAGCCTTGTTTAAGCTAAACTGTGTGCAGGGCTGAAAGTGGTTTGACAAAGGAGCCCGGTTTGAGGTGGACAGCGACGAGACCCTATGTCCGAACAAATTTTCCGGACGATCCTTGTATTTTTTCTCATGACCTTTTTTTAGTGAATGCATAGGTCTAAATGTTAAATGTGCAACCCGGCTAAAACCCGACAACGGCAGGTCACGGAAATCAATGTCGGGTCGCAGACTCAGACAGACCCGGCTCACTTTCAGCCCTGATTGTAGGGCTCCGTTTGCTTGCTTGATATATAATGTTGACATGAGTCCAAGTATAATAAGCATCTACCTATCTAAAAAATCAGTCAAAATGCAATGCAGTGCGCATACCAATATACTATGCAATTATGCATTTCACATTTTGACAGTGACTAGTGACTATTCTAGTATTCTTGGCATCAGTGCATGTACATTGTCATAAAACAAAGCCATTCAAGAAAACCAGATGGCAAAACTGAAACATGGCAACACACAGCTCAGGTTATTATGACAGGAAAGTGACAACAACCATACATTTGTCTGACTTCTATGGCGCAGTTGACCGTGGACAGGTCACTCTCAATGCTCTCTTCGACATTAGCTCTGCCTTCGACTCGGTGGACCACTCCATTCTCCTGCGACGTCTTTCCACTTCTTTTGGCTTGGTGGACTAGCCCTTGACTGGATTTCCCAAACCATTGGCCACACTTTGGTCTCAAAGGGTTAAAAGAATACGTTTTTAAAAGCAATAAATTTTGACATTCTCACGTCAAGCTGTCGATGGAGATGAAGCAGATTGTCGTCGTTTCGATTGTTCTTGTATTGACTGGCGGCCAAGACAACTGCTTTGACACAAGAAATGGCTTCCATTGTCTCTACAAAACAGACACACAAAACCAGTTTATACTCAGCAGCCCTGCTAGAGTGCTGCAGATAAGTTAATTTGCATGTTTTAGCTGTATTTGGCTGCCCAACTGTCAAAGCTGTGTTTCCAAACCAAACAAGGGGTCACCACACCCAAAGGTGTCGTGAAACCGATCTTAGACTGACTTAGACTGATCAATGGCTGGCTATTTGCAGCTCTAGATCTATCCATCAAAATTAAAACTACTGAATACCACTGTTGACATAGGTCTAAAACTATTCTGCAAATCTTACAATTTAGCATTGATCAAGTAGCAACATCAAAGTTGAATACAAGGAGCATTACATGCTATTAAAATAAAGAACTGGAAGAAACATAAATGATATCAAATGTCATGTGCCATTGAATGAATGACTTTTAGCAAATGTGCCTTGCTCTGAGAAAGGTTAGAACACTGCCCTAAAGATACATAGCAATATTTAGAAGGTTCTTGCAAGCCAGAACTAAAATAACCAATGCCAAAAGAAGCATACTGACAAATCTTTACCAAAGAAAATTGAATGTCCTATGGAATTAGTCCACAATGCCATTTCTAGCACCTTTTCCGTGCTGTGATAAATAAAGCTATGGCCAATTCAAATTTCAATTTAAAGAGCATCAACAATCAAAATGGCTGCATTCTCCAATTCACTATAAAAAGGGCGACTTCGAAAGAGCGACCATCAAAAGGGCGAGTTCAAAAGGGCGACAATAAAAAGAGCGACTGCTCGAAAGGGCGCCGATCTAAAGGGCGAGCAAACAAAAGCGCGACAATCAAAAGGGCGATCTTTATGCTGAAGTCTTATAATATCGAACTTCATAATAGTTGAAATCGTGGATATGAATGTCAATTATGACTAAACTAAAAACAAAATGACGATTAGTAGGTTGAAATCTTCTAATAAATCAAACTTTATAATATTTGAAATGCAACTAAAAAATATAGAAGTTAATAGAATGAAAGTGTTTGCTCAAATGTTGAGACTATCCCTCTGAGATACTGATGCATGTTGCTTCTGTTGCCATACAGCCATCAACCATTAATCGTAATCGTAATCGTAATCTCGGGACTTCTACAGCGCCCACAAAAGCCAAGTCGCGGGAACCAGCTTATTCACAGGCGCTCAATCAAAACAAAATCGGTAGGCAGCGGGTCAAGTCCAGAGAGTCAGGCAGGCAGATAGATGGACAGCTAAGGTGGGTGATGTTTAGAGTTGAAGTGACGGGGGATGTGAGTAGAAGAGGAAGAATCAGGATAGGATTTTTGAAAGAGCAATGTTTTCAGTTTTGAGTGAAAGACCTGTGGGGAGATAGCGAGAGGTGGAGTTTTGGTGAGTTCGTATGATGGGTCGGAAGTTTGCCGAAGTGCTGGCGGAAGTTTGTTCCAGAGAGGTGGAACGGCAATGGCTATGGAGCGGTTTGCGAATTTCAGTGATGAAGTGATGGAAGGGCGAAGCAGGGTAATGGAGGATGAGGAGCGTGTTGAACGAGGTGGCTGGATGGTGAACAACTGACGAAGGTAGAACGGCTGGGATGATTGAAGTGTATTGTAAGTGAGTGAGAGGACTTTGTATTCGATGCGTTCAGGTATTTTGAGCCAGTGAAGTGATTTCAGGACAGGAGTGATGTGGTGACGTTTGGGGGTTTTCGTCACTGCACGAGCAAGGGCATTCTGGATAGCTTGGAGGCGATTAATTTGGGTTATATCAATGTTTAGGAAGAGAGAGTTGCAGTAATCAAGTTTCGCATGAACTATGGATGTGGCTATTGTGGATGCAGTTTTAAAGTCGAGCATAGGTCGGATTCTGCGGAGATCTCGTATGTGCATGAAACAAGTGCGGGAAAGTTGGGTTATGTGGTCGGAGAAGTTGAGATGCTGGTCAAAGATTACACCGAGGTTTCGGACAGGAGAATTTGCGGAGAAAGTGTGGTTGGAAGAAGAGTCATTGTTGAAGGAAATAGAGGGATCAGGAATTTTCTTGAGTTGTTCTCTGAGGCCAATTAGTATGAATTCTGTCTTGGAGGGGTTAAGGCAGAGGAGATTTGAGGTCATCCAAGAGGTGATTTGGGTGACCACAGAGAGAAGAGTATCTATGGAGTCAGAGAAGCTGCTTGGAGAGAAAGAGATGAATAGTTGGGTGTCGTCAGCATATAGATGATGGTCGACTGTGGATGCTTTTATGAGTGAACTGAGTGGAGTGGTGTAGAGGATGAACAAGAGGGGCCCGAGGACAGAACCTTGCGGAACACCACAGGTAAGAGGGCATGATTGAGATGATGTTTCAAGTGTTTTGACTGAGAAAGTGCGTGATGAGAGATAAGACTGAATCCAAAGAAGAGCAGTGTCGGTAAAGCCAAACCAGGAAGAAAGTCTTTGGAGTAGTATGTTGTGGTCGATGGTGTCAAAGGCTGCAGAAACATCAAGGAGGCAAAGGCAGGAGACTTGTTGATGAGAAATGGCAGAGACAAGTTTATTGTAGAGGGAAGTGAGAAGTGTTTCGGTTGAGTGCTTTTTAGTAAAGCCGGACTGGTTTGGGTTGAGGAGTGAATTGGAAGTCAAGTAGTCATTGATCCGAGAGAGTACGACACGTTCTGTTAGTTTAAAGATGAAAGAAAGGTTAGAAACAGGACGATAATTTGAAAGGATTTCCTTATCAAGGGATGGTTTTTTTAGAAGTGGAGTTACCAAAGAATGTTTGAAGAGGAGGGGAAAGTTGCCAGTGGATAAGGAGAGGTTGATTATTTTTGTGATGATGGGGACAATGATAGATGCGCACTCTTTCAGTAGGGAGGTAGGTATAGGGTCGAGTTCGCACTGCTTGTTCGGGAGAGATTGTAATAAATTGAACACTTCAGACTCTGATGTTGGGTTAAAGGCAGATAGTGATGATTGAGGTTGGGAAGACGGAAGGTCGTGAGTGGAGGAAGGTGTATCTGCAGGTGAATCGATGGTAGATTTTGAGAGGAGTGATTGCAGAGAGAGACGGATAGTAGTTACTTTGCCTGAGAAGAACGAACAAAATGAGTCAGCGATTGAAGAAGATGGTAGAGAGTTTGGAAGTGGGCTAGAGGAGTTCCGATGTAGGAGTTGGTTTACCGTTTTCCAGAGAAGACGGGGGTTACAAGATCGGGATTGAACTAGTGAGGAGTAAAACCTCTTCTTGGCCATTGCCAGAAGGTGATGGTATTTGTTTGTAGCAGCTTTTAGAGCAGAGAGGAGTTCAGGGTCATGGGTTCGTTTGTAAGTACGCTCAAGGCGTCGACGGAAAGATTTGAAAGATTAACATGTCTCAACCCTTGTTGCTCTTTACAAATTCTAAGGTCATTCTCACTCTTTCTCGGCAACTTAGTCTAAAGTAACGACAAATCAAAATTTCTAAACATCTGCTGCATACAACTGCACTGAGCGTTGAAAACTGTTCATTTATATATAGGTCTACACACACATATGTTTAATACATCAGCAGTCGAAGTGAAGGATCATATTGTAGCTCAAATGGAGAAGATAGTATTGATATTGTATCTCATGTACAGATAAAATCTGCTCAACAATTCCTGCCTAGCTTGGCTTAAAATCATTAGCAAGACAGTACTCACGAGTTTGATAGAATTTTTGACAAATGGTAACACAAACCGTGTGATTTTTATTTATTTCAAAAATTCTGCCACCCGGTTCTACAATAAAGTACAAATGATAACAAAACACAGCACTGCATATCCTGATAATAAGAGGGTTTTATATGGATTTACCAAATACAGCGGTGTTTAAGAAGTCCGAGTTAAATTACGAGTTAGTAAGTCCAGGGTTAGAAATCCCTGAGGCAGAGTGCATCTGGAGACAGCTTAAAATGATAAAACTGGGCTTGCTCCGCATATGGTACAAAGATGCCGAGTGTCTGGTGCATATACATTGCTCAAGAGGCTGGTATTCATTCATTCATTCATTGATTGATTCATTCATTCCGAAAACTTATATAGCGCCCCTTAAAGACGCCTACTCAGAGGCGCTCCCAGTCCAGCCACAGCTAAAAAGATAGGTCTTGAGCAACTTGTAGAAAGCAGGCAAATTATTCCGAGGTAGTAAGCGTAGTGCAAGTGGTATCCCATTCCATGTGGACGGGCCAACAATAATAATAATAATAATAATATCTTTTCTTTAATTGAACGCCTGCAAGACGCACTGCGCTTTAAATTTACAAGTTATGCGGTAATCTTAATTAAACTTAACTACTAACTGAACAGACAGCTTTGTAATTACACGGCGCCAATGGCAGCCTACAAAGCAAATCCGCCCAACGGGGGCTCGAACTCACTACCTCTCGCACTCTTGGCCAGCGTGTTAACCATTACTCTACCGGGCCCCCCCGAGAAGGTATGTATTATGTATTATGTATGTATATGTATTACAGCAGGTATGGTCAGGAGAACCAGCAAGCCTTGGATATTGTTTATGCCAAGAACTCAATCAATCAATCAATCAATTCATATATTGCAACCATCAACCATAAAACAATATAATCGTATGCTTCCATCAAAAATTCTTTACTCTGTAAAAATCTATGCATCAATATTAACTCGCCTCAAAAGAAACCAATTTAAAAAATCTCCAAAAATCCCAAAACATATCCCTGTAAATGATAAATAAATGAATCGTCTGCAGACTGCTCCAAAAAGTTTACCTGATTAAAATGTAAAATTATGGAATTTTGAAAACTAAACCAAAACCGCGTTATCAACACCAATCCACGAACAGTGAACTATTAATAGAAGTCAAATATAAATAGTAAGTACATACTTATTATGCGTAGGACTCTGCTGTTTAAATCAAATCAGTATAAATAAAAAATAAAAAATCATTATTTAAACTGCGATCAAGGCAAGGTTACATTCTTAAACCGAAGGACTTTTACAGGTTGTTTTACAATTTTCACACTTTGTAGTCGTAATCTTGAGATTTTTCAGCGCAGATTTTCAACAGACGCTCAGTCAACAAAATGTTAGCCAGCGGGGTCCAGATCCAGACACGACAGATTATAATAATAATAATGTAGAGATTTAAGTGCCATGGGTTCGTAGGCAATCTATTAAAAACCGTACGTAGCAGCGATTCAGAAGCACTAGACGACTACGGTAGATGGTATCAGTGGCGGCGCCAGGATTTCAGTTTTGGCCCAAAACTTTTGGGGGGGAGCTGAATTTGCGGGGAGAAAATGTTCCGTTTTCAGTCGCCAAAATTTCTGACGACCTTTTTTTGGTCATCGGCCAAAATCTCAAGAAAATTTCTATTTCAGCCGTCAAAGTTTCTGATTGATCAAAATCTCTTGGAAAATGGTCCTTTTTCATATCCGCCAAACTGTCTGGCAAACCTCCTGCGTACCTTTACGTTTGCATTTTGGGGGGGGGGGCTGAAGGGGGTTAATCATGCTGATATTTCATGTTACATGAAAAAATGGATGGCCTTTTTCTGGGGGCTTAGCCCCTTTAGCGCCGCCACTGGATGCCCCGGTCCGACTCCAAACTTCAAGTATAGGTCTACCCCCGCAGTCGATCGAGTCGATCGATCGAGACGGTCGTAACTCGACCAAGTCGAGTCGATCGAAAAATCGTCGACTCGATCGACTGCAAGTCGAGTCGATCGTGAGTCTTGCCAAGTCAAGCCGATCGAAAAATCGTTGACTCGATCGACTCAGCGGCGCCCGCAGGATTTTTTTTGTACGCACAGAAATTTTCGAAGAGGGCCGAACAGGGAAAATTTTTCGTTAGGTCGCCGAAAAAACTGATGACTTTTTTTTTTTTTTGGTCATCAACCAAAAAATTTCCCAAAACATACCTTTTCTATCCGCCGAAAAAACTGATGACCTTTTTTTTTTTTTTTTTTTTTTTAGTCATCAACCGAAAATGTTTCAAAAACATACCTTTTGGGTCATCGCGCTGTACGCACTTACCTATGTGCGTATGTCTGCGGGCGCCGCTGGATCGACTTACAAGTTTTCCGAAGTCGAGTCGATCGTTGTTTCATCGACTCAACTCGACTTAGAAATATTTATTTACTATTTCTTGAAGTTTCAAAGTGACATATAGGCCTAGGCCTACATGATAATTATAACGACGTACTTTAGTGTTTGCACACAAGACTAGTGCAGCTAATGACCCTTTTGGCAGCTGCATCCATGGCGATTTCGATCGTGTTAGTGGAACTGTGAAAGTTGACTATAGGCCTATAGACCTGCTATAGACGTACGTTTTCGATCCGAGACTCCGAGTTGAATGAGTACAGGAGCAGATACAGAAATTTTGGATGTGGGGGTCCAAAATGTTTGGTCCTGGGTCTAAAAATTTTTCGCTGTTCGTCCGCCGAAAAATCTCTTTTTTAGTCCTTCCCCCGAAAATAACTTCTAAAAACTCGTGGCAACTCCGGTTATTTTAAATCTGATGAATTTAGTCACGTGCTACTTTCTCTATCACCTTATATTCCTGCTGCTGATTTACAGCTTCGAGATCTTTAAGCCTGATGGGAGAGGCCGGGGCCACGTCCTATATATGCAAATCTCTGAATGGGGGACATGGCCGGATTGGCCTCCCTTGGGTCCGCCCCTGAAATTAGTATGATATAAAGATCTACTATTATAGGCCTTTGGCGCTTGCAATATAGGCAAAAAGTTTTCTGTTAGGGGGATTGCTTCCAGCATACAAGGGGGGATAGTAGGCCCTGTTTCAGACCAAGGGCTCCATCATCAATCGTCTCAACCCTAAACATCATTCACCCTAGCCGTCTGTCTAACTCCTCCCCCGACTCTCCAGATCTTGACCGCTGCCTATCAACTTTGTCTTGATTGAGCGCCTGTGAATAAGCTGGTACCCACAACTTGGCTTTTGTGGGAGCTGTAGAAGTTCCGAGTTTACAATTACGATCAATCAGTCGATCAATCCGTTGTACATCATATAATCAATTGAAATTAACTAATCTGTCGTTCCATTGGTTCCACTGGCGGTCATTTCAGACTGTGACATCATTACATGTAAATCTGTTCAGCTGTTATTGTAATCCACAAGATGACAAATGATTCTCATTTTCAAAAAAATCTGCACAAAGCAAACCAATAATCTTTACTCTACAGAACATGTCATTTTGTAATGTAAATAGCACCCAAATGATCCCCAACAAAAAGATTCTTTCATTTTTCCTTTATTTGTTTACAACATGAATTGTTAGAATGTTGACAACCAACTGTCTCAGCCACCCAGATCCAATATCATCAAATCCGGAATGGAAAAGACCTGGAAATGTCAGAACTTATTACCAAACACAACCAAAAACTTTCACCGTTGTCCTTTAAAGGGGATCAATTACCATTAACCAGTCATCTGTATAATACTGCTAGACATTAACCCTTGAACGGTAACCTGGGGGTAATTTCTACCCCCAGACTGTTGTAACTGCTGCTATTAAAGGAAGTACTAGAAATTTTTACCATCGCTTTGGTGACTTTTCCTAATATTGACCATCCTTCAATTTCTTTAAAAAAAATTATGCATAGGCCCCCCGGGCTACTGTCAACATATTTTCAATAATTATGGTGGCGAAAAACGAGATGTTATGAAGAAAACCTAATTGCAAAGGAGAATCTAAAATTCTTAGTCCATATCCAAACAAATAACATATGGTATCTTTACACCTAGATAACATACAAAACAAAAACTCAAGTGATATTATCTTTTATGCTAAGACATCTTCAATTGTAGGCCTACAGCTCTTGCATATTAGCTTCTTTTCAGCATGCTGCTGACAAACAAATTGTTCACGTTCAATGCATTGATTTTCAACTTTGTCATCTTTTTTTCTGGGGCATGCATGACATCGACCACGCTTTCTCGACTTCTGCGACTCCGGTTTGAGTAACACGGGTTGCACCCCAACAGACAACATTGCACGAGCAACAGACGGCTGATGTGATATTGTTGGCACATTGGCTGCGGCCTCTTCGTCATCATCGTCGCAACGTTCCGCGTCTATCCATTCCTGAATGGAAACTAATGCTTGAGCTGCATTGAGCCGCCTGGGTCTTGCAGCCATGCCCAGAAAATTTATAGTAGTAATAGTTATGCTATCAGTAACGGTAATCGTAATAATAACAGAAAAACATTCAATAACATGAATATTAGCAAAAACGACTGTTGGTTTTATGTCAATAACGCAATGACGTCATAGTAATGACCGGTGTAAAAAAAGGTTACCGTTCAAGGGTTAAGACGATTCATCCAGTGGTGGTGCCAGCTGTACGTTTTCGCATCAGGGTCATGGGAGATAATCAGCAAGTAAGGTTTTCTCAAATGTAATGAAGAGATCAAAAATTCCAAAGAATTTCTGCCAAGTCACGAGGCAGGTCAAGAGTAACATAGGCCGGTCAAATGCCGCTATGGTAGCGCCACCATTGTATTCATTAAGCTGATGAAGTTATTTCAAGTGTCAGAGTATCGCAATATCTTAATCTAGACTATCCGAGACTTTGATGACAACTGAGGAAAGTCCACTAGTTACATCTGAAACCATTCATCTTGTGAATGTACTGTGACATTTTCTGACAAGGTACAACAGAACAGCCAGCCATCAGACCTTCATATCCTCATTTTCCTGCTGTACGCAGGCATGAGCAAGAGCATACAGAGAACTAGTATAAAACATTGAGTTAAAACTGTACTACATTAAAGCAGTGTAAATGTAATAACTCGTAAGGTTCTTTAAACGATTCCGTCATTTAAACTTGACAACAGTTGACTATTAGAACACAGAATCCTAATCACGTTCGTAATCCATTTGTTGAATAGACTTGGCGATCTGCAATGCGAGAGACTTTGTCCCAGCACACAGCACGCGTCGATTCATGATGTCGAGAGGACCACCTATCCAAATGCAGAATGAAAACAATTACTTCACAAGTACACAATGCATTAACCAAGTTGTCAAGTAACAGGCATGTAGCAGTTCACAGAACACTCCACTTAACAATGCTATCGATGATCAAGCAAAACCTGTTTCATGCATGATGCTTCGAATACTGTCTCTACCAAATCAATGAATGAAACAGAAATGCAATAATGAAGCAGACGTTAATTTGGTTACACCAGAATCTGTGTAAGCACGATAACAACAAAGAGGTTCATAGATCACTGCAGTCATGAAATCTTACCAGCGCTTTAACTTACTTTAGAAAGGCAACAAATCTTACCCCAGTAATTCATCTCCCAGCCTTCAACATGACTTACAGCTTATACAGAAGTGCTTATCCCACATAGTTTAGTTTAAAACTGAGCAGGAGTTCAGAAGTGTTTATATCAGTCGTGTTGTCGAGAAGCCAAAGGTCAGTTTTTTCATGTGATCTGCTTACCATCAGTGCTCATGACAACTCCACCAGCCTCTCGAATGATGAGATCAGCAGCTGCAATGTCCCACGCATGAAGTCCAAACTCCCAGTAGGCATCTGTTTGTCCTGAGGCCACGGTGCACATATTCATAGCAGCCGAACCCAACGACCTTATTCTAAATGGACAATTTTTTATATAATTAAATTAAACAAGCAAAAAACAAAAGAAAATTAACCAGCTCTCATAAAAAAGTTTTAGATCAACACGATCTGTTTGGTAGCACACTTTGTCATCATCCAACAGTTGTGGGTTTGAGCAATGTGAATGATGTTGGACAAGTTGTTCACACACAACTGCCTCTACTAAATCAATACAAGACGATGAAGAGCAGACATTTAACTTAGCGTGGAGAGTCAACCATGAGTACGGATTGTTAGCACCTTCATTTTCTTAGCCTCAGCATATGACGAGGGTGGTTGGTCAGTCCTCTCCCTCGCCAGCTCATCTTCCAGCCACCAACAGTGTGCGATCAGTGTACTCATTATGACCAAGTTCAATAGGGTACAGGCTAAAGAGAAATCTCTAACGATATTTCCACCTTGACATGGATTTGAACCCCAACCACTCAATTCAAAGCCAGCATGCTAACCACCTCACCATTGAGCACACCATCAATAGAACAAGCAGAACTATTTGCTGGTGAACTAAAATTGGAAGTGGCATGTCCTGGAATGCACTGGCCCCCATGCCAGCTCAATGACCAGTGTAGCACATGAGCATTTCCAATGAGTTCATTCTGAGACACAGTCATTAATATTGTCTCAGCCCCTTAACTAAGCACCAGCATCTAATAATGAAAGCACCAGACCATGGTCCGAGCAATTGTGCAGAAAGGAGGACTGTCAGGGTGTTTCGCCAGGGAAGCACTTAAAACATTGGCTGTGTCAAAGAAAATAACGAAAGCAAATGGGTTCAAGATTGGCCTACGTAGTACGTACCCATGCGCTTGTTCCAGCACTCGACGCACGCTCTGGACTTTAGCGTCAAGGTCAGATGAAAGTCGACTTGAGCCAAACTCACCACATACAAGAGCACTACCAAGTTCTGATAAATAACAATCAAAAGATCAGCTTATGACTATATTACTCAACAAAAGAGTATTGAACTAATCATGCTCTAAAGTACACTTTCATCATTCTTATATTCATATTTGACATACGTAAAGTTAACTTCTAGTCTTCTATCTATTTTTCAACATACATTTTTGAACTCATTCAGCACACTTTCAGCCTCCTTACACACAACTTTTAACATAGCATATTAAAGTACATTTTCAATCACCCTTAAGTACAATATCAATTTGTCATTAGAGGTTCAAGGCACAGAAGTGGTACTTAAAAGTCACCAAAACCCTTGATACAACCATCAAATGTTAGCCTGAAATAAATAACTAAATACTTCATCCCATCATATAGATCTAACTTGGGAATGTTCTCCTTTCTCCTGAACAGCTGCAGTCATTTGGCCCAAATCTTGTCAACTGGAGGCCAACTAGCCACTCGTCAAAAGCTTCATCCACAGTGACATTTGAAACAAAGGACCGACAACACTTTGAGAACTACAACTGTAACCATGCATGCTCCCCGGCAATAGTATGGGTAATTTTACTTTAATAAGGAATTTTCGACAGAATGCTGCAACAGATGGGCAAAGAAGAAGCATTTTTAACTTTTTGACCTTACCATGATGCCAAATGAATACAGTAGAATAGTACATACCTTCAACGTTGGTGACCTGCAGTTTTCGGTCATTGCAGTAGGCTCCGCAACCGATGCGGGCGTGATACATCTCGTTCAAGATAGGATTGAAGACAATGCCCAGCACCGCCTAGGTAAAAATAAGTACAATGCACTGTAATGGAACCTAATAAGACATTTCAATTGCATCTTTAAGAGGTTACTATCAATGTGAGTCCAAACTTTGTGGATCACGCTGTTTTCTCGTAATTAGTTATTTGCATATTGACTTGAGAAACAGCATGATCCACCAAGTTTTGCATTTTGATGAATGTAAATGCAAACTTTTTGCATATTTTTGTAGAGCAAGTACATTAGTATCACGAGCTGTTAAACCATTCTTTAATGCAAACTGAATATGGCCACACAAAGTATGATCATCAGACATTCGCAAATTTTTGTAACCATTTTCAGTTTGGTCATAATATCAGAGTTTTCAACTCTGATCATTCATCTCTTCAGCCATAGGCGCAACCACCCTATGGGACCCACGGGACGCATCCCCCCAACTTTTGAGTGGTCCCCTAACTTTATTATTATGGTCCCCCTAGCTTTTAGGACGTAATTCATTTGGTCCCCCCAACTTTTAGGATGTGATTGCACCTATGTCTTCAGCATGTCATTTAAACAACAAAGACTAAATATCCTGAAAATTTCATAAAATCATCTGTGATATTAATGAAGTTATGAGCTTCTGAACATCGCTACAAATTTAGACGTGAGTTCCAAAACGTCAAAAACGAAGGCACCCCAGACGTCTTTAAAATTTAATATCTTTAAAACTACTTAAGATATTGATCTGAAATGTGGCACAGGTTCATCTAATACCATAATAATCGTTCTGTAAAATTTTCATTGAAATCCGAGATGGTCGAGCATTTGTTGAATTGAGGCGGAATGACCCTTTCCCAGCCTCAGCAAACAAAGCCAAGTACCTAGTCATCTTCCTTCCCATGCAATCGTCCTACTGACAAGTGTATAGTCAATGTACCCATTGCATGACTGAGGTTATCAGAAGGCAAAAGTGCAGCAGAAGTCTTGAAACATTTCTGTCCTCAATAGTAATAAGAATAGATATAAAATTTTATAATAAATCGAATATCATAATAAATATCTTGCCTGCTTCTTCACAACAAATCCAATGGAAATTGCAATGAAAGGAAACCTGGAAAGACACAAAGAACGATGAAATTTATGAGGCTCCTTTTCACTTAGAAAAATTAATGTAGCACCTTTTCCCACATATGAGTCAGTTTGGTGACAATGCCCATCCATTTGAAGTTGAGGGTAGGTCAGGAGGGAGAGAGAATTGAAAATAAAAGACGGAAGGTGAGGGGATTGACACCACCACTTTGTGGGGCAAAGTTACACCATTGTTTACAGATAGACCTATAGATTACAGATGATGTGAATGTTTTAATGTATGATACAGCTGATTTATCATCAGTTCATTTTCCCATGCCTTAGGTTTCAGTGAAAGGCTATCTTTAAGACTTTCTGCATGTTTGTTTGACAATCGTGAATTCACGTTCAATGTAGTCTTGTAGGAAAATTCATAGAGTATTACTTCAAAATAGACTCTCAAACAGGGCAACTGCATCAGAGGGGTAAGAGTTCATTCACAGGAAAATCACTTCTTCATCCTGCATTATCCTCCTCCTCCTCCTCTTCCATCTCTCCCCCTCCTCTTACAGCTATAGAAGTCCAAGTATGTTCCGATCAGCTATAAGCCATAAAACAAATGCCAAACACGTTCTGATGTTCAAAATGACAAGCGATCAAACCTATGAACGAAGTTCGTGGTTCCGTCAATGGGATCAATGATCCAAGTTGGATCATCTGTGAGATCCCAATGCTCACCTTCCTTCGTCGACTCCTCTCCGATAAACCTAGAAAAGACATCAAAACATGCGTCACTCAAAACGCTTCGACATCTGACAATTCAATGAATTTGACCGACAGAACACAGCAAAAGACACATGATTCTGAAGAGGAGGAACATAGGTGACCTCTGGAGAGGACAGTTGGCCTTTGAAGAAGAAGATATGTGACCTCTGCAGAGGACAGATGACCATTGCAGAAGGAAGTTGACCTCTACAGAGGACAGTTGGCCTTTGAAGAAGGTAGGTGACCTCTACAGAGGAGAGTTGACCTTCAAAGAAGGTAGGTGACCTCTACAGAGGACAGATGACCATTGCAGAAGGAAGTTGACCTCTACGGAGGACAGTTGGCCTTTGAAGAAGGTAGGTGACCTCTACAGAGGACAGATGGCTTTATGCTGACCTCTCTATTTTGTTCCTTGTGGAATTAATCTTATCTGCATGTTACAAGAGTTATACCATTACATAGGCTTTAAGACTGGGCGCGTGGCCCAAAGCGAGGTGAAATTTTATAAAGGTCGCCATAGGGTCATGTGTTCCTGTTCACACTCTCACCTATGTAACGGAAACTTTTTTCGTAGATGGTTCATGACGAGCTCTTCCACTTTTTGGTCAGTCTCCGTAACAAGATCGGCAAAACCAGCTTTTGTCATAACTTCCTTTCCCTTCTGGAATGCCTCTTTTATAAGCTGCAGAAAAAGCCCACAGTAACAAGTTCATCAGTCAAATACAACTTTACCATATGTCAAAAGCACATGAATCTGCAGCACTATTTTTTTGCCAGTTTAACAAGTACGTTAGAATGAATGCCAAATCTTGGCCACATTAGTACAGAAGAAGAAAGTAATTCGATGCCACGACATAGATTTAATAGCATTTGTGACTATTATGGAGCTTGGCATGATCCCAAGTCATGACGCAAGCCTCATGACTTCGGGTAAAGTGCAAATATACTAGCGACAGACCGCTTTTCAAATGTGTAATTTGGTGTATAAAGGGGACATCACCAAAATCGCAGAATGAAGTCTGGAATAGCATTTAACTGCTTTCGGTTCCAGCCATCAACACATAAAATATGGTGACATTCTGAGCCAGACTAAATTACCCACCACCGATCCTGTGATTAGCCAGGTGCCATCAGAGCTATAGAAATCTCGAGATTGCAACACTACATGGGGGTCAGCCGGTGAAGGACAAGGTCAGAGGTAAAGACATCCAACGTCAAGGTTTTTTACGCTTCATTGGTGCAGCCAAATGACAGAACGACTTGCTAATTTATTGTCACTATGAAAACTTGGGCACTTTAGTCCAGAAGGAGCAAGAAGAGAAATTTGGAGCGACGTGAATGAATTTTCTCTCACCGTTCCAGCCTCTTTAGCGATTTCTTCCGCCGCTTTGAAGCAGTCGTCCACAGTCTCTCCGCCCTCCAGTCGATCGATCTTTCCTCCTAGTTCAGTCGTCATTTTATGCAAGGAGTGCAATATTTAATTTATAAAATATGCGAACCATTCAAACACCGCATCAACAAAACTGGACCAAAGAGTGGAGTCAGTGGACCACACACACAAACATCAAGCAATGACAGACTACATATTTCGCAGAGTCAACACACGTTGTGCGTCACTTTAAACTCTGGCCCTGATAGAGTGAATATTACATCTAACTATTTGTTATTAATTTTGTACTGTAATATTAGCCTACAGTAATGTAAAGCCAATAAACAACAGATCCTTTTTAGATTTATAAATAAAAAAGTGGGTTTAAAATATAGGCAACTGCTGCTGTGCCAATCCTGGGACTAATATCGAATTTCGATATTAGTTCCAGGTTTATCCACAAATACACAAAACGTGAGAATCTACTTAGTTTTTGATCGAGGAATGATGGATAGAGGAGCTTTAGGAAGGTGATGGTTGGTGATCGGAAGGGTTGGAGGGAGAGAGGAAACGATCGAGCGGAAGGCAGATCATTTCAGGGACAATGTTTGAAAAAGTTCTTTAGATGTAACTTTGTTATTCTGAAAACTTTCGACTTGTGTGTAGGTCCTAAATAAATTTTTTAACTGATAGGATTCTGTATGAAATATAATTAAAAGTTTGCTGACTGTAGTGAGACATAGCCTAATAATTATTATTACTGTGGTCTCTATGATATCCTTTCTTTGATGCAGAGGTTTGTTGACAATATGGCGGTGGTTGCGGAGTGGTTTGTTTCCATAGATAATTTGATGTAATTTAAAACGCAGGCGAACACTTGTCGTATATCCAAAAGACAGACAATTTCTGTATGTAATTGTTCTGTTAGCAGCGATGTGACTTTGTTTAGGCTTTGTACTGTGTAAGAAGTTATCCGCTATATGTGGTCCGTTTTAAATAATCGCGCTCGTCTTACGTGTCTTGACAAGATAGTTGAAAGCACACAATTTAATAGTGTTGCAAACGCCGGTAGGCCTATATTTTGTAATTGCACATGGCCAATTTTTAACTGAGAGCTACGTCTCGAAAAGCTTTAAATTCGTGTTTGAGCCACTATGATCTTGGTTGAAGAGTAAAAACATAATATTTCGCCTTAGCTGCAATGGCGCTTTATAGGTGGCTAGTCCAACTACCTTACTTTACACACCTGATTTAATTATGCGTATGGTTTTCTTGTTGCAGCGTGACTGTATCGGTGATTTGATTTGACGAGACCACCTGTCGGCAACTATGAGTAAATACAAGTTGAAGTCCAACAAGGAACTTGATGAAGAGTTTGAACGATTTTGTATGAAGGAGGTACTCCAATGTTATCTGCTCAGTCAATCAATCGATCAATCAATCGTAATTTATATTGCACCCCAACTACTCAGAGGCGCTCCTAGCCGAGGTCAGGTGGAAAAACAGTCTTCAACAGTTTGTGAAAATGAGAACAGCTTGGGAGGTGTCGCATAGTCAAAGGAAGTCCAATCCAGGTTGTTGGACCAACTGCAGAGAACGAATGCCTCTGCATTGTTGCAGAGCGAGTGAATGGAACCATTAAGTCACCATGGACAATGTGCTCATATCAAATCGAACTGATTGAATCAAACCCAATCTTTGACGTCTAATGTGATCTTATGTAATCCAATAAAATTTAAGCCAATTTAATCAAATCAACATATTTGAGCGTGAATTAGTTTTGCGCTAATCATACCTTATTCAATGCTACTTAGTCAATAGTTGCATATATCTAGATTGATATGATTTACGTGCGTTCGTTTGTTTTCAGTCGATGACGAGTTCTGAGTCATCGCTTGACACTCGTGCTTTAGCCAGTCTCGAGGAGAAGCTGAACAGTGGTCGAGAGAAAAACTGGGCTTCTCAAGTTTACGACGATGATGAAAACTCTATAGGTAAATCATTACAATTGTCATTTTTGTCATGATTGTTAGATATCATGCTTGGTTTTTTTCACCATCACTCTTCAGTTCTGTCATTGATGTCATCGTTTGTGTTGTTAACTTATTATGTTTTCTCTGCTCAGGTTTGTTGGGGACAGGAAGTAAGTTTCTGAAATCAAGCACTGTCACTCCTTCATCTGGAACTGCTCTAAAACCAATTCCTCGGAATCAGAACCTGGTGGCTGAGAAACCGGTTGGTAGCGAATCTATACAGTACAATACATAACACCCTCCTTACCATGTTCATAAGTGCTGGGCAACCATTAAAACCATAGATAGACTGGAAACTTTAGGTAAGCTTTCAGTTTAGAATGAAAGACAGTCTCACTAAGAGAGTTGTGAACATGATGAGGCAGAGTTCCAGATGAAGGCACCAGCAACTGTGCCTGAATGCCGGCCAAAAAAACAAGATATGTACCAGGAACAACATGCTTTCCAGCAGCTGCTGATTGAAGAGAGCATCAACCTTTAACAGAAATGCAGGGTGCACATTAGGTAGGATGGCAGATGAGGAGGAGGAGGAAGAGGCAAAGAAGGAAAAGTGACCAGGAGAGAGGAGAAGGAGAGGAAAGAGGGAGGATAGAGGGAAGGAGATGGATACAAACACTAGGATGAAGATAACGGCGTGTGTGTGTGTGTGTGAGAGACAGAGACAGAGAGAGAGAGAGGGAGGGAGGGAGGGAGGGAGGAGAGAGAGATGAAGTGGAAGAAGAGAAGGAAGAGAGATACGGGAAAAGAGAATCAGGATGGTAAATTTATGTAGATGAGGAGGATACTGAGAAGGAGGAATGTAATGGAATGTAACCAACTGTTTATATAGCACATTGTAAATGCCCCTGGAATAACAACACCTAAACTTTCTGAATATCTTATCCTGCATCGGCTGCTTCTCTGTCTTATGAACTGATCTTCTTCGTGCACTATTGGTTAATGCTGTACTGAGATGCTGGGCATTGCTGGCACAATGGAAATTGTAATTAAATGACAATATACTGTTGGCGATAACTGTTATCGTTCAAATGTTTTTTTGTAGTCGCTCATCAAAGATGCTTCAGACAATCTGAATCTCAGTGTGAACAGAAACAGTCTTGATCAAGGTAGAGGAACAGTTTTTGCAGAGCATTTATTATGAATGTTGGAATAAGTTCTGTAATCTTTTTCTTTGTGGTGGTGCTAGCACGGGTATTTAAGAAGCATTTTTGTCTTTGTTGGACAGTACTTTCTGCTTTTCTCATCAGACTGTAACGCACATCACTAGTTGAGGCAAAGTACATCACCCTTTTTATACTTGGTTTGAAATCATTTAGGCTGGTGCTGTTAATGTCTCTTATTATATTTAAAGTAGTGCAGTTTCAATTAAAAATACATTTAATTTTTTATTTTGGTACTGGATTTGAAGAGTGCTATTTTTTCTGTGTTGAATATCTGTCATTAAATTGAAGCATTTTGTTTTGTTTTAAGAGAATGGGAAATCGTCTTTGCATCCAGGTCGTGATACGCTGGAGGAGATGGCTGATAAGGAGAAATTTTTTAAGGTGCTTTGATATTCAATAATGTGTTTTATTCAATAATTGATTTTGATGCTACCTTGACAAGCCATTTATGTAGAACCTTTTCGAGCCTCACAAGGTAACTAAAAATAATATTATATGAAGGCTAATGTAGGCTGAATTTGTTATAAACTGATCCCTCCTTTTGTTGGTGCTTTAGAGTTAAAACCTTTTATTGTATTTAAATAACAAAAACTACTCGATTTTATTGCATCATGTTGATTTTCAACGCACTCAGTGATCCTAAATAGTAGGATGCAAAATCTGTATTTAAATTATTTTAGTACATATATAGTTTTGTACTGTTGACATGAATTTTTACTTTCCATCATAAATATTGTTTATGATTTACACTTTACATTTTATATTGTACATTTGTGTATTTTGTAGTTCTTATTTTATTTGCTTTGCATCAAGTTGGTAACTGTGTTTGATGTGCAATAAAGGTGCATATAATATTCTCTTATTAGGAAATTGAGAAAAATCTGTCAACTGTTCCCGACTATGGTCGACTCAACCACGATCTTGATTCTAGCAATACTGGTACCCTGTTCCGAGCTCCACCTCCTTCAAACAGTAAGTGGTTGTTCAGATTCAGTTAATATCACACGCACACACGCACGCACACAAACATAATATATATACTCATTTATTTTTTGTCGCTTTAAATAAAAAAATTACTTCAAAATTGACTTTGCATAGCTGATGATAGGATAGCTCTCTGTAGCTCTAATTCTAATTATGTATGTATTGTATTTGTTTTGCATGGCTTCTAGACAAACAACCGAGGGACCATGGCAACCATTCAAGTGATGATGATGATGATGACGATGATGATGAGGATGATGAGGAGGCAGATAAGAGTTCTGTTGTGAATCAGGTACCTTACTTCGTTATTCTCTGCTAGAAACAAAGACTTCGCCTGGATTAATTTTACCTTCAACATTGCTTAAAAAATTATTATCGTGATTGGTCCAACATTCATCTGCCTCTATGTATACATGTGTAATGATTTAAGATCCTGCAATATTTCTGTCTGCCAGACTTTCTATCCTAATAGATAAGACATTGAGGTATGTACCACAGTATTCATGTAGTTTTATGATTTCTCACTTAATTTAGTCACGTTTCATCCAACAAGCCTGTGTGAAATAAGGTGAGAACTTTAAGAATGCCTTTTGAACTAGAAATGGCGACAGAATAACAAAACTCTGATATAAGCTGATGTAAACATAATTATAAATGACATTTTAAATTTATATTTGTAAATATTGTCAGTGTAAATGTGATAGTTCGATTGTATTTGGAACTGGTGCATTGTAATGAAGTAATGCTCTGTTTTAGCAGAAGTCAAGTGAAAAACCAGTGACCAGCATGCTGTCACAAGGTTTGTTGTATTCATGGTCTCTTGTTTGATTTGAGAGCAATGCTGGCAGATCTAAGTGGTTGAACCGATGGTAATGAAACATGTTGCAAATGGTGATGTAGCAGGAAGTGGCAGTGATGACAATGATTATGTCAAATGTGATGGTGACAATGACAATGATTATGTCAAATGTGATGGTGACAACCTTTCCTATAATAATTGATGATGTCAACGATGATGTCGATTAATATAACAATGACTGATGATGATGATGATGGTGATGATCATGTAGCAAATGGTGCTAGCGGGAAATGATAATGTTCATGATGTTCATGTTTGGGGGTGCTCGGTAGCGCAATGGATAACACGCTGTAGCGAGTTCGAGCCCCCATTGGGCAGACATGCTTTGTAGGCTGCTATTAGCGCCGTGTAATTGCAAAGCTGTCTGTTCTGTTAGTAGTTAAGTTTAATTAAGATTACTGCATAACTTGTAAATGTAGAGCGCAGTGGCGCTTAATTAAAGAGAAGATTATTATTATTATTATGACGATGATTATGATGTCAATGGCAATGATGATGATGATGATACAACCTATGTGTGACTGCAAAGTTGTTTTGTTTACAGTTGCGTTGATCGATTCGCTCGATTCAACGTTGGAGAAAAAGCCGCAGACATCGCAGGATGCTCCAATGATGCATACGATTGAAGAGGGCACTGGAGAGCGCTCAGCCAGGCGTGGCGATTCCGATGACGACGTGGATGGCGATCTACCTGACTCCAGGCATCCTCACTTTGCTGCAGCGCCCCTTGTGGTGCCTGTTGATGAGGATGAGGATGAAGAGGAAGATGATCGGGTTACAGAGGACACTACAACAAAAGGAATTACGGGAAAAACTGTTACAGGTGTTTTGAATGATTTTCTGATGCAGGTGTTTCTGATATTATTATTACTTTTATTGGTGGTATACTGACAAATTTCTATTTGTAAATTGTTACATGCAAATTCGTAATGCATGAATGTATTAATGTAGTCCTTTTAATGTTTGAAAATTGATCTGACCTGCAGGAGCCTGTTCATGTTCCTCTGGACAATTGAAGAAATCTGATTAAAAAACAGTCTGTCTCTATTTGTTTTTAATACTGCTTCTATATTTACTCTTTTGTTTTGTTTTATTAATGTGTCACTCTGCTACGTTTCGCCATTGTATGTTTCTAGTTCTTGTAAACGATGAGCGTTTATCTCATGCTAATGAAGATTACTCACTTACTTACTTACTTGACACGTATTCTGTACGATTGGGAATGAATAAATATGTAAAAGTACTATAACAGTGCGACTGATTTCCTGTAGGTTACACTGATACCGGTCGTGACATGGAGGATCTGCAGAAAGCGTTGCGTAAAGTCGGAGGTCTTGAGACGTTTGGGTCGAGCAACAACTTCACGCTCGAGGAGACATCTGCGCTCGGTGAACTCGCGGACACTCGTAACAAGGAGTCGACAGCAACGACCATCGGTGGAACCAGTGCGATGACGGAGGGACAGGAGAAGATGAGCCTATTGGAATTGAACAGAGCTGCTGGGTTTCAAGCCAATTCCAGTACGGTTTTGCAGTTATGCTGTGGTATTTTATTACAGTTAACTCTTCCATTCATAACCCAACACCATGTAGCCCTGGTGGTTTGTGCAGCATGGCAGAAGCTTATTATAATGAAGGACCTTATTATGAGGTATATATTGTTAAGTTTATGCTTTTCCTTGCCCTGGATTTTCATTTCGGTATGACCATGCGCATTGCACAATTGCTTATGATACAAATTGAATTAATTGTTGTTATTATTAATAATAATAATTGAATTCCTTTGTATTTGATCATGCTATATCAGATTTTGTTTCATATGGAAAATGAGTCTTTGCTGCAATTCAAAGATACTCTATTCTGTTACCCATAGATCTCTGTAGATATATGCAGACAATGTGCATTTGGTTGCTGACAATGAATAAGACAATGAACTGGAGATTTGTTAACTCTTGATGTGCAGATGATACAGCATCTCGTTTCCAGCCTTCCAAGCGTCCGCTGAGGCATCCGGGTGGAGGGGCGAGTGATGTGCCTCATCTTCACCAGCCGCCCTCTGTCCGATTCAACGATGAAGCACAAGGTCTTGTAATTGCCTGGTTTCAGTTATGTCCCGTTGACTGACTGACTGGCTGATTGACTTGCTGGCTGACTGACTGACTGGCTGACTGATTACTGACTGACTGGCTTGCTGGCTGACTGACTGACTGGAATCTTCTACAGCTCCATTTGGGCATGAGGTGATCTAGTGGTTAGTGTATTGAATTATCAATTGAAAGGTTGTGGGTGCAAATCTCTGCCTTGGTGGAAACATTTTTCAAGGCTTTGACTCCACTTCTGACTCCTGACCAATTTTGCTATCATGACATGTACAGTTGTACACTGACCATAAGCTGTCGATGTGAGATATCTAGGAATGGCCACCGACCCTCAAATGTCGCTCAAGGTGAAGAAAAAATGAAGTCAATAGCACTTCATAGACATGGCTGCCTCTTAAGCGATGTTTCTTATATAGTTCCATAAAGAAACAAGTTACACTGTAGTCGATAGTCGTCAACCATCGGCCACAGTGTGACTTGTTTCTTTGCAGTTTCTGGTTGATTCATTCGTATAGTTGTAGTTTTAGAAAGAGAATGACTTCTGTTTTATACATCTCTGAGTCATTGATTTCACTGGTTGATTATATGATTGATTGATTGATTGATTGATTGATTGTTTTTTTCCTGTTCACACTCCCACCTAGATGCAAAACGATTAATTGGTTTTTGTTTCTTTTTAGAGATAAGTCCGAGCAAGTCGTCAGAAAATGTCTCGCATGCAGATGAGGTAAATGACAAATGTTTGTGATCGTTGTGAAGCTGACTATTTAAGTTTTTTTAATGCATTGTGGTTTAACATGAAACCAATTCAGAGTCATCTCAGTAGTTGCGTGTTTTTGGACTTAAATCATGGAAGATTTAGAAGGATGAGAATATTTCTGCATTAGATGATATTAATTGTTTATCTTTCCAATGTACTAATCTTTGTTAATCTTTGTGTTGTGTTAATCTTTTGTGCTGTGTTAATCTTTCTTATGTGTTAATCTTTTGTGCTGTGTTAATCTTTCTTATGTGTTATGTTTATAGGTTTATCTATGTGTTAATTTTAGCTTGTGTGCTAATCTTACTGAATATTTATGTTAATTGTAATGTTTTTGTTAATTGTACATTTTATGTCAATCTAATTGTGTTGATATTCCTAATTTATTGTTTATTTGATGCATCATTTAATGTTATAATTATGTTTTATTGATTGCATACAATTTGGGCATTACAACCTTGATTTTAGCCAATTACATTTTTTGGTAATTCTGTTAATCTTACAATCTTAATTTTGAGCCTTATGTTAATCATATTTTTTTTATTGATATTGTTTGTTATTTATATCATCTTCAGCTTAATCATATATTGTTTTTATTGATCTTGTTTTGTTATTTATATCAATCTTCAGCTTAATCATATATTTTTATTGATCTTGTTTGTTATTTATGTCAATCTTCAGCTTAATCATATATTTTTTATTGATCTTGTTTGTTATTTATATAAATCTTCAGCTTAATCATATATTTTTTTATTGATCTTGTTTGTTATTTATGTCAATCTTCAGCTTAATCATATATTTTTTATTGATCTTGTTTGTTATTTATATAAATCTTCAGCTTAATCATATATTTTTTTATTGATCTTGTTTGTTATTTATATCAATCTTCAGCTTAATCATATTTTTTTTATTGATCTTGTTTGTTATTTATGTCAATCTTCAGCTTAATCATATATTTTTTATTGATCTTGTTTGTCATTTATATCAATCTTCAGCTTGATTATATTTTTTTATTGATCTTGTTTGTCATTTATATCAATCTTCAGCTTAATCATATATTTTTATTGATCTTGTTTGTTATTTATGTCAATCTTCAGCTTAATCATATATTTTTTATTGATCTTGTTTGTCATTTATATCAATCTTCAGCTTAATCATATATTTTTTATTGATCTTGTTTGTCATTTATGTCAATCTTCAGCTTGATTATATTTTTTATTGATCTTGTTTGTCATTTATATCAATCTTCAGCTTAATCATATATTTTTTATTGATCTTGTTTGTCATTTATATCAATCTTCAGCTTAATCATATATTTTTTATTGATCTTGTTTGTTATTTATGTCAATCTTCAGCTTAATCATATATTTTTTATTGATCTTGTTTGTCATTTATATCAATCTTCAGCTTAATCATATATTTTTTATTGATCTTGTTTGTCATTTATGTCAATCTTCAGCTTGATTATATTTTTTTTATTGATCTTGTTTGTCATTTATATCAATCTTCAGCTTAATCATATATTTTTATTGATCTTGTTTGTCATTTATATCAATCTTCAGCTTAATCATATATTTTTTATTGATCTTGTTTGTCATTTATGTCAATCTTCAGCTTGATTATATTTTTTTTATTGATCTTGTTTGTCATTTATATCAATCTTCAGCTTAATCATATATTTTTTATTGATCTTGTTTGTTATTTATGTCAATCTTCAGCTTGATTATATTTTTTTTATTGATCTTGTTTGTCATTTATATCAATCTTCAGCTTAATCATATATTTTTTATTGATCTTGTTTGTCATTTATATCAATCTTCAGCTTAATCATATATTTTTTATTGATCTTGTTTGTCATTTATATCAATCTTCAGCTTGATTATATATTTTTTATTGATCTTGTTTGTTATTTATGTCAATCTTCAGCTTGATTATATTTTTTTTATTGATCTTGTTTGTTGTACATATAAATCTTCAGCTTGATTCGTGGTTTAATCAGTCAACGAAAGCTTCAATCAAAGTCACAGAATCAACTGATAAGAAATCCTCTGAGCAAGGTCAGTTGATTTTCATCCGGCATGTCATCTTTGTTTCTTGATTAGCAGTTAATGCAGTGGTTCCCAACCTTTTTTGACTTTAGGGCCACTTTTTCTAAGTTGGACGATACGAGGGCCACTTTTTCTTAGTCGAAGGACATTAGGGGCCACAATACTAAAATTTAATTAACTAAAAGCATATAAAATTGTTATAATTGAATCAAAGTAGAATGTTTGATGTTATTTATAGACGTCAAAATAACATAATTTTTAATAGAAAAGAATTGGTTGTTATATCCTGTCCAAATTTTCAATTTTTTCATGTGTTTTTGTTAATTTGTTGAGAGATGAGGGGCCATTTTCTCAAGCCTGGCGGGCCACTTTTGGCCCGCGGGCCACGGGCTGGGAACTGCTGAGTTAATGTGTTACATGTCAGCCAAAGTCTGAACCCTGCATCTGAGAACCACTGCTGGTGTTAACTTATAAATTACAGCCAATTACTTAGCCGATGCTTATTTAGTCTGTTATCATACTTCTATAATGTCATTAACATAATTCACCAAGGCATTTTGTGATAAGGGATGATGATGACTTTAGATAATATTGTGACAAGTTATGGTGTCTTCATTTTGTGCCAAGGGATGGTGTCTTCAAATTAAAACAGCAGTAAACAATCGAGAAACCCAGTTGGAATCCAACAATTTCATGCGATTCACTGATGAATTTACCAACTGATGTTCAAAAACAGGTTTTGATCTTGATTTTCAAGAGAGTTTAGGCTCTTTGCCAGTCTTCCCTAATCTAAACTCAAAATGTAAATTCATTTAAATTTCAGGATCTGCTGCAGTGTTACCAAAAAGTTCGCAAAGTGCATCTGATGTGCGTCTGAAACAGGAGAGGTACACAAATGTTAAGAGTTCTGGATATGGAAGTCGGGCATCAGCATCAAAGATATCGGCTGCAAAGTCACTCTGGTCTCCTGAGGTTCGAAATCGGAAAGGTTAGGGATCTTTCGTTATGGGAAATTTATTTTCGCAATATTGAATGGACGAAGGAGAAGAGAAGAGCATTCTGTTAAATTTGATCTTGAGAGGCAGCCATGGGTAATGGTATGCAGTGTTAGCGACTTCGTTTTCTTAGCCTCAGCATATCTGGGCAGGTAACCAGCTCTCTCTCTCTCTTCCTGTTCGATCTTCCCAGGTTCACTGATAGGGTTTTGTAAGTGGAACAGAAGTTTTGAAGCATCTTTCTGCCCTAGCAAGGTATGAAGCCTCGGGCCTCTATTTTGAAAGTTCTGTATGAGGCTTCATGTTTGTTTTGTTTTTTGTTTGTATGTGCACTTGTTATAGCACCTCTTCAAGCTCTCTCTACTCAGAGGCACTCCCGAATGCAGAGCGGACACTGCATCGGAGTTTCACGCCGAAGCGCTGAGCAATTGTGAGTGAAGGACTTGCCCAAGGTCCTTACGCAGCAAGGTGGATTCGAACCTTCCGGCTTCAAGGCAACGATGCCACCACTACACCACCGCGCCCCACATGATGCTTAGCACGTAGCTTATGTTTTCCACTAGGATATCATATGCCTAAATTCTGTATGCTAACCATTGGGATGTCAAATACCTAAGAATAAACTGCACTAAGGAGAGATTGTTAAAAAATGACTATGAAGTTTTCATGATAGGAGTTCACCTTGCAAGATTTTATACAGGAAATCTGAAAATAAAATTTTAATTATTAGTCTGATAACTTTTGTTATTCATAATTTATTGGCAACTTTTTGTCTTATTTGGTATCACTGTCTAATTATATAAGATATCAGTTATTGTGGTTTGAAGCAATTTTGTATGACTTTCTTAAGTCCCTAAACATCACCGGGATCTGGACTTGAACCTGTACTCTCTGCAGTGCAGTCAGAAGCTTTACCAATAAACGTCTCTATTTGTTATTCACGAAATTCTGGGAATAATTGATTGTTTTAGTTGTAAGTATAATTAGCAATTTATGTAATTGCAATTTCTTAATTATCTACCACTGGCAAAATAAAAATCAAGCTGCGGTAGCGCCACACTGTCTCCTAAGCTTGCGCTGGAAGGTCAGTTTCCTTACTGTTTCTTTCGCACACTTCATTGTTTCTGTCTTTGCACCAGTACTTTAATGTTATCTTTGGTGACAGGTAAACCAGGCGCTGGTTCAAAGGCGGTTGCAACTCAGCAAAGTCCTAACATGCAGACTGGTACCTTAACTGGTAGCAGTAGAATCCTAGCAGGGAACCAGCTGTCGATTGACACAGCCGATGCATCGCCTTTCTCACAAAAGAAATCAATAACTGATGTAAGTAAACTTTGAATTTTGGGTCAATCTAGTTTTTCTTCTTCGATTTATTTGCTTTGATTTGCATCTCTTCTGATCAGGATTATGTTGTGTAGACTTCTGTAGGACTTCGCTAGTTGCCAAACGATCATTGCCAGGTGACTGCAATTGTAATCGCAGATTACAATTGCATGGTACTTCATCATCAGATACATGACAATGATCTTTGTCAGGCAATCATTCATTGTCAGGTAATTATTCCGGGTAAAGTGACATTTGCTATTTTTGATTCTTGTTGGATCGTTAATATTTTTAAAACTGTGGTTTTTGAACTGACTGAAATAAAACATACTTTATTATCGAACTATTCAATTTCAAACAGTTTAGACAACCCGACTTACTAGATGCAGCACTCGTGAATATGTTGATGCCCTCTGCTTGGCTTTCGAGTGGCGCCTTAGCAATTCGGAGATTATGATTGTGAGCTATTTGACGGGACAAGTAACTGATTGGTTAAAGTGTTTACCTTCTAATGTGAAGAGTTCTTTCTTCTTGTCTGAGACAGAACGTTGTTACATTACATTACAGCCACAGGACTGTTCAACTGTAAGACATTGTAGCCATCTATAAATGAAATAACTGTAAAATGGATTAAAGGAAAAACTTCAAATGGAATAGTTCTAAGTAGATGTTATCCTTTTTTATTATTCATGGACTTACAAAACACCTCCCACAGTACAACCTATTCAGAGGTGCTCTCAGTGTGAAGAACCCCTTGAAAAAGACAAGTCTTAAGAATGGGCAGAAGCAGACTTTGTGATCTCTGTAAGATCTCATCATGAGTTATAACAGAAAGGTCATTCAACAGCAAAAAACCAATTGATGCACATAGGCACAATGAGCATACTCTAGTTATAATTTTTCAGGCGAAGACATCATCTTTGTGTTGTTTCAGATGGTCATCAGTTCGACGGATAAGCCGATGATGTCATCATCGGTGAAGGGACATGAAGATGAAGCGAGGTTCTGGAATGAACGATACAAGAACGAGGTCACATGCGTCGCCAAACTTCAGGGTAACCAGAAAACTTTACATATCTCAGAATTTCAATTTTAATCAAAGGAGTTAGTCTTCTTCTTTGTGTTATTTTTGTACTTCATTAAGCTCTGCTGGTTATGAGAGACAGCTTCAGTTGAAGGTACGGAGGTTTTGTGGATGAAGGACTTACAAATTTCTCACAATTTTAATTACTAGAAAAACTTTTATACTAATATTATTGCTATTATTTTGTTTTTTTAAATGTGCGATCCAATGCTTGTCAGTTGATAGCACTGGGGAACTTTGCTTCTTCAAAAGTTGCTCAAGCTCCCTACATAGTAACTTCTCAATGAAGAAGACTTGCTCCACTTTATGTCATGTGATGGTAAACAACTGTGCAGATTGCCGTTAAAATTTCAGCCGCGATGACAGCAATGGAAAGGGAGCACACAGCCAAAATGGAACAGCAGAAAAGTGATTATGAGCAGAAGATTTTCAAACTTCAGCAGGAGAATTTTGCCCTTTCAGCCAAGGTCAGTACAGAACTCAGAGGTTCAAGTTTATTTTGTATATTTCATTCACTCATTCATTCATTCATTCATTCTCTCATTCATTCACATGCTCATTCATTCATCCATTCACTTGCTCATTCATTCATTTATTCATTTGAAGCACTTATATAGCTCCTCTTTAAAGTTACTTTATTAGAAGTGCTCCCAGCTGAAATCTGGCTGTGAAGAAGTTTTCAAGTGCTTGTTAAAGGTGTATGCAGAGAATTGAAAGGATATGGAGGTGTGAACAAAGGATACTTCGTGTGTTCCAACTATTGAAAAACGTGATATCAATTCAACTATGGTTGAACTGGAATAGAACACATGGCAATGTAAGTGAGAAGTGAGATTCCATACCAATTTTCTGCAGCACCATTGGTTTGTTTATTCTGGATCGTTTGCCTCTAAATACTAAATGATGAATCATTCGAATTTATCATTGTTTAATATCACACTTAGGATATGTTACTTGGTTTAAAGTTTTAAAATTTAATTGAATCATTAGCTTTATTTCCATTCACTATTTTCCTCTCAGGTTGAATCAGAGTCTGAGTCTCGTCTGAAGCGTCTGGCAGAGGTGAAGCAGGCGGACGTTGCCCCCACCAGCCAACTCGTCCAGCTGGAGGCAGAAATGCGCCAGCAGGATGTGCTGATGGCTGGCTACCAGACAGAGAACGAACGGCTCTATGAAGAGATGAAGAAACTGCGTGTTGCTAGTAAATCGACGGAGGAAAAGATGTTCCGCGAAAACCAGAAGCTAAAAGCAGATCTTGCCAATCTCAGGTAGATTGCCATAGTCGAAGAAGCTGGGCAAAACCAGATACTAAAAATTATATTTTAGGAAACCAGATGCTAAAAATATATCTTAGGAAAGCCAGATGCTAAAAATATATCTTAGGAAAGCCAGATGCTAAAAATATATCTTAGGAAAACCAGATGCTAAAAATATATCTTAGGAAAACCAAATGATACAAATGTATCTCAGTTAAACCAGATGCTAGAATATATCTTAGGATAACCAGATGCAAAAATTGTATCTTATTGCGATCTAGAAAGCGCTCTACCAGACTGAAGGGTGCATTTTTCGAAGATCACATTGATTGAAGACTATGAAGATTGCATTGATTGAAGACTATGAAGATCGCATTGATTGAAGACTATGAAGATCGCATTGATTGAAGACTATGAAGATCGCATTGATTGAAGACTATGAAGATCGCATTGATTGAAGACTATGAAGAGCACATTGATTGAAGACTATGAAGATCGCATTGATTGAAGACTACACATATGAAGATCGCATTGATTGAAGACTATGAAGATCGCATTGATTGAAGACTATGAAGAGCACATTGATTGAAGACTATGAAGAGCACATTGATTGAAGACTATGAAGAGCACATTGATTGGAGAGCACATTGATTGCAGTGATTTAAGAATGCGTTGTTTTCAATTGTTCTTTAGGGAGGAGCTGTCTTCTAAGGATTCGCAGCTGCGTCTCTTCAAGGATTCTGGTGCAACAGCGAGCGCTGTTTCCGGTGCTGCTCGGATTGCACTGCTCGAGTCCGAACTGAAGCAGGCTAAGGTAGCATCTCAGCTCTTTCATAGTGTCTTTGGGTGGTAGTCACATGATTAAGATGATGGGGTGTTGGTAGTGACTGTGGTTACTTATCTTTAGATGTTGGTCGCAGTTGTGACCAATGCTGATGGCAGTGGTGATCATGATGATCATGATGATGGTCGTGGTGGTGGTTGTTATAGTGATGGGAGGTGTTGGTGGTGATGTGGTTTAGGTTGTGGTGATTTTGGCATCACAGGAGGTGATGATGTTGGTGGGATGATGATGTTGATGCTGATGGTTATCAATATTCAATTGTGGTAGTCATGGTTATGTTAAGTGATTTTCAGTTATTCAATTATCTGATTGATTGACCGCAACCGATTGCAGTACACAGTTATGCAATGTAGAAGACGGATAAAAACGTGAGTTTAAAAAAAATGAAACCTGGTTCGTATGTTCCAACAAAGCATAGAGAATTAGTAGATATGCTTGTTTAAAACCTAGAGATGAAAATCCTTTGTCCTTAGTTGGTAAATCAAAGTCATGTGGTCACGGTTTGACATTGGTGGTGGTGGTGGTGGTGGTGATTATGGTGGCTTTAAAGTGCTGCTGTTGGTGTGCTTATGATGATGTTGATGATGGTGAATTTCTTTTGTGCAGATGAGCAAGGAGGGTTGTAGGATGGAAGTTGATGAGGTAAACAAAGCGAAAAACGATCTAGAAAAGAAGAATGCTGTTGAATTGAAAGAACTGAAAGAAGAACTGTTAGAAGCACGTAACCAGCGTTCAATGGAAGCAAAGGTTTGTCGTTGATTCATTGCTAGATGACATTGCATTGATGCTAAATGCAGCAGGAAAGAAGGGAGCTAGAGAGGAATTTCAACTCTCAATGGCTCTGTTGATGTAAGTGAATTGTGGTGAACATAATCGCAAATAAACTGAGTTGAAGTGACGCTTATTGGATAAAATAGTTTCCATTGGCTGTGTTATGTGTCAAAGCTGCTATTATTCTTGTATTTTATTTTTATTATTCCATACGTAAATATGATCCCTCTGCCCCAACAACGAGAAGTTATGCTGTTATGTTTTTTATTGTTTAATTTGTATTTTTTACATAGGTAAATGGTACTTCTTAGCAACAAGAATTTAGGCTTAGAACTGATTATTATTGTTTCCTTAATTACTTTTACTGATGAATAAATTATTTATCATTGTTTTCTGTTTTTCCTTAATGCATATATATTATCTCTCAGGAACATAAAGTTATGGTAGGAGTGTAGTTTAATTACAATCTATAACAATACATGTATGCTTCTATTATTT
Source organism: Lumbricus terrestris (assembly GCA_949752735.1). Classification (NCBI taxonomy): domain Eukaryota; kingdom Metazoa; phylum Annelida; class Clitellata; order Crassiclitellata; family Lumbricidae; genus Lumbricus; species Lumbricus terrestris. The sequence goes on from OX457048.1 coordinate 20,194,276, forward strand.
TAAACTTGGAGCATGACTTGGGTGCTATATAAATTCCGTTTGATTTCTTGATCTTTATTTTTTAAAGGAATCTTTTAATAGGATAATATAAGAATATTCTTTAATAGGTCAATTGCTATCCACATTTTGGCGTACAGACATGGTATAATAAATTTATGCACATTATCTATAGAGCCAATCAAAAGCCAAGTGTTTTTAAATAGCACACAGAATGTTAAATCCATTATAAGTATGTTCTTACAATGACCAATTATTTCTACAGCACTTTGGTTTACATGACATGACATTTAAATAAGATAAAGCATCCTCGTTAAAAACGATTTTTTTTAAGGTTGTCCGCCTTAGGGATAATTTGATCGTGCAATTTTAGCCTTGTGGAATAAGGCTGAGGCCTCAATGGTGGAAGGAGTGGGTTCAACATATTTCATATTCTGTTGTAATGGTAGGGGCCTAACTTTTATTCCGATTATTATTATTACTACCGTTATTATTTGAATCTCTTAGTTGTTAGTTACATTATAACAGCATTATGAGGTTATGAAAATCATAATAAAAATTGCTCTCCTACGATAACTTTGTTAACTATTGATATTTGTTGTTGATAGGAGGTGGAGGGGCATTTTCGGCGTGAAATGGATGGTCTGAAGAAGAGATTGAAGTGGTATACGGAGAATCAGGATCTGCTTGACAAGGACGTCGTCATTCTACGCCAGAAGGATGATGAGATCAAGGAACTTCGAGTGAAACTACAGCAATTGCAGCTAGATGTTTGTTCAAGTATTTTGGAGCTAATCATTGTAATGTAGCTGTTTGCATAATGTAACTCTTGATGTAATTTATGAATGCTGTTGTCCTGCGAATGGTCGAGTACAAGGAAGTCTTTAGCATTTTGAATCACTTGAGTAAGAATCTTCTGAATAAAATTGAACTAACACATGTTCTTTTCTTATTTTTACTTTTAATTCTTTTTGCAGTTTATGAATGATTCCTCTAAGGGAATCATCTAAGATATTTTTGATTATTATTATTACCGTATTAGTATTATTAAATAGATTTGTAAGATGCGCAAGGCTACACAAAAATGTGAATCTGAGGTGATGATGAAATTGTGATGACCTCGTTAGTTGTTATTTTCATTAGTAAAAAATGATTCTTTGAAGATTGACATTAACAATTAATAAGGCAACTGTGCCTTGTATGTATGTATGTATGTATGTATGTATGTATATATGTATGTATGTATGTATGCTGTATGTATGTATGTATGTATGCATGCATGCATGTATGTATGTATGTATGTAACTATGTATGTATGTATGCATGCATGCATGTATGTAATACTATGTATGCAACTATGCATGCATGTATGTGTGTACAATTATATATGGCCATTTATATAGCGCCTCACAAAGGCACAGTCTTCTCATGTGTTGGACCTTCCTCCTGGAATAGTCAGACTCAGCAGTCAGTATCTATGTCCTTATATCGGCACATTTTGTAGTGCGTTTAATCTTTTAGTCAAAGGTAGCACGGCACTTTTGTGAAGTATTTAAAATATGCCATAGTAAATGTCGTCATGCATGCAATGCATACATTCATCATGGTTGTTTGATGATGTCATGTTTACAGACTGGCAAGAAGACGATGGTTATTACAGGAAGTCAGAAGCAGCGATCGGTAGATGCAAAGAGGATTTTGGATCTCGAGAGACAGGTCGGTGTCTTTTGTTGTTGTTGTTGTAGAACTTGTTGGTCTTATGTCTGCATTCTGTGGCCTCTATCAGCAGCTTTGAGCAGTTTTCTGTTGTTCATTTTGTAATTTGTTATTTATAATTTGTTATTTATAATTTGTTATTTATCATTTGTTATTTATCATTTGCTATTTATAATTTGTTATTTATATAGCGCCTCTTGTAGTGCGCACTAATCAGAGGCATCTTCTGAGTCTGTTGTTTTGTTGGAGCATTTGAGAGATACTGTTTAAATGGCGCTCTATTAAGTGTTATTGATGTACAGTTGTTCCTTGGTGGCACTATATCTGTTGTTGCGATATCTGTTGCTGCTTTGATTGCACTGCTCCTCAAGTCTGAGCTGAAGTGCAGGCCGTGGATGTGTTTGTCAGTTTGCCAGTCTCTGTAACAAGTGTAACATGTATCTTAGATGATTCGAATGTGTTCTGTACCAGCTACTTATTGCAGGCTGCATTAATAATAATAAGACGATTTATATAGTGCCATAGCTGAGTCAAAACTAAAGCAAAGGATGCTGAATTGACGCATTGTATCAAACATTAAAGACATTTCTCTGCATATCATGTTTGCTGTGTAATGTGTATACACAGCGTCTCTGAGAGACTCTGTAGATGTGCTGTACAAGTGTTCTGTTACATTGAAAATGGATCGTGAGAACTGTGCATTATGTACTGTATTAACTCTGCTGCATTGGAAAAGTTACTTTGACTTATGACTATCAATATATGATCCAGGTTCGAGAGATGGAGACAATTCTGAAGAAACGTCATCCAAATTCGCTTCCAGTTCTCATGTGGGCTGCAGCAAGCATTCCCGAAGGAACCGTAGCCAAGCCGCAGTCAGTGGAGTACCTGGAGGGAAGGATACGGAAGCTGGAGAGTCAACTGGAAGAGCAGGATGATCTTGGAGGAAGGGGCACAAGGGTGTTGGAACAGAAGTACAACCAGGCTGTGGTAAGAGTACCTGGAGGGATGGATATGGAAGCTTCCCAACCTTTTTTGACTTTAGGATCACTTTTTCTTAGTTGGACGACATGAGGGCCACTATGAGTTCAAATTTACAACTTGGATGAAATAAACGTTATAGTATGGAGCGAATCCGATGCATTCAACGGTCTATTTTATGATTTCTTTACTAGAAATTTACTAAAAGCATATAAAATTGTTAAAATTGCGTAAAAGAATAATGTTTTATGATATATATAATTATATGTGGTGCCTGGTCTTGCCTTATGTTAGGCCATTGTATGTGAATTCTGCTGTTTGATTGGTGTGAATTTACACACCAATCAAACAGCAGAATTTTCAATGTTCTGATCTTTTGCTACAGATGTCTTAGCATTGGAGAGGAGTTCTCTTGAAGTGGCGCTATATAAATGTACGATTACAATTACAATTGGAACAAGACCTCCTCGTCCAAGACCACCCTGCAGAATCTTTGCTGAAATGTTGCAGACCTAGTGTGAAGCATTGCCCTGATATAATAAAAGCAAGAGTTGCTAAGTTTTGTTTTATTTGGCGTCGATATAGTCACTGCCGGCATTTTGACAGTTTTTTTAGAGTGGAGCAAGTTCAATGCTGGATTGAGAATGGAAAAGTTGAGTTGTTTGCGTGAGCTAAGTGTGATTACTTAGAGACTTATCAGGGTTTATGAAGACTGTTGAATCAGAACCATGTGTGCACTCAATTTTACAACTGCTTTACCCTACTTCAGCGTTTATTCATACAAGTCTGTGGTTTAACATTTATTGTTGTGAGTCTGTGGTTGACCGTTTATTGTTGTGAGTCTGTGTTTTTCTGAAGCTGAAGTATGAGGCTCGCATTCAGGAGCTGGAGCGACAGGCGACCAAGTACGAGCATGACCTGCTTGAGGTGACCATCCACCCACACACGACTCTGCTTGCAGTGCAGAGAGAACTTGACAGCGTCCGAGATCGACTGAAGAAGCAGACGGCAGAACACGAGCAGATGATTGCCACACTGAGCAAGGAACTTGCATTGCTACGGAGGAAGGAACCAACGACAGGTCGGCAACATTTCTTTGGTTTCTAAACTTTGGTTTATCTAACTTGGTTTGAATTAAACATCTATAGATGCGTTGTAAGACATGGTGTAATTCAGCTTAATGTCGTTTAATGTGGGTTTAACTGACCTAGTTTTAATCTAATCTGACCTAGTTAAACCTACATGAATGTAATCTGCTGAGTATTGTAGTTAAAGTAAGAAAGTAAAGCTGCCACAGTGTGTTGCTGTTTGCTGTTCATTGGCTCTCAAATGGGGAATGGATGGCTCAAAGATCCTGGATGCTGAGCCTCTGGACCTCTCGATATTCCATTATTTTAATCTACATCTCAGTTTGATGCAATGCTGGATTATCGTAGATGGTGGCAGAAATACACGTTCATTCATTCATTTATTCATTCTATGGGAATTATAAAAACAAAGATTTGCAGAAAAGCCAAGTATTTTTGTGTGAACAACTCCGACAGGGTCATATGCAGCGTTTACCCAGGGTGTAATTGGTGAATTAAGAATGGTACCTATTGAATCACTGTATCACATGTAACTAATCTTAGTTTTCAATAAGGCTAATATAATCTCATGTTAGGTTATTTTTAAACTAAGGTAGTGCATTAGGATGTTATTACTAAGCTAAGTATGCTTTTTTTAAATGTTTGGTTGTCTTTTATTGTATGGACCAACTGCAGTTGGAAGCAAATCGGAAATTCTCAGTGAGAAAAACAAAGATGGCGTAATGGAAAAACCGGACGGTTCTCGTGACAATGATTCTCACAACGACAGACGATTGTTGTTGGAGACAATTGAGAAGCTGAACGCTGACAAACAACACCTGATTGGCGATCTCAGACAGATGGCAGAAAGACTTGCGAAAGGTTGATAATGAGAAATAGGCAGTACATAAATATCTTGTTACGTTACATTAAATCACCAGCATTTACAATCATCAATCTATCTTCATCAATTCTTTTACTGACTAGTTATTGTAATTATTTTGGGTAGCGTTGATAGCTAATGTTATGGCATGAGTTGAGGGTGGATGCTATACAGTTGTATGCTAAAGCAAGTCACATCCATGGAGCGGCCTATTTGACCCTAGCCCCCATCTTTGTTTGGGGTCATGCTGTCAAGGTGTCCTCCAAACTGGCTATAGCAAGAATTGCCTAGATAGATTTAAAATTTTAAAAATCATGATATATTTGGGAAACTGAGAAAAGTCATAAAAATAAAATGTTGGCAATTGAGTTAAAATCTGGGAATCGAAAGGTGAAAAGTGTTAAACTTTGGGAATGAAAAAGCGATCTAATAATTGAAAGACTTTGTGAATACTGAACAGTTTATAGAATTTAAAAGTGAATGGGAATCGCGAAAAAATCTAGGAAATCGAGAACTAGTAGAAATTCATTAAACCATCATCGAGAAATACAACGCACTCAAACACTTGTCTAATTTCTGATCCTTAGACACTGCTTGCTAACAATGCAGCATTCCTTAAATGTTCTTAATTTTTTTCAGCCACCGTGGTGCTTCCTCCTGGAAGGAAGAATGCGGCAAGGACTGGCATAAGTGGAAAGACGTTTAAGCGGAAAAAGACAGGAGGAGGAGATGCTGGCGGCCCCTCACTTCTGCCGATCTATTCAGACATTTCTATTCCACAGAAGGAATATGATCCAGAAACATTCACGGGAGAACACGTTTCTGATCTGATCAGTGAAAATAATAAATTGAGGATAACGGTAGGATTAACTCCTGTCTCTGAATGTGTGCTTGTCTTTGTCAAGACACCCTTGTAGCAGCATGGCTGTGTTATGGTGCCATAGAAATTGTCATCATTTACATTTAACTCGAAGCATTGATCATCAGTAAAATACAAGCCAGAGTAATAAAAATTCACTCTAGAATTGATCGTGTTGAGCAAATTGTGGGTGAAGGTGATGTGGCTTTAAGTCCTCACAATGCACTGGTTTAACCCTTTGGGAAGCGTGAACCGCACACAGGGCAAGCACTCTAACTGGCTACTGTAAAATTGTAATACAGTTCAGACGTAGAGTTCTTTGTTTGTTGTAATTTCTGTGTCTCAATATCTGTTGGGTAATTGTAATTGTAATCGTACATTTATATAGCGCCACTTCAAGTGAACTCCTCAGATGGTGTTTTGCTTATCTTGGTTTGATCAGTGGTACTATTAATTAGACTATTGACTCCCTGCATATGATATATATATATATATATATATATATATATATATATATATATATATATATATATATATATATATATATATAATATATGTTAGGCGATTGGTTGGAGTGCTTCCCTTGTAACTTAAAGTCTACGGGGTTCGAAACTATCCTCAGATGGTTGTACTAGGCTCCTATTGTGTATGGCATGGAACAGGTATTTTTTTATAATTTCCATAACTGCTCGATTGATGCTCAGTCTGAAGAGACAAACAAGTAACGATCTGGGTTCTGGAGGGGTGACGCAAAAGAGTGAGACCATTGCAGACCAAGGAACAACTGGAACGACGCTGTTGAGATGGCAATTGACAGAGAGGAATGGAGAAACTGCGTTGCTCAATGTGCAACTGTGCACGCGAGGGACTAAGGTCTATAGCAAGGTCTGGAGAACATCTTCTGGATAGTCAATGCACAAGAATAGTATTTGACATTAGGTTTATTGAAGTTAACTGTTTATTGTTAGGTGGAAGCTTTGTCTCTTGAATCGGAGCAGCAGAGAGTGACGCTACAGAAGTTCGTAGCAGAGCATGAAGCGAGGGAACGATATCTCCAAGAAGAGATGGAAGAACATGTAAGAAGATCACTGCTTTGCACAGATTAATTACAATTACAATATTTGTGTAATCTTTGCAACTGTATCATCTGTCAACTCTACTTGGGAATCTGTTGGTGGCTGCTGCATCTGTGCATGGACCAGCAACTGGTGACTTGTTTCATAATTGTTCTGAATTTAATAACCTTTAGGGGTGTTTAGGCTAGCACAGAGAAATTACTATGTTAATTTATATATAACCTTTGTGAAGTCACAATGCAATTATTATAATATGTTACTTTGACAATTTATAGTTTCTATGAAGTCACAATGCAATTATTATAGGAAGTTACTCTGGCAAATTGTAGAATGTATGAAGTCACAATGCAATTGTTATAATAGGTTACTTTGACAATTATAGTCTCTATGAAGTCACAATGCAATTATTATAGGAAGTTACTATGGCAACTTGTAGAATTTATTAAATATCAATGCAATTGTTAGTAAAGGTTACTATACCATTCATAAGTTGCCGTAGTAACCTCTTCTAGGGCTGCCAACCGTCCCGGATTCGCCGGGACAGTCCCGGAATTGGCCCTGTGCGTCCCGTGTCCCGGATTGATCTCAAAATGTCCCGGAATTTGGTCCAGAGATCCACTTAGCACAATTATTGTTCGAATTAATTTTTGCTTACTAAACTCAACCATTTGTACGATGATTTTTACGTTCTGCTAATCTGCTCTCTGTCAGACCTATACATTACATTAAGTTGGCTGAACATTGGCAGTTAAACTCTTCAAAACTCAACAAATCACTGACACTCGGTTTTCGGTTTAGCATAATTGTGTCCAGTTTTAATGTTTTTTGCGAGAGAACGTTCAACATTATGAATGATCTGTTGTCTAACAATCGCAATTATCTGAGCACCGAGAGTTTCACGACCTTAGGCCTAACTGTTAGCATGACATGTGCTGATTTCTGCGACTTTGAGCCCAGTGTTCTGGAACTGCTTAACGCACATGAGTAGGCCCTATATATATTAAGTAAGTATAGGCCCTAAGTTTAATATAAATTCTGCTCTCCTGTCACAGATCTATGAGCCTTCGATACCTACGAAATTCCCTCATTTTGGGCTCATAAGTCTTACTCTGATGAGCATAGGTGACTGGAGTTTGAAATGCTTCTTCCTGAGGTAGATTCTTGTCTTAAATTTAGGCTATAAAATTATGTCTTTTTATGATTTGTCTAAAATTAGTAAGGAATTTTTCGTAGATTGTGGATGTAGATTCTATACTGGGCTGACAAAACTTTTGTTACATTATGCGCTTCTGTGGATTGTGTAAATTGATAAAATGGCACATCGAGTGGCCGACGGCGTCCCGGAATGGCAAAATCAAAAGTTGGCAGCCCTAACCTCTTCTGATTATTTTCTTGGAGATGTGCTACATAAAATCTCCTTAGAAAAAATAAGTAGCTCATTGTGAATTTGTAACACGATTACCTCTGCACTTGTAACTGTAAATCTTGTAACTGTAAATCTTGTAAATGTAAATCCTGTAACTGTAAATCTTGTAACTGTAAATCTTGTTGCAGATTTCTGCTGTAAAGAACATGCACCAGGTGGAGCTGCAGAGACTTGTGGCTGCTAATGCTTTCGAACATTCGAGTTCACAGACGGCAGAATTACGCAACAGAACATCGGCACAAGAAGTGAGTCATTGAATGTTGTTTGCATTGTAGGTAATTTTTTTCTTACATGGCAACAGATAGCATATTAAGTGAAAGTGGGTGCTTACAAGGTGTCGTGTTATTGATCTAGTCCTCTTTCAGTTTCTGTGTTCTGCTTTGTGAGAAATAAAGTATAATGAGTTTCTGGGTTATTATTACAATAAGTTACTATGGCAATTTTAAGCCTTTGAGAAATCACAATGCGATTATTATAATAGGTTACTATGGCAATTTACAGCCTGAGGTCACAATGCAATTATTATAAGAAGTTACTATGGCAACTTATAATAGACTCTATGAAATCACAATGCAATTATTATAAAGGTTACTATGGCAACTTATAGACTCTATGAAATCACAATCAAATTTTTAGACAAGGTTACTATGACCATGCATGGCTTCTATGAAATCACAATTCAATTATTGTTATAAAAGGTTGTTATGGTAAAGTATAGCCTCTATGAAATCACAATGCAACTATTATAAAGGTTACCGTACTATAGCCACTTATAGACTATGAAATCACAATTCAATTATTATAAAGGTTACTATAGCCACTTATAGACTATGAAATCACAATTCAATTATTATTATAAATGGTTACTATGGCAACTTATAGACTCTATGAAATCACAACCAAATTATTATTATGAAAGGTTACTGTCAATTTATAGCCTCTAAACGAAACGCAACAAAAAAGTAAAAAAACACGAATTTTCTCAAATAATTGGTATCAAATAGCCTTGATGTTGCCAGATGATATTTATTATTACTATTTAAAAAAGAAACAGGGTACCAGCGTAGCTGCGCATCACTGAGAAGTCTCTTAGCAAGATGACAATCAAATTGGTAAATAAGGAATCTGTCAGATTAATCAACAGGTCCATCAAGAACTTTGCAAAGAGACTCAAAAGAAGTTTTGCCACTGGTGGTGGGCACATTTAACACAAGTTGTGAAGCACTACCAAGTTTATTTGACAACAGTTATTTGAGATGAGACGCAATAAAATCGGTTTTTTTGTTACTTTTTGTTGTGTTTCGTTTTTGAATCATCAAAAAACGGTGGGTGGCCTCACTAAAAGTGGTATAACTTTTGTCCTGTTTGAAATATTTTGATGAAATCTGACCACCATGTGCAGATATGAATTGTCTTTAAGCCTGTACAATTTCATTTCGATATTCTAACTTTTGGCCAAGATATTGGCAAAAAACCTAATTTTTTTGCGCTTCATTTTTGAATCGTCAAAAAACAGTGGGTGACCTCACTAAGTGATGTAACTTTTGTTCTGTTTGAAATATTTTTGATGAAATCTGGCCATCATGTGTAAATATGAATTGTCTATAAGCCTGTAAAATTTCATTTCAAAATTCTTACTTTTGGTCAAAATATTGGCAAAAAACCTATGGGTTTTTTTTGGCGCACCCTGTACATGCAAGTGACTTGTATACTGTAAAGGTAGAAGGCACGTTGTCAGTAACCAAACAACAAGTGTTGTTGAGACTGGGAGGTTTGTTGCTGCACAGGTCGTCATACAGCATTTGAAAGAGCAACTGGCGCAGCACGTTGCAGATGGCAAACAGCTGTCAATGCTGGAAAGTGTAAAATCGTCTCTTGTCAGCCAGGTGAAACAGTTGGAGGACGATCTGCTGGAAGCAAGAAGTGCCCACACTCCAGTATGTTGATTTTCAGTCTTGCATTGTTATTATAATGACTAATTGTGTACTTTTAGCAGCAAGCTCTCAATGCTTTGAAATCAGTTTGTGTTTGGCAGCAGTGGGGCATGAGTGGACAACTTATGAGCAGGAGAAAGTGGACTGGTGAAAGTGCAATGGGCGGAAGATGATCGGAATATAGAATGAATGGACTTTAGAGAATGCTTCCCCAAGTGCATTTTGAAACCTTGCAACAGGTAACATTAAGAAATATAAACAGACCGGAAGCTAGAAACTAAGTTGCAAGTTTTCATTTTGGAGCCAAAGGTAGGCGCGAAAATCAGCTTTAGATGGACAGACGTGCAAGTGTGAGTGAATGCCAGCCAAAGACAAGACAAGTAACAGGAAATACTTAGAGTAATAATAATAATAATATTTTTATTAATTTAAGAATACATATCTATATAAATAAAGAGAAGATTCTGTCTGTGTGTCTGTTTGACCGGGATGCATTTCCACAGTTTTTGAGCTTTTCACTCCAAACCTTCACTACTGTGTAGGTCTCGGCATGAGACACCCCAAAACATTCTCTACCACCATGGGGGCCAGGGTGGGGAGCGAAACCCCCCAAAAATTTCACTTTTTTTAGCAATTCCTCTGAAACTTTGTACTTGGAGAAAATTTTCTCGAAAACCGAAATTTCACGGGTGTCGTACCTGTGGAGGTTGGAGTGTGGTGTGGTGGGTAGGGTGGGATGGGGTGGGGGAATTTTCTGAATACACAAATTTCACGGGTGGCGTACCTGTGGAGGTTGGAGTGTAGTGTGGTTTGGTGGGGTCGGGGTAGCGGGTGGGGTTGGTGGGGATTGGGGGTGGGTGGGGTGTGGGGGAGTGACGTGGTGAGTGGGGGTGGGGTTTGGGGAGAAGGTGGGGAGGGTGTGGGGTATGGCGATTGGGGTGGGGGGAATTTTTCCGAAAACCCAAATTTCATGGGTGGCGTACCGGTGGAGGTCGGAGTGTGGTGGGGTGGGGGTGTGATTCGGTGGAGTGTGGTGTGGTTGTGGCCGGGAGCGGGTCATATCCTAAATTTCCCGGGCAACGCCGGGTACCCCAGCTAGTTAGTAACATAGTAATAGATGATAACAAGTTTAATAGTCCTGTTTCGAGTTTAACTGTATGGCAGCGTGGACACCATCTGTCCCACTTAAAGTCTGCTCATTTTACAGTCATCCGTAGGAACCCCCTCATGGCAAGACGATCAGAAGGACATGGGTTCGATACCCACTAGGTCCATAAGATTGACCAACTCTCTGTTGGTCAATCTTATGGAGCTAGTGGGTATCGAACCCATGTCCTTCTGATCGTCTTGCCATGAGTGTTACCAATGCTGATTGTTAAACATGTAGGAGGTAATGAATTGTCAATTATTGCAAATGAGATCCTTTGTTATTGTTAGATATTTTCTAGAATTAACACTAATGGAATATGGTATGGGTATCATAGATGGTCTAGAATGACAACCTAGACATCCATTGTCTTGTAGCAAATGCGTCACTTTGAGATGCTCCAGGAGAAGATTCGTAAGATGGAATCACGACACCAGCAGAGAGAGCAGCAGCTGCAGCAACTGCTGCACCAGAACCACCTGTTGGCGGCAGAGGAGGTTGCGGAAGAAGCCGTCAAGTGGAAGAAAGTCGTCGAATCAAAGTCGAAAGAGATTGACCGATTTCGAAATGAACTCGATTCAATACTAGACATCTTGCGCATTCTCCAGCGTCAAGGTGTTGTCATTCCATACACGACAAGGACCGCTTACCCAGAAAATCCAGTTTAATAACCATCAACAGTTTAATTACCATTAACCCTTAACGCTCAGATTAAAAATTAATTGGCCCAAATTTGTCCGGTGGGAGCGGACACATGAGTGGTAAAGGTTAAAGGACCGCTTACCCAGAAAATCTAGTTTAATAACCATCAACAGTTTAATAACCATTAATAATATAATTTGTATAGCCTGGTTGTAGGGACTATAGGAAACTTAGTACTTTCCTTTGAAGGAAATATTAACGCATTTCGAACGTTTCATACGGCGATTAACTTTTTTCGAACCAGTATGAAATTTGTTACACAATTATTAATTATAAATATTTATAATTTTCCAGATTCTTTGGGCTGCAAAAAGTTGTCTTAAGCAGTTAAATTCCGAGATTCTTTTCTCGTAATCATTTACTGTATATAATCAAGTGGGGAAATTTAGTTTCATTGTCATTTGAGGGTCGCAATGTGTTGTTTTTGATAGAGGCTCCATGTTCAGAAATATCTTTCATCCCATATCCAGATTTGGTGCAAGTCCTCTACCAGTTCTTGCCCTACGTTGCTCGTTCCTGAAACTATTTTCCAGTCCACTTGATTCTGAAATTCAGTTCATTTCCTCCCTTTCGGAATTTCCCTGCCCCTATCAGTCTGATTATTTTTCTCCGTTTCAACAAGAAATTTGCGCGCAATGCCCATGATTCGGTCCGTCTGTTGTATGCGATTGCCCCGTAACGGTATGCTGAAGACCTGTACATTCAGATGTTTCGCCAGCCTGCCTTTTGGAAGCGAATGCGATCCCTCGAGTGTCTGGCAGATGAATGCCGCCCATTCTGATGACGTAAAGGATGTGCGTCCCTAAAATGAAACAATCATGGTGCACCTGGAGGCTTTAGCACTGGCATTATAAATAACACTAGCTTAACATAATTTAATAATGACGATGATTATTTTGTTACCATTACCTAGTTTTATTTTAAAACACTGAATAAACCTCAACTTGTATTAAGTATTTATTGTATTGTATTTGACCATTTATAAAGCACTTCTTGCAGCAAGATGCCTTCAGAAGCACTCCCAGTGTGCGCAACCCTAAGAGAAAAGGCAGGATTTGAGGCAAGCTAAACTAACGGCTATTCCAGATTCCCAGCAATTATAAGAAGAATAACAATTAAAATAGAAGAAATGTTCTGTAATGTATTTGCCATTCAACATTCTCCTTATAGGAGGAATAGCCATAATATAGTCATATACTAAAAATTTCATCAGAAATGAAAAGCAAAAAAGGGTCATTAGAAAAATCCAAGAAAGGAAACTTTAGCATAGAGGATGGGAAGGGAAAAATGTAGTGCAGTTCTAAAAATTCATGTAAAATTTGGCCCTGTGTGGGATATAGCAAGAATGATACCATTAGGGATGCTCAAGTCTGGTGCAGGCAGTGAGAAAGAAACCCCTGAAAGGACTGGAGTCTGCCGTGGCGGGTAACTAATAACTAAGCAAGTTTGTGATTGAATTGATTGACCTCTGGAAGGTGCTGGAGTCTGCTGACGTAGCCAGCGAGAACAACATGCTAGAGGATGCTTGAATGCAAATTTTAGCAGAGAATAACAGAGAATGTACATATAAAGAGTACTTATAATGAACCAAAGAGATAAACAAAAAGTATTTAAGATAAACAAAATGTCTAATTGTACATAGATAAACAATGTAACTAGATAAATAGAATGTACCTAAGAAAAAGAGAACTTACTTAAGAAGAATGAACCGGTATTTAAAATAAATAGAAAACTTATAATAAGCAGATGTTGCTTAAGATGAAAAAGGATATTTCTCCAAGATATGCAGAGAATGTGGCTACTAATAACAATGATAACATGAGATTAAATTTCTTGCATTACTATTTCTGGTAGCGTTTGCTTTTACCTCTTTCGGAACGTAAACAATGCCGACAATGATGTCCTTCAATTCTTCCGAAGTAGAAATAATTACAGTTGGATGATCTGGTGCCAAACGAACCAGAACTTCCACAATCTTAATAAAAACATATTTAAAATGTCTTTTTTGGATATCCGAAGAGACTGATGGTGCTAAACAACACCATGCTCATATCTTGAACATATTCAAGATCATGCACTGGGCAATATAGAAGTGTAAGAACTTTTTTTAAGAATCTCACTAAAGCACAGGTAGCAGATCGAAAGAAGTGCACTTTAAGATGAGCTGAGAGTCATTCTTGAGTCCTCTCTTCCGTCATAGTTGAGACTTAAGAGTTGAATTTGCAGTTCAGAAGAGTGCTTTGTTGAATGCGTTAAGAGTTTACTACATTCTTGTCAGACTATAAAAAGCGACTGAAAGAGCAATTTTGCAAAGAAAACTGATTTCCTGTGAGATAACTAATGTGTGTGCAATGAATCATGTATATTACTCCAACTGCACTTGAAACTAGTTATATAACGCCAGTGTTGGGAACAATATGAAGACTCATTATATTATAACGTGATAAATGATCATGTTATGCCAAAGTTATTCAACATTGCTCTAATAATTCTGATATCCATGTCTTGAACCACACACTATAGCAGAGTTTGTGTACTATCAATGAATCTCTGGTGTTTGAAGATGATCATTTATATAGCACCTGTTGAGAATTGAGAACCTGCTGAAAGTGGATGAGTGAGAAACAAAACCAGACGCACTTACATCTCGTGTTCTCGAAAAGCTGAACTGAGTAACAACAGCAGATGCACAATTCGAACGTTCTTTTACTAAAAGATCGCCAACTGTCTACGAAAAGAAGAACAGAAGTCCGTCAACTACTCACAAAAGAGTACCCTTAACACTGTAAACCCAGAAAACAGTACTCTTAGTACTCTTAAAACGTTAAGCTCAGAAACAATACTCGTAAAACTTAAACTCATAAAATAGTACTCTTAAAACTTTAAATTCAGAAATGGTACTCTTAAAACCTTGATGACAAGAGTGTACTAACAGCGACTAGGATTAAAATGCAGCTCAGTTATAGTGTTACATAGTAACTTATAAAATAATTAACTCTGCTCTAAACTAACAACAAAATACTTGAGTGACAACCAATTTCCAATCACAGAGAAATTTTCACACAACGTCTAAATAACAATTTTAAGTTGACAAATATTAGAAATTCGACAGCATCAAACCTTTGCTAGTGACGTCAGTTTTCCGACGTTCTTCGCACGATTTACTTGTTGCAGTTGTACAACTCGTTCGAGTTCTCTCTGCACGAATTCTCGGTCAACTTTCGGAAGCAGACGACCATCAGACAGCGACTTAAAGACGAAGCAGAACAAATCACAGAGCTAAAGTGCTATTAGGAGCACTCATATAGCACTCCTTTTTAGCACCACTATTTAGTCGGACGTATCCCAACCCAACCTCGGCTATATAGGACAGTCTTTAGGCTAGTGAATAACAGAGTGCCTTCGTGAGATTGTTGTTAAGGCGCTATATAAATGGTCATATACATTACTTACATACATACATACATAGTGGAATGATCCCTGGGCACCAGGCGAAGTGCCACAGAAAGACAAAGAAAGCACGGCATTACCTTGTAGAGGTCCATGAGTGAGGCTCAGCCTGAACAGATGAACGAAGGGAACTTCGGTGTTGGACATTCATGGTAGAAAAGCAAAGTTCCCACAGGTATGGGGGAGCTGAACCATCAATGCAAGTCGTACAAATGCAGAGATACGGTATGTTATCCGTTGAGTGAAAGGAAGCCAATGAAGAACATCTCAAATGTATTCAGAACACGTATTAGCTCTGTCAAAGGCAGTGGCGTAGCCAGGAATTTTTAATGGGGGGGTTTTATGGCAGGATACCCTGTTTTTTGCTATTTTTTCTTACTTAAATGGATAAATAACCTTTAAAAAACCTTTTTTCCTGAGCCTTTTTAACCTTTTTTAACCCCCGAAACCCCCCCCTTGCCTACGCCACTGGTCAAATGGTTCTGTAATATTCAGTTTGGGAGCATTCAGCTTGGGTGCATTACTAAGGAATTTCCTAGTCATGGCTTATTGGCTCTGGATAATTGCTGTTGAAATATAAGTTGAACAGTAAAAAAGTCACAAATCCATTGATGAAACGAACCGTTTCAATGTTTTGAACAAGAAGCATGGCGTCGTTCGTCGTTTCTGCATTTGTTATGCACTCCAGTTGCAACTTGAGTTGACTGGCATTCTCCAGCGCCTGCAACCAAACAAAATTACATTGCATCACATTAACCAACATTAACCCTTAACCAGCAATCACTCCCAAATTATCTTCAGCCAATCATTAATTAAAACAGCCTCTAAATCATTATCCATCAGTCAACCATTCAAAATCTGTGCATAATCAGACAGCCATCAGCGATCTCTTTACTTTGCCTTACCATATGTTACCTTAACTTGCCATAACTAGCCTAACCCTGCAATATCTTACTTTTATGGTGGTGCAGTGGTATGTTCCGTGCCTTGTAACCGAAGGGTCGCAGATTCGAATCTACCTCAAGCAACTGCATAGTGAATTGTCTGTGAGGAAGGAAATGAGAAACCACCTCACTCATCTCATCCCCAGGTGACTTTAAAGCCAATGGACCTGCCTTCAGGCAGAGAACTCGTCATCATCATCATCATCCTCATATAACATAGCATATCTTGTGATCTTACATCACCAAATCCAGCCTAACTTACCCTGCAATAGCTCTGTACAGCATGCCACAGGTCTATGAAACGCAGAGGATCACAGAGGACGTACAAACCTCGGCCGCCTGTTGACCAGTAACAGCGATCAGTCGCTTTGTGCCTTGATTCGATCCTTGGAGATGCGTTATGACAACCGTTCTCAGGTGACTGATGTCATCAACGTGGCTAAAAAAATACCCACACATCTTGAATTACATGGCTGGCAAGCACACATGTATCAGGCTATTAATAAAGCATCTTTGCAAATATTGCAGGAAAGTCAAAATTAGCTATTTAGAGATCTAACATGTGCAACAAAACTTACGGGTAGATAAAAAAATCATTTTTTGCCATTGTAACAGAACAGTAAATATTCTAAGAGGAACACTGCTTTCTAAGAAGGACCAGTACAAGAGAATGCACAGTTTGCCAAAGCAACATGTCATCAATTATAGTAAACATCTTTTCCTGCAGAAACTGATCAAACCTTCAAGACTTACGTGCCACAGCAGAGTTCCACAGAATTGTGCTGGATTCTGGATCCCTGAGCACTGAGAAGTTCAGGCACTGGTACCCCGATCGAAATAACGCTCACAGAAGCTGGATACACCTTAAGAAACATCAGAGAAGCAACTGCTGTAGATCATAATCATCGAAAGAGGTTCATGTCACATCCTGTACTTTGTACAGAATCTGACAAGAACCTCTTTCAATGATTAAGCTCATTTGTATCTGCTCAGATTAATGTATCATGATTAATGTATCATGTGCCTGGATTGAGTCTCATGCTCTGCAGCAGCACGTCTAATCAGACAAATTCATAAATCTGGTCATGTCTCTAGCTACATGTATATGCTGGAGATATTACACTGGCTTCACCCAGCACCACATTGCGTAAAGGATCGCTGGATCGGCAATCTCAGCTTCGTATTGCCCAGACCACCTGCGAGAGACCAAGGCCACCATCCCTCCGTTTTGCACAATATTTGTGTGCTCTTGGTTCCATTTGCACGAACTGTAACTCTGCAGAATCGAACCTTTACCATGGTGGGCTCAGTGGCCTGTAATGGGTTCCCACATGAGCTACGTCTGCTTCTTGGGGCTCTTACTTAAGGTTTTTTTTTTTTAAACTCAAAACTGTGCTTTTTCTTCATGCTAGAGTCGGGAGCGCTGCTGAGTAGTCCGCTTGAAGAGGCGCTATAGAAATTCTTGAATGAATGAAAGATAGTTGTAATAAGATTAATATTGAGCTTCAATATGAAACAAACCAAAAAGCACTTCCAATCATCACCATTCATATGCTGGGTGGTTAGAATGCTTCTCTACAACGTTACAATGCAAGGCACTCTACCAAACGACTGATGAGTGTCACACATTAAGCCACTGAAATGAAAGAGGAGATAGGCAGCGAATTAGAGTTGGTCTCACTCTGCCTCAGATCAGACAGTTCATTCGGTTAAACATTACAATCAGATATCATAATTCATTCACTTTGCATTACATCTACATTATGAACTTTATTTACATAAGATTAAACATCAAAATAAAATGTTGTACTTCGTCCATCAGTGTCACAATGTTCTTGATGTCCTTTGCTTCATCCAGTGAAACAATGGAACGGAAAACACATGATCCGCTTTGAATGAGATGGTTGGCAAGCTCTGACACAATGGACAAGTCTTCATTTGTTACAAAAGTCTATACAACAAACCAACAAATAAACAATACAAGTTATTATATACATGTAGACTTTATATTATTACACAAACTAACGTAACGTCTGCCTAACTAACCATGCCTCAATTTGCATTTACGCGTGACTATGTGAGCGTTAAAAGTGTTTGTAATGATAACAGTAAAAATGATTAAAATACAATAACAACATAGATTTGATTGCAACATGTTTCATCGTAACATGATTCCTGATTTCCTGATATGATACATTTTGGAATTGATTATCATAATCAATTGTTTAAATTATCCACAAATAATTGAGATTAGTAGAATCCAAATGACATACCTTTGAGCAGGTGAATTCAAAGGTAAGTCTTGTATTGCTGACAGTAGATCCCTGTTGACGAACGTTACCAAGGACTCGGTTGAGGCAGAAATTGAGAAGATGCGTTGCCGTGTGATTCAACATACATCCCTGTCTCCTTGACTGCAATGCAAAAATTCACCTTACGCCACATGTTGTGTAACTCCCACTGTAAATTCTACTTAACAATGCAATGCAATGAACAGCTTGAGTATTGTAATGGAATGTTATATATTGCAAGTACCTCCTATATACACATACCTCTGGAAGGTGGTCCCCACCAATTCATTAAAAGTTTTCTTCAGTTAAACTTAATGCTCAAATACCTGGAACTATATAGCAGCCGTAGATTTTAACGACTTAATGCAACGATTCCTCAACTCAATGAATAACATGAAGGACAATGAACAGCACAAAGAACAGTGCACAGGAGACAATCAATACTAGAAATAACAAACAGCAAAGAATAGATGAAGATACGAGAAATAAAGATTACCCGAGAAATAAAGATTACCCGGTTAATTTGGAGTTGAACCGTGTCACCAACACTCAATGAACCGTGCTCCACTGTAGCTGCATGCAAGACAAAGTTCTGCATTGATTGCACGTCAGATATGCATGCCTTGTCTCCCTAATCAATCAATGTCAATCATTAAACATGTCAATCAATAAGTCAATCAATGAGCAACCTGTCAATCATTCAACAACTCAGTCAATCAATGAATCACTAGATAGAATAGTCAGGCAATCAAAAAGACAATCAACAAATCAATCGGTTAGTGAATCAATTTCAATAAGTGATTCATAAAATCAATCACTCAAATCAAGCAATTAAAGAATCAATCATATTTAAACAATCATATTTAAACAATCATATTTAAACAATCATATTTAAACAATCATATTTAAACAATCATATTTAAGCAATCATAATTAAGCAATCATATTTAAACAATCATATTTAAACAATCATATTTAAGCAATCATATTTAAGCAATCATATTTAAACAATCATATTTAAACAATCATATTTAAGCAATCATATTTAAGCAATCATATTTAAACAATCATATTTAAACAATCATATTTAAACAATCATATTTAAGCAACCATATTTAAGCAATCATATTTAAGCAATCATATTTAAACAATCATATTTAAGCAATCATATTTAAGCAATCATATTTAAGCAATCATATTCAAGCAATCATATTTAATCAATCATATTTAATCAATCAGAAGAGGAGCTTCACCTTGTCTGTAACGGCCACTCCCTGGTCAGCTGCCTGACCGCCTGCCTCTGCATAGAAGTTAGTCCTGTCCAGTAGGAGACCACAAAGACTGCCCTGGTCAGCACGGTCCACAAACTGACCTCCACACGTCAACGCCACAATCTTAGCATCAATTGTCTTAAAATCTAGAAAGATAACAACAGATGGTGGAAAGTCAATTCACATCTATGTTAAATCTCTTAAGAGTTTCTATTCTAGCATAATATATTTGTTTACTTGACATATGAGACAAATACGGGTGATACACCGCAACCAGCTATAATGATGGCTGCCACATTGTGGAATACAGGGCACCTTTATGTGATCAGCTACGTACTGTGACTTGAGCACAGGAAACTTTCTCATCTAATGAAACATCTCTCTAGAACAGTCTCCTCTGCAGAAAATCAAAACTGTCCTGGCCATGAAACAAGGAAATTTTGTTCAGCTAATATGTAGCATTTCTGTGTTGTACTTCAGAAGGTGCCACTTAAATATTTCAAACCTACAGACACATTCAACAAAAATAGACATGGTCAGTACAGCACCAGGCTGTGTTGAACGTGGTTGCTGATTGCTTTAGTGTTCACCTTGCAGTCTGGAGGGTATGGGTTCAATCCTCTTCCCCTGTGTAGTGATCTTGAGCAACGTCCTTCACTCACAATGGCTTCGCAAAATCAGTTGATGCCTGGTCATTATGTAACATTGACATTATAATGCATAAAATAAAAATAATGTGATGTCAGAATTGGATGAAGGCTGAAGCATAGCAATTCCAGATACTCTACGGACAATTTTTAAGATTTCTGAGGAATTAGATTTACTGTGGGTAAAGTTAAGAAACTAAATAATGAATGTCACAAGATGTAACACACCATACCATAGCCATCTGGTGTCCAGACATGATCGTATTTAAATGAGTCGTTGGTAGGAGAGATGCCATTCCTCTTCAGATAATCAAGGTCAAAAAGGTCAAGCTGTATGGAGGAGACAGTGGAGGATGTTGTCACAGCAACAGATGCGTCCTGTAAGCAACAACAAACAACAGTGAACAACAATGAACAACACAAACAAAAGCAAATGAAATCCTGGAATGTTGCATGAAACTTATATGGCAATTTAAACTCGGAAGAGTAGGAGAAGCCAAAATTCATGGTAACATTGGTGATGATAATGAATATGATGATTACAAAAGAATAATAAAGAAAGAAATAAAGTAAGTAAATAATAATAAATAAATAAATGTAAATAACAATGTAAATAAATAAGCAAGTAAATAACAACAACAACAATGTAAAATATATTTATAAATTAGCACAAATCCTACCAAATGGTAAGAAAAAAAGTAAATAACAATCTTTTCCTATAACAAATAAATATCTAGAAAAATCAATGTACCATCAAATCATATTGTAATAAATAAATATGGAATAACGATGCTTAATAATTATGCTTAATAATAGATTAATAAAGAAATAATAATTATGCTTAATAATAGATTAATAAAGAAATAATAATTATGCTTAATAATAGATTAATAAAGAAATAATAATTATGCTTAATAATAGATTAATAAAGACATAATAATTATGCTTAATAATAGATAAATAAAGAAATAAGTTATGCTTAAAAATAAACAAATAATCTTGCCTGGTGTCGTCGACGGATTTCTTCGTAACCTTCCATGTCAGCGATGACACCAAAATCATCCGCCAACAGACAGACGACGTCAGCTGGAACAGACTTTCCGAAGCGACCTTCATGAATTTCCAGCAGCTGTTCACCTGCCGTCAAATTGACCTTCATGTTAGAGGAATAAATTCCATTTTTCCAGTTCACTTAAATCATCAGTTTTGGTTCTACATCATGTAATGTAAGACAATCACATGTTTGTCCTTTCAGTCAAATTAATTATCCTGAAAATGTTTTGCATGGGCTGCCACCCCTCCATCAAATGATCAAACCCGCTAACTCTATATTCACTGCATTCTCAATCCAAAACAATACACATGCTGCAGGGAGAGACTTTTATTGTAAGGTGATCTATTTTACCCGAATGACATCGTATTATGCACACCAAAGGACGGCTTGCAATTGGTAAATATAAAAGAATATACTTCCTTACTTGCTACTGCTAATTTACCTGAAATGCTGAGACCTCCACAATCCAACCTCCCTGGAGTCGTTAAAAACCCAAGTTGTAGTAAATTTGTGTTATAACAGTCTTGTTATGACAAAGTCTTATAAAGTGCTATAACAGGGTCCTGTAAGAGTTCTTGTTGTAATAAGGTTGTGATATAAAAAGATTTTTGTTAGATTGCATCATAATGAGGCTTTGTTTAATGAGGTTTGCGACAGTAACTGACCTGAAAGTGTTTTAACATCCCCATACTTGGAGAGTGCCTTTGCAAGGACTTGTCGGCCAATCACAAGACTCTCCAAATATCGAGCCTCCGTCTGATTGGTCACCTCTCTAATCTTATCAAAGCAAAACAAAATTCACATTAAACAACAATTGGTCTGAGTTAAGCTGCTGTGTGCACTGTGCATAGCTATACATGCACAAGAATGTTATAGCGACATCTTTGATGGCCATATCAAGAGACTTTTAATGACGTAATTAATAATTATCTATAGAAGAATCAATATTTGGATCAGCCAAGATATAAACAATACAAGTCACAAAGAGTGTGATCTGGTTTAGTCCTGATCCTTCAGACAGGTCAGTTAAGATTCAAAAGATTCTTGATTCTTAATGGATTTTCTGAACTCGCTCTTCTCATGGCTTCAAATACACTTGAAGTGACCAATGCTTGATGCTCCCGATAGACAACACTTAATATTTATTAGGAGAAAGACATCATCTTACACTATAGAAAGGATACAATATCTGAAGAATGTCTCTGGACAGCTATATAAAAATTCAGTTTCCTATCTAAATCCTACCCAACCAGTCATTTGGACATAAAACTGCTACCAAGACAACTGGCCAACAAATCAGTCACCTACTTCGTTATTCAGCAGTTACTAAAATTATTCAGAATACACTAGTTGAGACTTGACACACAGATTGTCAAATTGATTGACAAATTTATTGATACTCTGACATTGATTGTGGATTGAAAAATCTACCTGGTCTTTGTTCTTTACCAACTCCGGATAAACTTGGCCCTAAAGTGGAACAATGTAGAACAGAAAAAAGCAAATTGAATTCTCAGCAGTCTCACAAGGTAGTGTGTTGTTACCAAAAACATTTATATGGTGCTCGTGAAGTACAGTGGATGAAAGTGTCCTTGTTGAGGAGATTGGCTGTCACCTTTTTCTTAATGGTTTTCAATGAAAAAACAGCACTAATGGTTAAGGCAAGGTAAAGCAATAAGGTCACATAAACAATCTTCAATTTTAATCTTTAAATATCATTAAATAATGAAGAGCTACGGAATACCAACAAAGATCATAGACATCGTCAAGAGCTTCTACAATGGTAGCCAATGTGCGGTGAGACAGGGAGGGGAGGTGGGAGAGTGGTTTCAGATTGTGACTGGAGTGCGGCAAGGATGTGTGCTGTCACCAATTATTTTTGCACTGGTGGTGGACTGGGTGATGAAAAGAGCAACGGAAAGCAATAACTATGGACTGAAGTGGATAAGTGCCGATAAGCTTAGCGATTTGGACTTTGCTGATGACATCGCTCTTCTGGATAACACCTGGGATGGAATAAAAGAATTAACAGACAAAGTACAGGAGGAGGCAGCTAGAGTCAGGCTTGCCATAAATCCAGAGAAAACCAAGATCATGAAGACAGGAAAATGGCAGAAAGTGGACACGATCACAATCGACAACAAGCCAATTGAGGTGGTGGACGACTTCTGCTACCTTGGCAGTACATTGGCAGCGGATAGCAGCTGTGACAAGGACATAAGAATACGTATTGGGAAGGCAAATGCGGCTTTTGGGAAACTGGAGAAGATATGGAAAAGCGGATGATGCAGCGTGAAGATCAAGATCCGGTTATATGAGGCCGTGGTGTTGAGCACCCTGCTGTATGGAGCAGAGACGTGGCCAATGACGGTAGCAAACAAGAAAAAACTGGAGGCAGCACATCACAGATGGCAAAGAAAAATTCTACACGTCTCCTGGAAAGACAAGATCACAAATAAGGCTATAAGAGAAAGAACAGGACAAGAGAAGCTAGAGAACATCATTAGAAAGAAACGACTGAACTGGATTGGACACGTGGCCCGAATGAATAGTGATAGAAAGGCCAGCCAAGTGACCAAGTGGACTCCGGAGGGGAAGCGTGGGAGAGGAAGACCAAGAAAAAACTGGATAGGAACGGTTCGAGAAGATCTGAAGTGCTTGGAGATGACGGTGGAGGATGCTGTTCGGATGGCGATGGACCGAGAGGAGTGGAGAGACTGCGTTGCCCGATGTGCAGTTCTGCACGGGATGGACTAAGTAACTAAGTAAGTAAATATCATTATCATTAATTAAATTTGTAATGTACGCTTGGTCAAACCATTTAGTGAATCTGAGGCATGGTGAAGATGCTTGAAAGCCAAGAAAAAATACTGAATTTGAACGACTTTTGAAGAAAAGAAATGAATTTGAACTACAGTTGATTCCATTCCCTGCGAAATCAAATGTAATGCACACAAGCCCATAATTGATGTTCTGCATTGTGGCTCAACTAAAGAGCCCATACTTGATGATTGCAAACAACAAGGAGGAATGTACAGAGTTAATAGTGACTGAAGTTAGTAAGGTGGGCTGGTGCTGAGGGATTTGTAGGTCAAACAGGCCAATTTAAATTTCATTATGCACTCAAAAGGGAGCCAGGAACTGATGCCCTGAGAAGTGTCCCATAACATCTTTAAAAATGAAACACAACAACTGTAAATGATAACGAAGAATCTGGTTCTTACTAAGTCATCAACGACGACAGACGACAGATTCCCTACAAAACCTGGAGTTGAACCGAGAAACTGCGTTGATTGGTGAACGCATCGGTGCATGATCTGCCGTAATTTCGCTCTGAAACCAACGAAATGATTAATAGACAGTTGGCTTCTGTTTAATGACGGCATCATAATAAAGATGAATAGAGCATCACCCCTCCTTTATTTAGCCTTGGGACTGGCGCCATCACATTTAATATAGCAGCGGATTAAAAAGCAAGAAATAGAAGGATAAAGTTGAGAAGTTCCTAAGCATATATGATAAGCTGCATTGCTTTTCCAATCGCTTTTGACAATAAAAGTTTTAATCTAACACACAGAGGCAGCCATTGGTATGACCTGCAGCTTCATTCTGATTAGCCTGGGCATTGCCTTTGAATATGAACTCAATGACTGCAGGTGATCAGTCCTGTCTTTAGACACAAGAACTCCTCATTACTCATTTCAGCTGAGCCAGCTGAGGGGAAGTGAAGCCAAACCTTTGAAATAATTAATTTCTGCCATAGCATTTCAATTCACAACCTCAAAACTAGCAATCCAACTTCTATATTATCATTCACCTACCTCCATGTGGTAGGCTGGCTGGTGGGACAGAAATTGTAAAACAGTTTCTGCTCCGACAGAGATGGATTAATAGAAAATTGATACGAAAATAATAATTAATATATATGTATTCACTATTTACAGCAACATTGCTTTAAAAACATATAATGCAGTTCGTTAAATTTCTGTAAACGTTCAAATCAGTGGATTTGGATGCAAACGAGTGAATAAGCAACTGAAAGAATTATAATACACAGAGTGAATTAACTTAATGACTCATAAATGACTGAATTAGCTTAATGACTCATAAATGACTTAATTACCTTAATGACTCACGAATGACAGACTAAATGATTGAATGAATCACAATTGACCCGCAACGACATCCTGCTCAAAACACAAACGGTGCTCTCAGAAACTTACTCTGATTCACGTCGTCCTGGCAACAGTCCATCGCCAATGGCAACCGTTAGCATCCTGGTGTGGTCAGCAACAATTCGATAAGCCATGTCCAGTCGACCTCTGACCCCATCAGTGAAACTTCCAGAATAGGACGGACAGTGACAAGTCTACGATTCAACAACAACAGGAAATGAAACTGTGCAAAAACCTGTCAACAATATTTACACGGAACCTCCCTAGAAGGCTCAAAATAAGCTAAGTGCACCATAGATACACCACAACATAACCACACATAAACACTTTGGAGAAGCCATACCATGCCTAAAAATGGATATAACTCTGGCTTTTTGTCTTCAATATATATATAAACAATATTATAATTATCACTATTAAATAATATTTTTAATTATAAGAACTTTATAATGATATAAACACTATATTTTTTTAGCTAAACTATTTTTTTATTTCAAGGATGATCAGAATTATTGTAATCATTCCTATCATTTATTAAAATACCATTTTACATAGTATAGTTCCCAAGATAAACCAGTACTTAGGTTTGAACAGATTCATCCAGAAATAAATAGATAAACAAAAATACTGCAACAACTCTTATAGAAACTACTAGCTTTATTAACCTTTACCACTCAAATTTATTTTTCGCGCCAACCCCTCCAGATCAGAATTAAATTGCCGTAAATAGTAGTCACAGTTCAACATTTATTTTCACCAAACAACATTATTCAAGCTATGATATATATGACATATATGATATATGTGATACACATGTATCATATATATGATATTATATCATATATATCTGTGATATATATCATATAAATGATATATATCATATAATAATATATGTCATATACATCATATATATCATACATATATCTTATATATCATATACATATATCATATATATAATATTATATGAAATATAAAAATGATACATCATATATATATCATATATATATCACATACATATATCATATATGATATATATCATTTACATGATCTATGACATCTATCATATATATTATATATATATATCGTATATATGTCATAAATATATCATATGTATATAATATATATCACATATATAAACGATATATATATATATATAAAAATTATCATATATATATATAAATGATATATATATCATATATTATATATATTATATATCATATATTATATATCGTATATATATCACATATCTATCATATATATATATATATCATATTCACATATGATATATATCATATGTATATTATAAAAGATATAATATATATGATATTATATCATATATATATATCATATATATCATATTTATATAGCAGTAGCATATATATGTCTACATATCCATATATGATATACATGTATATCATATATTATATATACGATAAATATATACATCATCTATATCATGTAGATATATCATAAATATGATAAATATATCATTATGTAACATATATCATGTATATATATAAATCATATATATGATATATATAATATATATCATATTTATAATATATATGATATATATCATATATATCATGTATATATCATATATATCATATATATATGACATATATCATATATATGATATATATTATATATGATATATACATGATATATATGATATATATGATATATAAACGATATGTGTATATGATATATATACTATTTATCATTATATTTATCATATATAAATCATATATATATGATATATATATACATGATATATATCATATATATCATATATATATATCATATATATGATATATGTCATATATATTATATATATCATGTATCATATGTATCATAGGAACTCCTTCGGCCTTCACAAACTAATGTCCGCCCACACCGGACATATGAGTTAAAGCGGTTTTTCAAATGTCCGCTGTGAGCGGCCTCATGAGTGGTAAAGGTTAACTGACTGACCTTGTGGATGGCATGGAAAAGTGGAGTGAAGAGATCTGTGTTATAGTTAGACCTTTGCCCCTGGAGAATGGCCGTTAGTCTTTCCAATCCCATTCCCGTATCCACATGTCTCATCGGAAGTCGTCGTAGCGATCCATCCAGCTGCCTGTCTTAACAGCCATCAGAAGTTCAGACATCTTAAAATAACTTCAGATAACTTGGTCATCTTAAGATAACTCTTAAGACAACTTGAATACTTCAAGATAACAGTTATGATAAGCAGCTCTGCGATAATTCAAGATAACTCAGTCATCTTAATGAAGCTCTTTACACAAGTCAAGATAACTTATCCATACTAAGTAGACTCTTAAATCATCTTATGGTAACTCAAGATAATTTAGTCATATTTAGCAAGACCCTTAAGATAAATCAAGATAACTCAGTTCTACTTTTTGACCAACTTCTTAAAGATAATAAAAACCACAAAGAAAATAAAGATGATGAATTGCATTAAAATCAGCGATGCAATTCCAATCAGAGGTGACGGAGTTTCAGATTTTATACAAATCAGTAAAAAAACGATTTTCACCTAATAACAAAAACAATGCTAAAAATAGTACCATTTATATAGCACCATACCACAGTTGAGGACAAATAAAGAGCTTAGTATACGAGTCTAAAAATCAATGTCAGTCAGCTGATATTTTAAATAGATAAGACTTGAGTCACAACCTTGATACGGTTCAAGCCTTGGAGTCAAACCTGGTTGCTAGTATTGAAAGACTCGTGCATGCATCACTGAACCACTGCGGTGACTTACCTGTCAAACTGCATAAACACAAGATTCCAGATTTCAATGACGTCTGGGCTGCTGGCGTTGACAAGGTGAGACGCATCTGGTCCACCCTGATGGTCAAAGTGAATCTCAGTGCAAGGGCCACACGGCCCAGTGTTGCCCATAACCCAGAAGTTATCTTTCATTCCAAATGGAAGAACCCTCTCTGGGGAAACACTAGAAGAACAAGTACAGCAAAGCGTCATCGTTATTCATATAATTTACTAAAAGCTATGATCACTTTAAAGCAAGACATCAACTGACGAGCTTCTCATGAAGCGACACAATTTTCAATTACAAATACAAACACAGGCCTCACATCTTTCCGCTGTCTCAAAATTACTTTCCTCTTTTCTCTGGGTCTTTTGCACTGGCAGTGCCTCTGATTGGTGTGCACTGTGAGAGGCGCTTTATAAATTTATAGATATGATGCAATTGTCAGATTCACAACCATAGGATGCACAAATAACAGAAATCTTCAAATCTTTCTACATGGCTAGGAATCTGAATCCCTTACATCTGGAAAAACAGTGCAGCAGGCTCAACAATACACTACAACTCTTCTGCATTTTGGATGTCCATCCTTCCAAAGTTAAGAAGTGCACACATGGCAGTGCACACATGGAAGTGCACGCATAGAAGTGCACACATGGAAGTGCATGCATGGCAGTATGACAGAACAACAATGGCCCTGAGAAATTTTGAGTAATGGACTTGATCAAGGTTCCTAAACATTAAAGAGCCACCGTAGTGGCAGCCCGAACCACAACTCTCTGCTTTACAGGTAACCACGAAATGTTAGAATTTCTATGGTATGCAGATATCATTAAACAACTGCAAATAAATATTAAGCCTTGAGATCACCCACCCAATCTCTTTCCAAATGTCGCGACACTCCAGATCCGGTTCGAGACCCAATTCCTTGCAACCTCCAAAATAAGTCACATAAAGTCGTGACCTTGGGAGACCATACACCTCAGTCAGGAGTTGCCATGCCATTGAGCATGCTTCTCTCTACAATATCAGAGGAATCTGCAAATGTAATTTAAAATCAGGCAATGTAATACCTAAAATCACACACATCAAGTAAGGTAAAGAAATGAATAAGTTGATTAGTAACTTTTATAGCACCTATGTCAAATGCACAAGGCATCAACCTACAGCACATTAAATGTAATGTATGGTAATGTAAGGTAAGGTAGTAAGGTAAGTAACAAAGATGGATAAATAATAGGCAAGATCATGAAAGAGCGGCCATGCGAAAAGCATAGTTTAAAGCAAGGAAATGCCGCTAGATCACGTGCCTTGAAGTAATCACCAAACGACCAGTTGCCGAGCATCTCGAAGAACGTGTGATGGTACGTGTCACGACCAACGTCTTCAAGGTCATTGTGTTTTCCACCGACACGGATGCACTTCTGTGAGTTGACAACTCGACGGTAAGAGGCCATCTCGCTCCGCGGGTCAACCGTTCCAAGTAACAGAGGCTTAAACTGGAAAGTTATGCAATAGTCAAGTTTCAGAAATCTGCATACTAAGTAAGTAGACAATGCTGGAATCAAAACAAACAAAATGACATGCAACAATAGTGATAAATAACAAAAAAAGACCGATGAAAAAAAGACAAAGAACATATATTTCAGCATATTATGTCAGAAATGACAAAGAACATCATCAAAGAGCTCATTTAAAAAAAATCCAACATGGTTGCGACCTGATTCATTCCAGCATTAACAAAATATGATCCTTCATTCTTCTTTGGAACGACTGACGACGACGGCACAAAGCGATGATCATGTTGATGATGAAAGAAGTCTATGAACGTCTCTCGTACTTTCTTTGACGTCCATGACGCCGAGGCAAACGTCTGACAACTGGTTAGGTTCTGAAAAACAATGTATGGTAATTACTCGCTTGTTCTAAACCATCGCCACCATCCGGTCATTGTTCACATGCTAGAAAAAAATATGTACAGCAACTATTAATAATATAAATAACTAGCTGGGGTACCCGCCCTTGCCCGGGAAATTTAAGATTCAACCCGCTCCGGCCACAACCCCACCACACCACACCCTGACCTCCACCGGTATGCCACGCGAGAAATTTGGGTATTTGGGAAAAGTTCCTCATCCCAGCCCCCCCACTTCCACCCCTATCTCTCTAAAAACACTGGGAGGAAGGCAACGAGAAACCACCTCCCTACTCATCCCAAGTATATGTACGGTTATTGTTACTGACGGCTCGGTAGCAGATCAACAATATGGCCACAACAGATAGCGGCAGAATAGAGCGGTCTCACCTACGGTGATCGATAGTCCAATTATTCCGCTTACTAATCAATGGTCAAAGACCACGAAAAGGTATATTTTCATAAATATTCATAAGCTTAAATAAGCTAAAGAATACACCAAAATCGATTAAAAGTATTTCTATAATGCATACAAGTGGGCTAAGTTTGGGCTTGTTTTGGCAGGGTGTTAACAACTCGCATTAACTACATGCGGGAGAGCTTCTTTTTGTAATGCTTTGGGATTGTAAACACACATATGAATGCTTATTCCTGTTAAATAAGTAACAATATTTTACTGAATTAAAAAATAATGTGTAAGACAATGTTTGGACACATGAATGGAGGTTACAGACCAATAATACTTGGTATCTAATTTCCGCTGTGATCGCCGTAGGTGGGGCCGCTCTAATTCTGCCCCTATCTGTGGCGTCCATATTAGTTATCTGCTACCGAGCCGTCAGTAACAATAACCATATGTACAATGACGCAATGACTGATTTGGGATAAAATCAGTCATTTAAGAAAATTGGCAAAACTCCATTTTACATATTGCATTCTTGTCTTCCAGTCAAAACCAATAGTGTATTTGGAAATGTAGTGCTATGAGCAACAAACCCAGCTGGTTAGGCAGTGGCTTCTCGACAGTCGACGACCAGCGACGACGCGATTCATTTCAGTTGAAAAACTCCTCAAATTCTCAAGCAGAAATTAGATTGTGTTGCGGCGATCGTCTTGGTTCTGCAATATTCAAACAAACCAGGTCCTCCCAATTAAAAGCCTGAAAGGTCAGTCATCAACATTTGATTGCATTATCATGGTTAAAAACGATATGCTATATTAATTCCCACCACCGTTTATTATGCACAAATTAGTACCTTAACATATAAAAACAATAATCAACGCATCTTGCTTTTCATGCCATTACATTGGAAAATGTTCTGCGGAGGTTGGGCGATATTACAATATTTTCGTACGCAGCACCATGGATCATGGATATGAATGAATAAAGAACTGTAACTTGCAGCGCACAGACCCAAAAGGTTTAAACTTAAGCGCATCGATATTCCTGCGTACAGTTAGGCCTACTAGCCCATATTTCCTTACTTTCGAAGGCATGCTGCATAGGCTATAATAGGCCTATAACATCATAATCATAATCGTAATCTCGAGATTTCTAAAGCCCACAAAGCGAAGTCTCGAGAACCAGCTTATTCACAGGCGCAAGGCCGCAGAATTTTATTTCGGGGAGGGGTGTTTTTCCGACTTTTTGGGCGAAATTTTGTGACGACCTGTTTTAAGTCATTGCCTGCTTTCCTTACCTCCTTTGGCTCGTAATACGTTCATGGTGTTACAAAAAACACTGTTTCCCGCGATTTTACTTTACACACTGTAGTTCTTAGGCTACATCATGTAGGCCTACGTGCTAGTAAACGCATTGTTTCGTATTTTCATTATTTCATTTCGGGGTGTTCACTGTTCAAACTCCCAAGACAACCCCCGCCCTAGCTACGGCCTTTATCAAACAAAATCGACAGGCAAAGCCGGATCAAGATCCGCGGAGAGTCATTGCTGCCCATGCATGGAGTCATGCAGACGGACGGCCATAGGCGGATCCAGGGGAGGGGGAATCCGGCCATGCCCCCCCCCCCCCATTAAGAAATTTCTTTATTTTTGACCAGCTATTTTGCTCGGAAAGTAGACGCGTCCCCCCCATGAGTAGTTCCGTAGGACTTTGCTCCCCCTTCGAAAATTTCTGTATCCGCGATTGCGGACGGCTATAATTATTATTATTATTATTATTCGTTTAATAAATTCAATCTGACACACCGCAGAAAGATTACAGATACAGGTTATACGAAATACGGCCCGTTTCGCACGACACACAGGTCGGCTTCCAGCGGGTAGCTTAACACTAAACGACCAAAGTTCTGGAACGCTCCTGGTCCGGCCTAGCCAGGAGGGGGGCGGTCTTATTTTCAGCAGATCCCGAGTCAAACCGCGCAACAGCAGAGCGCCAATGGCAGCTAACAGAAAATTCAAATGAATTATTTGCCCTGAGCGAGGCTTGAACCCAAGACGCGATAATGACTAGTGTTCAGTATATCAACCAGCGTTCTCTCAACTGAACAACCACCCCAGTGGGAAACATCCGGTTTAAGGTGCATGGGTGATGTTTGGAGCAATTAATGGAGTTGAAATGGCGAGGGAGGTGAATAGAAGAGGAAGAATCAAGATATGATTTGTGAAAAAGCAATGTTTTTAGTTTTGAGTGAGTAAAAGATCTGCAGAAAGATTTTAAGAGGTGAGACTTGGGTGAATGAGTTCAATGAATCAGATATTTGTCTTAAAACTGTCGCAACGTAGGCTATACATTACAGAGGTCCACTATATGCCCATTGTGCTGCAGGCTAATAAAAACGATACGTAGGCTTACAGGACGAACTTTGGTTGTGTTCAGCAAGTAGTCCCACTTGTATTACACATAATTAGGCCCAGGGCTTAAAGTGTGCCTGGACGGCCATGGACGGCGTCCATGCACTTATTTTAAAATCTGAACGCCGTCCTGCCACTTATTGACCAGCACTGACTGGAAAGGTAGGGAGCGTCCAGGCACTTCTTTTGGAAAGGTAAGGGGCGTCCAGGCACTTATTTTTCCACACTTTTAGCACTGATTAGGCCTACAGTATTGTTAGTATTAAAAACAAAAATTATGTTAGGTATATCAAATATCACGTAGGCTACAGCTAGAGTTCCGTCATAGCCATAATTATAATTATGACATAGCCTGTATACAGATTATAGACAATTATATGTAGGGCCTAGGCCCAAAGTTAAGTTTTACGCTGACCATGGGCGGAGTTTGGTTTCCGTTCTTGGAGGGGCTAAAGCCTTCTGGAGGGGGCTAAACCCGTGAAAAGATGCCATTTACACGGCAAAAATGAATCCAGCTGGGTATTGGGGGTTTAGCCCCCCCTTAGCCCCTGATAAACTCCGCCCATGACGCTGACTGTGTCACGAAATAGAATATCCCCCATATTAATTGTATCCCCCCCCCC
Source organism: Lumbricus terrestris (assembly GCA_949752735.1). Taxonomy (NCBI): domain Eukaryota; kingdom Metazoa; phylum Annelida; class Clitellata; order Crassiclitellata; family Lumbricidae; genus Lumbricus; species Lumbricus terrestris. The sequence goes on from OX457048.1 coordinate 20,228,030, forward strand.
AAATTAAAAAAAGTCGAAAAACCCGTTTCCGCTTGTATTTTTTTGTGCAAATTAATTTTCGTCTTCTTTGTTTTGAACAATGACACTAACAGGTATGTTTATTCCTACTAGATAATTTGTTTTGCACTGTTTTTAGAGCACTTGAAACATTTAAAACACTTAAGAACACTCAGAGTCACTAAATAAATTCGAGTTGCCTTTATCTGAGCATTGCTTAGGACACTTAAAACAATTAAAGTCACTTTAAATTTTGATTACAGCCTAAAAAAATTTATTATGCGCTTTTTTAAAAAATGGGGATAGAATGGTTTATCTTTCCGGATAGTATAGACCGGTTAATTCCATCCGGGGGATAAATTAATTCATCCCCCCGGATAGCCTTCAGGGGGGGATACTCCGTTTCATGACAACTGCAGTAGATGTCGATAATCAGAGAGATCCTATTCATTGTGGCCTACAAGCAGAAGTCACCTTAAAACTTAAAAAGTAGGCCTATAGGTAGGCCTACGTGCAACAATTGCGTCATTGACCGTTGAATCTGACAAAGAGGTAATATTTTTATTGCAGCGTGCTTCAGCCTTCAGACGTTGCAGATGGGTCACTTAGGTTTATTGCATCTGATTGCTATCTTCATCTATTAATACAAATGGGTATTTCTGTTTATTTTTGAGTCTCGTGACTCTGGATCCGATAACAGCTCAGCGAACGACTGAGCTAGAAAAGTCGTTGATATAATGGTGCAATAGATGTAGACCTAATAATAATTTTTTATTATATTGGAAATGCATTTCTATTCCTGTGTTGCGTCTGTTCTGATCCTGATAACCCACAGCTGTCCATCTCATATAGAAGGTAATCTCGATTCTTAATAAGTAATTAAGAAAATGCAGTCTATGATTAGCGTATACGGTCTATTTCCTGTAGGCGGTGCTTACATAGCGAGTCGCATTCGATGATTGTGTTAGAACACTCGTTAGAATGATTCATCTGTAGGTTGCATTGTTCCGACAATTAGACTAGAAGTTTAGAACAGATGTTCAAGATAAGAATGCTTATGATATTAGTCTAACGGTTTTGAGTGGATCTGTTGCATGTGTAGAGCTGTCAGGAATGACAGAGTCACGTTGAGACAAACTGATGACTAGCTGACAACCATTCAAATGTGCGGAGGCAGATATCTTGAGGCGCGAAAGTGGTTTTGAAAGTGGTGGAGGGGTTAAATATTTCGCATCGTAGGCTGGATTTTCACGACATTTAATTAAGTATAAAGCACCATGCGCGATTATAATTATGACGATGATGATGATGATGACGACGACGACAACGACGACGACGATGATGATGATGATGATTGTGATGGCGGTGGCAGTGCAGTACATAATTAAGGTTAATAGACTGCTGTATGTCTATGTTGGAAATCTCTCTCACTGTCTCACATGACATGGGCCTAGGCGGATATGTAGGCCTACGTGGTCTGGTCTATTTTAGTTGCCTTAATTCTTTCTTTTGGTCTATTTAGTCTGCCTCAATGTGGCCGTATACCAGTTTGCCATTTGTCAACCTGCTTTGGCGCAATAAAATAAATGTAGGCTTAGGCTATATATAGACCTAAAAAATGAATTAATCGATTAATTGATTAATTCATCCATTCTATGGAATTTTATATAACCCCTTCAAGAAAACGACTCAGAGGCGCGCTCAGCCAAGCTACGTCAAAAGGATAAACTTGAGCTTCTCTTTAGCCGTCTTCGATCCGAAGGTTGGCCGCACCATGAACCGTCTGTCTCCAAATGTATCTTTCCTCTGTCGTCCTCAGTAGCTTAAAATTATACCATTGCAATGTGGAAATTCAAAAAGTTTCTGGTGGAGGGGCATGTACGTGCCACTCCCCACACACTTTTTTATCAGTAAGCATACGGCAATAATTCAGCTATTTTGCTAAAATGACATCTTAAAAGGGTACCATTACAATGCGAAAATTCAAAAAGAAATTATTATTTAACTTTAGTATTGTATAGTGTATTTATTGAAGTCTTAGGCCACTCTTAGCAGCACTGAAAAATACAACTATTTTGTTAAGATGACAGCCTAAAATGCTACCATTGCAATTTGAAAATTCAAAAAAGTTCACATCGGATCCCCTCCCCGCACCCCTCCCCCAGGGCTTTTTTTAACGTGCAGTTGTACACAAAATGTGCAGTTTTAAATGGATTTGTGCAGTTGTATAAGCACTTCTGTCACAAGTTTTGTGCAGTTAAAACTAGCAAAAAAGGTCATTGTCATCCGATTGGAAGTAATCTACCATGGAGGAAGGGAAAGGAAAGAAGGAGTTGTGCAGTTCTAAAAATTCCTTAAAAACAGCCCTGCCCTCCCCCTCTCGGCGCTGCGCGCCTCGGCGACCGTCAGCCGGACGCTCGATTGTATCCCCCCAGAAATCTGGAATCCCCCCCAGAGGACGGGGACTAGATTAAACACTGACCATGATTCCTTGTCCTTTGTTCAATCTAGCCCGAATTTTGCATCCTCTGCGACATTGAAAACTTGAGAGAGTTATGAAAGAAAGTTTTATTGGTCTGGGCCCGTATGCACATAAGGGCTTAACTCTTATAGATGGCTTAAATATCGTCTATGCGGGAGAAGTGTGTTAATTCGGTATGCATGGCTCGAGCTTAGCGAGCTGTGCTAGGTATAACGTTATTCCAAATCCGAGGTAGGAGTTGGCCGGCTACTCCCATTGTGAACAATAGACGACCGACTCTAGCTGGACAGCGCGAACAACAGGCAGCCGTCCGATATTTCCCTAAGGGCCGCTTTAGGTCTGATTCTGTTTACCCACGCTGGCAACGACTGCATATAAATATCTTTCACGCATGCGCTCTCAGCTATAACCTATTGAATGGGGGGAAGAGCAAGCGTCATGCATCGTCGGCTGCAAGGAATGTGTAGCTTAGTTATTCTGTTTGCTATTTTGTTTCGTGCATACGGATACATTCCAATGGCTATATCGGGAATTACTAAGTCGCGTTTAGGCACTAAACATAGATAGCCTTATGCCATGTCTTGTACATACCGGCCCAGATGTAATAAAATGCAGCTTTGAACGGAGGTTATTCCAGATGGATGGTCCTACAACTGAGAAATTTCGGCGTTGCCTGGCAGCTAAGCGAGCCCATGGAACTGGGAGTTGGCCCTTTATAGCAGAGCAAAGCTCCAACCCGACGCTCTTCAACAACAGAGACTGGACGACAGAGATCGCGTAGGTAAGATGGCAGCAATCCAAATTATGCGATACAATATACATGTACACTGGACTACAGACAACCAGCTCAACAGTTCACGGATATAACCAGAGACAGAGGCGAATTTTGGAATTCGCCCACTAAGCCGAGCGCAGAACCCGATCCAATAAAATATAGCCTAACCTATATGTAATTATGTATGTATGTATGTATGTGCACTTGTTATAGCGCCCCTTCAAGCTCTCTCTACTCAGAGGCGCTCCCGAATGCAGAGCGGACACTGCATCGGAGTTTCACGCCGAAGCGCTGAGCAATTGTGAGTGAAGAACTTGCCCAAGGTCCTTACGCGGCGAGGTGGATTCGAACCTCGAACCTTCCGGCTTCAAGGCAGCGACGCCACCACTACACCACCGCGCCCCACAATAGGCCTACTGTAGGCTATACATAGTAGCTAGGGTACTTGGCGCTGTCTGGGGAATTGCAGTTTTTGCCCCGCCCCATCCACCCTGCGGAGCGGATTGCCCCCCACAGCCCACCCCTCATGGGTATCCGGCTTTTCCCGGTAAATTTATTTTTTCGTCCCCAACCAACCTACGCACCTCACCCCACCCCGCTCGCCAACCCCCGGCCCCCATGGTGAGGTGGCCCTCCACTGGGTGGCCATGGTGACCGGATTTCTTGCCCCTACCCCATTCCACCCCGCCACCACCTAGCCTCCCAGTCTCGCACTCCGCCAACATCCAACCACAAATACATAATTATATACATAATTATAAAACGCAGGATAAAATCGACTGCGTAATTTCTTTTTCCAGGTGTTTCATTTGGAAGTGGCAAATTCAACGACGTCAGCGATGACGCAGTGCGCAGCGTCATCGATGACGTATTCGGTGACGTTCATCGGCGCTTAGTTGGGTCGTCGGATTACTGCACCGAAATTCTCAAAGCGTATAGTCGGGCAGCTTCTGATTACATCCGATGCATAGTTCTTCATGCTCGGGAATTGACGAAGTGCAGGTTGTGTTGTGAGCATTACGTAGCGGCCGATGATCTGTACAGAAACATCACTGAGGTATGTATGTATGTGTGTATGTATGTATGTATGTATGTATGTATGTATGTATGTATGTATGTATGTATGTATGTATGTATGTATGTATGTATGTATGTATGTATGTATGTATGTATGTATGTATGTATGTATGTATGTACGTATGTGTGTATGTGTGTATGTATGCATGTATGTTAGGGTGGTTCAAAAAAATAAAATTTAAGCTAGATACCAAGACAACCTCTCAATTTGTTAGACCTGTCAATAGTATTATTGACACCAAAGTTCAACTTCCTAGTCCAACTGGAAGATGGTGCTCAACGACATAGAAATATTACCATATAGTTGTATTGGATAGAAATCCGGATTCATTGTAGCTTGATCAAAAACCTCAACCATTGTCGTGTAGATGACCTTGAAATAGTTTCTGGTGTGCTATTATACTTACCGCAGTGAAGACTAGACTGCTCAATTGACAAACTTAATGTACTTGATAGCAATGACATATTATACGCTGATCTGATCATGAAGCATTGAGATGGTTGGTGTCAATCACTGCGCAGCAGCGCTTGTGTGCGATCTTTTGTCCTGTCACTTTCACGGAATACCATTCACATGGAGTGCTTACTATGACCAGGATGGAGCATGCTGAAGCTGTAAGATCTGATTCTGTACCCACTTGCAGCACACTGGATATGTTGACCGCCTGTCAGTGCTAGTTTCAGGTGATGGTGTGGATAAACTCTTTATTGTGCCCAACTTTCTCTATGCAGGATATAATTTAAATCCAAGGTCTTTCATTATCTTCTGAACTTAATATGAAGACTCACTGATAATGTCGAAGCCTTGGTCTTTGATACAACACATGTCAACACTGGGTGTTTTAGAGGAGTATACGTTTTTCAAGAAGACACAATAGGTAACAAGTTTCTGCGGCTGGCCTGCTGTCGTCATTGGGATGGAGTTGATTTTAGGGAAAATCTCCATTTTGTGTTGTGGTCCATCTAGTTCAAAATATAATCCAATATTTAATAGATTTAAGAATGTGTGGGATGGTGTGACACGTGACAACATCCGAGTTCTATAAGTCGTATCCATTACAGAAGGCTCCCATGAGAGAGCATTATTTTAGTTTTCTCAAGTAGTCTGCTGAAAATAAAGTCAGTTTAAGAGATGACTACCAGGAAATCATTGAGGTGTCAATGGCTGTCCTTGTAAGTCAGCCCTCATTAAGAAACTGGAGAGCCCAATTTACCATACACGTTGAATGGCCAGGTTACTGTATGCCATCAAAACATACCGATTTAGCAATCAACGTGACGTATTCAATCTCAGAAAGTAGGAAGAAACTCAGATTCATCCACACCTGAAGTTTGGTGATTCTCTTTTTGCACTTACACCAGAGCAACAGATTGAGAATGAGGATTATCAGCAGGGCAGAGACTGAATTGAGCAATTAAGAGTGGTCGACAACACGGCTGAGAGAATTGTGAAGTTGTTCGAGGAATTCAACTGACTCATCGCTGATGAGAAAGAAGTTGTGTTTTCTCCGAGTGGTCAAGGCAAATAGGAAAGTTGCCCTCACTCAATCAATCAAGAAATCTGCCGTTGACACCGTGCTTGCAAACTACAAAGCCTTCTTGAGGGCATCGGGTGTTGGAGTCATAAAATGAGAACAATTATAGACATTTGTGGATTTAATTATGTTTTTTGACATTTTTTGACACATTCCATATTATTAAACCTACTGAAAATTTCGATTTCAAGCTGACCAACTCTTTATGTATCACACATATTGTCATGTTACAGTAATGTTTGATTTGTTTCGAAATAAGACTCAATTGTATGGGAATATTTGCTCGACACATGTATTTCTACATTAACGTCTATGCATTGGCCCATGCAAAGTAACAAAGTCGTTGAGCACCGCCTTCCAGTTGGAATAGGAGGCTGAAAATTGGTCTCAATAATACTATTGATAGGTCTAACAAACGGGGAGGGTGTCTTGGTTTTTAGCTTGAACTTTATTTTTTACCATGTATCTGTGAACCACACTAATGTATGTATGTATGTGTGTATGTACATGTATGTATGTACATGTATGTATGTATGCATATATATTTATTTATTTATTTATTTATTTATTTATTTATTTATTTATTTATTTATTGAACAATCCGGTTGACAGACCACAACCGGTTACAGTGCATGTATAGGCCTAGTTATGCAATTGAAACACATCACAAGAACCCAAATGACAGAAGACATATTAATCTTAATAGCCTACAAAAGCACGCTCGCAATTATACGGGGCTCGAACTCGAGCGGTTACTCTCGCTCTCCATGCCAGCGTCCTAACCAGTACATATAATTATTATGATGTGTATTGATTATCTTTTAAATTGTGATTATTTTAGGCCCAGAAAAGCAAATCGGGATCTGCATGCTTTGAAGGCAATTCACAGAAAGTGGAGTTAGTCGCTCTTTCTGAAGTTAATGACTTCGTCCAATCTTCATGGAAAGTCTCACTTTGCTCGTGTAATAATAATATAATTGTTCCTCTGATTTCAAGCATAATTATAACAGCTTTTATACTTGAATATTTATGTTGACCCTTTTCAGAGTTTCTTTAAAAGGAATCTTCATATATTTTGATTTTGTTCTATGGCTGTAATTATTATTATTATTATTATTATTGACTTTTTATATACCACACCTTCAAGGTAATCTACTCAGAAATGCTCCCAGTTCAACGACGGATAAATAAAGCAGTTTTTGAATGAGAAGGGAACATATATATAGTGGTGTGACCTCTAGGCAGTTGTAATAACTATCAACTGCAGCTACACACACGTGCAAGTGTGCTCATAACTCGACAATTAGTTTGACACTTTAGCAACCAGAGAACACTTAAGTAAGTGACTCGTAAACCTAATCCATTAAGGGAGAGAATTCTAGGTCGTTAAGCTGGCAGACGACTAAATCTAAGGTCCTGGTCACTTCTCAGCTCTGCCATTTCTGGTGACAGTAAAGTGTCCGTGTGCGTGCCTGTGCCGCTGTGCGCACGCGTAAGTGCGTGCGTGTGTGTGTGCGCGTGACTGTGTGTGCGTGCGTGATTGTGTGTGTGTGCATGTGCATGAGAGAATTAACAACTTCGGAAGCCAGAGACTCAAACTCAAAATATTGATGGATTACAGTCTGTATACAGAACAAAGCTGAATCTATTACAGGCTTTTACAGGTCATCTGCGTATCTGATTAAAATTGTGTGTGTGATGTATATAATACATGAAAACTGTTTAGATTGTTTTATGCATCCGTATCCCAATGGATCTCATTCATCTCAGCTGAACAACAGAACTTTACAATTCTTCCATCTGCTTTCCGTCTTCCATGACTGCGTGCTCAACCACACTCAGGCAAGTACATGCAGCCTTGCCATTCTTATTATTACTGTTATTGTTATTGTTATTATTGTTATTATTATTGTTGTTATTGTTATTTATTAATATTGTTATTGTTATTGTTATTAATATTATTATTATTGTTGTTGTTCTTATTGTTATTATCATTATTGTTATTATTATTATTTGTTATTATTTGTTATTATTTGTTATTATTAATATTATTATTTATTATATTGTTGTTATTATTATTATTATTGTTGTTGCTGTTATTGTTAATATTGTTATTAATGCTATTATTGTTATTATTGTTGTTATTATCATTATTATTATTATTAGTAGTAGTATTATTGTTATTATTATTATTATTGTGAAGCGAAAGAGGAAGGAGAGATGGAGAGAGTGTAGCGAAAGGGGATGGCATTAGTTGCTATCATCTTGCATGTGGAGCCAAGGTATGTTCTTGTTTGACATCAGATGTTAGGAGACTGAATATTGAAAAGTATAATAATATTATTATTTGATGATTATTTTATTTCTTTAGGGAGATTTCGATCCATTCATCGATCGATCAAATTCAACGGGCAATCTGTCCATCATCTGCCACGAATGCCTTTCCAGTTATTCACCGCTCAACAACTTCTTCCTTAAACTCGAAGACAAAGAAGTTCCTGTCTGCTCCGATATGGAGAATATGGTTAGCGAAGAGAATCATTTCTAACTCGCGGTTTAAGTTAAGTTTTCCACTTCCTATATTCTCCTTCTGTTGCTTCCCTTTCCACGCTATCACTCCATTCATCCCTCGTATCCTTCTTTTCCTTATCTGTTGTTTTCATCTTCCCATTCTACTGCCTTTCTGTTCGCATTCTCCTCTTCTACCTTTTCTGCGTCACATCTTCCTCCTCCTTCTCCTCCTCCTCCTCCTCCTCCTCCTTCTCCTTCTTCTCCTCCTCCTCCTTCTCCTCCTTCCATTCTCTGTTCCTCACTTCCTCCTCGTTCTTGTATCCTCATCTTCATCCAACATGCCATCTTTTCTTTCTCCTCACCTCCTCTCTCCCTCCTACTTCCTCGTCTTCTTACTAACGTCTTCCCTCCGCCTTTGCTCCTCCAACCACCTTCATCTTCCCCATCTGCATCCCTCCATCCTCTTCCATCTTCATCATCATGAATCTCATCTTGCTCATCGTAGTCGTTGTTGTGATTGGCTAGAACGAATTGTTGCTGTTGTTCTTCAGATGAATCTGACTCATTCGTTATGGAATGACTTGTGTCACAAAGTCGTCTATGACGTGACATCAGTGGTGGTCGTTGGAGTCATGGCTACTCTTCCGATTTTCTTCTACATTGCAACGGCCATCAATGGAAAGAATCCAACCTATTTGATTCTCAGACGTACGTTTCTTTTTTATCTTCTGAAGTATCCTATAACACACACATGCGCGCACACACGCACGCGCACACACACACATATATATATAATATACGCCTATATATATACACGTGGATGTAATGGTCAGAAATCTATATCTATCTAGGTCAAATTTATATATGTTTGAAGACAATATAGCACATTTTTAAAACCTCACAAAGCACTTTCTCTGTGCTGCCCTATTTGATGTCAAATGTCACTTGCAACTTGACAAATACATCAGGTAGCAGAACAGTGTACAGTGTACTGCAAACTATAGAACGGTTGCATCTGGTGGTCCCACGCACACACGTAGATATCATAGAGTCAACCAACACAAATCTACGAATGCATGGAAGCCATGTTGCTCTTCTATTTTTAGAAATGCATCTGTATTGCTTTTATTTAATGGCTTAAAATAATTTTGTTGTGCCTATAGGCTATCTTTAGAGATGCATGTATCGGGTCATCCGGCTGCTACCGTATTGAATACAGAGTTTCTTCCTTGGTATGGCCATGCCAATGAGGTCTTGCTCCAACTTGCCTGCTTGATCTTTGTCAGCCTGTGCCGGGTATGGTTTACTATCAAAACCGCGCACACAAAACCGCGCACACAAAACCGCGCGCACAAAACCGCGCACACAAAACCGCGCATCACAAAACCGCGCACGATTATTACCGCGCACGATCATTACCGCGCACTATCATAACCGCTCTTGTTTGAGCATCTGTTTAAGCGGTGTCACGACAACTGGTCTACAGACAACTCGTCAAACGACAACATGTCTACAGACATGTTGAGGCGCTTGAGAAATCGAAGCTGGATTGACTTATTTTAGAGGTGAAATGGAGGCTGGATTGATGAAAAGCGTAAGAGAATTTGAGGCTGGATGAAAGTTCTTTTACAGGTGAAAGAGAAGCTGGATTGACGAAAATAACGCATGAGAAATGGAAGCTGGATGAAGATATTTTTAGATATGAAATAGAAGCTGGATTGATAAAAAAAACGCTTAAGAAATTGAAGCTGGATGAAGGTATTTTCATATTTTTATATCTTAAATAGAAGCTGGATTGACGAAAATAATTAGCGAGAAATAGAGGTTGGATGAAGGTATTTTTAGATCTGACATAGAAACTGGATGCATGTTGAAACACTTGAATGCTGTTATGATCGTGCGCGGTAATGATCGTGCGCGGTATTGATCGTGCGCGGTTTTGTGATTCGCGGTTTTGTGTGCGCGGTTTTGTGCGCGCGGTTTTGACCGGATACCGCCGGGTATTCAGATCCCTACGCTCGGCTCAGGCGGCTGGTAGAGGAGTGCTCTTAATCCCGTTTGCTCGTACTTCCATCAAGCAAAGTCGTGCTTTTTCTGTGATTGGTCCGGCGGTATGGAATACCTTACCTCTTGAGCTGCACCTGTTCCCTGTGTCACTCTCTGGCACATTCTATAAGCACCTGAAAACTGTTCTTTTTGGCCGTGCTGGAATCGAGAGCACCTCTGAGTAGATTCCTTCAAGAAGTGCTATTTAAATACTTGAATGAGTGAATAAATGAATGAGCACATTTTTAATGTTCACATTGCACTCGTCATCACTATTATATACATAGGCGTACGGGACATTTTGGCAGCGGGAGGGCCCAAAAAAATTTTTTGCCCGAAAAATCTGACGACCTTTTTTTTTAGTCATCCGCTCAAACTTTTCTTAGGATTTTCCCGTCCGAAAAATCTGACGACCTTTTTTTTTTTTAGTCATCCGCCCTAAATTTTCTTATGATTTTCCCGTCCGAAAAACCTGACGACTTTTTCCCCCCTGCGTGCCCGAAAAATTCCTCCCGTAGGCCTACCTGTTTTGCCCGAAAAAATTTCTGAAATTTTTTCCCGGCCGTGCCTCTTTTGCCCGAAAAACACATTTGCCCGAAATTTGGGGGGGCATTTGCCCCCTCTGGACCCCCGCCTCGTACGCCTATGATTATATAGTCCTATATTTTTATATAGCCTAGATGTGAACATGGAAAGGTAAAACAAATAACACTTTGGAGTAGCTTTGAGTTCACAACAAATTTTTCTGACTCTGCATGGACGGATGAGAAGAGGAGTCAAAATGATGAAGACTGATGCGTACATAGCCTACTCTATTAAAATAATAATAATTTTGTTTATTCAGCAATCCGGTTGACAGACCGCAAACGGTTGCAGTAATTCTGCAATATGCAGTTAAGCAGTTGTCTTAATTAACATAGGCCTGCATCCTAACAAAGTAACAGAACAGACAGTTCTAATAGTTGAAACAACTATTCTAGTAGCATAACCCCTTAATATTAGAAAATGATTCAAATCAGAATAAGTACAACAAAGTAAAAAAAAGAAATAAGTCTAATAAAAAAAACCGATGGGTACTGGTTTAGTGCGTATAATATTGTAACTAAAAACACAGTTGTGTTTCAAGTAAATACGACACAACGGCGCTATAATCGCAGCCGACAAGCACGTACGTCTATCCTAAGAGACTTTGGGAATAGAACTCAGGTTCGTTTATCTCCATACCAGTGTGTTATGCAATGCGCCAACACCGTCCCATGTCTCTAAATTAGGTCGAGAAAGCACTAGGACGTTGCAAGTTAACGTTAGAAGTTAAAACGATACAGCCTAGAGATCAATAAGAATAAAACCATCGATTGGGACAATTATTATTATTGTCGCCGCATTCTGGAATACAATTTTGTGGCACCGTTACCATGACAACGACGATATTATAATAATGAGAATAAAATTGTTGACCAGTGACAGCGAAATGAGACGCACGTGTTTTCTTGAGAAGCTATAAAAGGGCGTGTGTTGGATAGATTGAGTTACACTGTCTTTAATTTCTTTCAATTCTTCTGCACAAACATTTAATATTACCTCGCAAACCGTTCAAAAGTTCTTACACGATCGACTGGACGGAGTTAGATAGTAGCAATGCACTTACCAGGGTCATTGGTACTAGTCACATCCGTTATTCGTGACCTGCAATGACGCATAATATTTTTATTTCACGTCGTATTCTAAATGCACAAATTATACCCAACCAACATCTACATCAACAAAGTACCATACTGATGCTGATCCATATGGACGTCATATCGGGCCCACATGAAATGGATCCCGAGATTCGTCTCGTATGTGCAAAACCATCTGGACTTGATATGACATCCACGTGGCAGCTATGTATATGGTACCAGGTTGACCATTGTGTGCTATATATGGATCCAAATGACTTCCAATAACCATTAGGAATATAATAGGTGGTCTATTATGCAACAAACTTGTCTACACCAGATGATCTATCAATCTGCAGACCACATGGGATTTATACGATGTCTATATGTAATCCACTTGCCGGTGTCGGTTACATGTGGATGCCGTGTATATTCTGTATGGAATACAGAGAGAGAAAATCATTTCTGGGGTCTAAACGCATACACTAATGGTGTAGGTATGTCGTTGCATCGTAGACATATCTTTTAGCTTCCACTGGAGTAATTATTGGAAAATCATTTGAATCGATGTGGCATGCTATGATGGTGCCTATATGTAACCCATGCACCTTCTAAAATCCTGTCTTAACCATCTAGAGTAGCAAAGAACTCCAGAGAAATCAGAAAAGGCTGGTATAGCCGTGAATGTAAAATGAAAGCATGACTTCTGTAGGCCTACGTGTGATTGTGCCTGTTTTTCGTTCACTGCCGCTCGATCATCATCATCATCATCATCATCTTTATCATCATCATCACCACCATCATCATCATCATGCGCAGAGTCGTTTTAAGGAGTTTTGGGGCCCTAGGCACAAATCCTAATCCTAAACCTAAGTATATGAGTCTGATATAGTCCCCTCCTCTGGTGGAAATCAAGGTTTCTGAGGACGGAGAACCAGTAGGCTATTTGCGGGTCGATCGCTGCAGAGACGCGCAGCGTCGAACGGGTAGAGTCACGGGGAGGGAATGTGCTTCTGCGACCCAGAAATGTTAGAATTCCCACATTGCAGTGGCAGCATTTTAAGCTGCCATCTTAACAGAATAATATTGCTTAACTGTTTTACTCATATCACACGCTGATACGAGTGCAAGTCTGAGACTTCAATAAATATTTTGCAATTATAATAATTTTTGTCAGTTTCGACATTGTAATGGCAGCATTGTAAGCTGCAATCTCAGGAAAAAATTAATACTCTATAATTTCAGTGCTGAGAACAAGTGTTTTTTAAATTTCAATAAGTGTGGGCCTAATTAATATTGCAGTATAATTTATTTACGTATCAAGTTCAGCAACTCAGTTCTGCCTGAGCTTCTTTACCATTACAGTATAATTATAATGAATTGAATAGCTGCAGACAGGTGTAGGCCTGTAATTATTTTAAGCCCTACTTTCTTGCACTGGAATTAGCTTATTGCCGTTGCTCAAAAAGGTCATGTACTGCTGATCAGGACACAGCAAATATACGTTACAATTTACAAATGTTACACAGACCAAGGAAGAACTACCGGTAGGCCTACCAAAATTGGAAAGCCATGTAGTAATGATGCTGTTTTACAAATATTAACACTGAATTACACTCATTGTAATATGATAGTACCATGTGTAAGTTATTAAAGAGGCGAGACTTTAGTTTCGAATGGAAATCTCGAGGAGTGATGAATAGCATGCAGAGCCGGAGGAAGGTGACCTTAGTGGGTGGAGTGCAAGGATGAAGAAGGAACAGATATTCAGGAGGCAGATCATTCCAGATGTGTATTCAGTCTATTCACCATTGGTCAACAAAAAGGGAGATAGGCGGATGATTTGTTATAGACATGGTAAAGAGCGATTGACATGACGGTAGACTGTTCATAGATATCTTCACTGGGAGTATTGTTTGTAGGTTAGGGATAGGATTTGACTTTCATTCGTGGACTCATCTGGGATTTTAACTAAGAGAGTTATTTTCAGAATTGGGGTGATGCGACGGTGTTTTGCTAGTTCTTTTGGATGAACTGCAAACGCTTCAGTTGTGTGGATTCAAGAGTGAGTATAAAAGGCAATTGCAGTAGTCAAGCCTTAAGAGGACAATGGAGTAGCAATATCTCTGTTATCAGTGTAGTTGAACGGAGAAACAACTACCGGTACTACATCTATGACTATTACAACGACTACCACCCTCACCATCAACGTCAGGACCCCAGCTAGGGCTGCAATGACAGTTCACTCTGCCGAGGATGTTATAGAGTCTCCTGCACGGCTTGCACCCATCACAGTTGGGCTCGGCATCAGGTCCCCAGCACAATTCATCAGCGCCTGCTCTCAACATTGCCCACATACAGCTTCAAAAATGCATACGAGTAACATGGCCAATTTCAGAGGTGTATACACTTTTGTGAATCATTAGTACAAATGAATTTCTTAAATACCAAAAGTTGTTTTAAAAGGTGTCAAATGTCAATTATCCGGACAGGAATTTCTCCTCTTGCCCTATGCTTCTAATCTGCCACATCTTCCTCATGGGCATGGGGTGTAGTGGTGAATTCGGTGCCTTGAAGTTGGAGGGTTTGAAACTTTGAATCCATTCAAGCCGCCCTGAGCAAGTCTTTTACTCGCAATAGCTCATGCATTTCTGCATGAAACTCCAATTCATTGTCTGAGCTGTAGTCAGGAGCACCTCTGAGTAGTTTCCTTGAAGAGGTGCTATATAAAATACTTGAATAAGTGAATGAATGAATGAATGAATGAATGAATGAATGAATGAATGAATGAATGAATGAATAGGTCGAAGTTACATTTATCTGGGCTGTTTTTGGTTTTAAATCATTATTGATCTTTTATTATTTAGAGATGCAAGTGTTGTTGTAGCTCCTCTGTATCTGGGTCAGATTTATATGCATCTCGGTTGATTTATTTATGGTTTATTAACTGCTGTTGCGATATTTTAGGAAGTCAGTTTTATAGAAGAAATCTCTTTGTTTGTTGCTCATCTTTTGTCTTTGATGTGATTTTAGAGAAACGTTGGGAGCACGTGATGCTGGTGAGTGAACCAGGGACACGCTTGGTCGATTCAGATTCACAACAATCGGATCAGTAACATGAACAACAATGAGATTCTTGGCAACTGTCTGCTATCAAACTCTTGGATCAGCAGGCGTTCAATTCCATATAATTATCAACTATTAATGTAATTGGCAGGGGTTGACCCCCGGTTGTGTAAGATATTGATTGCTGCTGATGATTGATTGGTTTATGATCAATTGATCATTGACTGGTGGTGATTAAAGATTTTGTTTATGATCAATTGATCATTGATTAGTGATTAAATATTTGGTTTTTGATCGATGATTGGTTTATGATCATCGATTAACATTAATTTTGCCATGTTGATTAGTGTATGATTATTAATTGCTGTAATATTAATTGATTAGCGTATGATTGAATATCAGAGACGTCTGTCTGTCCCAAGTTGTGCATTCCTTCATTGAGGCTGTTGATGCTGCCCTCATCACAGCTGTAATTAAGAACAACGATCATGTACTTCGTAAATCTTTCTCGAAAACAGGGTGGGCCATAAAAAAGGTCCACTTAGCTTTTTTGCCAATATCTTGGCCTGAAGTAAGAATTTTAAAAAGAAATTTACAGGTTTAAAGACTATTCATATTTACACATGATGGCCAGATTTCATCAAAATATTTCAAACAGAACAAAAGTTACATCACTTTTAGTGACACCGCCATCTGTTTTTTGACGATTCGAAAACGTAACTCAACAAAAGTAAACAAACCGATTTTATTAAGCCTGATCTCAAATAATTGTTATCAATTATCCTTGATATATCCAGATAATCATTATTATTATTATGTAGGAAAGAAACAGAGTACCAGAGTAGCCGCCCTTCACTGTGAAGTCATTTAGCAACATTATCAAGTTGGTAAGCAAGGAATCTGTATACATAAATATAATTTTGCTATTATTACAGTGAAATTCAAATTTTTGAAGATGAAAATGGCCAAGATGTCAATGACAGACAAAATGTGTATTCAGGCATACTTCCTGAGCAAGGGGTCCTGTAGCTAAAGCTATAATCACCGCTTACTCTGATAAACAGTGAGCGCAGAGAAAATCAAGAGTTAAATTTAGAGTTAAGAAACAAGCCGTTGATAAAAGATGTCAATTGTGCGGGTTTCATTGAGAAAAACCCCAATGACCCAAATATCCTTATTGGAACCTGATGGATTATCAAGTGTAGAGGGCTATGCTGGCGAAATACCACAATATGCGGCTAAAACCAAGAGCAATAAGAGAATTGATTCTTGCGTTGGAGATGATCTGCAGGGGAAGATTTACCTCTGGAACACATCAATAGGGCCATTAAGAACTTTACAAAGAAACTCATTACAAGTTTGAGCACTGCATGGTGGTAGGCACATTGGACACAAGTTCGGAAGCATTATCAAGTTAATTTGATATAATAGTTATTTCAGATACGACTTAAAAACTCTTTTTTGCGTCTTATTGTTGCGTTACGTTTTTGAATCGTCAAAAATAGTGGGTGGTCTCACTAAAAGTGATATAACTTTTGTTCTATTTGAAATATTTTGATGAAATCTGGCCACCATGTATATATATATATACATATATGAATTGTCATTAAGCCTATAAAATTTGATTTCGAAATTCTACTTAGTATGTCGTGCGTTGTATTAAGTTTATAAAAAGTAAAAAGTTACTTAACTGATGAAATCAGGGACCGAAATACAAATTGTCTCATTGTCTGACATTGAAATTTCATTTAGTGCAGACATACATGGCTTGTGTATAGATGGATGCAAAACATCAATATATACACGCACTCATTCATACATTATCCTTTTGAGAAACTGTGCACCTGATAAACCAGGCATCTAATAAGAATAATAATAACCTTCGTTTAATTAACAGTCAATCTGCAGATACAAGTTACACGAAATACGACCCGCTTCGCACGACACGCAGGTCGTCTACAACAGGCTCGGTAGCTGAACACTAATGGCCTAAGTGCTGGAACGCTCCTGATGCGGCCAAGCCTAGAGTGGGAGGGGCGATCTTATTTTCAACAGACCCGAGGCAAACAGCGCAACAGAAAGCGCCACTGGCATCTAACAGAAAAATTCAAATAAATTTTTGCCCTGAGCGAGGCTTGAACACAGGCTGCGATATTGACTACTCAGTTTATCGACCAGCGCTCTCTCAACTGAGCTACGGACCCTAAACTGCACAAACGTACATAGGCCTACATACATACATGCATACATACATACATACATACGCACATACATACATACGTATACATACATACATACATACATACATACATACATACACAGGGCTGTAATCAAGGGTATACGCGGGTATACGGCGTATACTCACCTCCGGGAAAAAACGGCATCGTATACTCACCGCGAAAAACCAGGGTATACGCGGGTATACAGCGTATACTCACCTCACAAAGGGTGTGTGGGTATACGCGAGAGAAAGGCAAAGGCTATTCAGGTGTATTTTTGAACAAAACCCAGAGCGAATGACTAAAAAAAAAAAAAAAAAAAGGTCATCAGATTTTTCGGACGGGAAAATGGGGAAAATGGGGAAATTTTTGCCGGACGACAGCCGCCAGAAATTTTTTCCCGAAAAAGTCGGTTTTTCTCCTGGTCAGCGTATACTCACCTCAAAATTTACCAGTACAGCCCTGTACATACATACATACATACATACATACATACATACATACATACATACATACATACATACATACATACATACATACGCACATACATACATACGTATACATACATACATACATACATACATACATACATACATACAGACATACATACATACGCACAAACATACATACGTATACATACATACATACATACATACATACATACATACATACATACATACATACATACATACATACATACATGTACATACATACATACATACATACATACATACATACATACATACATACATACATACATACACACATACATACATACATACAATACAATGCATACGTACAATCGTACATAAATACATACGTTCGTTCGTTCGTACGTACGTATGTACGTATGTATGTTTGTTTGTTTGTTTGTATGCGCACTTGTTATAGCGCCCCTTCAAGCTCTCTACTCAGAGGCGCTCCCGACTGCAGAGCGGACACTACATCGGAGTTTCACGCCGAAGCGCTGAGCAATTGCGAGTGAAGGACTTGCCAAAGGTCCCTACGCGGCGACGTGAGGTGGATTCGAACCTCGAACCTTCTGGCTTCAAGGCAATGACGCCGCCACTACACCACCGCGCCCCACGAAGTAATATGTATGTATGCATGTATGCATGCATGTAGGTATGTGTGGTTGAGTGTATGTATATATGTATGTATGTATGTGTGTATGATATATAATGTATATGCATATTTATTTAGCGCCTTCCAAGAACCTAGCGGGGACCTATCATTTGTGGCATATACACAGGCCATCTGTGCACACTTGAGTACACTCGTGTCGTCTGTACTAACTCCCCCCACTCTTAGAGGCTGCGGCTGCTGCTGCTGCTGCTGCTACACGGGCATATATACACGATAAATTTGGAGACTGGTGATGGAGGGAGGGAGGGAGGGAGGGAGGGAGGGAGGGAGGGGAGGGAGGGAGGGAGGGAGGGAGGGAGGGAGGGAGGGAGGGAGGGAGGGAGGGAGGGAGGGAGGGAGGGGAAGGGTTAGCACGTGCGAATAATGCCATGCGTCGCAGATGAACATCGAACACCTGTTCAGGTGAGTGATCGAGAGTGATCATTAGATGAACGGATGCATGCAGACTTCGACGTAGTCATATACGAACGAGAGAAGAAGCCATGGCAGGTAAGACCTATGACTGACTACTGTCTCTGTATATATAGGGTAAGGTAATTAGGCAGCTATAATGGTAACTAGTAATATTTAGGCCTATGCCGCCTATCTGTATGATTATGTCTTGGTAAGAAAAGGTAGGTTTAAACATAGGTAGGCCTAGGGCTTAGACCTATAAGGTAGGCTTAAACATAGGTAGGCCAAGGGCCTAGACCTATAAGGTAGGTTTAAACAGGTAGGTCTAGGGTCTAGACCTATAAGGTAGGTTTAAACATAGGTAGGCCTAGGGCCTATTAAGGTAAGTTAATGACAGACAAGGTCACCTATGTTAGATAAAATAAGTTAAAGGACGACAAGTTAGAACATGAAAGACAAGGTTACGAACCCCAGTTAAAAATATCTGATGTGGTAGAACAATAGAGCAAGATAAAAACAATACGGTTGTGATGATAAAGAGATTAGCAATTCATTGTGATGGAATTACACGCAATGGGTTAATAGACAAATGTGGATTATTTCAATTGTAGGCTATAAAACACGTTTGTGTGTCATTCTGTAAGGTTGGGTCCCCACAATTTTGGATTGGCAGCGGTGGAAAAACGTGGTTAAAAAAACCGGCATCGGACAAATAATATTATATACAGGCACTTTAGCAGTGTAGCCACCCACGGTTTATGATGATGATGACGCATCTCGTAAAGATGGACGCGTTTTATTTGTACATGATGACGGTGTAGGTCAAGACGGATTGAGACTAGACTATTATAATTCTGGCTTAAAATAATTTGTTAGTTTAAATGTATAGGCTACTCAATGTATTCATTGCTGACAAAGACGTACTGTTCACGGCACTGGCGGCGCTACACCAGGGCATGGCATGGCAGGGCAAATGCCCTGGTAAAAAAGCCTTTGCCCTGGCTGTTGCCCTGGCCGTTGCCCTGCCAGAAATTTTGCCCTGCCAGAATTTGTTCGGGCATATTGTTTCTTATTGTTCACGTCCGTCCGTCCGCTCTCTGGCAAGCAAAAGTTCTGGCAGGGTAGAATTCTGGCAGGGCAAAATTTGTGGGAAAGATAAATTCTGACAGGGCAAAAATTCTGACAAGGCAACATTTTTTGGCAGGTCAAAAGTTTTGGAAGGCAAAAGTTCTGGCAGGGTAGAATTCTGGCAGGGCAAAACGTGTGGGAGAGAAAAATTCTGACAGGGCAAAAATTCTGACAAGGCAACATTTTTTGGCAGGTCAAAAGTTTTGGAAGGCAAAAATTCTGGCAGGGTAAAGTTTTGGAAGGGCAAAATTCTGGCTGGGAAAAATTCTGGCCGGGCAAAAATTCTGGTAGTGCAGAAAAATTCTGGCGGCAAAAAATTACGTGGCTGTTTGCCCACATTGCCGTTTACAACTAACAGCACATGCTTAACCCTCGCTTTATTGTTTTTCGATTGAAGCGCAGGCATAGGCCTATGCGTAAACAATTATATAGACCTACATATCTGACTCGGTTACTTTATTTGCTGAACTTTTTGCTTTCGAAATGCCACTCGATAGAGTATTTTCAATGCTTCACTAAGTCACTGAGATTATACCGGGTGGGCCATAAAAATACACCTAAGGTTTTTTTTTACCAAAACCTTGGCCAGAATTAGGAATTTTTCAATGAAATTCTACAGGCTTAAAGATAATTCAAATTTACACATGGTGGCCAGATTGCATTAAAATATTTCGAACAGAACAAAAGTATATGATGCAGCCAAAAAAACAAAAACGATGCTATTAAGTAATTAATTTTTGTACATCTCAAATAATTGGTATGAAATAAACTTGTTATTGACAGAAAATCATTCTTCTTATTATTATTTAGAAAAGAAACAGGTAGGCTACTAGCATAGCTGCACGCCGCTGTGGCATCATTTAGCAAAATGACTGTCAAGTTGGTAAATAAAGAAATTTTCATTTAAATTTTTTGTTATTTTGTGACATTTTCTGAAGATTTCGACCGGATGACTAAACAAATCAGCAGTTTTTTCGGACGGGAAACTGAAGAAACACACACACCCAAATCAAATCCTGACTACGGCCTTGAAGGTGGGTGATTTATTGCATGCACGTCAGCGCAAATTTATAGGCCTATGTAAACCCGTAGGCCTACTATACTAAGCACCCGACTGGCCCTCTGCCTTGGTAACTTGTGTGACTGCTGGCTATGCCCTGGCTACAAAAAGTGTCTGGCGCCGCCACTGGCACGGACGATAACGCTTTCATTGCAAGTATTTAGTTCATTTATAAAAGAGTGCAAATTTACCAAAAACTGTTATAGACGTCAGCAGTCATTTTCATGACATAAGATGTTGTTAAACCTTTGAATTAATTCCCGAGTTCAGTCAACTTCACCGCATAAGTGTTCGTTTGATGCCAGTCCAAAGAGTGGACGAAGTAGGAGGGTGACGCTTATCATGATTGCTTTGATACGTCGACCGTACAATACCCATTCTTTCAGTATACGAGTATATAGTTGTCAGTCGTAAGATGTCGTTCAACAATGAAACTATATATATATATATAATTATATTATCAGTGGAAGCGCTTTCATCCGTGAACAATAGAATAAGTCATTATTTGCCTATGATGAACACATCATATACACATGCATAGACATGTTGATCGCACATGTAGGTTGGCTATTACGCATAATTATGTCTACATGACTATGTATGTATGTATGTATGTATGTATGTATGTATGTATGTATGTATGTATGTATGTATGTATGTATGTATGTATGTATGTATGTATGTATGTATGTATGTATGTATGTATGTATGTATGCATGCATGCATGCATGCATGCATGCATGTATGTATGTATGTATGTATGTATGTATGTATGTATGTATGTATGTATTTATTTATTTCAGAAATTTATTTATTTATTTTATTTCAGAAATTTATATAGCGCCTCTTCAAGGTAGGCTACTCAGAAGCGCTCCCGGCCCAGCCACGGCTAAATAAAACAGTTTTTAGGTTCTTAAGGAACAGAGCGGAGTGACCCCTGGGAATTAAACGCAGTGTAACAGGGAGACCATTCCAAGCTGTAGGACCTGCAACAGAGAATGAACGACGCTGCCGGATAGCAGTCCGATGAACATACATACATACATACATACATACATACATACATACATACATACATACATACATACATACATACATACATACATACATACATACATACATACAAACATACATACATACATACATACATACATACATACATACATACATACATACATACATACATACATACATACATGCATACATGCACACATGCACACATGCACACATGCATACATACATACATACATACATAGTATGTATGTATGTATGTATGTATTACATACATACATACATACATACATACATACATACATACATACATACATACATACATACATACATACATACATACATACATACATACATACATACATACATACATACATACATACATACATACATACATACATACATACATACATACATACATACATACATACATACATACATACATACATACATACATACATACATACATACATACATACATACATACATACATACATACATACATACATACATACATACATACATACATACATACATACATACATACATACATACATACATACATAAATACATACATGATACAGTCATGTAGACATAATATGCATAATAGCCAGCCTACATGTGCGATCAACATGTCTATGCATATGTATATAATGTGTTCATCATAGGCATCATAGGTCCGTGTAGGTATGTATGTATGTATGTATGTATGTATGTATGTATGTATGTATGTATGTATGTATGTATGTATGTATGTATGTATGTATGTATGTATGTATGTATGTATGTATGTATGTATGTATGTATGTATGTATGTGCACACAAGGCCGGATACAGAAATTTTCGAAAGGGGGCCCAAATTTTAGGTTTTGGGACAGGGAAAAATCTGATGACCACCATTTTATCCGCCAACCAAGTTGATGACCTTTTTTAGTCATTTGTCTCGAATTCACAAGAATGGGCGTGAGCCGCGTGACGAGGGTCTACGGAACTACTCATGGGAGGGTGCACGTCGACTTTCCAAGCCAGAATAGCTGGTCAAAAAGAAAGAAATTTGTAAATATAGGGGCATGGCCGTATTGGCCCTCTGGATCCGCCCCTGTGTGCACATGTGTATAATTGTTAATTATGTACATAAAACGAGAGAAGTCTGAGCAAATATCGACCCATTACTGAAGTTTGCCGACGGCGTTGCGTCCACGTGTTCAACGCAGCAGTTGATGCACACGCACACGCACGCACACACACACACACACACACACACGCGCGCGCGCGCGACTTTAACACCTGTGATGGTTAGGAACTATGGCTGCTGCTGTTTCTGCTGCTGCTGCTGCTGCTTCTGCTGCTAGCATCACCATCACGCCACATCCAATGTATATCGATAAAATTTAAATTTGCCTGCACGTTTCTTTGTGCATGTATGTACATATGTATGAATGTATATACATATTGCAGCCATTAGCCCTCCTGATCTTCCGTGCTCTCTCTCTCTATGACTGGGCACGTGGGTGTAGTAGGAGTGGCCCTGTCTATTTAAGGAACGGTGCCCGTGGGTCTTGACGGCATTTGTGGTATTTGGTGGTACGTGGTACTTCTCCCGTTGAGAGCGGTCGTGTCCCTCGCTGCTGGCGAGTTAACCTGCGGGTTCATCTTCTACGTCGCCTTCTTCGCCCTGTTGGTGGTCTGGCTGTTCATCCGTCTTCCTTGGCTTCGTTAGCCGTGCTGTCGTGTGGGTCTGCCGTGCTTCGACCTTTGGTCTGGTCTTCTTCGTATCTTCTGGACGGTAACGTAGTTAATTCATTGTATAACTTGCTCTATTGAATAAATCGAAGTTTATTATATCATTTCGGGCCTTATCTTTGATAGTCATCCTCGTAGACGGCCGTAGAACCCTTTACAGATGGGGGCCCATCCTTTTGCTCGATATTGCGGGTGGTAAATTTCGGATATTTGTTAGTCCGGTTGGTTTTCGGGAAATTTTGTGAGAGCATTTGTCGATATTTGTCGAAAATTTATGCAAAGTCGCATTTCGTTTTGTGGGGGCCTGGGCTATTTATTTGTTTTGCGGCGGAGAGTTTTGCGCGTTTTGGCGTGTGGTTTCGCGACGGTCTTGAAGTGGACGGTCGTGAGAATTTTGAATTCGGGGAGAATTTTGTGTCATTGGTCTGCGCAGTTAGACTGTTATGGCGTCTTCTGGGGACGGTAGTTCTCTTGAGTGGGATGACATAGTGGAATTGCCGGTGGAGGAGTTGAGGCAATATTGTGCGACGTTGGGTGAGGACGTTAAAGGTTTAAAGAAACCTCAATTACTGAAGTTGGCGAAGATGGCTTTGTCGCCTAAACATGGAAGTGAGGAATGGAAACTTAAGGCGCAAGCGAAGAGAGAAGCATTAGAAATAGAGCGTCTGAAATTTAAAGAGGACCGTGAATTTGCATGGGAGGTAGAGAAAGAAAAAATGAGACTGGCGGCTGAGGCAGAAGAGAAGAAAATGAGAATGGCAGCTGAAGACGAGAAAGAGAAACTGAGAATGGCAGCGGAGGCCGAAGAGAAGAAAATGAGAATGGCAGCTGAAGACGAGAAAGAGAAAATGAGAATGGCAGCTGAAGACGAAGAGAGGAGAATGAGAATGGCAGCGGAGGCCGAAGAGAAGAAAATGAAAATGGCGGCTGAGGCCGAAGAGACGAAAAGGAGATTTGATATAGAGGAGAAAAGGATGAATATGGACCTTGAAATGAGGAGAATGGAGTTAGGAGGTGTTGCAGAACGACCTGTAACAGACCGTCCTGTGCAGAACAACGAGGATTTTCGTTTTGGGGCGGCAATGAAATTTGTTCCTAAATTCGACCCCTCGGATATTGAACATTATTTTGCGGCATTTGAGCAAGCAATGGCTTTGCATAATGTTCCGACAGAGAAGTGGTCTTCCCTTCTGCAACCACAACTATCGGGAAAGGCGGCAAAAGTTTTTGCGTCGTTGTCTTTGGAAAATTGTGTGAATTATGATTTGGTGAAAAGTTCGCTGCTAAACGCATATGAACGGATACCTGAGTTTTATCGGAAGAAATTTAGGGGGTTGCGTAAAGAACCACGGGAGACTTATGCCAATTATGCGTACCGTCTTCAAATCCCTTTTCAGCGTTGGGTCGAGGGTACGAATTCGTGGGATGATTTGGCTAAATTTAAGGAAGTAATGCAGATGGAGCAATTTGTACAAGCGTTACCGTTAGAGGTACACAGATGGCTGTTGGACAAAAGTCCTGAAACTGTAGCGAGTGCTGCACGTTTGGCAGATGAATACGCTGTTTTGTATAAACAGGGGCCGAGTAATTATGCTGGGGGATTCCACAGGGATTTTTCTGAGCGTACAAACCGGTTCTCATCTGATGATAGTGAGAAGAAAGAGGTGTGGGAGCGTCAGGGCTCAGGGCACAGTGGAGGTGTGCGCCAAGATTCGAAATGGGGAAAACGTTCGCCTCAAAGAGGGACGTATGGGTTTAAGAAGCCTTTTCGAAAAAATGATGATGAGGATGGATTTGGGGAACAGGTCACGTGCGGC
The DNA here is from genome assembly GCA_949752735.1 of Lumbricus terrestris. Lineage (NCBI taxonomy): Eukaryota > Metazoa > Annelida > Clitellata > Crassiclitellata > Lumbricidae > Lumbricus > Lumbricus terrestris. The sequence continues at coordinate 20,253,694 of OX457048.1, forward strand.
TTCTGTAGAGCCCCTGGGCACGTCAAGGCCCAATGTTTTAAATTGAAACGTAAAGAGGGGGTGGAAATTGAAAACTGGCGGGGTCAGAAACCTGTTGGGTTGGTACAAACTTTGTCGGCACCTGTTAAGGAACAGAGTTTTCAGAAGCCTATTGAAACTGTAGATAAAATGTATGCTCCTTTCTGTGTGACTGGGTGTGTCATTAATGAGTTGAATGAACGAAAGGAGGTGGTGGTGCTTCGAGATTCGGGAGCCCTTCAGTCAATGATTAGCGCTGAATGGTTGTCTGAATGTGATTATGTACACCTAAATCAAACACGACTTCTGCGTGGTATTTCTGGTACGATTGTGGAGTGCCCTCTTGTGAGCGTGAATCTGGAATGTGCATTTGTACAAGGTGAAATTTTGTGCTGTGTGATGAAGTCTCTGCCGATGAATGCTATTTCTGTAGTGATTGGAAATGACGTTGCTTTAGCGGGAGAAATTGTTGATGTAGCTATCACGACGAGAGCTAGGGCTCGACAGTATGCAGCAGAACGCAGTGAGACAGAGACAGAGTCGGCTGTGTGCACTGAACCGACGCGCGTGGAGACGACGAGTCTGGGTCATAGTACAGAGTCGACCGACGGTGCATTATTGACTGGTGATTTAGTGGAGGCGTTAAATGACTCTGAGCTTGTAGCGACAGGTGATTTAGGCCTGGCTGATTTATTCGCTGTGAATGAATGTGTTGACACCGACTGGACAGAAATCTGTGTTCCAAGAGCTGAATTTATAATGAGGCAAAGAAACTGCGGGGATTTGGCTCCAATGTTTGCACAGGCGGAGAATAAATCGACGATCGATAGTGGTGTACAACCGTATACGTTAGTCGAGGGTGTGTTAGTGCGACGGTGGGCCGATAAATTAACGCCATATGGAATGGGTGTGTCACAAGTGGTTGTGCCCCTTCAGTTGAGAAAGAAATTGTTGCACGTTGCACATGACATTCCTGCTTCGGGTCATCTGGGAACACAGAAGACATTGGACAGATTGTTGAAACATTTTTGGTGGCCAATGGTGAACAAGGATGTACGTGAGTATTGTCGGTCGTGTGATGTGTGTCAGCGGTTGGGTAAAGGTAACAGGAATTATAGAGCGCCTATGGTCAGTGTGCCTGTTATGCAAGCAGTGTTTGACAGAATTGCGATAGATATCGTGGGTCCATTGAGTGTTTGTGACGTTACGGGGAATAGATTTATTCTGACTGTAATTGACTGGGCGTCGCATTTTCCTTTTGCGTTCCCGTTGAAGACTCATACGGCGCAGGATGTGGCTAAATGTTTGTGTGAGTTGTTTACGATGTTTGGCTTTCCGAAAGAATTACTTTCTGATTGTGGTAGTGAGTTCATGTCTGAGTTGATGCAAGTGTTTGTGCATGAATGTGGTATTGTACAACTGAAGACTAGTCCTTACAGACCACAATCTAACGGAATGTGTGAGCGTTTTCATCGTGCGATGAAGGATATGTTGAAGGCCATGGCTGAAACGTATCCGGGTTCTTGGGATACCATGCTGCCTTGGATTTTGTTTGCGTACAGAGAGGTGCCTGTACAGGGTACTGGGTTTTCTGCCTTTGACTTGATGTTTGGTAGAGATGTTAGGGGCATGCTTCAATTGATGAAAGAGGCATGGTTGTCTAGAGATGTTGCAAAGGAAGTGGCTGGAAAGAATGTCATTGAGTATGTTTTGAAATTGCGTGAACGTATGCGTGTGGCGTTGAGCATGGCTGGTGAAAATGCTGTTCTGGCTAAATCTAAATCAAAGCAACACTATGATAAGAATTCGAAAGCTGTGACTTTAGAGGAAGATGATGTTGTTGCTTCTGTGTTGTTGGTGAATGATGTGAAGTTGCATGAGGTGACGTTGGAAGATAAAGTGTTACAATGTGATGTGTCTGCGGAATGTCGTGATGAATTGCGTGATGTTCTGAATGACTTTGCACAGGTGTTTAGTACTATGCCGGGTAAAACTGATTATGGTGTTGCATCGTCAGGGATGATTGATAGTGTGTTGATACATGATTATGGTGTTGCATCGTCAGGGATGATTGATCGTGTGTTGATACATGATTATGGTGTTGGATCTTCATGGAGATTTATTCTTGTGATGTTAGGTGATCATGGTGTTGCAGGGATGTTTGATCAGCTGATGCTGTTTGATACTGTTGTGGTGTCATGGATGATGAATAACAAGCGGTTACGCCATGTTGAGGTGCCTTCAGGGAGGAGGGTTGCATACATGTTGGTGTGTACTGGTGTTGTGGCAGCAGACAACATTGTGATGAATGATCGAGTTGTTGCATCGCATGAGTGCATTGTTACCTTCAGTAGGTTACTTCAAGTTGATGTTGTGTTGTCATGGTTGAGGGATTCTGTGGTGATGCAGATACGAGACACACTGATGAAGATGGTGTTTTGGCCCATCAGCTGTTACTGTTTTGAGATTCGAGTTGAATGGATGGTTGTGTGGTGTCATACGGTGGTGCTATGTGTAACAGTTGTATGTTGCGTTGTGTTGTTGACACAGTATGGCTGTGCTTCGGGTAGTTGCAATGTTATGGATTTCATGAAAGCTCAGACTTGTGTGAAAGTTTCTTTACAGTGGTTCGCTGATCTGAAGTCGTGGAAGCATGGAAGCCGTCAGGTCGTGTTCCTGCGACTACTTCTGCTGACGTGTGTCGTGACGTTGATGATCGGTGACACGGTGGGCAATGATCAGAATCTGGCTGGTCGTTGGGGCTGTTGGATAGGACGTTCGTCGCTGATGACACTCGGGTGTGTTAAAAGTCATACCTGGATGTTGCGACGTGTGATCTGGGAGCAGTGGCATCTGGCTACTGGTTCTTCTTCAGTTCTTCAGAGGGACTGCGAATCGTCTCATGGAAGCGGTCGTCACGGGGTTGGGACCCTGTCGAGGCAACGTCAATGTGTCTTGGCAGTGGTTCTGACTGCGGCGTCATCAGGGCGTAACAGAGACGCTCTCTGTTGCGTTCGTCGTCTTCCAGGAACTGCGTGTCAGGATGTCAGTCGTCGGTGCTGTCAGTCATGGGAAATTGTCAGTAATGGAAACTTCTGTCAGTGGAAAATCTTCATTCAGTGCAAAGATTGTCAGGGAACTTCTGAAATGGAAATTTTGTGCGAGGAACACTTCAGTGAGTGTCCTTCGTGCGTTGGTCAGACACTTTCCAGAAAAAGTGGTGGAATCTTCAAAGGTGTTGGGGGTTCTTGTTGGGGGTTTGGGTTTCTGCTGTTATATGAAGTCGTTTATTCTTATGTTAGTTAGCATGGCTTTGGCCAATGACCTTGTACAATTTGGATCATTTTTGATACACGTTTTGTGTCCAAATTCATTTTTTTCGTATAATTGTATGAACTCTCATTTTGATTCGTATAATTGTTTGAACTCTCTTTTGATTCGTATAATTGTTTGAACTCTCAGTTATATGATGCATTAATTTAGTGTTGCGCTGCATTAGTTGTTGCGGAATTGCTGAGTACGTTAACTTGTACTGGTATAGTACTTAGTGATTCTTGCTGTGTGAACTGTTAGGTGTAGTGCTTTCTGCTATATTTCGTCATCCCCTCGGGATTCCTCATGCTGTTGGGTGGGGGATATGTAGCCATTAGCCCTCCTGATCTTCCGTACTCTCTCTCTCTATGACTGGGCACGTGGGTGTAGTAGGAGTGGCCCTGTCTATTTAAGGAACGGTGCCCGTGGGTCTTGACGGCATTTGTGGTATTTGGTGGTACGTGGTACTTCTCCCGTTGAGAGCGGTCGTGTCCCTCGCTGCTGGCGAGTTAACCTGCGGGTTCATCTTCTACGTCGCCTTCTTCGCCCTGTTGGTGGTCTGGCTGTTCATCCGTCTTCCTTGGCTTCGTTAGCCGTGCTGTCGTGTGGGTCTGCCGTGCTTCGACCTTTGGTCTGGTCTTCTTCGTATCTTCTGGACGGTAACGTAGTTAATTCATTGTATAACTTGCTCTATTGAATAAATCGAAGTTTATTATATCATTTCGGGCCTTATCTTTGATAGTCATCCTCGTAGACGGCCGTAGAACCCTTTACAATATGTAGGTGTGTGTGCATGTATGTATGTATGTATGTATGTATGTATGTATGTATGTATGTATGTATGTATGTATGTATGTATGTATGTATGTATGTATGTATGTATGTATGTATGTATGTATGTATGTATGTAAGTATGCATGCATGTATGTATGTACGTATGTATGTATGTACGTATGTATGTAGCCTATGTATATGCATGTATGCATGTATGTATGTATGTATGTACGTATGTATGCATGTATGCATGTGTGCATGTATGCATGTATGCATGTATGTATGTATGTATGTATGTTTGTATGTTTGTATGTATGTATGTATGTATGTATGTATGTATGTATGTATGTATGTATGTATGTATGTATGTATGTATGTATGTATGTATGTATGTATGTATGTATGTATGTATGTATGTATGTATGTATGTATGTATGTATGTATGTATGTATGTATGTATGTATGTATGTATGTATGTATGTATGTATGTATGTATGTATGTATGTATGTATGTATGTATGTATGTATGTATGTATGTATGTATGTATGTATGTATGTATGTATGTATGTATGTATGTATGTATGTATGTATGTATGTATGTATGTATGTATGTATGTATGTATGTATGTATGTATGTATGTATGTATGTGTGTATGTATGTATATCTGCACGGTCGCACGCAGGCCCGTATATCTACATATATAAAATTATTTATGTCATTAATAATTATTGTAGTCTCTCTCCTTAGCTAGGTATTTACAAGGGATTTCATGACCCATCATATCATAATGTATTCATCTGTCCAACCTGTTGACTTCCAGACTGCATGACCTTTAAACTTTCCACAGTTAGCATCTTGTGCCAAGTATATCCCACTACGTGTAGACGTATAGTGGTTTACATGATGAGTTCATGACAAGTTAACCACAAAGATTTCGATTTCCTTTGTTGTTAGTTCTTCCATTATTCCATACGCATGCATTGTAAAATGTCTGTCACTAATCTCTATATATAAATACTAGGGTGGCACTCCAAATTTCTTTTTCAAATTCTTACCTTCCCACCCCTTACTTCTGTTAATTTTACATAAAGATTGAAGTACACGAAGTTTTGGAACATTATAACAACGTTTACTGGTAGCTCCACAAAGTCATAGTTTAAAGATTTTATATTTATTATGAAGCATTGCAACAAATTAGTCAAATGTTAAATTTGACTTTTCTACAGTGTTCTATATGGAAGTAAACTTTTAACTTCCCAAGTTTCCATGTTCTATTGTTCTTACTAGATTAGTCAAAATATTAGTAATAATAAAGAACACAACGTTTTGAAACATTTCAGTAAATCTTGGTCTGGTGCGTTAACATTCAACAATGTCAAAGTTTGATATTTTATCATCAATTAAGTGTCGGACTGCAAGTTAATGTCCGAGCACAGTTGATTTGTTGGCATTAGGGAAGGTCTGGCGATGCTTCTCTACCACCTGCAAGAGGTACTGTTTCTGTTCCTCCTGGTTGGTGATGACACTGTTGAAGGACTGGACAAGTGCAACACCACGCTCCACTGCATCGTTCACCACCTTCAACCCTTTGAGCTTCTTCTGACCATCAGTATAGGCCTCATTATTTTTCCATGTGTTGGGATCGTGTATGAGGAAGTCATGCGGGATGTCAAGAGCAGTGAACAGTGTTCTGGTGTGCTGAGACACGAAGTCACACAGCTGTTTGTCTTGGATGTCTGCTGCAGTGAGAACTATTCGACGAGGATGGTCTGGGTGTCCAGTCTTTCTCAGAGCTGCAACCATTGCTATCTTCATTTCAACTGGCACACTGGGATCGAAAAACGCAAGCCCTACAAGAACTTCACTCAAATACCACAAATGACCCGAGAATGTCTAAATTGCAGCGTTGGAAATCGCTGCATTTGTATCCCGTAGCTGTACAAGTCGCGTAGAAGTTGCAAGTCATTGCGTGGGGCTGATGTAGCACTTGTACACTAGGGTGCCACTCGGCAACTTATTACAGAAATTTATTCTGTTTTTCATAGTGATCAAGGACACCATTGAATGAATCAGCGGCATTGTTGACCACCATCAGACTTTCTGCTCATATTGGAGCACTAGCATACTCAGAAAATATGCTCTCTCAAGTGCTAGGGTGAAGGTTTTAAGGACAGGAAGTCATGTGATATTCCAATTGCCACAAGAAGCTGCAAAGTATGTTGTGACAACCATTGCTGCATTGGTATAGTAACAGTGCCATGCAGCACAACATGTCAAGGAGTTTGTCCATGAGTTTCTTTACTTAGGGCTGTGACCATTGCTTCCTTCCAGAGGAACCATTGTATCAAAGAAAGTAAGACCATTTAGGATTTCACCTAGATGCTACAAATGACTGCAGAGGGACTTGATTGTTGAATCGGCAACAGTTTGGTTGTTTGTCTGTATGCATCAAACTCATGCGGAAGATTCAAGTCGTTGCGAGGATCATGCATGTGTGTACAGACACTTAATGTACAACTTCACAACTGCTTTGAACTTTTGGAGAGCTGACAACTCGCGTTTGATGACGTTTATTGAGAGTGAAATAAGTAGCTTTTAAAACTGTATGTGACCTTGCCATCCATCTATAGGCTAACTAGCTCTAGGATGCATGGGCTCCAGGGGCATGGATACGCACATATTCCCCACTTTCCACTCCTTCTAAAAATATCAGTGCCAGCTGAAAGAGCTCATAGTGGTCCTAACAGTCTTGGCTGAATATCATTGAGCTGGATGAGTTCGGTAAACTCACTTTGCATCGGATTCAAACCAGTGCCGTTGTTATCACCTTTATACCGTTTTCATACCGGATCTGCTTCAAATATGTATACGCGAGTCTCTAAATCTGTTAAATTATATCTTGATGTTATGCCACTGGAGTTCCCATCTGGTGCTGAACGCTTTGGCATCGACTAATTTCATGATTTTGGTCTACAAACCAAGCTCATCCACTGGGATACGCTTTTGTACCAGACAAAACACAGGCGTGCACCATCATGAAGGCATGTAGTGCTGGAAGTTGTATGAAGTGACATATATGCCTACAGTCTTTATATTTAGCCTTTTTTGGTTTATCCATGTTATTATAACAACAACCAAGAATTGGGAAAGATTAAAAATTACAAGAAACATTATTATTCTTAGTCAGTATGAACAATGAGTCACAGCGCAGCCTGTTCTCTGTAGATATAAGTTATTTCCATACGCGATTTCAAAGAAATGATGTGATACGCTGCTACAAACTACTAACGCGCGGAGCTACCTCTAAATATTTATCAATCTGAATAAAATTTGTAACACATGAGTTTCTTGTCATATTAAACATTTTTAGGGGGTGGGAAACTGGATTAGGCAAAATTATTTTTTGACCATGCATTTCGTTGTCACCCTAATAAATACTGAATGATTTTACTCAACTACAGTTCCATCGTGTGTGTGTGTGTGTGTGCGTGTGCGTGTGCGTGTGTGCGTTTGTGATGTTTCTGTGTGTGCGCGCGTGTGTCTAACTAACTGTCTACGTGACATAGTGTGTATAGCTTTGCTCGGACCAGTTTCTTTTCTTTTCTTTTGTTTACGTTCGAAGATGCCGCAGAAGAAGAGAAAGACGAGAATGACAAATCGAGATTGTTGGGGTCAAAGGTCATTGAATCTGGTGGCTTACTGACTGACACGCGGAACTCAACATCCGAAGGTCCCTCATCTTCCTCTTCGAAACAATCGCTTACGGATCTTTCGCTGGAAAAAGAAGCAAAGAAACCTTCCTCCAATTGTTTGGAAGGAATCGAGAAGTCACCTGGAAACGCCAGGGGATCAGACGGAGTAGGAGATAAGGACCTGGAACGACAGAAGAGAATGAAGGGAAGCGAAGGGGAATCGGGTGGAAAGACGGATAAGAGGCAGCAGGGAAAGGCGGAACCAGTGCCACGGACAGCTGAGGAGAGGGTTCAGCTGGCGAAGAAGATGATGGCTCTGAGACAGAAGGAGAAGCTGGAGGAGCTGGAAAGCTCAGATCGGAAGGCAATGGACTTCCTCCAGCGACTGGAAAAGGAGAAGGCGCAGAGGCTGAACGACAAGAGGAAGAGGGACAAGGACAAGAAGAAGGACATCGAGGAAAGGATACGCAAACTGACGGGCGATGAATACGTGAGTTATATAGCGCTATAGAAATATTCGTCGTCTATTGATTGATTGACTGATTTATTTATTTATTTATTGACTCAACAGCTTAAAGCGATGGTCGACGGTTGTGTAATATGATGTAATGTAATGCAATGTGATGTAATGTGATGCAATGTGATGCAATGTAGGTTAAGTTCAGGCACAGGGTAAGAATTGCGGGATGGGGGATTTCAACCCCTCAATATTTTTAAAGCCCCATAGTAAAGTCTACTTTTCACACTCCAATTCCAAGTGGATCTGTCCGTCTCCGAATTGTCCGGTCCGAATTGTCCGGCGACGAATTGTCCGGACACCATAATGGTATATGGTATGATAAGGAATGATAAGGTGTGCTATATAGTATGACAAGGTATGATGCAGTGTATTGCGGTATGATAAGGTTCGGTTTGATTATAAGACTTGGCTTTGGTGTGATATGGAATGGTATGCATGTAATGAGCTATTGTGAATAATGTTATAATAAGATGACATACATGTATGATACGGTATATCATGGTATGATGAGGTATGATAAGGCATAGTATGGTATGAAAAGGTATGGTATTCTCTTCTAAAATTACATGATAAGGTATTGCCTTACGGTTTGTACTATATAGAGTAAAGTGTAGGCTAAGACAATTATGGTTAGTCATAGGTCTATTAAAGGACGGCTATTGATCTAGGTGACGCGAACACAGAGACAGGCACGCCTACAAACAGACATACAGACAGACGGACGGACGGACGGACACATTTTCTGTGGACAACGGCACATGCATACACATTACACACGAGCATATCGAAAGAAGACACCATGCAGCTGATACCATAATATTGTATAATTTATGCGCATACGTATGAAAGTACAGTATGCACGCACATGAAATCATAAATAATATTTTTTTCTTTAATTGAGCGCTATAGGGCGGGATTAACAAATGTGGGCCCTGTTCAGTAAAATTGTAGGGTCCCAACCATACAGAATGACACACAAACGCCCCCCCCCCCCATACTAACAGGCAGACAGCCAGCCGAACAGGTATAGAGAGGCAACATTGAGATATACATGATGTATAATACAGTGCATTGCTTCTATTATAGGATAGAAAGCAACAGCTTCTGGAGAAGGCAGCCTCTGATTCCAATCAGAGCACAGGTGAGAAACGGCGCTATATAAATCCTCAGGTGTATATACACAGAGCCACTCCTCCTCCTCACCATCTAACATATATGCACGTACGTACACGTGATGTGCAAACAGTCTGCATGTGTATGTATGTGTGTGCATTTATGTGTGTATGCTCATTTGGGCTCAATGTTTAGTGTATAATGTAATTTGATATTTATATTGGGACACTCACAGCAGTGATCATACATTGGCACTCCCAGTGCGAGTACCCCTAGAAAAGAAATAGGTTGAAGGGGAGAGGCAGAGATGTAGGAAGATATCTAGAAAGAATGGAAACACGCATTGGTAGAAAAATAATGATTTAGTCTGAACCAAAGCGTTCCTTCATCGAGGTGCAAATCGATGATTCTGGCTCGAAGAGTGGAGAGACTTGAAGACCATGGGCGGAGACTTGGTCTAGAAGTTCGGGGGCGGGGGGACGAACGAGTGGCCAAAAGACGATCGCCGAGGGGCAAAATTTTGGGCGGAAAATTTCTGACGACCTTTTCCCCCATCATTTTGTCAAAATCTCATCAAATATTTTAATTTCTATGTAAAAAAAACTGATGACCTTTTTTAGTCATTTGGTATTCTAGACTTCTTTGTAGCCTAGTCTTTACTTCTTGCAATATTACCAGAATTGACCAATTAACCCACTGTAAAAATTTACAATGCTATTTTTCATTTCTTTTCTTAAATATTGGAGGGAACATGACAATGAACGGCCTCCCACCACAAACATTGGGGACCGTCCCGCTGTCCCCCTTAAATCTCCGCTCATGTTGAAAACCAAAACAAGTAAGTCAATCTGAATATAGACTTACTGGCTGTAAGAGAGGACCAGTGCAGTTCATTACCATGCATGTACAAGAAGATGTGGGAGAATTTATGAAGATGATCAATCTAAATCTAGCAACAGCTCAGTATAAGGACGACGTTGATTGGAGTGACGCAGATCTTTGGTCGGCCTATAAAAGAGAATTGCAGCCAATTCTAAAGTACTCAACTTCACGAATAACAGACTTCAGGGTGGCAGAAGAGACAGATTTGCGAATGGCTTTGATGCGTCCGGGTTTTTGTCAACTTTTTGATAGTGGGAGCGAGTACGGTTGGTAAAATGGGAAATTGAGAGTCCATGGTCATGACACCTAGTCACGTACGTCATTGTACACTAGTATGGAGCAGGTACACAAGGAAAGCTTTCAGTATAAGAAGCACAAAATCAAGTTTCTTAAGTTGTTATTGTGTTCCAAACCAAATAAGTTGAGTTTATGATGAACTAATAGAGGAAAATGATTTCATAGAAGACAATTGTTTCTGCGTGTATATATATATAGAGGCGCTGCATAAATGATATAATCTGGCGCCACATAATTGATGACCGATCGGGTTGTTTAGGGTCGTCACGGGGTCAAGGAGGAGGAGGAGGGATGCATCGGCGCCGTGCCCTCAGTCTGTTTTCAGGGAAGGAACCGAACTACACAACACCAACCGTCGCTTATCAGATACGAACAACACGACGGCCAGCATCAGCAGCAGCAGCATCAGCAGCAGCAACACGAGGTGGAGGGCAGTATCGGGAGGATGATACTCCACTGGTCACCTGCAGTAGATACAGTCAGTGCAGGAAATCATTATCATCATCGTCATCATCATCATCATCATCATCATCATCATCGTCGTCGTCATCATCATCATCATCGTCATCGTCATCGTCCTCATCGTCATCATCATCATCACCATCATCATCATCGTCGTCGTCATCGTCATCGTCATCCATCATCATCGTCATCCATCGTCATCATCATCATCATCATCATCATCATCATCATCATCATCATCATCATCATCATCATCATCATCATCATCATCATCATCATCATCATCGTCATCATCGTCATCGTCGTCATCGTCGTCATCGTCGTCATCGTCGTCATCGTCGTCATCGTCGTCATCGTCGTCATCGTCGTCATCGTCGTCATCGTCGTCATCGTCATCATCGTCATCATCGTCATCATCGTCATCATCGTCATCCGTCGTCAGTCGTCGTCAGTCGTCGTCGTCGTCGTCGTCGTCGTCGTCGTCGTCGTCGTCGTCGTCGTCGTCATCGTCATCGTCATCATCATCGTCGTCGTCAGCCAGTGACAGTGACTAGTGATAGTTATTATATGCAGCTTTTGCTCTTTAACCTCTCCTCCTCTTCCTCCTTATCTTCCTCTCCCTCCTTCTCTTCTACTTCCTCCTCCTCCTCTTACTCCTCCTCCTCCTCCTCCTCCTCCTCCTCCACCCCCTCCTCTTCCTCATTCTCCTCCTTTTTCTCTTCTTCCTTCTCCTCTTCCTCCTCCTTCTCTTCTACCTTTTCTCTCCATCGGCTCATTACTATCGGTGTTGGGTTTTGCCATCACCAATGTTTCATCTTTGTCGCAGTGATATCAAAATTCATCTCCGTCTCTCTCTTCCTCCCTCCCTCCATTCCTTCCCTTCTTTCCTTTGAATCTCCATCTCTCGACCCTGCTGATCTTGTGCTTCTCCCCCCACCCTCAGGATCAGTTTCACCAGAGAGATATCGATCAAGGAGTGCTGACTACAGACCTCGCAAACGCCAACAGCAGCGCTCCAAGTCGACGGATCGTCCGTCAAGGCCGCCGGCTGGACCAACACCCGAGGCGGCAGCGGCCAGACCCCGAAGATCGAAGACGTCGAGTCCTCCAAGGAAGCAGACTAAACCAACGACAGCGAAGACAAAGAAAACGGGCAACGACTACAGTGGTTTGTCGTTGTCATTGTTATCATCGACAAAGACAACAACAACAACTGCGAGTCAGTCATCTCTACGGAGAGATACGACTCCAACGAGACTGACTCAGAGGAAGAGTGACGTCATGGCAGAGAAGAACAAGCAACAAGAACAAACGAACAACGATAAGTCGGGGAAAACGGGGCACAAGCAAAAGGTATGTCATAGTCATCATCTTCGTCATTAATAATAATAATAATAATAATGACAATTTATA
>OX457048.1:20271178-20388678 GCA_949752735.1 Lumbricus terrestris
GTGCCCCTAATCTCAAAATCAAGTTGGTAATCCCTACTCCCTAATTTCTTTTCTCAGAAGCTATTTCTTCTCTCGTGACCTTGCGCACTGGGAGTTCACCCTATTAGAAGCGCTTTATAAATGTTTTAATGCAATACAATATTATTTAGTTCAGATGCGAATCGATAGTTTTGCTGATTGTAGAAGTTGGATCTGATAATGAAGCGCGTGAAGACAAAGGATGAGACGAAGGCACCGGATGCGGGTCAGCTGAAGCCGGATGCTGCGGGTGGTGGAGACCTCGGACCAGACTCACCGATGCCTGGCACCAAGGACAGTGACTCACAGGCGGCCAGCTCAGCCTCTGAAACGAGTCGATCTTCGTCAGCCGCATCCGGGGAGATGTTGGTCGGTGATGACGAGATCACTCCATCGCCTCGAGATCACGTCACCTTCGCAATAGGATCGAAAGACATCACTGATAAGGATGCCGTTGATACGAAAAACATTGATAAGAACAAGGACAACGTTGATAAGAACATTGCAGATAAGGACAACAATGATAAGGACAAAGCTGATGTTAACAGCTCTAAGAAGGGCAACGCCTATAAGAACGCCGATGATGACAAAGCAGATAAAGGTAATGCTGATAAGAACAACGCCAATAAAAACGACACCGATAAGGGCAATGTTGATAAGAAGAACGCTGATAAGGACAGCGCCGAAGTCGTCTCTTTGCAGCCAACATCATTTGCTACTTCCGAGCCACGTGACCCATCCTTATCATCAACGAGTGAAATGGGCAGTGACGTAAATAGCGAAGTAACATCTGATAAGAATTTGTTATCTATCATTGATAACAACGAGAAACCGAGCTCAGATACCGTAACAATGCCATCAGATGACAATGACATGTTGACCTCGAAGACTGAAGCGGACTCATCAGCCGCTCCATCAGCGGCAGCGAAAGAGAAAAGTTGGAATCCATTCTCGAAAGCTGTCTCAACCGTATCAGCCGCCATCAACAATGCCATAACAACGGCCCGTTCATCCCTAACCAGTGACAAAGGTGCCAACAAAAAGGCCATATCCGCCTCCACAGATGACTTGCTCTTGGCAACAGTAGCCAATGGCAACGCTGATAAGAAAGGCATCTCAGCATCCGCGGACAACTTAGCCTTGGCAACGGTAACCAATGACGACGCTGATAAGAGAGCCATGTCATTATCCGCAGACAACGTAGCCTTGGCAACGGTAACCAGTGACAACGCTGACAAGAAAATCATTTCCGCCTCCACAGATGAATTATCGTTGGCAACTGTGACCAGTGACAGCAATGATAAAAGAGTAATTTCGGTTTCGGCAGATGACTTGCCATTGGCAACAGTAACCAGTGGCAACGCTGACAAGACGAAAGATGACGTGTCCTTGGTGACAGTAACCAGTGGCAACGCTGACAAGACGAAAGATGACGTGTCCTTGGTGACAGTAACCAGTGGCAACGCTGACAAGACGAAAGATGACGTGTCCTTGGTGACAGTAACCAGTGGCAACGCTAACAAGACGAAAGATGACGTGTCCTTGGTGACAGTAACCAGTGGCAACGCTGACAAGACGAAAGATGACGTGTCCTTGGTGACAGTAACCAGTGGCAACGCTAACAAGACGAAAGATGACGTGTCCTTGGTGACAGTAACCAGTGGCAACGCTGACAAGACGAAAGATGACGTGTCCTTGGCAACAGTAACCAGTGGCAACGCTGACAAGACGAAAGATAACGTGTCCTTGGCAACAGTAACCAGTGGCAGCACTGACAAGACGAAAGATGACGTGTCCTTGGCAACAGTAACCAGTGGCAACGCTGACAAGACGAAAGATAATGTGTCCTTGGTGACAGTAACCAGTGGCAACGCTGACAAAACAATCATCTCAGTCTCGAAAGTTGACGTATCCTTGGCGACAGTAACCAAGGACAACACTGATAAAAAGGTCATCTCGGCCTCCACAGATGACGTCTCCTTGGTAACAGTAACCAATGACAACAAGTCTTCTTGGCCACCAGCGGACGAGTTCGGCAGCCAGAAGTCTGGGTCAGACCAGGGTCAAGGTAAGGTCAAGGAGTCTCGAAATCTTTTAATAGATTTGGGTGATTCAACCGACGAGCAGAAAGTCGATATGGAGCGTCACGATGACGTCACGAAAGCGTCATCACAGCGTCTTCCAGTCGTCATGAATCAGTCGTCCTTCGACGATAACGAGTCCGATGCCTCAAGTCCTGCTGACGTTGTGACGCCAAACTACGTCATGACGCCGGAAAGTTACTTCAAGTCTTCTGCTGCAGCAGTGTCATCTGACGTCACGTCATCAGAAGGCAAATTCTCGGAAGAGTTCATTTCAAAGGCCAACACTTCTGAGGCCAGTTTGACAAAGGCCAACACTTCTGAGGCCAGTTTGACAAAGACCAACACTTCTGAGGCCAGTTTGACAAAGGCCAACTCTTCTGAGGCCAACATTTTTGAAACCACATGGGCAAAGGACGGCGCCGCTGAGGCCAGTGTACCAATGGTCTCAATGTCAGATTCGACGACGTCAAATGTCATGTCGTCGTCAACCGTTATAACAGGGAAAGTGACGTCAACAGGCGTCATTTCGACTGATGCGGACGCTAGGCAGACAAAAGACTTACTTTCATAGAGCGTGGCGTCACCAAGCGTCACGACGACGTCAACAGATGTCACAGCTTAGACAAACCGACTTTCCACTTTCGTACGCAGTAAATCCATTGTTGACGTCAGACTGCATTACATGGCGTCACTGATGACGCATCAAAAGATGACGTCAGGATGTCATCGGCTGACGAATTGTCCGTTTCGCAGACTATAAGAAACTAGAAAATGTTTGGAGGGAAAGAAGTTTTGGAGATTCTGGCTTACAAAGAGCTGTCCTATCAAAAGTATTTTTACACAGTATTCTTAGACACAAGTCGTGTTATAGTCCATGCAGTG
Organism: Lumbricus terrestris; assembly: GCA_949752735.1. Classification (NCBI taxonomy): domain Eukaryota; kingdom Metazoa; phylum Annelida; class Clitellata; order Crassiclitellata; family Lumbricidae; genus Lumbricus; species Lumbricus terrestris. The sequence goes on from OX457048.1 coordinate 20,274,163, forward strand.
CTTCCCAACATTTTTTGCTTACAATTATATTACAGAACCCGTTTGATCCGAATTTTTTTAATGAACCCCTACCTAACCAAACCATGTTCTGGTAGGGCTATATGTAGATGGTAGATCTACATGTAGCGACTACATGCGAAGTAGACCATAGAATAGATGTTTGATTTTTAAATATTATCTGAGTATAGACCTATAACATTTTAATCCATGAAAATCATATCAGAAATTTTTTTAATGAAATTCTCCTATGGATGGATCCCTTAATTGTCTTCGCCTCGTAGTCTGCATGACTTTTAATGTAACGGCGCATTCGAAGAACAATTTCATTCAATTTCCTCAAATAACCCAACCTTCCTTTCATGTTGGGAAACGTTGGCTATAGATCTAAGTATAATAGTTGTGTATAGAAGTTTTGCGTGCATGGCCAATACGCCATGCACGCAGTTGTACACTTCGGTTTGACTCATGATCCGCATCATGATCTGAATGATGACAGTTTATATTTATAGTGTATATAGGATGTCGCTTCATTCCAAAGCAACGATTGACAATCACGTTTCGCTCTATGAAAACTGTGCTGGAAATGTCCTTCCAAAGATCAGCTGTTTTTCTCGGCAATTTCAACCACAACAAAAGCATTCAAGTCGCCAAAGTGTATGACCTTGTAGCAGGCGCTGTTTGTATACGAGTCTTGAATCGCCAAATCCGTTAGTTTTCGACAGTCTTGAAATTTCGGCCGTTCGAAATTTTCAGCCGGACTTCGAGTTTTCGAGTCGAGAATTTCTTTCGAAAACGATCAGCAAAGAAGAAAAGAGGATCGCATTCCTGAAAGAAGGAAAGAGGAAGGAGTGGATATCCTGAAAGAAGAAATTTTCATCAACACTGAAAATTTCTTCACGAATTTTGCAGAGATGCATGGATTTGTTTAGCTATAGGGTTGCCAAATGTTCTGCTCAAGAGTGTATATAAATTTCCCTGACGGACAAACTGACTTACTGACTAGATGCTTTGCTTGTTTGTTTAGTAATTTAGCATAATTAAGAAAATTAGGATTTTTAGTTTATTGCTATTAAAGGAAACGGTATAGTTCATGAAATTCGTATCCAAAGCAATGATTATATTCATGCAGTTTTATAAGTATTTCTATTTCAAAATATCAAGTGTGTGATTGTTGGCGATTGTGGCTTGATTTTTTCATCTATAAAAAGCATACCATTAGGTTACCGTTACAATTTTTATAGAGCCATCTATAGCGTCTGTTAAGAACTGAAGACAGAAGAAATGCTTAACCTATGGACAGGAGCCAGATTCATTCATTCATTTATTCATTCATTCATTCGTTCGTTCGTTCGTTCGTTCATTCATTCATTCGTTCATTCATTCATTCATTCATCCATTCATTCATGAAGCATGCATGCATTCATTCATTCATTCATTCATTCATCCATTCATTCATTCATTCATCCATTCATTCATTCATTCATTCATTCATCCATTCATTCATGAAGCATGCATGCCCTCCTGAAGCGTTGCATGTGTATGCCAGCAATAATTCTTCTCCAGTCTCCACCGGTTACCGTCATCTGCCAACTAAGTCGATGGCTTCAAAGACGTCAATGTTCCGTATATAGATCCATTGAGAGAGAGAGAGAGAGAGAGAGAGAGAGATATATATATATATATATATATATATATATATATATATATACGACGGCCAAGTATACCTCGCGGTCTCCATGCACTCCTTCCACAGCTCGTCTCGCGTCGATGGTCGACTGGAGCCAAATGTAGAAGATAAAAATACCGTCAATCAATCAATCATTTATTCAATCAATCATTTAGTCATAGCAGTTAATCATTCATTCATAGCAGTTAAACGTATTCAGATACCCTCCGAGCGCAACCCATGCATGTGGCGAAAGAGATCAACTTTCATTTCCTTTTGTTATAAGATACGCATGATGCAGAATCCAGCTATACATATATTTTATATATATATATATATACATACATATACATTACAATGTCGTGTCCTCATCTGCAGGTATATAGTGTGATCAGATTGTCGTCAGATGTACTGCAGCCTTACAGAGACGGTTTATCCAAACGTCGCGGGATGACGTCATAATGCTTGTGGAACAAATATCTTGCCTGCATAAATTTTCTAAGTCTGGAATAAACGGACATAGTAACCATGGAAACGATTGTGGGCTGCATTTGGAAATCGCTTTTAATAAACGCTTGCCGTTAAATGGTCCTGCCACTTATTTCGCCAGCAGATACTGGAAAGTTCAGGACACGTCTTTTGTACACTTTTAGCGCTGCCTGTGATAAGATGACAGGTATAGTGGTAGCAAGGAGCTCGACCCAAGAACATCTTATAGGTAGGAAAGAGAATTTTAAACTGAATCCCAACAGTTAAAGGAAAGAAGTCAATGAATGTGTTCACTGTTCAGTCAAAAAGTCGATAATTACGTAGAAGCAACATGATCATGCATTGTCATGCCTTGTCAACAATTCATCGGCGAAATCTCAGTATCGGGGACCGAAGCATACACAATATCTTGGTGTAGTATAGTATAGTATAATAGTACCTAATGACGACACAAACGCAAACACTAACCCTAACCGACCCTCACGACGGCTGAACTGACTCTAACCGACACACACGGTCCCCGATACTGCAATTAAGCCAATTCATCCATGGCGTAGCAGCCTGCAGCAACACCTCGGCAAGTATACTCACGTTAGTATAATGAGGAGAATATTTTCTCCGTATAGAGGTAGAACCCTAACCCCAACCTCATCCCAACCCGACAAGGAACCGTCGGGATCGGGACGACCTGTAGGCCTATAGGGGCAGAAGGGAATTGTATGAGAGAAGCATCTCCATTGGGATATATAATTTGAAGCAGCGGGATGGGCAAAATTCCTCTTACTCTTCCAAATTGCACTCGATTAGTCATTCTACTTTAAAGAAGTCCGTTTGGGGGGCGGTTTCTGAACCTAACCGCAGGGTTGTATGGGTCCTGTCATTGTGGGCGGTCGTCACCCAACCCTCCTCCCTCCAGCTCTACCGCCCCTTCGCAATTTCCATTTTACTTTCCCCTCCACTCCCCAATCCGCCCCATTACGGAACCCTATGGGGTTGTGTTGCCATGGCTCTTCCTCAATGGACTTCTATGGAATGGCGATTGAACGGTAATCTATCGATGGTATTTTTTCAAGAATGCCGTTCTTAGTGCGCAGTTGCGATTTATTACATAATATCAAACCGCAATCTTTACTGTAACTCTAATTGTAAATTTGTAACTGCCGTTGTAATTGCTACCGTAAAATGTATTTATCTACAAGGCCGTCAGATAAATACTATAAGCGAAGTGGGCAGGATCGAAATATATTTGCAATTTAATTTGTTGTGTGTGTGCGTGTGTTTAAATCGCGAGGGATCTGAGGTACCGCGGGTAAATAAATAATTTTAATAATTGCTCTTATTATTATTTTCATCGTTACAATTTATGTTATTATTACTATTATTATTGTTATTACCTTCTAGGTAACGTAGGTGTGCATGTCAAATACCGGACCAAGTCCGGTCAAAAAGGTTAGAGCAGGGGTTCTCAAACTGTGGTACGCGTACCCCTAGGGGTACGCCAGGCGCCGGTAAGGGGTACGCGAAAAATTCCAGAAATATAAATTTCCTCAGAGTTTATGGGCTACGAAGTCCATCTTTCTTTGATTGGCAATGATATTTAGCGATGCATTATTTATTTCAATCACAACATATGAATTAGACTCACATACTAGGCTAAACAGTGCATGCAGCATATTTATGTTTAGGCCAATTTCTATAATTTTGAAACAAGTAATGTATGAATGGTTGAAAGTAGGTCCTACGAAAGACAAAAATTTCAGCCTATAGCCCTATATTATATCGAGCTCAAATGATAGAGAGCTGAATTGGGCTAAGAATTATTTTATGATCGAACTTTAAATTGTGTGATTCCTTTCAGCACACCATATCTGGGTGAAGCTGATTTTAAAACTATTCTAGTATTCTTGCTATCAAAAGCAAACATGAGGTTAATTTGCGTTTGAAATTGACAAATATTAAACCAGATAATCTGTGCTAGTCTAAACAAGCCCACAGCACTATAAATTGGCTCTTTCTCACAGGGGTTATCGACCAATTTTCCTTTTTAAATTTGCCGATAAGATTATATGATTCAAACAAAAAAATTGTTCCTATACACTACTCTAATAAAACTCCGCCACGAAGGGGAAACTCTTCGCGCCAGTCCCAAGCCCGGATAAAGGAGGAGGGTTGACCTGAGGAGAATAGGCATCTCCCGGGTCGTAAAAACACCACTGTCCGAAATCCAATGTCAACAAAGCAATCCGAAGTTGACATTGGACACCTACGAGCATATGGCTCATGGTGAATGATGATGATGATGATGATGACTCTAATAAACGATGTGACCAATGATTAAATGGACTTTTAGTTGTCACTGCCAGAGGACATCGCAATGGCATTTTTCTGACCTGACTTTGCTTGGGGTACGCCATCATTCGATTTTTTACTTGGGGGTACAATAAAAATAAAGTTTGAGAACCCCTGGGTTAGAGGGAATCCGAGAGAAGCATGGTCTCGTGACGCAAGCAATACACCCTGCAGCACCGCGTTCTAACAGTTCTCCGTTTTATGTCCATGTACCACTGTCCAGCAGTCGTCTGTCCATCGTGTGTGCCGCTATGTTTCAACCGCCGATGCGAGTCCAACCACCACCGTCGGCGGTAGATGTGTCTCTCTGTGGCCATCTGTGCCATCTGTCCATCTGTCATGCAGCCATCGAATGAAGAATTCCAGGACAGATATTAGCCACATCTGCCATCAAGCGGCTGACGACAGATGGCGCTAATTCCCACGTTGGTGTAAACGCTTATGCACGATCCGTACTCCTTTCAACTAAGGTCTGTTAACGGTTAAACAGTCGCTGCTACGCAATGCTGAACTGTGCAACTGTGCAATGTGCATGAAAAATAGTTGAGCTGCTCTCACTCTTTAGCCCATCACCTCTGTTACATAGATCAATGCTTTTTGACCCAGGGGCGGAGGGGGGGGGGGTCACCGAAGAACTTAGTCTCAAATCAAACAGAAGCCAACGGCTACATCGATAAATTCACATGCAGCGAACTTTACTGAAAACTATTCACTGTATGAAAATATTGAAAAGACAGACGAAAGCAGCGGCGAGAATCGTGAGATATAAATATTCTAATAATTATAAGCTTAGAGCATAATATCATTTGGACTAACACGGAGGGGAACGATGATAATAAAGACAAATGACAGAGGATAATAATTGACGATTAAGTTTGTTCGCACCCATCGCCACCAAATGACTGGCGTGATGAGGAACTGATTATTATGATGAAAATCATGATGATGAACATGATGATGATGATGACGACGACGACGACGACGACGACGATGATGATGACGATGATGACGACGAAGACAACGACGACGACGGTGACGATGATGATGATGATGTTGATGATGTTGATGGATGATGATGATGACGACGATGATGATTATGATGCTGACGACGACGACGATGATGATGATGGATGATGATGATGACGACGACGATTATCGGCTCTATTTGCCGTCTAATTCACCAGCAGCCAATTGTTTCTTGACGAAAGTTCTTTTACTATAGCGCTATTTTAGAGACTTCCTCTCTCTTTCCTTGTATGTCTACATGTATGTCTACATGTATGTCTACATGTATGTATGTTCGTTTCGCTCCCAACTAAAGACGACTATTAAATTGCTTTCGAATATAAATCGTCTGATGTCTTACGTCTGATCTTAATTCTCCATTATTTTGTGCTTCTGTCTGTTATCTTCGTTCTATTCGTATACTTCAAAACTGACTGAGCGCCAGCGATGAAGGAAAATAGACAGACAAAATACTGACAGACAGAGAGACGCACATACAAACACCACATACAGACAGACAAACAGCCATACACATAAAAGACACAGCAGACAGACAGGCAGACAGACAGACGACCATGGACGACACAGATAAAATAGATGTAAACGCATATAGGAAGATAAACATACTTATGCAAAGATAATATATCAAGACTTTCAAATACACACAAACACACACAAAGACATACATACATACATACACACATACATACATACATACATACATACATACATACATACATACATACATACATACATACACACACGCACACATCCACTCATACACACTGTCATGCGCACATGGACCTGGACAGGACAGCCAGACATATCTAGACATATCCAGACATATCCAGACATACACAGGCAAAGACAGAGGTGCAGAGACATAGGGTGAGACTGACAAACAGAAGGAGAGATTGTGTACTTTTCCCTCTCCCTGACGGACGTGTCCTCTCTTGAGATCCCATCAACCGAAAACCTCTCGCCCCTTAAACAGACCCAGGTCGGTCGGTCGGTCGGTCGGCACACGCACCCACGGATAGGCCGCCGGAAGACCCTCCTCCCACTCTCCCACTCTCCCGCCCTCTCCCTCGCCCTCCCTATCTTTCCTCTCACTTGGTGTCTCTAGATGTCACTCTCGATGCGTCCCAAAGACCCTTTAACACATTTTTCATTTTCATTCAAGTTACTTGAAGCGCGTTCGAAAATTATGACGGGATCTCTCCGATCAGTAAGACCACCGCTCGTCTACTCGTCTCGCGTTCCATCTAAAATGGCCGCCTATTCGATTGTATGGCCGCCGTTACATTTTGATTTTGCCTCTTTCACTAGTAGACTGCTTCTTTGAGTAGCCTACGGAAATATCCCACATGGTACAATTTGAACTAATAAAAATATCACCATCAATAGCAAAACTAATACCAGTAACAATAATTGACATTAATAACATTAGTATGATCATAATATGATTGTAAAATAATAAATAATAATTATGAGATAATTGTTAATAATAATAATAACTAATAATAGCAACAATAATAATCATAATAATAATGATAATAATAATAATCACAATCATGATAATCATAATAATAACGATCATCAATTCTAACAGTGATATTAGGAATGACAGAACACTGATGGAACAATAAATTACGAACAACAGCATTTTTAAAAGCTCTCCTTGGATTGAATTCCTTCAAATGTATTTTCACGAAATTTATTCATGAAGAAACAAGCGAGGAAAATGGCGCCTGAAAGGCTGAAAGAACGAACGAACCCTAAATATCGCTCGGACCTTGCTCCGAGCCATATTTAGAGCGCTACCCCTTAAAACGACGATTCGGTCCATCGCTCCTCCACAGACCTCCCATCGTCACCCTCACTCCTCGTCGCTACCCCATTCGGCCCTCACGCCTCCCCTCCCTCACCCCACCCATCGTCTGGGTAGGATTAAATCGTTGGTAGATACGAAGCTTCCCTGGGCCACTCGTGTGGCTCGTGCCACGTTCGCGCTCCCCCCCGCCCGTCAGAGAGGGTAGAAAGAGAGGCCCCGCCTCGAGTGGAGGGTGGGTAGGGGAAGGGGTAAAAAAGAAGCGTGTGCCTGGGTCGTTAGTTAGAAGCGTCTTCGCCCCATACGTCATAGGGCGCTTGGTCGACGCTGAAGACGGTTGCCGCAGAGAGAAGCAACACTTCAAAGAAACTAAGATACGAATTATCTTCGTACTCGCAAACGAACAACTTGCAAGCGTACTTGTAAATTACTTTATCTGTAAAGTACGTGGACGCGTAAACACGTTGGCGTACTCGCGTGAGTACTTGCAAACGTAAGTGCGTGTTCGTGCTGGCAAAAGTTCTGGAAGTACTGGTACGGTGGTACTTGTAGCGTACTCGACGCGAATTTGTCAACGATTGCGAAACCTGACGCTAGAAGAAATCTAGACTCATTCGCTGCGACGAACAAATTTGACGAAAGATTATACTGCGCTGGTTTTACGACAAGGTAGGTTGTTTGTTGCGGTTCGAAGCCAGTCTCCTTCGACCCTCTTCCTCCTACCTGATTGACGCAGCAATTTCAGAGACTTGAAGAAACTGTTGCATCACTTGACGCTTTTCTAAGCCAAGAAGAAGGGGAAGACGGGACGAAGTGATACACGCGACAAATTTGGTCGTCTATTCCGCTGGAGAAATCGGGCAAATCGGGGTAAATTGAGCTATCGTCGAAAATGGAACTGTTGGCGGATTTCATCGGAAACGGAGCAATGATTGGCGACACTTCCCTGTTCCATGGCTCATTGATGATGAAAAGTGAAGAAATTAACCATAATAATAATAATATAATGAACAGCATTACTTTGAACTGTAATCCATCGAACGGCGCTCTAATAAACGCCAACACGTTCAAAAGTCCTGTGATGAGCAGTACCACTTCGTTCATCGGTACTGATTTGAACAGTACTGCGATGAACAATTCTACGTTTATGCATGGTAGTACCACGCTGAACAGTTCCACCATGGCCGACATTTCATTTGTGAGTGCAATGTTTAACAGTAATACTTTGAGCAGTGCTGCAGTCAATAACAATACTTCGTTCACCGGAAGTGTTTCAAGCGCAATCGAACTGAATAACTGGACCGCAGCAAATGGTCAACTTCCGGTCGTCGTCGCCAAGGGAACCGTCTTCCCGCGCATGCCCAGTGAGTTAAACGAGACTCCACTGTCACCAGTTTCCTACCACCCCGCATCAGAGTTGAAGGTGGCTTCCCCTTCCTCCACGTCGATATCACCCATTCCGTTGGGTAATTCCATGAAGGGGAAGCGGAAATCAGCGCCTGCAGAGGTGACCCGCCGCTCAACGCCCCTCAAGCCACCAAAGAAATACCGAGGAGGAGGTCCAGAGGAAGACCGTGAGATAAAGCGATGCAAGAGAAGTCTTAGCTTCATCGCTGAGGGAGGGACAGACGGAGGAGGAGTAGGTGGAGAAGTCTCCTCTGTTGACTACGACTCCTCCTCAGAAACGTCGGAGGAGAAGTCACCGGCTGCAGAGAAGACGGCTACGACGACCAATCAGCGACCGAAGGCTTCCGTTGAGCGGCGGAACAAGCGAGAGCGCATGCGCGTCAAGCAGATCAACAACACGTTCGTCACGCTGCGCAACCAACTTCCGAGCGACGTCTGCTCAGCCAAGCGGAACGCCAAGAAGTTCAGCAAGGTCGACACGCTCCGAATGGCCATCGACTACATCCGGGGTCTGCGGCAGCTGATCACCGACCACGACGCCATGTTCATGAGCGCAGAGTGCCTGGCCCTCCTCGCATCCTCCTCCTCTTCATCCTCCTCCTCCTCGTCACCACCGCCACAGGCAGAGGGCGTTCACCTCCTGCAACATGCAGCGTCGTCGTCAGCCTACCAACACATCCACGGTGGCTTCATGCGTGAGAACAGCGCCGACTCCGCCGGGGGATCCGATCGGTCGGGAGCGGAGAGCGTCGAATCCTCATCTACCACTGATCCTCTCCATGGACCCCCATCCACATCCACATCCACATCCTCATTCTCATCCTCATCCTCGTATCCATCCTCAACCTCATCATTGTCCGCATCATCCTCATCATCGGTTGGAATCGTCGACTTCTTTCCGCCATCTTTAGCATCGAATCTAAGTGAAGATCTGTTCGACGCCTTCCTCGCCGACATGTACATGACGTCATAGCGGTGGTCCAACCTCCTCTCATGCTTCTCTCCAATATAAGGTGGTGCTATATAAATTACGGCTGCAATGCATGACGATGCAGCCGATGGTGACGCCACCAAATTATGCATGACGTCGTATCCTGCGATGACGTCACTTACCTATACATTCCATGACTGAACTTTGTAAAGCCCAGCGAACAACAACAGGCAGCGTATACTTTTAAGAACTATGCAAGCGCTTAAGCGTTCTTGTTTGTCTTTGCTGTAATTGACTCAGCGCTTGCATATTGACGGCTATGCATATGTTCCGTGAGACTGTAATGAATAATGAATTTGCAATTATGAATAATTAAGAACGAGCTGTGCATATTAATGAACAAGTGCCTTTAACGTCAGGATCTTGTGATTGTTAGCAGAATTAGTGCATTTTTAATTTGGCGAATAATTTTTATTGACGTATCTGTTTATACCGACCTGCTTCCCCTCTTCAAGACGGGCGCTAAATAAATGTATGATGCAATGAACTTGAATAAAAGCAAGATTATCGAGTGGTTGGAAGTTCGATTTGCAAATAGAACTGTGCGAGTTCGAACCCTAAACGACAGTCGTTTAGGGTTCGAACTCGCACAGTCACTGCAATTTCTTAACGACGCACAACTGCTCACTGCAATCGAGCAATGATTTAATAATTATAATGGCGCAATTGTGAGATTAAATATAAAATATTGACTAAACCGTAAACCGAAAAGATGCAACCTTTATGAAGCGCCTTTAATTATAATTTTTGTTGGTTGTTCTTCCATTTGATTTGATTTGATGAATAGAATTGAAATCAGTCATCGCAATAATATGATTGGAAACCGAATGATAACAGAAGAAACTTGAACGACTGCCTTGCACTTCAATCAACTGCAGATGACTTTCTTAGATTGCTAATTGATTGATAATGTTGTACATTGATGGATTGATGAGTGTTTACATTGTTTTCAATTGTCATTCAGAACTCAAAGCAATGTACAATGTGTCTACGTTTGACTGATTGACTAACAAATTGTGACTTTTTATGGAAAATTATGCTTGACACTTATCCTATCTTGTTTATAGTTAGCTTGATTGTTGACAGTTGATTGAAAGTGTCATTGATTGTAAAGTTGATTTGAAATTGACTGACTGACGATTGTAAGAGACATTGTATCTTTGCAAAAATGGCTAAAAGTTGATTGAACGTATATCGAAGATGATTAAAGCTTGATTGAAAGTAGACATCTGTAAGTTTTGCAATATAGAAAAACTGCAGGATCGTAGAAAATGCTTATTGCCGTGTACAGTAGACTTAACACATTGATGCTTGAAATAACAATATATTTTTTTATAAAAACCTTTTAAAGGAGTCTTTTGATTTTTATTTATTGATTGAAATCGATTCAGCAGAGACAAACGGAAAAACGATGCAGATGAATTGTGAATTGCAGACAAAGTTTCTTCTGGTTTAATGCCAACAAGTTTACGTGGTAAACCAAGGTGAAGCTATAGATGAGCTATTATATTCTAACATGGTATGAGAGAAGGTCACTTATACCATATAGGTCAGCTAGGCTTTATAAGATTATGTAGGGTAAACACTAAACACACGTAAGGTACAAGACAAGGTCACATCCGGGGGAACGGAAATAAACCACCCGGACAACGCCACCCTGGACAAAAAAATCCGGACAACCCCCCATTTGGCCTATGAAAAATAACCGACAAAACTTCTGCGTGGTGCAAAAAGTCTATTTCCGGAGTTAAGTGATGAAACACGTTTCGTCAATCCAGGTTCTATTTAAACAGCAACAATTGATTTGTCAATTCAACTTCTATTTAGATAACAATCATTTTTCATCAATCCAACTTCCATTTAGACTAAATTCATTCGTTTCACGATTTTCATCAGTCCAGCTGCTATTCAAATAGCAGCAATTATTTTTATCAATCTAACTTCTATTTAAAAAACAATTCTTTTTCATCAATCTAATTTCTATTTAAATAATAATTTTTTTTCATCATTTTTCATCGATCTAACTTCTATTTAAATAACAATTTTTTCAATCTAATTTCTATTTAAATAGCAATTATTTTTCATCAATCCTGCTCCAGTTCAAGCAAGAACATTTTCATCAATCCATCTCCCTTTTAGGCAAAAATACTTTCATCATCAATTCAGTTTCTATTTAAGTAAAAATGATTTTGTATAAATCCAGTCACTGTCATAATTATATTTAGCAAGAATTCTTTTTATTAATTCAACGTGTATGAATGTGTACGACCAACAGATGTGTTTTGAACTTAGGACCGTCCGCCTTTCTGCTGTTACTGCCATATCGAAGATGATTAGACTAGCTAAGTGTCGCCACGCCATTTAGGTCCCCGTGCATGCTAGCCCGAGATTTGAATCTCTGAAATAGCCACCTTCGGGAATCGAACCGCGGCCCGCACGCTCTTTCACAGAGTGAATTGCGTACAGACGCGCGGCCTTCGACCTTACCGGTGTACCCTTTTGGAGGATTACGACTATATATACATGTAGGCCTATACGCAATTTATGCTCTATAGCGGGGTTTGTCCTATACAGCCTGGGGTTTGTCCGGGAAGTTTTTGTCCGGGAAGTTTTGTCCGGGGTGGTTGTCCAGGGGGGTTAATGTCCTACACCCACATCTGGCACATGCGTGCATACCAGTGGTTCCCAACCTTTTTGGACTTTAGGGCCACTTTTTCTATGTTGGAGGACACCGAGGGCCACTATTTCTTGATTGAAGGGCATTCAAGAGCCACAAGGATAAAATTTAATTAACCAAAAGCATATAAAATGGTTGCAATTGAATCAAAGTAGAATGCTTGATATGATTTATAGACGTAACAATAAAATAATAATTTGTAATATAAAATAATTATGTGTTCTATCCTGTTCAAATTGTCAATATTATTGTTTTATATATTTTTGTCTCGCAAGAGACCGGCCGAAATGAAGAAGTTTTGTTAGAGCCTCATCGTCGGTGAATACTTGACGGAGGAGAAAAAAGGAAAGATATTTTTGTTAATTCTTTGAGAGATGAGGGCCATTTTCTTAGGCCTGGTGGGCCATTTTTGGCCCTTGGGCCACGGGTTGGGAACCATTGGTGTATACGGTCAGGTTAAAAGAAGGCAGCCCACTGGAGTTCAGATGTAGTGTGACATAACGTCTGGCGTGGAGATGTGCCTGACTGCGTTCAGTAGTGGTACGACGTGAGCGAAATACTGTCCGAGCTAAATTATGCCCGGTCCATTGGCAGCTGCAGCTATATTTGGACGACATCGTGGACCAATGACAGCATTTTTAGGACACACCTTCACCACAGCTACAGTTGTACGATTTATTAAAATTATAAATTGATATAAAGAAAAAACATTTAATGCACAAGTGTGCACATACACAAACCTTAAATTATCATTGTTATATTGTTGTTGTTGCTGTAGCCATTATTAGTATCATTATCGGTAGCTTCTATATATGGCGCCGCTGTCTTGGTTTTTTGATGATGAAGATGATGATGATGATGATGATGATGATGATGATGATGATGATGATGATGATGATGATGATGATGATGATGATGATGATGATGGTGATGATGATGATGATGATGATGGTGATGAGGATGATGATGATGATGATGATGATGATGATGATGATGATAGATATACATATATATATATAAAATGGATTTTCAGCCACATTTACATATCTTAACGCATTCGTATAGCCTACGTCAGATATGACTTCCTCAAGTATAGTGAGTTAGTGACGCTATGCAAATCTGCAATTACAACCGTAATGTGCTTGCATGACCGTATACTTACCTGCAGTGTAGACCTATTTAGGATACGTATTATGTGAGCATAGGCATATACATGCAATATCTAGTTATATATTATATATATATATATATGCGTTTATAATTCTGACTTGAGGATGAAGTGCTAAAATACATATTTACGGTATCCGCGGCAAAGACTATGAAGGCGGTCACACGCCAGACGACATCACGTGTGACGTGTGTCCAATCAGAGACAGGCATTTACAACATTATCTTCTTATTATTATTCGCCCATATCTACCCTCGTCATTCACACCCACCCCTCTCTCGTCCCACTACACGCGGGGAGGGAGAGAGGGAGGGATGGAGGGAGGGTGGCCCTCTTGAATACCTTTCTGATGTCCGTAGACCGTAAATGTCACTGCGAAGTCGTGTGACCCTCTTGCATCTCGTTTACCCACGCTCTCAATCAAACTCTTTTATAAACGTACACGTATATAAAATATATATCATCCATATATATATATTATATAAACGTATGAATTTATATAACGTCTAGATATACATGTACTATATATACATAAGTATGTATAGTAGTGTATGTATATATATATCATTTATATAAGCAATTATAGTACTATAAATAGAGTAGTATTGAGCTGTGCAGGTGTATAAATGAACACAGGTAGGTAAATTATGACATATATAGTATACGCGAGACTATATTTTATGCAACTTACGCTATATATCTTGCGTATGGCCTGTTTTTAAACGATCAGAGCAGAAAAATCATGTATGCTATAGGCCTACATATAGAGGCTATATATGTATATATATATATATATATAAGTTAAGAATAGTATGTTGAGGTGAAGAAAGGTGAGATGTGAAGTATTATACGGTAGATTAGAGTACGGCCAGGTAAGATAGGTAAATTAAATTTTAATGTGAGGTATATCAACGGTATTCATTTAGGTTTTATTTAGACGCTCTTTAAATACTCCACCTTCCATAGTGCATGATTGGAGGTTGAAAGGCAGACCATAGTAGAATAAATGTATGGTAGGGTGAAGTAGGTATACATGGAAAGTTAAAGTGGGGTAAAGTGGTATTCTGTTGCTGTCGTTGATAATGACGACGATGATGATAATGCAATAGCAATGCAATGCAATATGATGATGATGCGAAGCAATTTCGTGATTTTAAATTCTCCCGCGAGGATCGTTGGCTTTAATCTGATAATCAACCCCAGTTCAATGTGGGGTGGAAAAGGGGTTGAGAAGAGATAAACGTGGGTAAAGAGGGTCAATCAATCTAGGGTAGGTAAAGCTCTCAGGGGCATGGGGGTATACATCGACTTGCCGAGTGAGGGAGAGTGCTTCAAGAGCATGCAGATACAAGGGCAACTAACAAAGTAGCCATTAAAACCGGGCCTCTTGCGCTGTATACGCAGACTTAAAAGCACAATAGAGCGGCGCAGTCTACCATACAAAGGATCGACACGCGACCGCTTATGCTGCAGCCAAGACCTCTAGCGGTCGACCATAGCTATACAGCAGGGGCGCTGGTGGAGGCATACATGCGGGGATGCTTCACTGCGCCGGTATAATAGGTCAGGTCAGAGGTTATGGGAAAAGCGCGCCAGTTTCTTTGGCGCTTTGGTCGAATATGTGATTCTCTCACGTGAAAGTCGTGCGAATGTTTGCAAATAGACGCAACGTCGTCGTTTGTGTGTCCGTCTTTATGGGGGAAGGAGCATGGAGTTGAGAGACGAGCTTCAATTCATCTCAGCCCACTTCTATGCACGATCCCACGCTACATCTATACCCCACAACTATTTCAATTCTTTATTTATCTTGGACGATCGGAGGAATTACTCATGTTTAGCTACTGCAGACACTCGTGTGACCTGGCCTGCCCTTGCGCACTTGTTGGCATTTGAAACACTTACGTTACCTTATGTGGATTTGGGTAAGATTACAGGGTTGGCTAATCCAACCAAGGAGAGAGGCCACTCCACCACGGTCCGTTTAACGGAAGCTAATCAAGGGTAGAAATTCGTCACAGCCCGTATACTCTGGTGGTGCCAGTCCAACCCATGAATAAGAGGAGGACAACATCGCTATGGCATCGTTCATTCGTCGTTAAGAAATCCATTTTAAACAATCTTCACCATTCGGGACATTTTGTCCGCCATTTTGGTTTTTGTTCAGTGCTACATGTGTGACATTTGTTCCATCATATTCTTTGACCTCGAAAATGTTGACAGACCCTGAAATCATGAATCCATTGCATACTTGACGTCACCAATAGCCATTTTAAGATTCTGGCCGCCATTTTGTCCGCCATTTTTATTTTTATGCAGTGCTACATATGTGACCTTAGTTCCATCGCATTTCTTGACATCGAAAATGTTGATTTAGACTCTAAAATCATATTTCTATTGCATACATAACTTCATTTATAGCCATTTAATATTCTGGCCGCCATTTTGTTCGCCATTTTGATTTCTTGCAGTGCTACATATATATGTCTTTGATTCCATTGCATTCCTTGAACGCTATAATCTTAATTTAGAGTCAAAAACCGTGTTCCTATCACATACAATGCTTTACTTTTAGTCATTTTAAGCAATTGGCAGCCATTTTGTCCGCCATCTTGTTTTCCCATGGAACCGCTAAAAATTCCAGCTTGCTAACCCGATTTTCGTTTTCAGGAGGGTCAAATTAGTCTAGAAATACCGGTTATCAAATTGTTACATGATTTGCTTCTAACAGTGTAATTTTCAGATTCCAAACCTGGTCTATGGGACAGTGGGACACGGTTGCTGATTTGATTAACGAAAGCCTCGCGGGTTCCTGTGGCATCGTAGGGCATCTTCCAAAATGCGGCGTCCTTGATTAGCCAATTATTAATGTTGTGCTCAGGTGTCTTGATCCAGACACGACCACAGATATTATAGCGAGCCACAATATTAGTGCACATGTACTTGCAATGCCTGCGTATAGTTTTCCATGCAAAGGGTGAGGTTACATCGCGTGCCAGGCATGGTTCTGTTTTCATGTGAGACACTGCCAAGGGAGGATTCTTTACTAGTTTACTTGAACAGATTTTATAAATGGGGGTATTTATAATAATACGTGATCTTATTTGGTGACGCGATCATGCATGGAGAGACAAACAGGGAAATAGAGACAGACAGACAGACAGACAGACAGACAGACAGACAGACAGACAGACAGACAAAAAACAGACAGACAGACATAGAGAGAAATAGAGACAAAGAAAGAGTGACAGAGAGACAGACAAAGACAGACAAAGACAGACAGAGAGAGAGAGAGAGAGAGAGAGAGAGAGAGAGAGAGAGAGAGAGAGAGAGAGAGAGAGAGAGAGAGAGAGAGAGAGACAACATTCCCAGACCCAATTGCCTGTGTCTCATGATGATTACTCATCGGGTTTGTCGTCATCATCATCATCTACGTCGTTGTCGTATCAATGCGTCGTTCCTCTTCCTCCAATGACTTACCATGCACCTTCTCCTCCACCTACTCTTCTCCTCCTCCTCTTCATCCACCTCCACCTCATCCTCGTCCTTCTTCCCCCTCTCCTCCTATTCATGATCACAGCGATAATGTGATGATTATCGTGTTATCATGATCACCGTGTTATCATGATCAATATCATCATAATCATCAGCAGCAACAACATCATACAACACACAACAACAGCAACAACATCGTCGTCGTCGTCGTCGTCCCTTTGTTTTTTCTTTCCAGTAGAACGCAACCTATCGACTCCATTTACGATTATATCTCAACTCAAACTAGCGCTGCATAAAATTGTCAAATTAAGTTTAAGTCGGCTACAAAAGAATCGGTCGTCGGTCTGTCTCCGATTTAATTCAATTCTTCAAACGTCGTCCAGCAGAAGAAAGAGAAAGAAAAGATGACCATTGACCAGCGGAGGAGGATGGTAATTGGTCTCGTGGTCAGTTAATGACCGGTCCAGTTGGTCAGCCGTCCATTGTCCGTTCTGTCGATTCGTGGCTCGACAGATGGCGCTACATACATAATTACAGGTATGATGAGTCGCACAGGTAATAGGATACGACGAATTAGAAGGTAGGTAAGGTATAAGATGGTTTAATTATATGTACTATACAGGTGAGGTATCTATGCGTGCGGGGATTAACTATACTGCGCAAGAACATCGCAGATTTGTAAGGACACGTATACACACGGCGCATAACATACATGCTATACAGAGCCAGCAATACATACACACGCACGCACGCACACACACAGACACACATACACACACACACACACACACACACACACACACACACACACACACGCACGCAATGTCTACGTTTACGAGACACAACTTTCAAGTGTGTCCTGCCATATCTGTTTTTCGTTTCCGATAGATGGTATAACTACTACCACGAATGGTATGCTACCCCTTTTCAGTATAACCTCTTCACAACCCCTTCGTATACAACCCACTTATCGTCCGATATCACGGACTGACAGATTGACCGTCTGTCCACCCGACCCCCCTTATGAATTTATAAATATACCCTCCCTCCCTCTCCCTCCCTTCCAACGGACTGATATTTCTAATTGCGAACACCTGCCCAGGTGTACATCAAAGTACACCGAAGCACTGTAAACGCGTGCCACTTCTGAAGAGCCAGGTGCCCTTAATAACCTCTTCACATGTATATACAAACACTCGGATATGAACATGTCACATATTTCATTGTATATTAGGATAATGCATATGCCACGGTTTTTTTTATTAGGTCTATACATTAGGATAGCAAATATATTTATCGATATAGAACAATTCTATATATTCATATATTATATTAAAATTTTAAACATATTCAAAGTTACATTAGGCCTATAATAAAATTACTGTATTTGCTTTTATTAATTATACATACAGGGTGGGCCAAAAAAGTAATCCCCTACGATTTTTTGCCAGTATCTTGGTCAGAAGTAAGAATTTCGAAATTTGAAATGAAATTTTACAGGCTTATAGGCAATTCATATTTACACATGATGGCCAGATTTCATCAAAGTATTTCAAACACAACAAAAGTTATATCACTTTTAGTGAGGCCACACACCGTTTTTTGACGATTCAAAAACGAAACGCAAAATAAATTAGATTTTTGGCCAATATCATGACCAGAAGTAAGAATTTCGAAATGATATTTTACAGGCTCAAAGACAATTAATATTTACACATGATGGTCAGATTTTATCAAAATATTTCAAACAGAACAAAAGTTATACCACTTTTAATGAGGCCACCCACCGTTTTTTGACGATTCAAAGACGAAACACAACAAAAAGTAACAAGAACGCGATTTTTTAAAGTCTCCTCTCAAATAACTTGTAAAATGAACTTGGTAGTGCTTCACAACTTGTGCTCAATGTGCCCACCACCAGTGCCAAAACATCTTTTGAGTCTCTTTGCAAAGTTCTTGATGGACCTATTGATTAATCTGACAGATTCCTTATTTACCAATTTGATTGTCATCTTGCTAAGTGACTTCTCAGTGACGCGCAGCTACGCTGGTACCCTGTTTCTTTTTTAAATAGTAATAACAATGATCATCTGGCAATATCAAGGCTATTTGGTAACAGTTGTTTGAAATGAGACTTAATAAAATCGTGTTTTTGCTACTTTTTGCTGCGTTACGTCTTTGAATCGTCAAAAAGCGGTGTGTGGCCTCACTAAAAGTGGTATAACTTTTATTCTGTTAGAAATATTTTGATGAAATCTGGCCATCATGTGCATATATGAATTGTCTTTAAGTCTATAAAATATCATTTCGGTATTCTTACTTTTGGCCAGGATATTGGCCAGAATAATAAAATCCGTTTTATGTTGCTTTTTGTTGCGTGACGCTTTTGAATCGTCAAAAAACGGTGGGTGGCCCCACTATAGAAGTGATATAACTTTTGTTCTGTTTCACATGTAGCGATGAAATTTGGCTATTGTACGTAGAGATGAATTACCTTCAAGCCTGTGAAACTGGATTTGAAAATTTCTTTTTTTGGCCAAGATATTGACAAAAGGCCGTAGGGGATTACTTTTTTGCCCATCCTGTACATATAATTATATAGGGTGAGGAGGGAAAGTGAAAAAGCCGGCTTATACTTCAACATAAGCAAGACAAAGGTCATGACAACAGCCAATTGGATTAGTTTTGAGATAGATGGAAAGGAAGTAGAGGTGGTAAAAAGCTTCACATTCTTGGGGTCGCTGATCGAAAAAGAGGGAAAGTGTGATCCAGAAATAAAACGAAGGTTAGCGATAGGGAAAACCGCAATGATTGGACTGGAAAAGATATGAAAGGACAAACATGTAAGTTTAGATACTAAAAAGAGACTCGTGAGAGCACTGATCTTTCCTACGATATTATGTGGCTGCGAGACATGGACAAAGACAAAGAGTACGGAGAAGAAGATTAACGCATGCGAAATGTGGATTTGGAGGAAGATGTTGAGAATATCTTGGACAGAGAAAAGAACGAACGAATCTATAAGAATGGAAATTGGATTGGAAAACGAAGAGTCGTTAAAACAATTCGCGACAAGATTGAAGCCAAGATTCTTCGGACATGTAATGCGATCTGATGGTCTGGAGAAGGAAATGATGCTGGCGTGTGGTGAGGGAAGGAGAAGACTCGGCAGACTAAGGACGAAATGGATGGACGAGATACACGACATAACTGGCATGAATTTGGAAGAACTGAGGGACTTGGCTGCGAACAGAGAACAATGGAGAATGTGTGTCAGGACGATCGCTAGAGCTCTACGAGCTGACATCACGTGTAAGGTGACAAGGTGATAATTATATACATTATATGTATGCATGTATGTATAGAACTCATGGATCTATTTAAACAGACTGCACATATAGAATTTGAATAGCCTACTCCAAATGTAATTTGATGTCTAATCAGTGGTGTAGTGGGGCGGGGACGCGGGGGGACGCCGTCCCCCCACTTTTTTGAAAATTCTTGCAAGATTGCACTTTTTGCTACAGTTTCTACTTCAATTTCCATGGCGTCCCCCCACTTCAATTTCCAGGCGTCCCCCCACTTCATTTTTTAGGACTACACCACTGTGTCTAATGCAAAATGTAATTTTATTGTACACTGTATATACGTATAGTTATGCTGTAGCAGCGTAGCTATACTGCCTGACCCTCATGTGTCAATAGTCGCCACTGTTTCCTTAGCAGGTTCTCCAAGCAGGTCGAAGTTCAGACTAAGATGTTATTATAGGACAAAGCATGGGCGAGAGAGACAGAGAGTGAGAGAGAGAGAGACAGACAGACAGACAGAGAGACAGAGACAGAGACAGAGAGATAGGGGGGTTGTGGTTGTCGTCCGTCCGTTCATTTATCGATCATTACATCTAACCACATATGCCATATCTGTGGATTTTTTCACCTCATTCATTAATTTATTCCAAAAACTTATATAGCGCCTTTCAAATAAACCTACTCAGAGGCGCTCCATGCCCAGCCATCGTCAAAAGGAATTCAGGGTCTTGAGCAATTACCTATATTATATATATATATACGCCCTGTTTCGCTGTTCGGATCTTTCATCGCAGACATACTGAATTGAGTTTCCATGGCGACCGACGACACAGTGAAAAGCGCGATGAACAATAACGGAATTAGGGTCATAACGAACAATGGTCAGCTGTTGGGGAGGGGGTTAACCTTGTCCACTAGGGGGCGGTTCATTTCCGATGAGACGACATTCGACTTTGATGGTCAAGAAGAGGAAGTATGAATCATTGATGTCTGCATGGATGATGCGATTGTCATGGATCAGCATCAGCATCTGCAGCTGCAGCTGTATGCAGACTGCTGCAAGTTTATTGAGAAGAGGGCAGATGATTATAATATTATGGTAATTGAATAAGAACAGAATGATGGAAGAAAGGAGATGTAATGTAATGTACTAAAAATCTGCGGTATCATGCAAAGCCACGTCAGGAAGACCAGCTTAAAACCGGCGCTATACAAATTCAAGTCCTCCAAGTTGTTTGGTCTGTACCATGCATGGAAAGGAAATCAAGTAGAGGAGGAGTAAGAGGAGAAGGAGGAAGAGGAGGAGAAAGAGGAAGAAGAGGAGGAGGAGGAAGAAGAGGAGGAGGAGACGGCATTTATGGTGGTATAACTTGTGGAAATGGACCTCAGTTATATGGAGATGGAGGTGTATGGAGAAGGAGAGACGCTGACGGAAGGAAAGAAGATGACAGATGACAGATGACAGAAGCATATATAAGGAATGAAAGAAAGAAAGAAAGGAAGAAGAAAAGGAGACAGGAAAAAAAGAATAGAGAAATGAAAGAAAGCAGAAAGGAAGACAGGAATTAAATGGAAGGAACGAAGGCAATAAGCTGGAAGGAGGTGCATGCGAGATATAGGAAGTATTGGGAATGGAGAAGAATGCATGGAGAAATTAAGAATTAAGAAAATCTTTATCCATAGGGATATCCTGTTGCTTCTCAGTCTGCGCTTTTGCATCTCTGAAATAATATTATTTTATATTCATGAATTGCACTATGCACTGTTATTTTTAACAATGAATGATTGAATTAATCTTGGACAAAAAGCATGATAACTGAGTTTTCTAATTAAAAGATGCCTTTCTCAAATATACCTATTTAATTTCAATTAGATGACCTATTTAATTTTAATTAGATGACACGTTTAATGTAATCAAATGACCAATTTAATCTTAGTCAACAACTTATTTCATTTTAATTAAATGACCTATTTCGCTTTAATCAAATGACCCGTTTCATTCTAATTAAATCACCTGTCTTTCATCGTGTAGCCCCATCCATTGCCAGTGATCACCTGTCTTTATTTAAGAGCACCGGATACAGACTGACAAAGACCCGACTGTAGCGATGAGATGACACCTATATATAAGTTACCTTGTTAGGGTCGTTATACCTGTTCTCACCTGTCAACTGAGACGACGACAACCTCTTACTGTTTGCTTCTTCTGATCCTCTAATCAGTAGTTGCAAAGAGACGACCGCACGGCATTAAGTAAGTCTTTGTTTTCATGCACAGATCTCGGTTGTGTTTACGTTTGTGCTCTGGTTTAACTGTAGCAAAACGAATAATTAATAATTAATAATAATAATAATATATAAAAATAATAATAATGATAATGATAATGATAATAATCTTTTCTTTAATTAGCGTCTGCAAACGCACTGCGCTTTACATGTAGCCTGCAAGTCATCATAGTTATGCAGTAATCTTAATTAACATCAAACTTAACTAGGCCTACAAGTACTAACTGAGCAAACAGCCTGCAATACACGGCGCTAATAGCAGCCTACAAAGCATGTCCGCCCTATACGGGGGCTCGAACTCGTTACCTTTCGCTCTCTACGCCAGCGTGTTATTCATTACTCTACCGCCCCCTAAAAAAACTTTAAAGAGGGACACAAAATTTGATTTAAATCGTTAGATATTAATTTCACAGTGGACCAGTGGCGTAGGCAAGGGGGGGGTTTCGGGGGTTAAACCCCCCCATTGGCTCCGGAAAAAAGGTTTTTTTAAGGTTATTTTTCCATTTATGTAAGAAAAATAGCAAAAAAACAGGGTTTCCGGCCATAAAACCCCCCCATGAAAAATTCCTGGCTACGCCACTGCAGTGGACGGAGGTTGTATTGTAGTGTCGGCCCCCCCCCCACAAGCACAGAAAGACTTTCAAGGCTTATGTTTGAACCAGCGTCCACTGTCAAACTCAACTCGAAAATGAGCAAACTGGCTGTACTCTGCAGTGACCTTCTTTTGTCCTTCGTGACGTTCAGAAATGCTCTACATAAAAACATCCAAATATATAAACATGTGAAAGGGAAAATCAGTTGGAGAAGGAGATGACTGCTCGCCCGCCCTCGTATATATATTATATTATATATATATATATACACATGTATATGCCGAGACAAAGAAACCGATGTCGCTGACAATCACAGCCGTGGCTGCTTCCGGTAGACAGACCGCGCCAAAATCTCCACTATGCCATAATATCTATATAGGGCTGGGAAAGTTAACGATTAATTGATCGATTAATTGTTGATTATTTGAACTATTAAATTTATTTGTAACGATTAAACGAAGGACGCCCAAACCGTTCTGTGTATGTCTGTATACCTGCCACTTCTATATATATACTCCTTGTCAGAGACTCTTTTAGTTCAGCCTGTTATATTGTCAGCAGAACGCGCTGCTAACTAGAACCTAGAACCGTCAGTATCCTACAAAGACTACTAGTACAAATAACTATTTAGTAACTACTAATTAGTAGTCTACTACATATAAATAACACCATTAGGCTAATAGATAAACAATGAATAATGTCAATATTTTATTTGTCATTACTTATTTGAGAACACGTTTAGTGAAAGTTGACTATAATTAATAATTGAT
The DNA here is from genome assembly GCA_949752735.1 of Lumbricus terrestris. Taxonomy (NCBI): domain Eukaryota; kingdom Metazoa; phylum Annelida; class Clitellata; order Crassiclitellata; family Lumbricidae; genus Lumbricus; species Lumbricus terrestris. The sequence goes on from OX457048.1 coordinate 20,298,194, forward strand.
CCTTTAATAGTAAACTATTGAACATTAACAGCCGTAATGATAACCTATTGAAGTTGCGTCGAATCTGATCCCAATCAATGTCATTTGTACGTTTTCGGATGAGTATATGTCTGCGGAACGTTATTTGTACTTCGTGAAAATTTATCAACACATCGTCGTAACTTTTGAACACCCTTTAGCCGCTAATGACCCCACGGGGAACCCATAATTAGGCGATCTAGCCCGATCAGCACGAAGGGCAGCAGGGAGCGTACCTTTGTTGTGGGTGAGATAGAGACCTACCCTGAAATTAAACGGACGGCCTAATTATAGACGTAGACGGCACGAATGTCCGCAGGGATTCGTATTTGGATGAAGAGTTTTACCCCCGAAGATTTAATCCGCCCCTTGGTGAACCACGTGGCCCATTATTCTTTTGTGGGTTTGTATTTGTGGCCGACAGTGAGACACTACTTCCATTGCAGAGCAAACCCTATCTGCAGGAGGAAAGGAGTTAAGCAGGGGTTGGATTAGGTGAGGCAATCAATCAATCAATCAATCAATCAATCAATCAATCAATCAATCAATCAATCAATCAATCAATCAATAAGTCAATCGATCGATCAATCAATCAATCAATCAACGAATCAGTCAATCAGTCAATCAGTCAATCAATCAATCAATCAATCAATCAATCAATCAATCAATCGATCAATCGATCGATCGATCAATCAATCAGTCAGTCAGCCGATCGATCAATCAATCAATCAATCAGCCAACCAATCAATCAGCCAATCAATCAAACAGTCAGTAAAAAGTTGAGTCATTTTTAATCACCTTGGAATCTCTGATGCCATTAAATTAAATGACCCTCGATTAATTATTAATTAAGCGCCAATCTTTGCCTGTCCATTTAATTTCGCGAGTGCTCTGTTTGAAGCGACTGGACCGGGATCCTAATCAATCAATCTGTCCATCAGAGGCAGCTATAGGGTTCGAATCCATGCAAAACGCGAAGTCAATATTATTTGTCATTATATATGCGCTATCCATTAGCTTCTTATTACACGAAGACTTACACACACGAACACACACAGACAATGAAACAAACACACGGACACAAACGGACACACACGGACAATGAAAGAAACACACGGACACGCAGCCACGCACATATATAACAAGTTGAAAATCACATGTATAAAAAGTAGGATGTATTGCATACAATGGATAGGTGAGGTCTGTATAATAAATTGATCTCTCTGTTTCCCTCTTGCCTACAGTCAATGTCTCTTTTTAAGTCTTTTACTGTATACGCCTATGTCTCTCTGTCTCTGCAGCCTCTGTCTTTGTGTCTGTCTGTCTGTCTGTCTCTCTGGCTCTATTCTACTAATCAATTTGTCTACAATCATGTCTGTATATCATTTATTCTACATTAAACTCATTTTCCTTCCATCTGCCAACACATTACCACGTGACACTGACTAAGCGAACATTGAGACACTGCCAGACAGTCGTAAAGAATCCAGTCTCCCAATGAAGCAAACGATAAGTCAGGCTATTTAGGCCTACACGCGGTGGTGTAGTGGGTATGTTCGTTGCTTTGCGCCCAGAGGGTTGCAGGTTCGAATCTACCTCAAGCCGCCTCGTAAGGACCTTGGGCAAGCATGGGCGGAGTTTGGTTTCCGTTCTTGGAGGGGCTAAAGCCTTCTTGGGGGGGGCTAAGCCCGGGAAAAGATACCATTTACACGGTAAAAACATGAATCTGGGTCTTCTTGGGGGGGGCTTAGCTCCCCCTAGCCCCTGATAAACTCCGCCCATGTGGGCAAGTAATTCACTCACAAATCACAATTGCTTTGGCGCTTACGCGTGAAATTCCGACTCAGTGTCGGCGCTGCGGTCGGGAGTGCATCTGAGCTGCAGGCTTGAAGGGCGATTAAGAAGTTGATAAATAAAATAAAACAAATAACTATATAATTATGCATATATATAAATATATGACACTATCGGCCAGAGCGGAATTTTTTCGCTGTGTGCGTTTGTGTGTAGGCCTACGTGTGTGTGTGTGTACGTGTGTGTGTTTGTGTGTGTTTGTGGGCGTGTGTGTGTGTGTGAGCGTATATGTGTGTGTGCGTGCGTGCGCACTGAGCTTTTTACTTGTCAAGATGATGTTACGAAGAAGTATAAGAATAGCAGTTAAAGAGCACATTAAATCGTTTTAATACATCCTTTGTTGTAACTTATATGCACGTTCAACCATCGAAGGCTTCAATCGTTTTACGACTACAGTCGCGACATCTGTCGCCTACAGCAGAGAAGTTTTAATTTACGTCTCCTGCATATATCATAAAAGCAGAATAATGAAAAGATCATCAAACACATTAAAAATGTGAATCTTAAATTATGGGATTGGACATGTGAGCGGAGCTAGTGCTGTATATAATTTATATATTATACAGGGTGGCTAAAAAAATGTAGGCTACCACCGGATAAAATGCGATAACTTCGCAACCGACTGACATTTTTTGTGAAAATTTTCCGACTTGCAGGGGAATGAATTTCCAACAATCCCTGAAAGTTTCACTTGACAATTTTCATGTTTGCAAAAGTTACAGCTGTTCAAACTTAAAATTTCGTTTTTTTCAAATATCCGGAGAATCATGCTCCAATAGCCTACATATGGTTTCATTAAGGTTTTTTGCAAATTACAGCACACAAATTGATGATGATGTCATACGACCTCACTATGAGCTGTAAAGAAGCTGAGTATGAAGCAAATTAGGTGATATTTGGTGATATTTTATAGATTACGGTCTCTTTTCGTGAATCCATTTCTGAACGTCAAGGGCAAAGTTTCTGCGGAAGATAAAATGGGAACTCGGACGTTGCGTGAACAGATCTTGAGACTGGGACATCGCGTAGCCTATAATCATAGCAAAATACCCAGTGAAAAGTGGAACCTGTGCACATTGAAGGCTATTTGTAAACGTATTTCGGTAACGAAAATCAGATGTCGGAAGAGAGGCAGGAAGTGATCGTTTGGTCTGACGAAAAAAGCGCGATTTTCACGAAATTCGCTTGATAATCGAAAGGGTCAAGTTTACAAAGCACATCATGGTTTTGGCATCAGATATGCTGGCGTGTGTTACGGCTGCAAGAAAAGACTGCATTTAATCCCATTCAGTAGGTTAGATGTCAAACACATCTTTGAACTCTCTTACCCAGACTCATTAAAGACCAGGTATGCTCTAACATCTGGTTTTATTTTCCAGCAGGACGGTGCGCCTGCTTGCTCGCACGGCGCGCCTACTTGCTCGCACGGCAAGGTTGATTATGATGGCGCTATACCTTAATTGCCATCAACTGAAGTAAATGCATTGGCAAAGATGACTAACAAACTCGCCAGACCTTAGCGCTCTTGCTTATCACGTCTGGGGAGCTATGCTGGAACGCTGCAAGACATTTCATCCCAAGTTGGAGATAACATTGGCCAACTGAAGCAAGTCTTGCTGCAAATGTGGGGTCATGCAGTTGCCGCAGGATCCGACCAACAAGGTCATACTGAGCTTCACAAAAAGAATTTGAGCTTGTGTTAAGGCAGGAAGTGGACACTCTCATTGTATACCTTACAATAAACTGCAAAACGGAATTCTGAGGTCGTATAGTTAAAAGTGATATCATTTGACGTGGAAATCTACAAGTGACGTTCATTTTCCGCGGAAATTTGAAAAAAAACGAAATTTTAAGTTTGAACAGCTGTAACTTTTGCAAACATGAAAAATTTAAAATGAAACTTTCAGGGATTGTTGGAAATTCATTTCCCTGCAAATTTGGAAATTTTCGCAGAAAAAGTTCAATCGTTTGCGAAGATATCGCATTTTATCCGGTGGTACATTTTTTGAGCCACCCTGTATATATATAATATAAATATATAATATAATATATACATAATTATAAATATATATAATATAATATATTTTATACATATATCAGTAGATCGACAACTCAGATAGGTATTCTGCCGATCGGATTTGACCTTCTTTGACTTCTATATCTCAATGGACTGACCATAGTGATGGATGGATCATTTGCGAATCTGCTTTAGAGTGCCATCGAATGATGCATTATTATTGCATATACTGCATATACATACAGCCCAACGAATCAATGAGCATAGACTACTGTTGCATGTCTAATAAATTATGTCTATCTACAAAAAACTTCAATCGATTAATTCCACTCTGAAGTCAACATTTCAAATAGGCTTATAATAATAGTCAATCAGTTTAGTATAGCATGCATCAGCATTTAGACGTATAGGTAGGCCTACCTATACCCTAAATGTGTAAAAATAATTGCTTAATTTTCCACTTTTAGCGTTTCATATTGCTCACCACGGACGGACGGAATGATTGACAGACTGACTTACTGACAGAGACAGACAGATAGAATGACTGACACAGACAGACAGACAGACAGACAGACAGACAGACAGACAGACAGACAGACAGACAGACAGACAGACAGACAGACTGACTGACTGACTGACTGACTGACTGACTGACTGACTGACTGACTGACTGACTGACTGACTGACTGACTGTCTGACTGAAGAATTAGGGTACACATACATGTATAGTCTGATATAGACAGAGAAGCTGACGGACGGACGGACGGACGGACGGACATAGGATGAGACATTCAGTGGGGTGGTGGTGGGTGGGGTTGAGTCTGACGTGTGTCGCAAGGTCGTCTTCTTCAGCATAATACAACCGTCTTTAATTTACGATATGCCGGCTGTCATCTTTCGCCCCTTCTTTCTTGCCACACTTGCCACCGTATTATACAATGAAGTCGTCGTGTGCCATGCTGCCATGGATGGCAAGATCTTGCTCGACAGACGACGACGATGACGTTACGCTTCGCTCGCTTCCACGGTCAATGTCTCAGACACACTTTCAAAATATTTAATGTAGTCCCTAGCAGAAATGCGAGGTTTGGCAGGGGCAAGGTAAGGGGCTGCATGCTGGAGCCCAAGGAGGTGAAAATATGCCAACTGTTCTGTAATCAATTGTTTCGCTAAACTTCAAGAAAGTGCCGAATTTCCCAGGTTCAGTCTATCGACAGTGCATGAATGCTCCCTATAACTAATACACATAACTAATACACATCCATTTTCCCATAATTATATGCGCTTTATGTAAATAAACCCGATGGACAAGTTTACTCACAGAGCACAACAGTTTGCAATTTTTTCTGGCATACAATAATTTGAAAATCATGAAATTTTAACGCTGGAAAGTAAACTCTTTTGATTTGTAATTGCTTTGGTCCAATCCTTAAAGTCAGGGCTTTTTTAACGTGCAGTTGTACACAAAATGTGCAGTTCTTAATGGATTTGTGCAGTTGTGGAAGCACTTCTGTACAGCTAAAACAAGCAAAAAAAACAGGGGTTGTCCTCCGATTGGAAGTAATTTACCATGGAGGATAGGACAGGAAAGGAGGGATTGTGCAGTTCTAAAATTCCACAAAAACAGCATGTAGCTCAGAAATTCTTCACATGCAGGAGAGGAAGAACGTTAAAAACACCTCTGATATATATATATATATATATATATATATATATATATATATATAGGCCAGTTGCAGGTGGGGAGTATGCTGCTGACATCGTTTTAAGGTCAAAGCCTCATTTGAGTTGCGCCTATATAAACTGTAAATAATCACATCACTCAGTTACTCACTTCAATCGACGCTCAGGACCAAGTACCAACTGAGCGAGATACTTCAGACAGACAGACAGACAGACGGACAGACGGACGGACTGACGGATAGACGGACAGACAGGCAGATATGCAGGTAAATGTTGAATAAACGTATTGCAGAAAGGTGACCCACTAGCGAAATTCCAGATCTGCACAAAAACCGTTGATTTGAATTTCGAAGCATTTCCTCAACAGTTCGAATAACCAACTCTGACTCGTCAGAACCGGTTGAAATATGTGGGACAATTAGCGACACGTGTCCCGTCTCCCCTCTCCATGCCGACCCACGTGCTGTTCCTCCGGTTGCGGTGGTGGTGGTGACCCCTGCAAGCAGTGTTTAATCTAGACGACTCTGAGTGCGAGGAAATCCCCCCCAAATCGATACGTGCACTTTAAGTGAAGTTTTGCCCGTAATAAAGCAGCAGAATTCGACTGCGAAGCATTGAAGCACTAAAAAAGTCATCAGCTTTTTCAGAAGCAACATAGGCTGCGTGTTTCTGGGTGGAAATTTTTGTGAGACACTAAAAAAAGTCGTCAGAAATTTCCGGTCAAAGGTGTCGTCGGTGTCTGGCTGAGCGGTTGCCGTCCACCCAAAACGACCATTTTCCCGCAACCCCCCAAAAAACTGTAGCGAACCTGGCGGCCCGCTCTCCTTGCTAAGCCACGCCCACTCGAGGCAAGTTCCTTGTTAGCCACGCCCCTTGAGGCAAGTTCCTGAGGCAAGTTCCTTGCTAGCCCCTCCCTCCAGAGGCAAGTTCCTTAGCGGCCGAGGCAAGTTCCTCGTTAGCCCCTCCCTCCAGAGGCAAGTTCCTTAGCGGTCGAGGCAAGTTCCTGAGGCAAGTTCCTTGCTAGTTCCGCCCACTTGAGGCAAGTTCCCTAGAACTTGAGGCAAGTTCCTAGATAGGCCACGCCCATTTGAGGCAAGTTCCCTAGATTAGGTGCCTGCCCGTAGATTGTATAAATAGACGTGGACAGATGACACAGGGGGCTCCGACGATACCGCACTAGGCGAAGCTCGCAGTTGACGAGACCGACAGCTCAGACGATACAGCGCGAGGCGGAGCTCTCGCAGAGGCAGACAGTAAAGACCGTCATCGACGACGAGGAGCGGACGAGCAGGAGAAGACGTCTGGACGGCGGCGTGGCGACGGCGAGAACGACGACGGAGAGCGACACACGGACGGACACGGACGGAACCGACGTTGACAGCTCTGCAGAATACGGCCATCCCTGGGGTGCAGAGGCTTTCGTGTCGTCGTCTGGTTTCGTGCTGCAATAAATCGTGTCGCAGAAGATATCGTGTCGTTGTCTGATTTCCGGGTGGATCGGCACGGAGAACTGCAAGGACTAAGCCCTTCGATATACCCCGGAGGCCGTGGAACTCTCTTCAACCCATTTTTTCTCTACACTGGTACCAGAAGTTGGGTGGTACGCAGTTCTTCCTGCAAGCGACGACAACCCGAGGTAACCAAGGATTCTGATGGAAGACGACGAAATTACGTTCCGGAATCCAGCTTCCGTGGAGACCCGCACGCCTGCCGACGTCTTTACTCCGACCGCTCGAAGATCGACCATGGAGAGACTGTCGACCCGGAACCCGCTGGTCGAAGAGCTCGGTTCCGATGACGAGGAGAGACCGGCGAGAAGCCTGTTGTAGGACGTCGATAGCCTGATCCGACGCCGACCTACGCCGATGAAACCCGGTCGCTTCGACGGAACAGGTTCGTTCGAGTCGTTTTTGGTGCAATTTGAGGTGTGCGCTCGCTACAACAAATGGACGGCTGCAGACAAGGTAGACCATTTACGATGTGCGTTAGAGAAAGCCGCAACGCAACTTCTCTGGGATTTTGGTGCGCGGCCGAATGCAACCTACGAGGAACTTGTGGAACGCCTCCGCCAGCGATACGGGACGGAAGGACAAGCCGAAACCTTCCGTGCCCAGTTATACTACAGACGTCAACGGCCGGGAGAAAGTCTCAGCGACCTGCTGCATGAGATCCGCCGACTCGTAGTCCTGGCATATCCCGTTCCGTCCAATGAGACTACCCAGATAATCGCGAGGGACTCGTTTCTAGAGGCACTGCGAGACCGCGAACTTTCGCTGAAGGTTAGAGAGCGAGAGCCAAAGACTCTCGATGAAGCTTACCGGACCGCCCTGCGACTGGAAGCTTACCAGCAGGCCTCCGAGAACGACGACCGCCGAAAAACGCCGAATCGGGTACGAGGTACTCAGGAGACCGACCTGAGTGCCCAGCTGCAAGCGACGCTCGACCGATTCCTTACGGCGCAACGAGACGACCAACGCGAATGGCAACGCGAAATGGAGACGAGGATCGACCAACAGCTTCGCGAGCTGCGCAGTCAAGCATCGCCCAACGACGGACCGGGACGAGACCGTCGTCTTGGAGACCGCACCTCTGGAGATCGTCAACGGGAAGCTGCGGGGCCGGCGGTGACCTGCTTCAACTGTGACCGAGTCGGTCACTTGGCTCGGAACTGTCGACAAGCGCGCCGTTTCCGGAACCGCGGGAACGACGCTGGAACCAACGGGACGGAGGATTCGACGCCTCCGGTAGCCATGAACCACACAACCCGGCCGACGTTGCCGAATCGTAACAGCAACAACGCTGTCTACGTGCGAGGGACGATCCACGGACGTTCCCAACTGTGCTTGATCGACACGGGATCGGAAGTGAGCCTGGTGCCTTCATCAACTGTCGACGGGTTAGAGCTTCGTTCAAGTAATCGTTCTTTGATGGCTGCTAACGGGTCTGATATTCGGGTCCTGGGAGAGGTTTTGGTCCCCATAGATTTTGGGAGAGGTTTTAGTGTCCCGACCATGTTTTTGGTATCCGATCAGATTACGGAACCCATGTTAGGCATGAACTGGCTCAGGGAGCATCGCTGCAGATTAGGGTTTGGTGCTGGTGCTTTGTTTGTGGGCAGGAAACGCATCTCTCTTGTAAAGGGGAACGGTTCCATGTGGTGCCGACGTGTGATCGTCGCAGAAGAGGTTGTGGTATCCCCCAAATGTCAGGGTGATGTTCCGGTTAAAACCATGTATGGGAATGTGTCCGCGGTTGCCCCCGCATGGATGACCGAGGCCCAGGAGATACGCCCCGGAGACCACCTGGCCCGTGTAGTGGTAGATGGTAAAGCTAACGCCCAGGTGCGAGTTGCGAATTTAACGGAGGACCCGGTAACTTTCACTAAGGACCAATTCTTGGGAGGATTACGCCCTGTGCAGGTGGAACAGAATAAGTCCGGTATAATGGGAGAGGTTTGTCTAGTCCCACCTAGAGAGGTATTTCTTGAGGATTTTTCCAAAGAAAGGTTACCTAGGAAACGAGTAAACGATTTGATAATTCAGCCTGTAGACAAACAGGATAGCGTATCGGTTGCTTCGCCCGTAAGTCGAGTACTACTGCCGCAAAAGAAGTCTGTGTGTGAAAATTTGGATGATTTACCTTTGATAGGAGTGCAGCATAAGGTTTTTCTTAGCGGGATTTTCGGCTGTAGTAAATACGTGGGTACCCCCTGAGGTTGAAATTTGGCGGGATCCCCTTTCGTAAACCTGGCCGTAAGATTTGCCAGTGTGTGGGAGAAATTAAATGCGGCCATCGGAGAAATAGGGACGAGGTTTTCCCACACGCCCCTGTTGCTGAAGTGGCGTTGTTGCGTGAGGACGTGACATGTGGACGAAAGACGGGTCCACGGGTCGACCCGACCCATGGTCGACCTCGAGAGTCGACCCGACCTATGGTCCACCAGAAGGTCGAACCTCGACCTTGTCTCGGAAGACACTCGCCCGAAGAGAAGGACGCGACGGAAGCCCCGCCTCCTCCTCTGGTTGCCGGGGTGATCGACGCGGGCAACGAACGAGGCGTCTGCCTGTGCGTCCGACAGGTGGCGGCCGAGTTACGCGGTGAAGTGAACTACCGCTTGCGGAAGACACGGAATTCGCGTCCTTTTGTCGCTCATGTCGACAAACTGCGTCCCTGCTTCGAAGAAAGACTGGACGACGATGGAAGGGAAACTGCTTCCACGCGGGACGAAGGTGGCGCGGCGGAAGCAAGTTGGGTCGACGCCCGACCTAAACGAACATCCGCCGTCCTGTACGCTACCAATAAGCGTGCTCTTCACTTCTTCAGAGACTTTTTCTATTGTGGACTGGTGATATGATGGACGATTTAGAGATCGCATATATATCGTATACGTAGAATGCCTAAAAAAGGGCGCTTTTCGTTTGGGCCGTTGGCCACTTTTGTGTTTATGTGCCTTAAATATTTCTTTAAGATGTGTACGTTTTTGGGCCGTTGGCCACATTGTGTGAACGACGGAACAGTTTAGTCGGAACTTTAACGTAAACTTTTATGAGACCCGTTGGTCTTTTGGTTGAACAGTAGGGTCAGTGGACGACCAAGGACATTGTATTTTTGAGACTTGGCCAATTGGCCGCTTTGTTTACACCCAGTTGGGTTTTGCTTTGAGCCATGTGGCTCGTCCCTATTTTTAGTTTGCGGGAGTGGGGACACTCCCATTCGTAGTGGGAGGGAGATGTAGCGAACCTGGCGGCCCGCTCTCCTTGCTAAGCCACGCCCACTCGAGGCAAGTTCCTTGTTAGCCACGCCCCTTGAGGCAAGTTCCTGAGGCAAGTTCCTTGCTAGCCCCTCCCTCCAGAGGCAAGTTCCTTAGCGGCCGAGGCAAGTTCCTCGTTAGCCCCTCCCTCCAGAGGCAAGTTCCTTAGCGGTCGAGGCAAGTTCCTGAGGCAAGTTCCTTGCTAGTTCCGCCCACTTGAGGCAAGTTCCCTAGAACTTGAGGCAAGTTCCTAGATAGGCCACGCCCATTTGAGGCAAGTTCCCTAGATTAGGTGCCTGCCCGTAGATTGTATAAATAGACGTGGACAGATGACACAGGGGGCTCCGACGATACCGCACTAGGCGAAGCTCGCAGTTGACGAGACCGACAGCTCAGACGATACAGCGCGAGGCGGAGCTCTCGCAGAGGCAGACAGTAAAGACCGTCATCGACGACGAGGAGCGGACGAGCAGGAGAAGACGTCTGGACGGCGGCGTGGCGACGGCGAGAACGACGACGGAGAGCGACACACGGACGGACACGGACGGAACCGACGTTGACAGCTCTGCAGAATACGGCCATCCCTGGGGTGCAGAAGCTTTCGTGTCGTCGTCTGGTTTCGTGCTGCAATAAATCGTGTCGCAGAAGATATCGTGTCGTTGTCTGATTTCCGGGTGGATCGGCACGGAGAACTGCAAGGACTAAGCCCTTCGATATACTCCGGAGGCCGGACCCACGTGACCTCGAACCTCTCGTGTAGGTTTCCGCGACACACACTGTTCGTCGCAGAGGGTGGACGGACGGCCATTTTCTCTACAAAACCAAAATCCCCCCAAAAAAATAAAGCATGGAGACTAAAACCTGTGAGTCGTATTAGTCTCGATCGGACAACGCACCACGTGACCATGAAGATGTAGATCATTCGTTCAACGTACTTCTCTTCGTGAATGAGAGTCGATCGATGTGAGCGACTACAATTTCTTGGTCTCTGCTTATCACGGAAGATAGCAATCAACGATATTTTAATGGAAAATGAAGTAGGCTAAAATAAGGAGTTTGTATTCAAAACGTCCTAGAGACACAGTGTTTAATCTAGCCACCTCTGGTTGTGGAGCGAGGGGGGTTGGGAAATTCAGGTTTCGGAGGGGGAACGGCCCATTTGGGCGAACGGCAACCGCTCAGTCAGACATCGGCACCAATTGACCGGTAATTAATCAGTGGCGGCGCCAGGATTTCAGTTGGGGGGGGGCTGAATTTACGGGAGAATTTGTTTTAGTCATTTGGTCGAAATCTTGGGAGATGTGGTCCTTTTTCGTATCCGCTAAACTGTCTGCCCCAAACCTCGTGCGTGCCTTCCCGGTTATTGGGGGGGACTACTCTTACGGACAACCCTTTTGACTCAACGCAGCGCTCGTGAATAAGCCGGTGCCCCGCGCTTGGCTTTCGAGTGGCGCTTTAGAAATTAGTAGATTACGATTATTACGACTGCTGCCGGTAATTTTTCTGAGGACCTTTCTTTAGTAGACCTACTTTGACGCTCTGCAGTCGAATTCTTCTGAAATTTGACATAAACAAGAACTGTTGAATTTGGGGGGGTCGGGGCCAAGGATTATTACGTGTATTTCCTGGGGTGAAGATAATGGTACGTATGCGCTTGTGAGCAACACTTCTCGAATTCTTTTCGAAAATCTAATTGGGGAGCGCTTCTGATTCTGAAATACTCTTGCTGCGAGATGCGCTTTATAAATGGTCAGGTATACAAATACAATACAGTGTCCGACGTTATAGAGTGCGAACCGCATGTCTATAAAGTTCTATAGGAGATGCGTTATTATAAATACCATGATGAAATGAATTTTACTTTATCGGCCATCCATATAATTATAACCTACGTAAGCAAAAACAGTTTTCGACCCCTTCCCCCGTAAGTTACGGCACGCACCTGCATACGCACAAATAAACTTCTCTACTCCTCACGGTAGAGAAGTTACAAAGGCTTTTGTTTCAGCAAGTCATCTATGAAACATAATAATTTAGCCTACCATAGGCTACCATAATTTTTTTAGCATCATAACCTATTTCTTAGCTAAAATTTCTAAAACTTGGTAACTGTTATGCTTTAAGCATACTGTATAGATCTGAAGAGAATATAGGCCTACAGTTGCAGCCTAATGTAAGGCTGTAGGACCTAGTCAGATGCCGTCCGACGACCATAGGACATATAATAGGCCTACAGAGTTAGCCTATAAGTTTATAGGCTAGGGTCGCTAGGCCTAATATGGATGCCATCATTAGACATTTATTTCGCGTAAGCCCTATACACACATTTTGCAGATATCTCCTTCCCTTGTAAGCACCAGTAAGCGAATCGTCTAAATCCCTTGACCCCTCACTCACTCCCCCCCGTACGTCAGCTGCAGCTCCTTACTATACTAGGTATTCGCTATACCCACCTTTCCACAATGACTTAAGCCGTTCGCGCAGTGCTCGCATGCTTAGCGCGAACTGCAAACGCTAATTCGATAAATAATAATAATCATAGATAGCACTCTGATTTTTAAAAAGGTCAGAAAAAAGCTAGAAAAGGCTAGATCAAAATTTTTTGAAAATACATTGAAATTTTGGGTTTGAAATTTCTGACGATTTTTTTGTGTCTTTCTGGTCCGAAAATTTCAGGATTTTCCTATTTTCTCATATTAAATCTCCTGATGACCTTTTTTTAGTCATTCGCTCCAAAATCAGAAATTTTCCTTAAAATCCGCCCGCGCAAAAAACCTAGATCTCGACAAAAACCTATAATGCCAAAAAACTAGATCTAGGTGGAAAAAGCTATAACATCCCTGAATTAATAATGCTCGAATAGTCTGAACCAAATCTTTGGTCTGACAGTATTCGTCAGGTGACGGTCTGTGAACAGTGCAGCATTCGTTGGGTGGCGCTAGCATTTAGCATTGACCTTCGTGTGGTCCCCGTTCACCGGATTCATTAACTAGAGCCATTAACAAGAATTTCACGGGTTATAATCAGTCGTTTCAGTTTTCATTTCTGGATCAACTGGAGTGAATGTCATAATTTATTCAGGTGCTGTGGTCAGTGATCATAATTATGTGGAAGTTATAGTTCGAACAGCAATGTGGTCCCACATGGTCTAGTGGTTAGGATTCCAGCCTTTCACGTTGGCGGCCCGGGTTCGATCCCCGGTGTGGGAACAAGACTTTTGCCGAAGTAGCTTACATAATTTGTACGGGTTTCATTCCAAGTACGGACGAGCTGCTTCCACAAAATGACAATCTCGTTTCACCAATCATAAAAGTAGCAGGCAGCACATAAGATAACCCATAAGACCTGCGTTAAATCATAGGGGTCCTCGGAAGATACAAAGAGAAGAACAAAATTCGGTGTGTGTGTGTGTGTGTGTGTGTGTGTAGGCCTAAATGTCTCCAAAAACTGCGCACTGTGCTAGCCTAGCACTTAAACAGGATGATCTCATGGGCGGAGTTTATCAGGGGCTGCAAGCCCCGCCAAGGACTACAAATCAGCTTTTTGCCGGGGAAAATAGCAAATGCTAAGGTTTTCACGAAATTTCGATCGAATTAATTAGGAGTCAAAGACTAAAAAAAAGAAAAGAAAAAAGGTCATCAGAAATTTGGTCGATGAAAATAGGATATTGTCGGCGCCGCTCGTTGTGGACCAAGTTAAGTCTCCGCCCCAAAGGCCAAAGTCAAAGTTATTTTGCCCCACCCCACCCCCACCCCTATCCAAGAACTGAAACCAAACTCCGCCCATGATGACCCTAACACGTTTTCGGTCCCTCCACCATTATTGCCAATCACTAACTATCACCTTCCTCAGGCACCTCTACCCTTCAGTCCTTCACCCCTCAGCTTTCTACTCGATACGGGTTTCACATCTTTGACAGCTCTTACCCCGACTTACCAGATTCTCCACCTTCCTCGCCCTCAGCGGCGCTGCTTAAACATCTTATCTCTCCCCACCTTCTCTCACTACATTTCGCCGATTCCAGGACAATACGTAGGCCTATACGCTACAGTTTCACTTGGACGTTTGCATAATTTAATTTGCTAATAATAGGCTTAAACATATGTTGCATAGACAAAATCAATAAGGTGACGCAACAATTGATATCTATTCTAAAATATTAGTTATAGACCTAGATCTATGTCCCATTATTATTATTGTTCACGATTCAAGTGACGTAATTATTGGCCTCTTTTCACAAAATTAAATTTTTTAACAATTTATGAATTCACGTAACAATGGGCCTTTGTCCTGAAATTATTAATGACGTAGGCTGCTTTTTCCATAATTGAAGCGACGTAACAATTAACCGTTATTCTATAAAATTCAAATTTTAATAAATAAAATATGAAGTGACGTAACAATGACCTTTCATCCTGAAATCATTAACGATGCACTTTTCAGAATTGAAGTGACGTAACAAATAGCGTTTATTCTATAAAAGTTGAATTTTTAAATAATATATTATGAAGTGACGTAACAATGGATCTTTAGGCCAGTCCTGAAATTATTAATGAACTTTTTTATAATTGAATCGACGCAACAATTGGAGGAGTCTATATTCTCAAGATGATCGAACTTGTGTAACAATAGATATATTTCATCATCAAAATGACGTAACAATTGGCCGTCTATATTCTGAAAAAATCTTGCAAAACAATAGCCTATTATTTGTCTTACAATCAAAGTGACGTCACAATAGGTTTAATATATATAATTATTATATATAGTCTATTTGCAGTGAGCTTATAATAGCCCGTCTTTAAACCCTGTGCCCAGGCCTGCTGCTTGATGATACTATTGAAATTGTCTTAGGCCTATCTTAATAAAATTGTACGAGAGAAGAAGAGAAAATGCAGTCCTAAATTAAGGCCTAAACGATGGGTTGTAGGCCTATTAGCTCATAGAGAAATTGAAAGTCGACCGATCTTTTCATCAACCAACTTGCTAGAAATAATCAGATCGTCCGATTTTGTAGACCATCTAAAACTAAAAGTAAGCCAAGTCTCAAATTCGTCAGTGCGAGGGCACGTTTTCTTGAAAAGAAGTAAGCTGAGAACACATATAGGTCTAATATATATTATGTATATATTATATATATACATACATATATAGCCTAGGCTAGTTCAATATCTCGTGCTTTGAATGTAGACAAAACGTGTAACCGAACTAAAATGGCAATAAAATGTGCATAGGCCTACTCATTTCTAGCGATAGCCTACTTCAAAAGAGAAAAAATTGTAGAGTCGTGCAGGGATTCGAACCCTGGTGAACCGCTGAAAAGGCGGCTGTACTTACCACTATACTACACAACCCCCGCTAACATCAGCAATCGGTTCCGGCTTTTAACGACATTTTACGGCAGTCAAAAGTGTTGATATGCCCTTAGGCCTATACACTATACATTGGTTAAATTCAGCCGGAACTGAGACGGTGAGACCTAGCTGGAATTCCGAACCATGCTATATATACACCAACGAAAAGGTATATCGGCCACTATATGTTTCTGGTACAATAATTTATCAGAATTATTATGCATCTGGTTTCACAAATTATATGCTTAGGCCTATCCTAGCAGATAGTAAACAAATTACAGGAGTAGGCTTAAAGCCTATCAGTTATATATTCGTCAGTTAGATTTAAGATTTAGAGTGCATATCACACACCCTGATGGGTGAGAATTGCCATGGTTTGGGTTTAAACCCCTAGTTTTTTTTCTTATGGCCCCATAGTAATCTTAATTGTCTTCATAGCACACAACAACTCTCATCCACAGAAAAGTACAAAAAATGTTTGTAGTTTAGAGTGCTTGCATGCCGACATTATAGGCCTAATATTTATGTAGAGCCAAAATGTAATTGTTAGGCCCATATTACTTAGGTCTACTATTATTTTAAAAAGAAATATGGGTATAGGGTCAATCCATAGGCCTATACCACGTAGGCCTATGCAAAAAACCGTATTTTCGACCTCTCCCTCCTGTTGCACATGCACATTTTACGGATCCACATACGTGCACCACGGAGTACGTAGGCCTACAAATAAGCTATACAATCCCGATTTACAAAAGCCAATTAGGCTAGTTAAAGTCATCTACAAAATATTTATTTTATCATTGGCTACCATTTATTTTTATTAAATTCTCAAAAAGTATGTTTAAAATCAAACCAAATAAGCAATTTATTTACTAGAAGAAGTGCAGCAGATCCCAGCTTAAATGCTGTGAACTTAGTGAAACGAGCAGAAATGCACTGAACCGCACACAGCGAACGCTGAAATCTGCACAGAACAGTGGACTCATCACAAGCGCCCACTGGCGAATATCACGCGAAGCATACAGCACAGATTGAATTCAGGTTTTCGTATGTGACATTGTAGCAATATCTTCTGACTAGCTCGGTATGTCTTTGCAAAGTCAATTGCGATGGCAAGTTCAAAGATTTAAAATTCAGTGGCGTAGCCAGGAATTTATGATGGGGGTTGGGGGGGCAGTTTATTGCCATTTTAGTTGACCTGGCCGAATGCCCTTCCTGACACCAACCCAACAGTAGGCCTATTACAGAAAATAAAAAGGGAATACAGTAACAAAGGGAATAAAGTAAGAAAAACAGTTGTTACTACAATTTTTTTTTTCTTTTTCTTATTTAAGTGGATAAATAATGTTTTAAAAAACTTTTTCCTAAGCCAATGGTTTTTTTAACACCCTAACCCTCTTGTCTACGCCACTGTTAAAATTCAACTTATTTAATAATAACTAGAATTTTAATGATTTCTAAAGCATGAAGCAGCTTTGATTGACGAGCTGTTCAAACGTTACGTCACTGCCATCAACAAACATGCATACGCAAAAGTGTACAAAACAATATTACGAATGAGTTACAAAATGGCTTGCCGCTTCAGCCTTTAATTTCTTCACATTTCTTTGTCATTGCTAACATTTTTCAAAGCTAGAGTTCCTAGCTGGAAAGGTGAGTAAATTAAAACTTCAGGAAAAGAGCTAATCACAAATTCGAAACTTTATTTTCTGCTTATTTTTGGCTTGGTTGAGGGGAGACTCGCTCTTGAGGATGGTACTCAAGGGAAGAATGGAGGGAAAGAAACCACAAGAGAGAGCAAGAAAGATGACGATGGGACTGGTTGATTGACAGCGAAAAAGGATTAGTGTATAAAGAACTCAAGGAAAGAGCACAAAATAGACAAAAATGGTGTTCTTGGAATCTTGGACCTGCCTAATGGCAGAACACTAAAGAATAAGAAGTTAAATTCCATTTCTGGTCAGTATTCACCAGAAAATTTACATTTGCAACCATTAGAAACCAAGTGAAAGCCGTAGGGCTAGTCAAGAAAACGAATGAAAAGCAAAGCTATGTATGCTGCCTACTCCCACCAATTGGTCAAAAATAATCAGACATTGAAACTTTTTTCTCTTGTTAAAGATTTACTTTGTAAGGGTTAGGTTAAGGTTAGTATAGAACAGAAACACTAAATTGCGGGTTTCTAAAGCTCTGAAAGACCAAGATGGCACAAACATCAACAGACTTAAATTTCGGGAACTCAAAAAATGTAAATCTGGCCAGAATAATTTCTGTGTTAAAAACTAAGTACACATTCACCAATTGCCAGACATTTATATAGCAACTTAAGCAATCCATGTAATTAATCCATGTGCTGCTGGCAGTAACATCATATTTTCTTAATGTTTTCATTGCAACGTGAATGTCAGAAACTCTGGATACAGTCCTCAGGCTTTCTGTTCTTTCATCCCAATTTGACAGATGATACGGAAGAACAATGTGAGCATCTCCAGAAAGACATAGTATGAGACTGGGCTTCATGCTGATGCCAAAATTCTATGGACAGTACTCCGAGTTCATGACCTGTGGGAGGTTTTAGCATTACCCGTGTCTCCCAAATGTCAGGACCACACATATCTCACATGTGTTAACATGGCCCAACTGTTTAAAAATCATGCACTAGCAAGTGAAAAACTTATAATTTGTTTTCACAAGCAAGCATTTAAGCCCAATTACCTCTGGATTCCATTAGCTGTCACTATAGCAGCATCAACACTTTGGCATTGAGAGCAAGATATTCTTGCTTGAGTAAGACATTAGACAGGTGCCACAGTAACTTCCATCTTCCTTCAAGTGGTCAGACCATCCAGACTGACAACGATCTTCACAAACAAAGTGTTTTCCCGCACGTAGGCGCTGGTCGTATTGTCAAGCGCACTCAAAGACATAAACAATGGACAGCCGCTTGCAACGTTCATCTCCGCAGTTGGACGCTTGAAGGAGGAGCTCGTAGGGTCCGGCCGGAAACTGTCAACTACATGTTCATGCTGATTCTGATCCAGGATCATCATCGTCACCTTCTGACGGAACGGCCAACGAAGAAGCGCATCGTACTGTCCACGCATCACGACAAAAAACAGCGACACATGCGTGCCTTTGCCCATTCCATCACCATTCGGATAAATTCGGGCGCACATCTTGTAACCTGTAGGTAAAATTTTTAACATAGTCTGTAAGTACAAAAACCTTATCGTAATCATGAATTTATGTAGCACCACATCAGAGAAACTCCTCAGAGGTCCTCCTGACCTGACACCAGACAACAATCAAAGAAAAATTTTCAATTGCTTGTGGAAAAATGGGCACAGAAAGACAAAGAAGATCATTATGGAGACTACCATGGGCGTCCGCAGCGGGGCGCAAGGGGCGCACTTGCGCCCCTCTGGATTTTTCGCATAATTGCAGATAAATGTTGATTATTTGGTTTTGATTGTTACAAAGCGACAATGAATGTCTATGATTTTTCGCATGCTGGTTCCGTGACAGCTGATCGACAGGGAGCCAGCGTCGAAGGTGGAGCGATCTGTTGCTTTCGACAACCTATTTAACCTCTGTGACAATTATTTGCAAGTTTGCGCCCCCCTAGAAAAATTCCTGCGGACGCCCATGGAGACTACTAGGCAACTTATTCCAGACAGATGGATCGAACACAGTGAAGCTTTAAAGCTCCATCTGTGTGTGTGTTCATGCCAACAGTGACTCTTCCAGCTTACTGGGCATTGCTTACTAACTGATGCAATATATTTGTTCTTAATGAAACTTAACATCAAGAAGGCCAGCACAGAGAGCGCTTCTGAGTAGATTTCTTGAAGAAGCGCTATATAAATTCTCGGAATCAATCAATAATGCTGAGCAACTGTGACAGAAGGACTTGACCAAGGTCTGCCCACAGAAACAGTCTCAAGCTGACAGGGTGAAACCCTCACACATTACAGCAAGTGCTCTAACCAGTGAGGCTACTGTGTTCAACTGTCCAATTGTCAAAATCTTCAATCCTCATAAATTCTGTGAACTTACCAGTTTTACTCGTGTAGAATGGAGGCGAGTAGACGCTTGTAGCGCGACCTGCAACCGCATTCTCACGAACATTGTTGAAGTTTGTGATTCTCCAAAGCAACGTTCCATCGTAGCTCGTCTGATCCATGACCGTCACCCTCGTCTCCACTTCCATGATCGCTCGATCCTTCGAAACCATCGTCCGCTCCACGTCCAACGATTTACGATGCACTGTGCTCATAGCATCGTGGAACAGTCGGTCTTGGCGTCCCATCGAAGAAACCTACGGCCATGAATTAAAAAAAAGCATCAATAACAACAGTAAAAATATTATTAAAGCAATTTATTTATGTAGCACCACAAAAATACTCAAGTCACTCTCTGTGCTATTCTGAATTATGCCAACTGCCAATAACAACCTACATATTCCATCTAACGCAGACAGATAGCATAAAGTTCCGAATCTAAGGACCATGCTTTGTTGATAGTGAGAGTGGCTGCATCTGGAGTCCACAATAGTCACTGCCAAGCAGATACTCACTGAAGGAAGAAGATAAACGTCCGGCTATTCATCAACCACCAGGAAATAGTATAAAGTGTTCTGTAAATCATTGTTGAGCATGCCCTGCATGAATCCAGAGAATAGGTCTTTTACATTTAAACCAAAACCTCGTTTCAACTAGGAACGTCAAATCATAACCAGAAATCCGGTTATTGGTTCTGAATATGTGATAATCGGTTTTCAACACTCTCTTTGCATGCTATAACAAAAACGTCTTATACTAAGACCCCATTATAACGAGTTTATTATTTTTCAATCGCTAAAGTATTTTGCAATCCAACTTCCAAAAATATGTTATATCAGGATATGTGTTATGATTTTAAGAATATTGCACAGGATTTAAAATGTGCTTTACAAAAACACTAGATAGAATCCAAACATGCATTAAAATATTAGAATAAATTAATTAACTCATTTGAAAATTTCAAATTGAAAGTAGTGCACCTGTTCTGCATATTTCTCTAACTCGCGATCAAGAATTGTAACGATTCCTTCGAACATTGTCATCTTGTCTTCTGTCGCTTTCAGATCAGATGATGAAACTGGCACCATGGAATTGGAAGAACCAGCACCTGATGCATCTCCTAGCGCTGTTGCTCCACCCAAAGGAACGGGGGCGATTGGAAGAGAGGCTTCCCCCACAGAAGCACCTGAAAATCGTGCCTGAGACTCCAACCTGTGAATGTCGCGTTCAGCTTTATCGACACGACTTGTAAGCTGGACGACAAACTGTTCACTAGATGTGATTCTCGTGTTAAGGTCATTAAAAGACTCAACCAAAGATCCATCAGCAAGTTGGAGTGATTTTACCTTTTATAGAAAAACACAGCGAATTTGTACGGTTTACAACACTTTCTTAGATACATGTAAATTTAATTTTTAAAAACCATGGAAAATATCCATATGTTTAGCGAAGAAAACTAAGATAAACAATATTGTTATACAGATGCGAGTATTGAAAAAAGAACAGTCCCTTAAGCTATAGCCCTGAGGCCGCATGGGTATGAAGTGTTAGCAACTTCATTTTCTTAGCCTCAGCATATGAGGACGGGCGGCCAGTCCTCTCCCTCACCATCTCATCTTCCCACCGACAGTGTGTGGTCGGTGCACAAATCAGAGCTGAGTAGGTCAAGGGCGCAACAGAAATTGCTTGACAGTCAAGCACACTAACCCCTAAACTACCATTCATCTTGAGTATGCAAGTATAAGTGGAAATAGATGAAGAAAAATGCAATAAAGCCAATAAACACAAATAAAGAAAATTTTAAAAGCAACTTTACTTTGGAGCACATGAAGAAAACGAATAAAAGAATACATATTAAGTAAACAAAATAGAATAAAGAAAATATGCACTTAAATGAAGAAAAACGAAAACAAGAAAAACATAGACTACTATTTAGCTAAAGGAGTTTAAAAATAAATAAACAAATTCATCACCAACATCATCAGATCCTGAAGTTCCTGAAGTTAGCTATTTGGTGTCAATGTGCACCGATATCTGATCTTCATTGTTCTTGGCCATTTGTCAAGTCAATTATCCATACTATTGTCTTCATAGTACTATCTATTTAGCATCTGTCTCTGTTCTGTTTTCCTTCGAATCTTGCATGTAGTGCACTGCACAGATTCAATCAACTGGCAGCAAGCATTCTATCTACATGTACAAAACTCCAAGTAAACAAAATAACGCATAGTAATTAATAATGAATGTGACATGGTGATTCCTACCTCAGTTGGTTCAGGAGGCAAAAATTCACAGACAACAAAATGTATCTAAAACAAAACATCAATGTTCATTTGTAAAGTAGCAATACACAATCCACAAAATCATTTTCAGAAAAAATTCCATTAATACAATTTTCCTGTGACTTGACTAGTTTTGATGAGCCAGCAATGTGAATAAAGGTTCAGGTATATACTGCCCATACTCGCTTAACGAGCTTTAGGCCCCGTGCTGATCTCTGGTGTCAGGTCATAAGTCCTTAGGTGGCATGGCTATTCATCAGTGGTAGGTGCTGCAGGTCTTTCTGCCAAACCCAAGGCTACCTGCACAGTGAAGCTGCTACTCATTTCATTGCAGCCCTCTTGTGAGTAGAAGGCTGAGTCAACCTTGAGGGCCAGTGAGGGTTCGAACCTGCCTCCTGCTCTTCATGCCAGCGTGTTGCCATTAAGCTATCACCCACCCCACCCCAATATTAATACAAACTCCAAAAAGAACAAATTATCAAAGAACTATCGGTCATTGATTTAATAAAATCCAAATACCTCAAACTCTTTAAACACTCCTGACCATGAACACCCAGGGTACGGACAGCGAGCTGACAGCTTCAAGAATTCTCTCTTCAACGCATTATCTGGAAATGTCTGCAGAAAAATATAAGTTTTATATATAAATTCCTTAATATGCATGTAACAAGCATTATATTGTACAACATTTTACAAAGACCTCACAAGGAACAAAAGGTTCTTAAGAGGTGCTAAGTAGTCTCTGGTTTCACGCTCCTTCTCAAGATAGTCGCGTTAATTTGATTTATCCACTGCATTTCTGTATTCCTCGTTTAATTGCCTCGTAATGCTGCTATCATAATGCAATTGTAAGGTATCGAGTGCAACTAGAGAAAATAAATTTGTTGTCCAGCTGAAATCTGACAGGACATGAAAACCAGAACTGACACATTAAAGCAGTGCCTGCCTTTGTCACAATAATAATGATCAAAGGAGCTCTTGGTGTGATAGCGCAAACAAATTTGAACATCATGACAACAGCTCTTACCTGCTCTGAACTAAGCTTGCTGTACTCCGTCACAGAATCTTCTTCTATGCAAAGCAAACAGGTTGGGGCCGAATCCTCCCTGTTAACAGAAATCACGAAAAACTTGTAACCTTGATATTAAAGCAGATATATAGCTACTGGAGCTACATATTCACACATGACAACACGATGGCCAATTGCTATATTTCCAGTATAGTTTTTCTTATAGTCTTTTTGAAGTTCAATTCCTGTGTATGGCTCATTTCAATATTAGTGTTTGCACAACAATCCTCTTCACCCTTGATGAACAGACATTCTTTAAATTGCATTCTGATTCAGCAACTCTATGCGTGCAATAAATGATCTAAAAAACGTTAGTACAACAAAGGAAATTCACATGAACATAAATATACGATTGGATGAAATTTAGTCTAATTTAATGGTTTTTTCATTATTTATAGGCATCATTATATATCATAATTTATACATTGCACAATGCACCAATCAATCAATGGTTGCTTCAAGTGAAGTCAAAATTCGCATGATAAGCCAGGTTGCAATGCAATAAGGGAACCCAGAATTCAAGCCATGCAGGGTGACCAAGTTGAATGACGAGCAGTTCCTTAAGCTAGTCTAGATCAGCCATGGGTATGAAGTGTTACTGTGTTAGCAACTGTATTTTCTTAGCCATAGTATATGAGGGCCATAGGCGTAGGGGACATTTCAGCAGTGGGGGGGCAAAAATTTTACTTTTGCTCGAAAAATTAAACCCGGAATAATTGACGTCGTGCACACATAGTCATCTCTGTTCTTGCACCCACACCCAGGGACAAGGGCCAATACCCCGGGGCCCGGCCATATTATAGGGACCAGGCTGGGTAATTTAAGGCATATATGCAAATTTATTATGTAGCCTATGTATATATTCCTGACGCTTAACCAGTTCAAACTTCACACGAGCAACTGATTAAATTCATAATTGTAGATTGTTTTGTATTGTATCTATAGTATCATCTACAAAGCGCCTCAGTAAGGTGAACCGTTCAGAGGCGGTAATAGTGCGCAAAACCGCGTTCGAAGAGGCAGGTTTTAAGATGAGAGAATGAAGAAGAGAGACTGCCACAGATCGAACGCAAGGAGAAAGCTCATTTCAAAGAGAAGGACCAATTGAGGCAAATGATCAAGACTGAGCCATAGCAGTTCTAGAAGGCGGAAGCAAGAGTCAAGTTTGTTGGATGAACGAAGTGGAGGTTTGGAGGGAGCTGAGTGAGGCCTTAGTATAACGTCGGTCAGATATTTGGGGCAAAACCCCGCTGAGCCTTGAAGATCAGAGTGAGGAATTTAGATTGTAGCCTATGTGAGCACGGAGAGGAAGCCAATGGGTGGAAAAAGAACAGCGAAAGATCCTGAGACACGTACCTTAAATGAAAATAAGAGGAGCGTATGCTTTTGGAAATCCTTCCCGTAATATAAGTGAGCTATCAAGTGCAATACCCTGATCCCGCACACTTGACAAGAAGAAAAAGATGGTAAATTTTCATAGAACAGAACAAGATCTGCACGTTCAATGTTGATGATCGCAAGATTATCGTGTCTATTTTGCCTAATGACCAGTAGAAATTTCAATGTCATTTAGGCAGTGAATTCCGTGTTCTGTTGCACCTATAGCTTGCATGCTGTGAATTTCCCCAAATGCCACGAATAGTCGCAATTTTCAGTCAAATTCCGGCTCTTGAATTTGCTGCGTCTCTAGCCATTATTTGAATTCAGAACTTTTTCGGGAATTTCTGCATTCTATAGTTGTTGTGAGCTAAGTTCTAACTCGATTTGGGCAAGATTTTCGGGCAAATTTCGGCTCTTCAATTTGTTTCGATTCTCGCCGTTATTTACAAAATGCTACCGTGAATTCAGAACTTTTCGGTAATTTCTGCTATCAATGCTTGTTGTGAGTTAATATTTAACTCGATTCGAGCAAGATTTTCGGGCAAATGTCGGCTCTTGAATTTGCTGCGATTCTCGCCATTAAGCTTATTTATAAAATACTACCGTGAATTCAGAACTTTTTCGGGAATTTCTGTTAACCATGGTTGTTGTGAGCTAATATCTAACTCGATTCGGGCAAGATGGAACTGGGAGATAATGTGGTCTACTAATGAACGTTGAACTTCAAGAAGTTTGGTTAATATTTTCCCGGGTCTACTTGCCCGAAAAATCAGACTTGCCCGAAATTTGGGGGGGCATTTGCCCCCTCTGGACCCCCGTCTCCTACGCCTATGATGAGGGCAGACTGTGGTTAGTCTTCTCCTTGCTGTTTCACCTTTCCAATGTCAGTGTACTCTGACATCATAGTTGAGTGGATTGAGGTCAGATGGACCAAATATCACAATTAGGTTCAAACAAATATACCAGCACTTTACACCAGATTCATAATAATTAATAATAAAGTTTTAATACATTTCTGATAGTGCAATCATCACTGGACAATTAAACCCTAATTTCACATTTTGCAGAGGTTTTGAAATGGATATAAAAACCTAATTTCACATTTCACAGAACTTTTGAAATGGATATAAAAACCTATGCTCATAAAGACTTTACACCGGATTTGAAAAGTCTACCTTAGCACAGCCTCATTATGGATTATTACCTCATAGCTTCACAATTTCACACCTGTATATTTTCAGTACTAGATTTTACACTGATGGAACTCACAGACCACTATAAAGGGTTTTTAAAAGACAGTTAATTTGTATTCACCTAACAAGATAAGCGAAACATTCCTGACAGAACCGATGGCCGCAGAAGCTCTGCAGAGGGCTTCTCAGTATCAGCCGACATCTTCCGCAGAGGTACTTTGCATCGACAGACTCGAAAATCTCCAGCGGATAACCTCGAGGTCCCTGACCAGATGACCTCACCACGCTGCTGGCGGCCATTCAACGATAAACACAATTCACGTGATCATAAAAAGCGGCATCGCTGGAACAGTTGCTTCATTCTGCTCTGAAAATACAAAGTCAACAATGTCAACAGAATTTCATATATCTGCAGCTTGGTACAATTAATCTGAACGTTTAATCTCACATCAAGTGACTTAAGTCGTTGACTTTAGGTGCCTGGCTATTATTTATACAGTGCCCAGGGACGGATACAGATTTAGGGAAAATTTTTGCCTGGAAAACTTGATGACCTATTTTTTAGTGGTTTATTCCAACTTGCCTCGAAATATATACCATTTTCCCTGCGAAAAAACTGATGATTTAGAAAATCATCAGTTTTTTGGCACCAAATTTCTACAACTTTGTGGCATCTAAAATTACTAAATGAAATATTTATGTAGAGCAGTGGTTAATATATATGTAATGTACTTCAGTAATTTCTTCATTAACCCGAATCTGAGATAGGACCATGCGCTCTGATAGGTAGTTTTTTTTTTAGCTGAATGACAAGTTGGAAAGCGGTTGGTAGTTGAAGTTTCTTTGTTAAGGGATGGCTTCATGCTCAAGGAGTAAAGTGACTAAAGAGTGTTTGAAGAGAGGGAAATTCCCAGCGGATAGGGAAATGTTGATTATTTTGGTAAGGCTGGGGACCAGGATGGATCCACAATCTTTCAGTAGGGAATTACTGAAGTAGGTATAGGGTCGAGTTTGCACTTCTTGTTTGGGAGAGATTGTAATAAATTGGACACTTCAGTCTCTGATGTTGGGTGAAAGATAGATAAAGATGATTGAGGTGGTGAAAATGAATGGTCATGAGTGGAGGAAGGGTTTCTGCAGGTGAATTGATGACAGTTTTTGAAAGTAGTGATTGAAGAGAGACGGATAGTAATTACTTTGCCCGAGAAGAATGAACAGAATGACTCAGCAATTGAGGAAGATGTGAGAGTTTGGAAATGGGCTAGAGGAGTTCCGATATAGGAGTTGGTATACTGTTTTCTGGAGTAGATGAGGTTAAGAGGATCGGATGTGATCTAGTGAGGAGCAAAACCTCTTTTTAGCCATAATGTAGCCAGGTGATATTTTTGTAGCAGCTTTTAGAGCAGATGAATTGAGGGCCAAGGGCTCGTTTGTAAGTACGCTAAAGGCGTCGATGGAAAGATTCGAATAATAATAATAATAATTTACTTTATCCAACAAACCAATTGAAGGCCTGGAAATAGGAGTTATACCAAGGCTGCTAGAGTAGGGTGACCGTACGTCCCGGTTTTCCGGGACATGTCCCGGTTTTTTGAGGTGCGTCTAGGTGTCCCGATGACTTAAGCAAAAGAGCAAAATTGTCCCGGTTTTTTACTAGAAGGAAAGTTGCAATTATTGAAAAGTCAGTTTCATGTAAATGACAGAACAAAGTGTAGTTTAAATTGTAACCCAAAAAGAAGTCGTAACGAAAGAGAAGTTGTCAATTTATATGGAGTATCTTTAGTAGGTTATTAGGTTATTTTAGGCTAGTGAGTTTAGTTTATATTTTGACAATTATCAGAGCTTAACGGGAAAGTCTTCATAATAGGCCGTAGGGCTACAATTTCAGTGGCGGCACCAGATCTAGGCCTATCGATTTTTCATGTCAGGGTCGTAATTGGAGATAGAATTCCAACTCTTGTCAGCACTGAAATTTATAATAGAGCAATTTCTTTCAGATGACAATTTAAAATGCTGCCATTGTAATGTTGAAATTTAGAATATTCTGATAGTGAGGAGCAAATAGCCTACCTTCCCCAAACACCATTTCCTGCTTTTTACCTCCAGAAACCTAAAATCTTATGCACTAGATTACACGCTGAGAGCTGATTCAGAGAGTGTTGTCAATTCCGAAAGAGTAGGCCTACTGCACTTGATGACTAGAGCAGGTTTCTCTACTGAAGTCTTTGCATGCTCAGCATTGAATTTAACTGTGATGATACCTGCATCATATCGAAAAGCGTTCGCAGAACAGAACTTGACTTAAAAAATCTCTCTTCCGAGAAATATCAGTAACTCTGAACTTCGTCAAAATATGCAGTAAGCTTATATATGCTATAAACAACAACATAGCCTACTTTACTGTTGACTGGAGTATCCTATAGGACTAGACGGCCAGGCCTTTGTATAACCTAATTGGCAGATTTACAAAAGTGTCCCGGCTTTTGATGGCCAGGAAACGGTCACCCTCTGCTAGAGTGAGAACCTGATTTGGTAATAGCAGGATCGTGCTTGTCAAGGAGCATGGAGAGAGTGGTGACAACAAGTATCATAAATAGATAATATATAAATATTTCCAAAGCGTAAACAAAGTTTCCTAACCTTACATTATATGAAAAATATTGGCTTTATTTTAGCACACGTGTGCAGAATTTAATTTTAAATACAAATTTCTTCTCGTTTTATTTGCCGCACTTTCGCAATGACTGATGGGCATTTTGGGGTTAACGACTACAAATATTCAGAATATAATGATAAGTAAGTAAGTATTTTCTTTATTACACCACATGCAAACGCACAATTATCACAATATAAAATATTATTCTAACGGCACCGTTTATAATACCGCCGACGTACTATATTGAGTAGACCTAAGAATACACTATACTGCTGGTATATGCCTACTGTATTAACGGACAGGCAAGTTTTTATTCAGTTTGCAGGACTAGAATCTCGCGATCTTTATGCATACGTCCATTTCACTCTCAACCATAGAAGTCGCCCCCCACTTAAAAATTCCGTTTATGGTGCTAAATATTATGTTCTCCAAGGACAATTTTATACATTGCAGACATAATTATTCGTCAATCTGCCTTCATAAATGTAATTAATTGAACGCTTCTATTTAAACCAGCAGCGTGGGACCCTGAAGAGCGGGCCCAAGGCGGCTGCCTCGTTTGCTTTGCCGTAAGGCCAGGTCTAAGGCTAAGCCTAATATTGGGCCAATCATAAGCGATCAGTAAGGTAGGCCTATAGGTAGCTATAAATACCGTATTATTTGTGGGTCACGGAAGGGTTATAAGAGTTATTCAGCAGGTCAAAGAAATTAAATGTAGGCTACAGAAAATAAACATTTAATATTTCCAAAGAATTGTTGGAAGGTCATGTACGTGGCAAGTGAAGAGCAAAATAGGGCCTACAGATAGGCTTGACCTGCCGCGACCTAGCTGTGCATGGTGGCTCACTAGCGCCACCGTTGCTTATAAGCTTTAGGCTGCAGCTTTTACATTTATAGCGTGTCTTCCTAAACTCCTAAGTCTGACAAAATATTAACGCGAACTCCTAAAACAGATGCCGACACTTACCATTGGGCTTACTCCATCATCGGAATTTCCGGCTTTTGTTGCAAGACAACGTGATTCTTCCATCTAACGCATGCAAAAAGCGCGTGGTTTTTAGGCTATTTCTGTTACTCTAGGAATACCCAAGCAAATTACGCAGAGTCTATTAATAGCCGCTCAAAACCAGGGCAATAATTTTAATATATGCCTGACTACAGCGCAGGAAAAGTTCAGATTAGGTGAGGAGATTGTCGAATGTGGAGCAAATTAGGTCATCTATCGTTCATCGGATGAATTCAATTTCATTTTCGAAACCTCAGATGCAGATGAATAAGCTGGTGCCCCACGCTTGGCTTTCGAGTGGCGCTTTGGAAATTCCGAGTTTACGATTAGCCTACGAGAACACTTAATAAGCCCTATATTAGACGGAGATTCTGCGACGATGGATGGATGGATGGATTGAGGGAAGGATGGATGGGTGGGTGGAAGGAGGGCCCGTTCTCCACAAACACATTCAGGGCTTTTTTAACGTGCAGTTGTACACAAAATGTGCAGTTGTAGAAGCACTTCTGCACAGTTAAAACTAGCAAAAAGGCTTAAAAAGGTAATTGTCCTCTGATTGGAAAGTAATTTACCATGGATGGTGGGAAAGAAAAGAAGGAATTGTGCAGTTCTAAAAATTTCTTACAAACAGCCCTGAACACACTAATTTAATGGGACCTATAAATAGGTTAGAATTTCACGACAACACTTGTTATACTCGAAAGAAGATAGCTCTTAGTTGCTGTAATATGCCGAGCAAATTTCTGTCCAGGGTAACGGCCTCTGTTGTCATAGACCCTGGTCAAATCGGATCCCACCCCCACAACACTTGTAGGCTTACGACATTGAGTGATCGTGTTACGTCTTATTTATATGTAGCCGAGACTTATATGGGAGGCCTACACGTTTTCTATAGCGACCATAGCCAATACATGTGGCCTCGACTCTGTTCTAAACCATAACCATAACTATATAACCACAGTTTGTGTTGCTCAAAGTGACAATCAACAAAACATCTTTTTACGTACTATAGTATATTTATTAAAATCTCAAAACCCTCTTTTATCAGAACTAAAAAATCCAGAGCCGTTTTACGCCTAGGCACGCGAGGCACATGCCTATAGGGCCCCGCGCAACAAGGGGTCCCGCGGCGGCCAAAAACAAAAACTTGCAATGGCAAATTCGATAATCTTACTTTAATATTATTATTATCAATAATTTCATTGTTTTTATTATTAGTCCTAACGATTCTGCGTATATATAACAGTAATACATCTTAAAACCAATGTCTGCTTTTTAGCCATAACCGGGCTATATTATTGGAAATATTCTTGCATCACTATGGAAGTAGGTTATAGGCCTACTGAATAACTGAAATGAATCAACAATTTTTACTCTCGGTGCTCAGCTCCATGCATAGGCCTATACCTATTTTTCGTTTTTAGTCGTGTCCTTTTAACAACACTTTCTAATAGTTTTTGTATGTCTTGGACTCTTGATAAGTTAGTGTTAATTCCTAATATGAAAGCTCTCCATCAGCACAGTAATCTAGCCAGGGTTGTTTTTAAGGAATGTTTAGAACTCCACAACTCCTTCTTTCCTTTCCGATCTTCCATGGTGAATTGCTTCCAATCGGAGGACAACGACCTTTTTTTTACTAGTTTTAACTGTATAGAAGTGCTTTTACAACTGCACAAATCCATTTAGAACTGCACATTTTGTGTACAACTGCACGCTAAAAAAGCCCTGAATTTAGCCTTTTCTAATTGTTTCAAATTTTAAGTTATGAAAAAGTTTAATCAAAGTCTCACGGTTAGAAGATGTCTGTCTGCTCGGTAGTGAACTTGGCAGTGTTGTGCGTTACTCGTTACTAGTAACGCGTTACTAGTAACTAGTTACTTTTTTGAGGTAACTATTACAGTAACTAGTTACTTTTCGGAAAAAGTAATTAGTTACAGTAACTGATTACTTTTACCAGGTAACGATAACTAAAACAACAAGTTACTTTTCGTTACTCTCCGTGGAACAGGCCATTGTTTATTGCCACAACCAATTCAAACATTTCGTCTGCTTTCTTGGTCACTCAGCTCAGACAAAGGAGCCCTTTTAGCCTACGGGTTTAAGACACTGGATCGTCCGTTAATTAAACAACCTGACATCGAAGTAATGTGACGGATGGCTGGGCACCACTGACCACATGCAGAGCGATCGAAGCTAATTACAGGTGTAAGCTTATTTGATGTATGGTCGGCGTTGGGTTACGAATGGGCGAGTGTGAACATTATTTGAACATGAGCCTATGTGTATAGATACACAAACATAACCAGGTGCCACTCATGGCAGTTGAAATCGAGTTCGATATTTTGACACCTTAATAGACTTGGCAGGAATAGGCTGATCGAATAGGCCGATAGGAGATGTTTATGGATAAAACAAACGAGGATAGGGTTGGACATGTCTATTTGTGGCTTGCGATCTTGGAACCGGGCGCAGAGGTCTAGTTCCATTTCCATTAATAGATCAGATACTACACAATATACGGATTGCAACAGGGCTTTTTTTAACGTGCAGTTGTACACAAAATATGCAGTTCTAAATGGATTTGTGCAGTTGTAGAAACATGTAAAACCACGTCTGTGCAGTTAAAACTAGTTGAAAAAGGCCATTTTCCTCCGATTGGGAGTAATTTACCATCGAGGATGGGAAAGGAAAGAAGGGTTTGTGCAGTTCTAAAAATTCCTTAAAAACAGCCCTGGATTGCAACAGGTGTGCAGGCAGAGTCGTAGCACTTAGTTTGTTCTATGCTTGAGTATTGGAGAGCAGATTAAGGCATTGGGCACCACTGACCACATGCAGAGCGATCGAAGCTAATTACAGGTGTAAGCTTATTTGATGTATGGTCGGCGTTGGGTTACGAATGGGCGAGTGTGAACATTATTTGAACATGAGCCTATGTGTATAGATACACAAACATAACCAGGTGCCATAGTGGATATAGACCCCCATCTCTCCAAACCACAGATTCAGAATATTTACTTTAAAAGTAGAGGCTTTTAGCTAAACTAAAAAGTGAACTCATTTTTTTAGTTGTTAGCTAAGTGGCAGTAGCAAAATTGGCAACTTTGCAACTAAATCATCTTAACAATGACAGTGAACACTATGAGCAGCTAAACGTGGTGTGTAGTTACTTATTTTTTCGATACAGACAACTACTCTGGTGATTACATGCTGAAAGACCCAATCAATGAAATTGGACCTGTGGTAACTAAAAGTAACTATAGTTACTTTGAAAAGTAACTGTAATCAGTAACTAGTTACTTTTTTTGGAAAAGTAATCAGTTACAGTAACTAG
The DNA here is from genome assembly GCA_949752735.1 of Lumbricus terrestris. Classification (NCBI taxonomy): domain Eukaryota; kingdom Metazoa; phylum Annelida; class Clitellata; order Crassiclitellata; family Lumbricidae; genus Lumbricus; species Lumbricus terrestris. The sequence continues at coordinate 20,330,848 of OX457048.1, forward strand.
TTACTTTTCGCAGTCCAGTAACTAGTTACTGTAACTGATTACTTTTAAAAAGTAACTAGCCATCGGATGTAGGACATTTCCCCCCCTGGACATTTCCCCCCCGGACATTTCCCCCCCCGGACATTTCCCCCCCTGGACGTTTCCCCCCCCCGATTTCGACTAGGACATTTCCCCCCCCGGACATTTCCCCCCCTTAAGTCTATCCAGCTTCTATTTCAGATCTAAAAATACCTTCATCCAGCTTCTATTTAATTTGCGTTTTTTCATCAATAAAGCATCTATTTAAGATAAAAAAACCTTCATCCAGCTTCTATTTAACTTGCATTTTTTCATCAATAAAGCGTCTATTTCAGATCAAAAAATACATTCATCCAGCTTCTATTTAACTTGCATTTTTTCATCAATCCAGCTTCTATTTCAGATCTAAAAATACCTTCATCCAGCTTCTATTTAACTTGCATTTTTTCATCAATCCAGCTTCTGATGAAAAAAATGCAAGTTAAATAGAAGCTGGATGAAGGTATTTTTAGATCTGAAATAGAAGCTGGATTGATGAAAAAATGCAAGTTAAATAGAAGCTGGATGAAGCTTCCATTTCTCAAGCGCTTTTTCATATGTTGAAGACCATAAAAATTTCCGCATACGGGGGGGGGGAAATGTCCTAGGGTAGGGGGGGAAACGTCCGGGGGGGAAATGTCCGGGGGGAAATGTCCGGGGGGGAAATGTCCAGGGGGGGAAATGTCCGTTCCCCCTAGCCATCACTGGAACTTGGCAAACTAATTTAACTTGAACAAATCTACAACTTCTCTTATCATTTCATTTCCAAGGTCTCCAAAGTTGTCCTTTTTGGTATTATACTCTCTAGGCCTACCTATTAATTATGCAGATTGTGATTTTTTGTTATCACCGATTTGCCAGCAGCAGATTTACATTCTTAACTGAATGCAGGAATAGTATAAGAAAATGCTGTGAAATACCTGCAAAGTTCTATCCTCAAGATTTTTACCAACACTAACTAATTTCAGAAAAATACTACGAGTACTTGAAATAGGCCTAGGCCTACTATAATGCTATAATGTCAGTGTCATTTGCATAAATCATCAGTGCTAGATCTTTTGTCAATAATAATCTATGCCATGATGAAGATTAAAGAGTGTTAGTATAATCTAGAATCAACGTTTCCAGACGTTGAAATTCAACAAGTAGGCTGGTGTTAGATCTGTCATTCATATATAGTGACAACAGTACTGTTGGCTACATGCATGAACGTTCATTCTCAAAACTGTAGGGCCAAACGAATCAAAAACGAAATTCGGAATCTTACAACGCAAGACCAATTAATCTGTCTGCCAGAATCTGATGTTGTGGAATCTGAGTTTCGACGATATGAAATTCAGTAATGATGCTGAGAAATTGAGGCGGAATTAGAGTCCCGTTTAAAGTCAGATCGAAATTGAGCATAGGGCCCCGAAACTTCTTAAAACGACCCTGAAAAAATCCACGGAGAAATTTCTGTTAAAACGATCTATGAAATGCTACCATAACAATTTGAAAACTCAAAAAGAAAATTGCTATCATTGTAAGTATGTTATTGTGGTATTAGACCACTCTTGTTAGATCTGAAATGGTAGGCCTATACCAATTTTGTTGAGAAGACATCTTAAAATGCTGCCATTGCAATGTGGAAATTCAATAAATTTCTTATGGGTCGCATCCTCTCCCCTAATCCATCCATCCATCCATCCATCCATCCATCCATCCATCCATCCATCCATCCATCCATCCATCCATCCATCCATCCATCCATCCATCCATCCATCCATCCATCCATCCATCCATCCATCCATCCATCCATCCATCCATCCACAGACTGTGTTCGGTCAGCTGCATTGGCTTCCTGTCCATATGTCCATTCCTCCTTTTGTCCGTCCGTCCGTCCCTTTGTCGCTCCATTGGTCCGTCAATTCCTAAACCAATTTCCTCTTCGGACTCTATTCACACGAATCACACCAACGAATATTTATGTATATGTAGATACACGAGTCATAAATCATATCTGGATGCGTTTCTTTCGTACATACGACGCAGAAGAAGGTCGCCTACGAACAGCAGGTGCTCCGCATGTCTCTGTAGAAGCGGTGTTGCAATGAAATCGCAAGCCTTGAGAACAGCTTGTCTTCTCTCTTGTCTGTCTGTTTCTTAGTCTCTTTCTGCTTGTATGACTGACTGCCTCTCTTTGTCTATCCATCACTTTCTCTGATGTATCAATAATGTGTTTTTTACGTTCGACGATACTACGGAAGATGACATGGTAGTGGTAGGCTATACTGTAGGTTGTGTGGCAATGGTGGAACTGTTGGGTGATGGTACTGTGGGGTGGTGGTACTGTTGGGCAGTGGTACTGCCGAGTGATGGTACTGTGGAGTGGTGGTACTGTGGGTGGTAGTACCTTGGAGCGGTGTTTTGGGGCGGTGGCGGTGTTGTTGGAGGCGGTGATAATTTGATTGGATAAACAAGTCGCGTTGACAACTTGCTTTCACCCGACTCCGTTTTAAATCTTGAGTATAATGTCTAGCGAGATCAGATAGGCTACTACTGTCTTCAGGAGGTCGTCTAAGTTTGTCCACTGGTTTGTCTTGGTCTTAGTCTTGGTCTAGTAGGCCTACTTATTATTTTCTTGACTTTTTGTAAATTGTCTTGAAGCGAACGTCTACTTGCATTGCGATCTAACGCACGTGCCGTTGTCACGAAATAGAGTATCCCCCCGTATTAACTGCATCCCCCCAAATTAAAAAAGTCGAAGAAACCGCTTCCGCGTGTATTTTTCTTTGCAAATTAATTTTCATCTGCTTTGTTTTGAACAATGACACTAACAGGTATGTTTATTCCTACTAGATAATTTATTTTGCCCTGTTTTTAGAGCACTTAAAACATTTAAAACACTTAAGAACACTCAGAGTCACTAAATAAATTCGAGTTGCCATTATCTGAGCATTGCTTAGGACACTTAAAACAATTAGAGTCTCTTTAAATATTGATTAGGCCCTACAGCATAATTTTTTTTATTATGCGCATTTAAAAAAAAAGGGGATAGAATGGTTTATCCCCCCGGATAGTATAGACCGGTTAATTCCATCCGGGGGGATAGACTAATTCATCCCCCCGGATAGCTTTCAGGGTGGATACTCCGTTTCGTGTCACCGTCCTAAACAAGTTAATAAATAATGAAATCACTGCATACTGTAACAGACAGTGAAGTTTTAATTTGTTCAGATTTACATCCGTACAAACATAATAAAAAAACTCAAGTAGACAAGTTTGCATTCGCGCAATTTGGAGTCATGGAGAAATAAAAAAATTATGGCTTTGTTTTTGCAGCTGGTATAAATGACGTCACGCACTTAGAGGATTAAGTCGCATATGAGTGACGATTTGTGACGGTCCCTTTATATACTGGATATCTATTATCTTCTTACAAGTGTCATACTGACCAACTTTTTTATATAGCGGCTGTCTTATGGCCTCGACCCTGAGGGTGAGATCCTTCACCACCGCTCGCCCGTTTGAATGGACGCCACGCCATTTAGGTCCCCGTGGACGGACCGTGCTAGCCCGAGATTTTGATTTTCTGAAATAGCCACCTTCGGGAATCGAACCGCGACCCTCACGCTCTCTTCCAAAGACGCGCGGCCGCCAGCTCTCTTACCGATGTATAGCTAACGTGGGCTAACAGGCAGGTTCTATAGTCCGGCCAATGTCGCCACTCTTCCCTCGCTGGACCTCCTCTTTTAGTCGTCGATGTCCCATTTTCGCCATCATCGAGTCCGGCATCACCTGCCTTGGTCTTCCTCTTGTTCGTTTCCCTGCTTCGTTTTTCCTTCTATCACCGCTTATACCAGTTTTTTTGTCTCTTTTTAGCGTATGTCCAATCCATTTCTTTTGTCTTTATATTATTGTTTTTAGCCAATCCTTTCCAGCAATGGGATTCTTTCCTCTCCAATCCTTTCCAGCAATGGGATTCTTTCCTCTCCAATCCTTTCCAGCAATGGGATTGTGCGTCAAAAATTGTCCTAAATTGCGCGACGTGACTGACGTCATTTTTGGACGTCCCTAAGGTTAGCATGAACCAAACGAATGGGACGACATCTAGTTTCCTTAAGCGATGATGCGAGTTATGTCCTGACTTTTATGTGGAATATTGTTTGTTTTAATTTTACAATTGTGTAGAAGATTTCAGACAGAAATAATTCAGTTTCTAGAATCGTTGTACTATTAAGGAGATCGACTGTTCCTGGAGTAGGCATATTAGTGAACAAAAGGGAGAAGAAACTGTTTTCAGGAGTTGAGACTCGTGGTTGATAAAATCACGGAATTTTGGTCACCCACAGTATAGGGATACTTGAAATTCTTGTTCATCAGTTACATCACTATCCAAGGGTAACGGCCCGCTATTCCGAGGGTCCACTATTCCGAAAGTCCACTATTCCGAATATCCGCTATATTTTTTTCGTTACCCTTGTGGTTAGGGTTACAGTGGATTAGGGTTAGGGTTGGGGTTAGGGTGGGTTAGGGTTGAGTGGGTTAGGATTAGGTTTAGGGTTATGGTTAGGGTTATAGTTGGGGAGGGTTAGGGTTATGGTTAGGGAGGGTTATGGTTAGGTTTATGGTTAGGGTTGGGGTGTTATGGTTAGGTTTAGGTTTAGGGTTATGGTTAGGGTTGAGGTGAGTTAGGGTTATAGTTAGGTTTAGGGTAACGTTTAGGACTAGGGTTCGGAATAGTGGACCTTCGGAATAGTGGACCCAAACCCTATCCAAGAAGGATATCCTATTGCTTTTGTTTGACTATACATAATAGCGTGTATACCTGAAGCTATTGACTGCTAAATGCTTCTTAGAGGGATTATACTTACACTTACCCCGTGCGAAGAAATATTATTAATAATAATGTATAAAATAAATGTGCATAACATGCCATAGGTATAAAATATCCGATAATTAAAATTTGTATTGTGTAAAATAAAATTGCAATTGATCTGTCTATCTTGGCACCGGCTGTGTTTATGTTCCACACACAGACAATAAAATATATAGAATAATAGAACGAGGTCAGAGCTACTGGTCTGGTCTGTATTGACAGATGATGTTTTAGGGCGAATCATTCATGCGTGAAAGCCGTGATAGGCGGATCAATCAAGCGTGGACATATGATTTAAATCGTAGAATATCTATCAGAATATATAATATCGGGCCATGACAATTGAACAGGAGCCTAGCTGTTCGTTATGGGTCTTTTATGTCGTCAGCAGGTGTGCAGTTACCTGCAGGTTCGACCTGCGCTCTATTGATACGTGTCTGACACATCCAGGCACTATATTAATTGTGTGAATCAGAGCAATGTGATGCAGGATAATGACGATGGTGCTTTTTCATAGGTCACTCACTCTGAAAAAGTCATGGTAGGGTGCAGTCCTCAGACCTCGATCCCATGTTTGTATGCGCACTTGTTATAGCGCCCCTTCAGGCTCTATACTCAGAGGCGCTCCCGACTGCAGAGCGGACACTGCATCGGAGTTTCACGCCGAAGCGCTGAGCAATTGCGAGTGAAGGACTTGCCCAAGGTCCCTACGCGGTGACTTGAGGTGGATTCGAACCTCGAACCTTCCGGCTACAAGGCAACGACGCCACCACTACACCACCGCGACTGTGTCATATTGCAAGCTGGTTATGATACTGGGAAAATGTTTATGGTTTAATGGCATTTATTACCTTTGAAGTCATTCAAGATGCAGAGCCGCATTTAGAGTGTGTTTTGGGTGTTTTGGACACTCCCCCAATGAAATAATGTAAAAACGAAGTAATGCATTTACTAGTTTGCATACAAACGATTTCTACCAACACTCTTCTGTCGAGCACCTCCCAGAATTATTCTGACCTGGCACTAAAGAATTCTGATGAGAGGCCTAACTGTTAGAGTGGACAACGACATCTGAATTTAAATTAAAGAACTTCTATAGCGCAGATGTAATAATGCTCACTACATCAATCGATGTTCGCCAAAATGCTAAAACGCTGGTGCACGGGTCGGCCAGTGACTGAGAACCAAGAAGGGAGTTAGTGTGAGAAGACAGGGAAACAGCTTGCACATGAAATGAGTCTGGTGAGAAAGACGAGTTTTCCTGATCTGAAAGCCAGAACAGACCTAGAAGAGCGTACGTTTACACAGGACTGTTCTAATGTAATGTAGTGAAATGTAATGTAAAGCCTCAGGTCTATATACTATGTCTAATGGATAATACGGCCCTACATTCACCTTTGAATGAGTTACAGAGTCCTGATCATACGGGGGGGGGGGCGGGAGGGTTCGTGGGCAGTAATAGAAAGAGTTGATCTGCCGAGATCTGTCATTCTTCACGGAATGTTGAAATTGAAAAATTCACAAGACTTAGTCGAGTGAGAGAAGTCCTTGGAGTCAGCATAGACTTAAATGTAAGGTATCGTCATCAAAGTTATTCGCTTTTCTAATGGCAGTCAGGTGAAATGAGCCACGGATCAGCGACAAATATTCATACCTAAGTGTTTTACTGTTTGCTCTTGTCAAGGTATTTTGGATTCTTTGAATAACGTTCAATTGTTTTATGTACAAAGCAGTTTTTATAACTCATCGGTCAACCGGGAAATCGCTCTCTACACCAATTGAACGTCCAGTGTCTGATTGCAGAGTGTCTGAATGGCTACTCAAGAATTCAAAGTTTTAGGACTTTTTCACATCGTCTTCAATTACGTCGCGTGAGTCAGAAATTGTGTCGTAATGGGTTCGAAGTCACCGGATGATAGGAGATGTCCGTATGCTTGTAATTACATCATATAATATCTACTAATATATATTGCAAAAATGTGGTTAAAAACATTTGACTAATAAAATCACGTTGTAAAAGACAGTGAAGTGATGCCCCCCCTTACCAGCGATCTCAAGAGACTTGTTATGCACTAGAATTATTGTGCTATTACCATGGGCAGAGTTTGGTTTCCGTTGGGGGGGAGCTAAAAAACTAGGTCCATGCATTTTAATGCGTCGACAATATTTTTTCGTGTCGGCCCAAAAAAGTTTACCTGTTTTTAGTCGTCAAGTTCAAATCTCATGAAAATTATTATATATTTCCCGACCGAAAACATTGATTACCTTTCTTTTAGTCATTTGGTTGGAAGTTCTTGGCGGGGGGCTAAGCCCGAAAAAAGATACCATTTACACGGTAAAAAACATGAACCTGGGGCTTCTTGGGGGTTTAGCCCCTTAGTCCTTGATAAACTCCGCCCATGGCTACTACGTGTCTAGACATTATAAACATAATTATAGGCTATGCAGAATACGTGCACTGCATACATAACCTGTAGCCTACACATTCATATATTGCTGGCAAGATGCAAGCATGTATACATACATGCCTACATGATTATGCATACAAGCATACACATTTACAGACAAGTCAGATATACAAAATGTTTGGATTTCTGCATGCATTTTAATGCGTTATATGCATACATGCATACACATAAGGTTCAAGGTTCGAATCCACCTCGCCGCGTAGGGACCTTGGGCAAGTCCTTCACTCGCAATTGCTTAGCGCTTCGGCGTGAAACTCCGATGCAGTGTCCGCTCTGCATTCGGGAGCGCCTCTGAGTAGAGAGCTTGAAGGGGCGCTATAAGAAGTGCACATACAAACCAAACAAACAAACATATGATATTGTGTCGCAAGGTGAGTTCGGTGCCTTGGAGTCGAAAGGTTGCGAGTTTGATTCGACCTCAAGCCGCCGCGTGGCAACTCTGAGCAAGTTCTTCACTCGCAGTTGCTCATGGGCTTCGGCATGAAACTTTGATTCAGTGTCCGTGTTGTAATCATACAGATCATCATATTGTGCATGCATACACACCGCTGTATTTATGGTTGTGTTAACCCACAATTGCTTGCTAGACAATTTACGCCTCTGTTTTTCATGGCCACACTAATAGCTCTCAACCGACGTGACATGATCGTTGACCTGAGCACAGTGAGCAGTAGGCGTGCACGTGAGGCATGCATCAGCTGTTAACACACAACGACATAATGGCCACACGTTTGAAACGAACAGCATGGCCTGCTGCTGGTGTCGTTCGTAGGTAGCCTATTGGCCTGCAGGAGGCACACACACACAGCACGTGCAACTAGCAACGAACACAGTCATGTAATATTATTATTATCGTCTTTAGACAGGAAGCTTTCTGGGATTTTTACCTGCAATTCAGGTAGGACGCCGTAGCACGTGGAGTTGTTGATGGTATAGACACGCCTGGATTCGGCAAGTAAGAATCTATGAGGGACAGACGGACAGACAGACAGACGGACAGGCAAGAAGAGAGGCATGCAAACAGATATAGAGACTGACTAACTGACTGACTGACTCACGCCCACACACACACATGCATAAATACATGCAATACAGTGCATGCATGGATGCTTGCATACAAATAAACATGTGTGTGTGTGTGTTACTACATGTATGTCCATGTCATGTGACATATGTATAGACTTAAGTATACAAACGTATACAAAATACACATAATTATGCATTAAGTTGGTTCTAATTTTCAACTCTGACTTTTATTTTTCTCATGGTCACTCTTTGAACCTACACACATATTTCGTCTGGCAAACGGCTACAATTATATCGCAACCGGACTCATTCCCTTTGGCAGAACCATGGCATATCGCCTATTGCTGCTATAGCAACTGCCACAAAGTTGCGGCTCTTGAAGACATTAGTGCGGACAGTTGTGATGTATGGATGTGAGAAATTTCGAGAAAGGCCGAGGAAGAAAGACTGAATGCATTGGAGATAAAATGTCTGAGACGTGTCCTTAAAGTAGCGTATACCATGGATCGTTAAAAAACGAATGACTTGTATAGTGGTATATGATATAGGCATACGTAGCCTATGAGACTGCAGCTGGTGTCGATAGAAACGTTTTAAAATCTGTAATAGGTGTATACTATGGACACATCATGAGAAACGAAGGGTGTTGTTTGGAGAAGGTGATGATTGAAGGCACAACACCAGGGCCAAGTTCACGAGGCAGACCAAAAACGAATTGAATGGTTTACACCAGAATGAGAACTTTCAACGGCAAAGAAATGCAGAACAATTAAACGGGAAGGATCTATAGATATAGGGTGGTTCACTTGTCGTCAAGACTCGTCATCACAACCAAGAAATTGTCCAAGAAGCTGTTATTGTGCAATGCACCTAGCCTGCTATGTAACCTTCCGGAAATCTTAAACTTCAAACTCTATGGAAATGAGTTACAGGTACAGCCACAAGATCGCATCAACCGCGGCTGATGATGCTATCAACGGAACTGTTTGTGATATTAACAGCAACGCCTTCTTCTTTGTCACATGATCTCAGATACAGGAATCTCGATCAATTGCCGACTCTCTATATAGAATTATTTGAACTGAACTCACTCTTATATTTCTCGTTGGATTAATTATCTGCGGAAGAAGAAGTGTCTTTCAAAGCAGCAGCGGATATGCATGGAATTCGACGAACAAAAACCAGTCCTATGATTCCTTTAGATGTTCATTGTTCAGACAGAAGTTGAAGCTGACAAAGAAGAACGAGATTGTATTGTCTTTTTACAGTCAGTTTGATATGAAAGCATGGCTCCTTCATCAGCAATACCAACAGATCGATCAATTCAGCTGATCAGAGATTTAATATTAACAGCCGGAAGGACATACATATACTACTAGGCCCTTTATATATGTATAATACATACTTCTAGGCCCTTTATATAATAATATAGGTTTCCATGAAAAATTCTCGAGAATCGTTGGTTCCTGTCAGCATCGGTATCCATTGATATGAGGTGTGAGATTACACGAAACGTATACTGTTTCTGCATGTCTTTGCCTACTTGTCTGTCTGTCTGTCTCTCCGTTTCTCTCTCTCTCCCTGTCTCTCTCTACCTATCTGACTGTCTGTCTGTTTGTCTCTCTGCATAATAAATACTTGAATGAATGAATGAATAATCACATTTGCACATGCCCCTACAGATAGTCCCTAACAGGCAGTGCTATGCATGTACTGTATGTATAGTTGTAGCCTATACGTATGTTAGCGCATTTACAGATGCATTTGAACATTTATGTAGAACCCTTATAGTGCACACATGTTCTGCAGGAACTGGCAGCTTCGGAGGGTGGAGGGAGGGTGCCTGATGGAATGTCGGCCTCTGAGATGGATGAAAACTTCCTTCGACAGTTTCGTCACGCAAGGACCCGAGAGTTGCTGCCTTTCACGGCCACTCACTTCATGGAAGTCTGGGACCATTACGATGCCGACGGTATGTATGTATGTATGCATGCATGTATGTATGTATGTATGTATGTATGTATGTATGTATGTATGTACGATTGTACGTATGTACGTGTGTACGTGTGTACGTGTGTATGTGCGTATGTATGTGTGTATGTATGTATGTATGTATGTATGTATGTATGTATGTATGTATGTATGTGTATATGTGTGTATGTGTGTGTATACGTCTGCGTGTGTGTGTGTATGTGTGTATGTATGTGTGTACTGTGTATGTATGTATGTATGTATGTATGTATGTATGTATGTATGTATGTATGTATGTATGTATGTATGTCTGCGTATGTGTGTGTATGTAAGGAACACTTTAAATAATGTATTCTACGCATAGTAGGCATATACCTTCCTCGTCATTACATGATTAGGTATCACATTCATGATAATTATTATGTCGCATAATTTTATTTTAATTTCACATTTTACATCCCATTACAATGGTATTCACATTTGCAACCGGAATGTATACGATGGAGAAAATATGGGGAAAATTAGGTCAGAGGTGTAGGTTCATTTAAGTCGTCGGATAGCAGTCAGATATTTGAACGTTCGGCTCCGTAGTGAAAGTGAAAGTGTGACTGTGAAGATCAAACGGCGAGGAATAGAAGTGACCATTCCTCTGATTGTATTGTGTTTAAGCATTTATAAAGCGCTTCAAGTAGGGGGAACCGTTCAGAAGCGCTTCCAGCGCGATAGGCTTCGAGAGAAGAAACAGGTTTTGAGAAGAGAGATGGAAAATATATATTCGGTCAGACAGAATTGTACAGAGCAGACATGGCATCTTAGCGTGCATGCAGTTCTCCAGTAAATGTGCAATGGTTCTAAATCATGATGTAAGATCGTATTTCTTACAGCATGTTCTAAATGGATTTGTGCAGTTGTAGAAACACTTCTGTGCAGTTAGAAATAGTAAAAAGGTAATTGTCATCCGCTTGGGAGTAATCTATAACATGTAGGCCTAGAATTGGAAGGAAAAAAGGGGTTGTGCAGTTACAAAGCCTTGAAAGCAAACAGAAGGGGAAAGCACATTCGAAAGAGAAGGACCAATTGAGGCGAATGATCAAGACTGTTTTCTAGCGCGAGGTACTAAGAAGCCAGGTCTGTTTTGATGCATCGAGACCAAGAAAATGAAGTCGGTAGCAATTGATGTCATATACATGGTTAGCACCGAGACTATAATTACATAGCTCAAGTACTGCACTACGATTAGAATGACCTTTTCGTTTATAACGTCTTCATTTACATCTGATTGTTGTTGTAACACAGGCAATGGTTACATCGAGGGAAGTGAATTGGACAAATTCTTTCGGGAACTTGTCTCCAGCGTCAACGCATCAACGGTCGGATCGGAGGTGAATTAAGTCGTTCAGAAGATTTTGAGGAGTCACCAACAGCGTATATACGAATTACGGCAATCAAACATCTATTATTGTTATTGCCATTATCATTATCATTATTATCATTATTATTGTCATTATTATAGTTATCATTATCATTTTTTCATTATTATTGTCATTATCATTATCATTTTCATTATTATCATTATTATTGTCATTATCATTGTCATGACCATTATCATTATCATTGTTATCATGATTATTGTCATTATTACTATCATCATTATCATTATTATTACTACAATTTCAGCCGTTTTAACCCGAGGTATAATAGACGTGGTCCCTCAGGTGACACAAAAATTGTCCGTAGACAGTAAAAACTTAAACGGTTAGGCTACGTCTCCTACAAGTCTGGCATAAAGATATTAATAAGAAATTTTAACTCTAGAGTGGCCATCCATGTCAAGATCTGGAAGAACAAAAGTGCTGTGGAACGCAACAGCATTAAAACGCTGAATTATAACTGACAGGGTTATGGTTAGGGTTAGGGTGATGATGATAGTCGTTGTTGTGTGATGTTATTTGTTCTTCCTTCCTCAATAGGTTGTGTCGGAGCATGCATTGGCGTTGATGCGAGAGACCTTCATGTCGGCATATGATGACAACGAAGACAGCAGAATCGACATCGTTGAGGCAAGACTGATCAGAAGTCCTTACTTCATTAAAGGCGCTAGACAATTTCGCTATTAAGATGAGACTACAGCATCGCTCCATGATCCGTAGCGGAAGGTTGATTGTAATAAAATGACTTCTGCTGCGCCGGTGGCTGATGCAGCAAACATAATTATTATGAGGTCAATATCCAGAAGATGAGTTCGCTTAAGACAAGAGTCAGTCAGCCTATGGTAAAGGTAATTCAGGGTGAGAATTGCCGGGGGAGGGTTTGGGGGTCTCAACTACTTTCAGACTACTGTATAGTTCCCATGTGTTATAGTAGGACACTGGGAAGCGGATATAAATCTGAGGTTCTTGGACCGCCACTGAAATAAACAAGGTCCTTCACATTGAACGAGAAGTAGGCTATGCCTATGCTACTGCTGCTAATGATGGTTGTGATGATGATTCGGTATGGTGATGATAACTTGATGATGAGGATGATGACTATGATGAGACTACACTTGTAACTTGTAGTAGTTTATAATAATTATGATAATGATGCCGATGTTGATGACGATGATGACGATGATGACGATGATGATATGGTGATTATGACGACGGTGATATGGTGATTATGACTGCGACGTTTCTTTACAGATGGCTGGCATTCTGCCAACGGAGGAGAATTTCCTGTTGCTATTCAGACGTGACCATCCTCTCGATTCCTCAGAGGATTTCATGAAGGTTATTCCACTCTCCTCAATCTTATCCAGAAGATTTGATTAAATAACATCAGTTATGTATTCAACAGGCAGTTAAGTCTTGACCATCTCACACTTTTGACTCTCCGGTAGGCATCCATCCGGTAATGAGACGCTAACGAGACATTCAGAGCTGAGCCAGGAATGGTAGTAGCTCATCTGTAAATTCCTTCAGCAGAAAAGCGGTATATAGGCTACAGGGTCGAGCTTACATGTTTTTGATGATGAAGACAAAACTTCACAGAAGATGCCCTTTTCTTTCAGACTCACCAGATATATATATATATATATATATATATATATATTTATATTAACCCAATTAACCCATAACAAATGATACCATAATAATAATTATTGGTCGTGTTGAATTAACCCGATGTATACTGATTCAATCAATCATTCATTTAATTATCAACCATTCAGCGTTTCTGTCGCCGTCTATCGATTATTGATCCACAATCGCAAAACAACGCTTCAACATTAAATGCTAATGACCCAGTTACATACAAGCGACTATGTAATGTAGGTCAATGACCTACTTGCATTCAAATATGCAAGAACTAGGTCTGATGGTCTTTGAACTGACACAATTCTTCATAGATATTAATGTCCGTCCGTCCATCAAATCTCAGATGTACATGTATAGTTGTATACATACAAACCTACTTAGGTACGCGCGCGCGCACGCACGCACGTACTTACATGCATACATACATAGATATATAGATACATACATCATGTGGGTAGTATATATAGACCTACGCATATGTATAAATAATATAATTAATTATAGGCATACAATTATAATGCCCGTATCTCTGGTCATGACACATAAATATCGGTTTCCTTTTTACAACTGAACGGCGCGGATGAATAACTGAGTGGAAGTGATTCGTCTCTCGTATTCCTACGCACAGAAACAGATTCACATTCAGCTGAAGCAGATTGCTTTCATCGATTAGGGTACAAGGTTATATATATATATATATATATATATATATATATATATATATATATATATAGGCCTAGTTCATCTTCTTTCAATTGCGCATATGTATATGATTATATGATAGTATGTGTATATCTACATACGGTATATACATATATACATGCATCCGTATGTGTTTGAATCGATTTCATGAGCTCATTTTTGAGTGCTTGTAATTTATATGCACTCGTTAATTAATATATGGATCTATATATTATGTCTATATATATGTGTGTGTTTTTATGTCTATCTGTATACAATGTATCAATAGGCCGATATGTATATATACCGTATATAATATAATATATATATATATATATATATATACATTCGCATGTGTATATGTGTGTTCAGATTTGGAGGAAGTTTGATTCGAACTGCAATGGTCTGATCGAAGCGCATGAACTGAAGGTAATTCGTTCAATTGGGATTAATAATATTCAATCAATAAATCAATCAATCAATCAATCAATCAATCAATCAATCAATCAGTTCTCCACAGCGGATTGCATACAGGGTCTGTGTGTTGGTTAGGCGGTGCATTGAAGGACTAGCTCCACCGTATCTTCTAGAACTCTGTTGTTCCACCTTGGGAGTTCAGCGTCGATCGACCCTTCGATCGGCGAACCACGCTGAGCTACTGGTTCCCCGCTCACGGACTGCTGTCCGACAGCGTCGTTCATTCTCTGTTGCAGGTCCTACAACTTGGAATGGTCTCCCTGTTACACTGCGCTTAATTCCCAGTAGTCACTCCGCTCTGTTCCTAAAGAACCTAAAAACTGTTTTATTTAACCGTGGCTGGGCCGGGAGCGCTTCTGAGTAACCTACCTTGAAGAGGCGCTATATAAATTTCTGAAATAAATAAATAAAATAAATAAATAAATCAATCAATCAATCATTCGCCTCCTTCAACCGATGTCCATTAATCTATCACCGTTGATCATCATTTCGATCTTTAACATCATCAGCATCACAGTCATCGTGATCGTCGTCGCCGCCGTCACCTCAACCGTCACCGCCATATCATCATCATCGTCTTCGTCGTCGTCGCCAAGGCCGTCTTATCCATTAGGCACAGTAGGCACTGTGCCTAGGGCCGCCGCCGCCGCCGTCGTCGTCATCATCATGGATTCGGCGCTAAAACTTAGTGGCGATCCAAATATGTTCTATAGCCTACATGACCATATAATTATAATAAGGCTGCATAGAGTACAGAATCAACGTGGGACTAACAAAATGTTGTGGTCCATTTGATGAGACAGCAGAAGTGTCTGATCGAATGTCACATGCATTTCTTCTGTCTCGTTGAATATGTTTTTCTTCCTGTTTTCATTGTGAAATTTCGCAGAATTTCCTGAGGAGTCTACTCGAAGCAGCGCAAAAGAACGATAGGGTCAGCGATGCAAAACTTCAGGAATACACTGACGCAATGGTAATAATTAATTGCTCGATTAAATAACTATTTTTAAATAAAACGTATATAACTATATATGTATTTTGTAAGTATGTATGTATGTATATATGTATGTGTGCGTGTATGTGTGTAGGCCTATATGTGTTATGTGTGTACCCGGTATATGTGTATATATGCATGTATATATCCATGTATAAATTATATGTATGTACGAAGGAGGAAAACAGAATTCTCTAATGATGCATTCTGGCACCACTTCAACTCTGGCTGCAAGTCGTAGAATCATGAGATCTGAGTTCTTTATATATTTAGCCACTTTATTTATTTATTTTACAAAGTGTACTGCTGATGCGCAACATTTACGTCTATTGCTTGCTACACATAACATGTTGAAAATACCTGTCCAGACGTTACAGTGACGCTGTAACATGTTTAGGTGTAACATGCGCTATTACGATTTGACATGTTACAATGACGTTGATTGCATATTGCAATGACAGTTTAACGTTGTAGTACAGTTCGGGTTTCAACATACATAGTTACGATTCGACATGTTGCAGTTACGCTTTGAAATGCAACCGCTACGGTTTAACATTTTAAATTTTTGTTGTAACATGTTACAGCTAAAACTCTTTGACCGCAACCGCGACGGAAAGTTACATCTGAGTGAAATGGCAAAGTAAGTGGACCACCGTTTCATGCAGCCACATCGTGATAACAAGAAACATTGACACCAGAACATTATTTTTCTGATAATTTTTTTCTTAGTTACGGTATAGCAGTAGGCTACTTTTGGGCTGATATTAAATTAACGCACTAATGCTAGGGAACTGTTTATTTTAATGAAGACAGTTAATTGTGTCGTTATCCTGGACTTTATATCAGCAGCATTTACCTTATACGTAAATGATAGTTTAATTTTTATATTCGACGTTTGACAATATCAGTGTTTCGTCAAAATGTTTACTTTGACATCATAAAATAATTTTTTAAAAATAATCGAGCAATTCGAATTTAATCGACAAACATTTTGACCACTGAAGTTAATCAATGAATTAACCTGAAACTCCTTAGAAGGCTTAGACCTACAAGATTAGATCTATTCATCCTTTTCATACCTAACATCAAAGCCAATATTTACTGCTTTCACTATAATTATAAACGATTGGTGACTTTCGGCATAATATGATCCCGCGTTTATTTATCCAAATTGATCAATAAATTGAAAGTTTGCATACAGTGAACATATTATATGGATCTTAGTTGCATATTTAATAGGAATTCCTAAAGGTCTGGCTATTACTAGGACCGTCTATTAGCGATGCAGTTTACAATGCAGATGTTGACACTTAACTCTTGGAATTTAGGATCAATCAATCAATCAATCAATCCAATTAATCAATCAATCAATCAAATCAATCAATCGATCAATCAATCAATCAATAAATCAGTCAATCAATCAATCAATCCAATCAGCCGTTTATTTATTATTTTAATGCACTGATATATACCTGAATATTGCGCCTATGTGATGTTCTCGAAAGAACTTCTATAATGACTCTGGATTTAGGCTATGCCAAGAAATTTTGAAGTTCAGGGTAACCTTGACCCTGACCTTGAAGGCGACATTGACATTCATCTTGTCCTTTGTACTTTTCACTTCACAGACTACTGCGAGTGAAGGAGAACTACTTACGAAAACCGGTTTTCAAGGTATACCGTCGGTGTCTTTTTAAATTGCGTTCTTAGTCGGTGACATAATCATCGTCATCGTCGGTGTCAGAGTTATCCTCATCGTCATCGTCATATTCGTTGCCATCGTTAACGTTGCAGTCATAGGAATCTTCATCTTCTTAGTAAAATTCGTTGTCAAAATCACATTCGCACTCCACCAATCGAATCCGGAAATTCCCATAAGAGTTTAATCGCAATCTGCATATCGTTAACGTAGTCTCCTATGGTCACTCAAAATCGTTGAGTCTATGTATTGGTCATTGTAATTAAGATAGTAGGTTACTAGAAGACCTACATGTAGTAGTAGTCACCATCACAACCTCACCACGAACATAAATTTTGCTTGATCGATGTAAGACTGTTCTGCAGTAGATCTATGGTTGGTTTTATTTTTAGCATCCACAGAGAATAACTCGTCGAGCTTTAGATAACTTATTCACTCGTTACGACACTGTAAGTACTCGATGGTCAAGAAATAAATCAGCCAGTCGGTCAGTCAGTCAGTCAGTCAGTCAGTCAATCACATAACAATGAATTCTGTTCAAATGAAAGTCCGTCAGATCAGAGATGAAACCCAAATAGTCCAGAATGTGAAGATGATCAGAATAATCTCTATAATATTTTGTTCCTTTAATGATTCAATCTGACAGACCGCAGAATGATTACAGGTACAGGTTATAAGAAATACGGCCCACTATAGCACGACACGCAGGTCGGCTTTACAGCAGTGGGTTCGGTAACTTAACTAATGGCCTAAGTACTGGATCACTTCTGGTCGGCCAAGCCGGAAGTGGGAGGGGCTATCTTATTTTCAGCAGAACCTGAGTGAAACAACACAACAGCAAAGCGCCAATGGCAGCTAACAGAAACTTTAATAAATTAATGCCCTGAGCGAGGCTTGAACCCGGGTCGCGCGGATAACTCTCAGTTTAACGGCCAGTGCTCTCTCCACTGAGCTACGGGACCCCCTCTGCAGTTCTGAAATCAATATTAACATCGATTTCTGATTCATTTGATGCAGCGATTCAAATCAATGATGGCTAATCATTATGATTACGGTGCAATATAAATGATTTAATTGGATCTTAATCTAATCTGATTAGATCGGAACGAATCTAAGTTTTGATCTGTTTCAGAATCGAGACGGAACAATCGAGGACGACGAGTTGACCGGATTCATAAAGGACTTATTCGACACAATTCGAGAAGTTAGTCACAGCTTTTGTCCTTAATTAGTCTTCTCTTCAAGGCCGTATTTTAGGAGGTGCTTTGAACACCCCCGAAATGAAATAATTTCATTATAAAATAATGCATTTACTGCCATACGATCCAAGAACCACCAAATTTGTCCGATAATTAGGCTATGTGTCCTAAGTTAGTTCACTCTTCGCATTAAGTTAGCGCCATCTTTGTCCTAAATTATTCTAATATCGCACTTGGTTAGAATTATATTTGTCTGAGGTCCTGTATTTATGTATTTATCTTAAATTAGTCGTGTCCTTGTCAATTAACGAAGTTGATCCTATCTTGGTCTGAGGCTAGTCCAGTCTTAATGTGCGTTAGTCCAGTCTTAGGCCTAAAGCGTTAGTCATGTCTTTGCATGGGCGGAGACCTAGGGGGTGACAGGGGGGGACGGTCCCCCCCAATAAAAGTGTTGGGGGGACGGCCCATGCATTTGTCCCCCCCAATGTTTGAGCGCCAAGCCTTTTTTGGCGACGGGAAAAAAAAATTTTGCGAGATTTTGGCCGGATGACTAAAAAAAAAAAAAAAAAAAAAGGTCATCAACTTTTTTGGCGGCGAAAATAGAAATTTTTCCCGAGATTTCGCCGGTCGTCAGAAATTTTTCGGAAAATCTCGCGTCTTTCCGTCCCCCCCAATTCTCGACCCAGGTCTCCGCCTATGTGTCTTTGTCTTAGAACTCAGGTTCTGTCTTCGTCTAGAGTCAGTCATATTATAATTTAGATTCTCAAGGTTAGCCTTACGTTTGGTTAGGTTTGTCTCTGTCTCAGTTAGTCCTATAAAATCTTTGTCGTTTTTGCGAAATTTGTTTTATATTTTTCCATACGTTAGTCCTGCGTGTCTTAGTCTTCTAATTCTTATGTGTGAGTCATATTTGTCCTGACTTAGTCCTCTATTGTACTGCCTTAGCCATAGATTGAGTATTCGCATATTACGAATATTAAGATTTTCAAATATTCACGAATATTAACGAATATTAAAACTATCAACGAATATTATATTCGTAAAATATTATGTTCTATCAGGAAAGTCTTTATTTGTAATTTGTTATTTATCAAAATTTTAACTTGTACTGAATGAATTGTACAAAATTGAATTAGCTACGCATAGGCCTATATTAGTAAGTTGCAATAACTTTAATAGGTTTATCGTTAAAAACTTCCAGGTCTATGCAGGGTCTGGCCAATGTGGCCATGCAGCATTCATAGGTCTATTACATTGGATATTAATGTTAGTCACTTTGTCTGACTTCTGACCATCCTCCTCAACTGAAAAGAGACAAAGTCACCTATGGCAGTTGGCAAGTAGCAGCAATATAGTAGACTAAATTAGTAACTGCAAATTGATAAAGTTGTTTTATATCAGTGTAGCAGGATGAGTAAATATATATGCCAACGCAGGAAATAATAGTGCCAGATTACAAGCAAAAATTATCCCGATCTCAGCATATTAGGCGCATCGCATATTTTAATTCAGCCTTGCCCTGAATGCGAGTGAATGTCATAGAGACATACAGAAACTTAAACTGCTTTACCGGGTAACATTGCGGTTTCGATTGTTCACTTTAATCCGTTAACGAATATTTACGAATATTTACGAATATTAAAAAATCTTGATATTCACGAATATTTACGAATATTAAACCCAAAAGTCACGAATACTCAATCTATGGCCTTAGCCATACCGCCCATACGTTAAACCGTTACGTTAAGCATTGCCCACATTGCCTCTCATCGTGAAGCACTAACTAGCGTTTTTTCAGATTTCCCCAATTGCCCCCTCTTCAATTAATTGTTCTGTGAATACTGGCGTAGTTCCTCAAGCCATAAAAATTGCTAAAGCGACTCCCATTAATTAATAAGAATGACTCCAATAAAGACATTGATTGGCTGATTGATTGACTGACTGATTGACTGATTGACTGATTGATTTACTGATTGATTTACTGATTGCTTGACTGAATGATTGACTGACTGGTTGATTGACTAATTGATAGATCGATATATTGATTGACTGATTGATTGATAAATGTTTGATGACATTGTTGATTAAGGACTACACGGTGGAAGATGTTGATCGCGTCCGGTCCATCATCCTAGATCACTGGGATCTCAATAAAGATGGGAAGCTAAGTCGATCTGAACTGAGGATGCTTCTCATGGAACAGGCGAGTCTAGTCGATGCATGCAGCAGTGGGAGGGGGTCGGCGGCGACGACGCCCAACTAACGCAGCACGACGATGATACCCCCCCCAACTCAAAAGCAGACTCACTGTGCAGGTCAGTTGAAGGAGCTATAAAAATCTTCAGATGCACACAGTCGTGTATTAATAGAAATATGTATGCATACATTTACATGCAAAAAGACAGAAAGATATGGGCATACATGTATACTTCTACATAGGCTTACATGCTTGCATTCATGTATGTCTGTCTGTCTGTCTGTCTTTGCATGAGTGTGCAGTGTGCACCGATACCTATTACCTGTATGATTATATGTTTGCTTGTAGGATTATATAATTTTATTTAATTATAAATAATATTATATAATTGTAATTACCTTTATAATTATAATATGTTTCCAACCATCTCCCCACCGAACCATCTGCCCATCCAACCATCTGCCCATCCAACCATCTGCCCACCCAACCATCTGCCCACCCAACCATCTGCCTACCCAACCATCTCCCCATCCCATCCATCTCCCCGCCCAATTATCAGTCCGCGCTTAATGCACAATTGTAGGTCTATCTTATTAAGTCAGATCTCTAGATTGCCATTTGCTGAAACGGTTTCAGATCCGTCGTCAACTACCTGGGATTTTTCCACACCTCGATTCAGACGAATGGGGGAAGCGGAGAGAGGTGGATGAACATCGAAGGTAACCTTTATGACAAGGTCGTCCAAGGACAGAGTGGAATCATTCCTTCGAATTCCTAACCAACAGTCGCTTCCATTTCTTCTGCCTCTCTTTCAATAGGTTGCTGCAGATGTCTTCTAAACTGAAATGCATTGCAAGTTGTGCCGCTGACACGAAACGGAGTATCCCCCTGAAAGCTATCCGGGGGGATGAATTAATCTATCTCCCCGGATGGAATTAACCGGTCTATACTATCCGGTGGGATAAACCATTCCATCCCCTTTTTTGAAAAATGCGCATAATAAATTTTTGTATGCTGTAATCAAAATTCAAAGTGACTCTAATTGTTTTAAGTGTCCTAAGCAATGCTCAGATAAAGGCAACTCGAATTTATTTAGTGACTCTGAGTGTTCCTAAGTGTTTTAAATATTTTAAGTGTTCTAAAAACAGGGCAAAACAAATTATATAGTAGGAATAAACATACCTGTTAGTGTCATTGTTCAAAACAAAGCAGATAAAAATTAATTTGCCAAAAAAATTACACGCGGAAGCGTTTTTTTTCAACTTTTTTTAATTTGGGGGATACAATTAATACGGGGGATACTCTATTTCGTGACACCGCCATCTAGAAGTGGACATGGATGATTGTTACTGTATTGCTATTGTTATTGCTCTTACAACTGCAACAACTATACTATTATTAGTCTTGCTGTTGTTGTCACTGCTGTTGTTGTTGTTGTTCTTGTTGTATAATTGTTGTCAATAAGTAGTTTGTATAATTATAGATATATAATTATATATATAGATATATAATAATTATATATAATTATATACATATATATATATATATCGCATGAAGTGTCAATCGATGGTGATCCAAAGCCAATCAGCTCATTTAGATCGATTTCCAAAACAGATGAATCGAGAGCAAACGTTGGAATAAGATGAGTTTGTCGTCGCCGTATTAAATTTATCCTCATTGCAGGCCATAAGAATCACTGCACTGCACGTAGAGCGTTGTTTGAAGATACTTTTGTTATAATTATGATGTCCATCATCATCATCGTCGTCGTCGTCGTCGCCGTCGCCGTCGTCGTCAACAATCATCATCACCATTTTCTGCCATGCCGCATGCAATTAAGCCAAGTCAAAGCGAATCATGAAGAAACAGTACGGACTGCAGACGGAGAGAAAGACACAAAGATGGCAATGAATTAAAGAGCCAGACAGACAGACAGACAGACAGACAGACAGATAGACAGACAGACAGACAGACAGGGGAGAAAGAATGTTATGCAGAGGCTCATTATTTTATATTAATAGTAGTGGATGATGATGATGATGATGATGATGATGATGATGATGATGATGATGATGATGATGATGATGATGATGATGTAGTAGTGGATAAGCGATGATAATTTTTGACATCGTAAAATAACTAAATCATATAAAATTATATTTGCATGAACATTTTGCATTTTACATGCACGCGTCCATTGCATTGTTGTTGTTAAACTGTTCATATACATATCTTTAGCTAATGGTCTGAATTTTCTACTCGCTTGCTTTGATATTAAATTGTTAAGTTTCTTCGAGTCATTTCACTTTCACAGAATATATTATATGCCATATATATGATATATATTATATAATATATATATATATATATATATATATATATATATACTGGACAAACGTTGAGCAAAATTTCTCCCTCGAGAAAATTTTCTCTTGCTGCCCGTTACCTTGTGAGTTGTGTGTTCCTATGGCTCCCTCCCTCCCTCCCTCCCTCCCTCCCTCCCTCCCTCCCTCCCTCCCTCCCTCCCTCCCTCCCTCCCTCCCTCCCTCCCTCCCTCCCTCCCTTCATTCCTTCATTCCTTCATTCCTTCATTCATTCCTTCATTCCTTCATTCATTCATTCATTCATTCATTCATTCATTCATTCATTCCTCCCTCCCCACTGTCTGTCTGTCTCCTCTGTCTGTCTCTCCTCTCTGTCTCCGTCCGTCCGTCCGTCCGTGCGTCTTTCTCTGTCTGTCTGTCTGTCTGTCTGTCTCTCTCTCTCATCTGAGCGTTTGGATAGAAGGTGGAGGGCAAATGCATGTATGTACATGTATGCACGCATACGTGCTTGTATACCAATGTGCGACCGTATACGCAAGAATGGTGCGTCATAACTCATAAATATTATACCAATGCGTATACGGTACACATACATTATCATGTCGTATACGTTGGTCACATTCGCTGAAGTCTAAATAAGTTCGTAACCTTATGCACATCAAAACTAAAGAAACATAGGTCTACATGTAGACCGGCCCGGTCTTAGGCATGCATATAGGCAAAGCAGGCAGTTTCCTGGGGCGCTATGATGTGGAAAGGGGGGCGTCGTCTTTTTCATGCAAATGTGATTAACATTTGTATGTTTTGCATTAATTGTTCATTTCACAATTTCAGTGATCATTTTCATTTGAATTCAAGACTTGCTTTGAAAAAATTCAAAGTAATTATTGATTTCATCGCCACATTTCATCCAATTCGTTTTCACACACCGAACAAATTTTCTTTTCACCGTTGAAATTCAATTATTTTGCCCGTAGGCCTATTTATAGGCCTACTGCCCTACTCTGTGGTCTGTGTGTCTGCTGATCTGATGCTGAAGATAATAATGACAACTTTCGACTGTAAATGCCAGCAAACCGATACTCAAAACATAATCTCTTAAATATTTCCTAAATAAAAATCACCAAATTTGCGATAGGATTATTTTTATCTAAGAACAATCTTCCTTCTGCTTTTTCACATGACTTCAGCCCACTCCACCCTTACATGGTACACTCAAAAGTAATAGTGAGTAGGCTATAATAATTATAAGCATATTTACCCAGAGTCAACTCGTTCCTCCATCAAAATAGGCAAACTAGAGACCTTCGGCATGGTGCAATAGGTCTGCCGGTGCAATAGGTCCTATATACATACAGACTGATATACAGTCACGTACCTTGGCCACTTCAAACACCATGTTCATGCACAACTGCATACACAATAGAAATGGAAAATGTCATGTGTGCCCCCCCCACCCCCAATGTGGCGACTGCAAAATGAACAGAATAATTATGAGCGCCTTGACTCGCCACCACACGGCTAAATTGGATTCCTGCCAAACTAATTGTTATCATCTTTTATTGCTCTACAATATAAAATGTAAACTAACAGCGGTGTGTCAATTGGATTTGAAAAACACGAATGTTGTCAAATAAAAAGCAATAAAAGCGCAAGCAGGAAATTATTTTTCTTGTTGCTTCAACACATAATACGCTTTTGTAATGAATATGCTTTTTCTCGGTTATCTGAATTTGTCGGAATTCCTCGAAAGTGTCTTTGTTTTTACCAATCCCAAAAATCAAACTTTCGAGGGTTTAGTGTAACCTACTTAAAAAATAACTAAGTTAATGCTCCATCTGGTCAATCATTGTGTTGTGATGTTGGGTGGACCGCGGAGTGGGGGTTCGGAGGGCGCCATATGAATGTTTTGCCTGGGGCGCCATTTTGGCTAAGGCCAGTGTCGTGTGACAGCCTCCCCAAAAGTCTCCCTCGGAGACTTTATTTCGAAACAGATTCTACCCGGCGAATCTTTTCCAGAATAAATTCGCCCCCCCGGAGAGTATATCCTGAAATAAAGTTACCCGGGGAGAGGATATTTCCTCCGTCGACGAAATAAATTCACCCCCTGTTCAGCGTAAAATCGGATATATATTATATATATTGTATATATATATAATACAGTGGCATACATTTTTAGATGAGCATACTAAACCGTTAGTTTACGTTGCTAAATTATTTAACAAGAACATATATAAATTATATATATATTTTTGCATCAGAAAATTTATTCCAGTACAGATTGATTGATTGATTGCATGCATGGGTTTAACGGCACTTCAGCACAGAATTGGCTATTTCGTGCCTTTCTTCCAGTACAGAGTTTCAGCCAGAGGAGACTCTGTTTCAGGGGAGATTTTGCATGGGGGTGGGGCAAGGGCGGATACAGAAATTTTTGTAGGGGGGGAGGCAAAAGTTTCGGTCTTGGCCGCCGAAAAATCTGATGACCTTTTTTAGTCGTACACGGTACACCTCGTATACGGACCTCGTGGGCATGGGGAGTGCCTGCGGGACTACTAATGGGGGGGAGCACGCCAACTTTCCGAGCCAGAATAGCTGGTTGAAAAATAAAGAAATTTCTAAATGGGGGCATGACCAGATTGTCCCTCTGGATCCGCCCCTGTAGGGGTGGTGAGAGACTTCATATCGTGACACCGGTCCTGAACATAGCCTATAAGTACATAACTCTTGGTGCAGGCTCTAGTTCCTAGCGGCCATAAAAACCTCGGATGTACTGGCAAAATATTGGAGGTGAGTAAACGTTACCGTTGCATGGCCCTGCCTGTAGGTCATTTTCCCGTATTTACACACAAATATTTGGGAGATGAGTATACACTCTGTATACCCGCCAATACCCTCGAGTACAGCCCTGATTAAAGCCGCATCATTCTGCTCTGTGAGCTGTCAACCATCACCAGGTTCACTCTAATAATACCTTATTCTTAGTCAATCTACCCTACAAAATAGCTTCTATGAAATGACAATGCAATTATTATCATGAAAGGTTTATTTACTGATTAGTAGCCATGTGAACCATGTAATTGCAATGCAATTTATAGCAGGGAATTTATAGCTTGTATGAAATCACAATGCAATTATTGCAAGAAATTACTTTGCAATTCATAGAAGGGAATTTATAGCTTGAGAAAGATGTAATATAAGGAGAAATTACTTTGCAATTTATAGCCTTTGCGTAAAAACAGTGGACTTATTATAAGGGGCTACTTTTAGTTTTGGCTATAGCTGGGCTGGGACAGCCTGGGAGCACCTCTGAGTGGGTCTCTCGAAGAGCGCTGTGTAAATTCTATAAATTAATTAAATGAATAGGCAACTTATTGATTCTATTAAAATCACACAACACGCTTACTATACAAGCAGTTATTATGTAGACCTAAATGGCAATTTTCAGCTTTGTGAAATGACAATGCACGTTATAATTAGAGGATACTGTGTCGTTTTGAACCTGCACAAGTCTCCATGCAGATCAGCTCTCCACCATCCAATCCACCATAATTGTCTGCGTCAAACCCGATATCTCCCAGCACACACACACACAGCGGTCCATAGGATATCTCTCTCAATAGGTCGGTAATTGAACGGGGAAGCAGCACTTGCAGGCAACTCAAGACTCCGTATATAGAGAAAGACGAGAAGAGCTTTGTCGCCTCTGGAGAAGTGGGCGACGTAAAAGGTGCGACAAGATCTCCTTCCCCAAATGACACTTTATCTAGCGGGCACAAAAAGCCTCAATTTGCAATGGAATTACTTTCGAACTAGACGACTTCTTTTGATATATATATAATTATATATTATATATATATACGCGTGTATGCATGTGTATATATGCATTCCATATGATATGTGTATAAAACTGTATTGTAGCCTATATGTATGATTTCTAATGTATATATAGCGACCGACGAATGCATTGGAACGTTAACGGTGAAGTGGCATGTAGCATGATGTGGGCCAATCAGGTCGACGTTGCTAGACGGAGGATTTAGACGCAGAAATTGAATTGGATAAGAAGAACAAGTGGCAGGAAATGCGTTTGTTCAAGAGCTCAAGTGGATTATCGATGAGAGATTTAAAGAGACGGACAGCTACACAGACCATCAGACAGACAGACAGACAGACAGACAGGGAGATGCAAGCATTGGGGTGCAGAGAATTAAAGAAACTGTGAACCAGGATGAGAGGCACAGAGCAGCAGAGACAGGTACAAGGGGACAGACAATCAGACATTCATGGTCATACAAGGACAAAGATGAGGTACGAATAGTGAAAGAGAGAGAGAGAGAGAGACAGACAGACAGAGAGAGACACAGAGAGAGAGACAGACAGACAGAGAGAGAGAGAGGGAGAGAGAGAGAGAGAGAGAGAGAGAGAGAGAGAGAGAGAGAGAGAGAGAGAGAGAGGAGAGAGAGAGAGAGAGAGAGAGAGAGAGAGAGAGAGAGAGAGAGAGAGAGAGAGAGAGAGAAAGAAAGAGAAAGAGAAAGCAATGGAAGCGGATGGAAGCTGATGGACAAGCAGAAGAGATGGAAGCTGAGACGTGAGACGACTCTGATTCCTATCTCTTGAAAAGACGCCACAAAAGTATTTGAATACATTATTACATTGAAAGGTTTTAAAACAAAGAAGATTGCAAATACTATACAACGTCCTGTTGGCATGTACGCATGAATGATATACATTCCCGTAGAAAATTGTGATATAAATCTTCATTAGTTCACTATCGTGTCCAGTGCACATGCACTTAAACATGGGACATAAAAGTTTCTGTATATTATGATGCTACACCATTATATAATACTTGTAGATCTTGAACATCCGATATTCTTATCCGCTTGTAACTATTTAATCTAATCTAATGAATTCTATAGCGCTATTATCATATAATAATAATATCTAAGTGCAACATCATCAAACGATAGATGTCACTAGATGTCCTTATAGTTTTATTTTATCAACTGCAAGTCGTTTAAAATAATTAATTAATAAATAATTACAATGGAAACCGTCTGCTCCGTCTGATCCAATCCTTCATCCTCTTCCTTTCGATCCGCATAAGTCTTTCTTTATTTCCATAGTCTTCTCCTATTCATGCTGATTGCTCTTGTCTCCTCCTCTTCCTCTTCCTCTTCCTCTTCCTCTTCCTCTTCCTCTCACTATACATCTATCTAACGGACAAGTCTGATTACTAGGCCTACGTCTTCTCCAACAGTCCCTCATCTTAATTCTTCTTCTCCTCTTTCTTCTTCTCCTATTATTTTGCCTCATCCTCATGACACTCTTCCTCTAGCCAGTTATCCTTCTCCCATACTTTTCTTCTTCTTTTACTACCCCGCCTTTCGTATTCCTCCTCCTCTTCCTCCACCTCTTCTTCCTCCTCCTCTTGCTCCTCCTCCTGCTTCTGTCCCTCTGCTTCTGCTCTTATACTCATCCTGCTCCTCCTCATCTTCCTCCTCCTCCTGCTTCTGTCCCCCTGCTTCTGCTCTTACTCATCCTCCTCCTCCTCCTCTTGCTCCTCTTCCTGCTTCTGTCCCCCTGCTTCTGCTCTTATACTCATCCTGCTCCTCCTCATCTTCCTCCTCCTGCTTCTGCCCCTGCTTCTGCTCTTATACTCATCCTGCTCCTCCTCATCTTCCTCCTCCTCCTGCTTCTGCCCCTGCTTCTGCTCTTACTCATCCTCATACTCCTCCTCTTGCTCCTCCTCCTGCTTCTGTTCCCCTGCTCCTCCTCCTGCTTCTCCTCCTCCTCCTCCTCCTCTTTCTCCTCCTCCTCCTCCTCCTCCTCCTCCTCCTCCTCCTCCTCCTCCTCCTCCTCCTAATCCTCCTCCACCTATAGTACCGTAACCTTTTGGTCAACGAGTAGTGGTTCCATCGGTGGCATCGGAGGACAATCGAAGACCGGAGTCGACAGAAGAACCGGACTAAGACAGGAAACGGAAGTTGTCGTCATCGCTCCACTGCACGTCGACTCCTCCCCGCTCTCCCTCCTCCTCCAGTCCCTCCTCCCACCGTCCCCCACCCCCGCCCCCGCTGCATCCTTCGCTGTCTCTCCCTCATCCGAAGAGACCCCGAGGACCCTCCGTCGACATCCGGTCATCAGTCTGCGCAGGATTCCATCGAGGACCAACGGAACGGGACCGAGGAAGGTCATCCAGAACGGAAGAACGGTCGCAGTGTCAGAGTCCGGCTCCGGAAGGGTCAGTCTGACCATCGTGAGGACGAGGATGGAGTTGGCCATGGCCGCCTCTCCAGCCGCCGTCCGGGAGTCAGCGTCCGACTGACCGGACAGGAGGCAGAGGGCGCTCGTCGTCACGTAGGCGAGGACGGGGATGGAGGTGGCGGCGGCGACGGTGGGGCAGTCGAGGTGGGAGAAGGTGTAGGCGTTGATGTAGACGCCCAGGGTGGAGAAAAGGAGGGCGTAGAGCAGGAGGAACGGCTTGGAGAACCAGGTGAGGAAGAGGAGGGCCGCGTATGGAGATCGAAGCCGGACGAGGACGCCGAGGTGGAAGAAGGCGGCGCTGGAGAAGAGCCACGCCTCGAGGAGCGGAAGGTGGGAGAAGGTGAAGGTCACTGGTGAGAGGAAGGAGCAAATGGCGGAAGACCAGAGTGGAAAGGTCACTTCAAGGACGCAATAAACAAGCAAAAAAGCAACTTCATAAAAGATACGAAAATAGACACCGCAGAAAAACAAGACTACTGCATAACAGCTAGGTAGGTAGGTAGGTAAGGTATGTAAGGCTGAGAGGTTAACTGGTAATGAAGGCTACAACGGGCTGTATATAGGGAAGTTGAATGCTGCAGCGTAAGCTATTATTTAATGCTTTAGCACGACAAAATAAGTTAGATTAGCTTAATACCGTAGCAAGTTGGATTTTTATATTAACCATTGAGATAGGATAGCTAGCTTAATAACATCTTACTTTCAGCCATGCTAGTGTCACGAACAGCTCTTCAGTCGGCGAAATTGACGTCTTTTATAATATCCAGAACACTAATTTAAAGGTGTCGAAACGTAGCTTAAACAAGGGGTTAATACTAGATGTAGGTCTACATGCAAATCAGTTAAATGTCTCAACGTCACACAAAAAGACACGACAGGGTGATCAGCTTATTTTCCGGTGAAATATATATATATATGTTAATGTAAAATTGCATATGTATATTAGGGTGGTGCTTATGATAGGGAAAAAATAAATCGCTTACTTTTTTGTGGTCCTGCCATCCAAAACTATTCCAATTGGTCCCAAATTATTAAATAGAAAAACTGAACTTGATACATTAATATATTTAGAGGTAGCTCAATGACCACAAAGTTTACAAAAAGAGCGATTTTTTTACAAATGAAAACATACAAGAGCTGTTTCGGTAAACCAGACTTGTTTAACTTTTTCTGACAATAACACAAATTAAATGGTCAGTAGACTCTACATTAAAAAAACTTCTTGGGTGACAATAAAAAAATTGCAATTAAACAAATTTAAATGTCACAAAATTAGAAATGTTCAGTACAACGTTCAATGCAACTTTCTTAGTTTATCTAGCTAGAGGCAGAGAGTGTCTCTTTCTTGGTGTCTGGATAAGCCTGATGGTGCTGTTGAACAGCTTGCAGCAAATACTGAAGCTGCATATGATTCATCATGAGTCTGGCTGGCCACTGAATTCCTGGATGAGTGCCACGCCACGTTCTGCAAGGTCGTTGACAGCTTTAACTGCATGTACTGGCTCTGCAGCCTTCTGGTAGTCCTCTCTATCTTTCCACTGGTCAGGATCTACAGTGAAAAATGTATCTGGAAGTTCCATTAATTCAAACAGAGTCCATGACTTTGCAGATATAAGTTCTTCAAGATTTTTGTCAATGAATGTGTCCAGGTCAACACTGAATCCCTGTGACCCTGTTCAGTGTCATCATCATTTTTGCATCGCTGTAATCATTAGCATCTTTGTAGCAGAACTTACATGGTTGTCGAAAAAAGCTAAAGCAATCAATTCTAGCGACAAATACCATAAGTGTTTTGAAAATTTCAGAGATGCTGCCTTGGATATTGTAGTGTTGATTGCCAAGTATTCAAGAAGTGATTTCAGAAGATGAAGGTCATTGTAAGTGGCTGCCAATGGAGCTGAAATACAGGCTTTCGAGTGTACACACGTGCAGCAAAGGCACAAACATCCTGTAGTCCCTTCTCTTCTCTTTGCGTTAAGTGGAACTGGCTGCTAAACATCCACACCTTTAAAGAGTAAATTACAGTACCTTTGAGAACCAGCGTGCATGATGCATGCTCCACGTGCCATTAATCGGACCCCTCTCTGTGGGATGGAACCAAGAAAGATAATAGCAAGTTCAGTGAATTCTCTGTAGTCGTCTCTTGTCTGACTTTTCCAGATAGCTGTTTGCAAACTCAACAGCACCATCTTTGATGTCTTGCAGTGATCTTGATACCGTGTGTTATTTGTCAATTCTGTTTCATATTTCTGTTGATCAATGAAATGTCAATGACCTTGAAATCGCTTAAAGAGTGGAAATTCCGGTGATGATGGGGATCCCAGACAGACTTGAAACACTGCACCAATGATCAGCTCCATTACATGATACCTGCATGCTAGTGATAGCAGCTCATTACCTAGCTTCTGTTTTAGGAGGACGCAGGCGCCAGCAATCCGGCCAGTGTTGGAACTTGTTGTACCCAAAGACATTGCTCAAACTCTATCAGCTGTGCTCCCTTCCCATTCATCCAGAGTCATGTAGACCACTTCAGTTTGATCTTCACCTGTGCTGTTCCCTTGCTAGCTTTGCCACAGTAAGAAGGCTGGAAACTCCATTGCCAGAAACAATTACTGGAAGTCTATCAACTTTGTCTTTACTTGCAAGATCAGCAATTAGTTTTCTCTCACAGTGGACTACAAATGGTACATTACATATAGTTTGGAACTTCACTTGTAAAGCTGCTGCTTGCTTAGTCCTCTGTTTGATTCTGTCTCTGCGAATTGTAGCGATATCGTCAATTCCATGACCAAGGCTTTTTACAGCAAGACTGGATGATGTCAACAAAATAATGATAACGACTCATGACAGAAATTAATTTTGTGGCAGTGTCATGTAACTAATATGTGATTATTCTACTGGTCTATTTATTTAGTTGGCCAATTACAGTTGCAAAACTATTGTACTCAAATGGATACACTGTAGTTCAAGCTTGTGATTGCCATAATGCCACATGCATTACTGTTTCGAACCTGTAAACTGTATAACTTCAGTGTCATTGAGCTACCAGTAAATATTCACCTGTGGAGTAGATATTTGGCCTGAATTTTTTCTTTATATATATGAACAAAAGTAGATGGCAGGAGGGTCACATTTACACAATGTGAAAATAAGCTCCACCCTAATGTATATATATATATGTTTAAAGTTTAAGCATAAACTTAAAAATTATTTACTAGAGTACTAGACGCTGTCTCCTGTTAAACTACCGAACACCAACAAAAGGCGTATAGGCCATACATACCGAGAACAATGCAAGTCCCGACGAAGCTGATGGCAGCGCTGAGACTCCGGCTTCGTGTTGTCGTCAGGATGGTTGAGAGGTATCCCATTCCACCGGATGGAACGAGGGTGACGAAGATCAAACCAAGATGGAGATCTTCCACGACGGAAAAGATCCGAACGACAGCCAACGCAGCCTTGACAAAATACACACACAACCGACAACACAGAGGTAATGCCTAAGTCTTTTACAAAGAAACAGGTGATATTATTATGGCC
This sequence comes from Lumbricus terrestris, assembly GCA_949752735.1. Taxonomy (NCBI): domain Eukaryota; kingdom Metazoa; phylum Annelida; class Clitellata; order Crassiclitellata; family Lumbricidae; genus Lumbricus; species Lumbricus terrestris. Next base: position 20,363,683 of record OX457048.1, read on the forward strand.
TTTTTACAAAGAAACAGGTGATATTATTATGGCCTTTTTTTACAAAGAAACAGGTGATATTATTATGGCCCTTTGCAAAGAAACAGGTGATATTATTAGGTCATTTTACAAAGAAACAGGTGATATTATTATGGCCCATTACAAAGAAACAGGTGATATTATTATGGCATTTTACAAAGAAAGAGGTGATATTATTATGGCCTTTTACAAAGAAACAGGTGATATTATTATTTTTTCTACATTGATGGAGACCCTGCACTAATTAAAAAAATACTTCAATACGTGAGTGTAAATCATTAATCGTGGAACAAAATGCGTCAAAATTACCGTTCCACACATTTCCCATCTTTCTTCCTCTCTTGGGAGATTATAGTTTGACTGAAGCTTCTTCGTTGTTTTAAGCATGCTGGGCTCCTGCATGCCGCCAGCCTCATCTGGATTCAGAAGTAGGCTAACTATACAGTACTCCACAGAAACCGCACCCTTTCCTTTCTGTCATATATATATATATATATATATATATAATATATATATATGATATTTATCCTTTATATAGCCATGCATAAACCAGTCTCATATCTCTTCCTCTTAGCGCTTTTGACGTCTGCTTTTTGCATTTGATATGATGTATCACGAGATTTTGCTTAAGCGATTACAGTTATCCTGTTGCCTGTGTGGCATTTCTTTTCTTTGGTTTAAATCTTATCTTACTGACCGTTCGCAGATGATTGCCCTTGGGGACTGAGGACTGAGTGAGTTGAAATCAAGTTTGGAGCTCCCCATGCAGCTCGGTGATCCCAATCTCCGCACACTCTGCACTGCTGATATACCGTTTTTATTAAAAAAAATCACGGGCACATGACCATCCTTATGCAGATGATGCCCAGGCTTTTTACATGGTCCATCATCTGACCAACTCTGCCTCTATTTGTGTCTTGTCCTGTTGGTTCTTATTTGTGATCTTCGCTATTGGATGTCGTCTAGTCGACTCTGTCTAAATGCCACAAAGACTCAACTGATTTGGTTTGGGACTGCTGGCTAAACTTGACTTTCAATTACCGACCGAGAAATTCCTTGTTTATACATATTCTTCCAGTGTCTCTAACTTGGGCGTCACACTTACTTAAACAGGACGAAAAACAAATGAAATCAAGACCATAACCAGTATTTAAACTGCAGGGCTGTTTTTAAGAAATTTTTAGAACTGCACAACTTCTTCTTTCCTTTACTATCTTCCATGGTAAATTACTTCCAATCGGACTTTTTTGCTAGTTTTAACGGTAACGGTAGGCTTATAGCCTACAACAACACAAATCCATTTAGAACTGCACATTTTGTGTACAGCTGCACGTTAACAAAAGCCCTGGCTATAATTATTATGCACTGTGAGAGTACGAGCATCTAACCTGCAATCACTTTGCACATTTAAAGACTCTGACGACATCAAATCCTTTCTACTAGATAAAGTCCACTTCAAGAGCGCATGGAACCAACGCAACACAATAGCAAACCACGGTGACGGTGTCACGAAATAGAGTATCCCCCGTATTAATTGTATCCCCCAAATTTAAAAAAGTCGAAAAAACTGCTTTTGCGTGTATATTTTTGGGCAAATTAATTTTCATCTGCTTTGTTTTGAACAATGACACTAACAGGTATGTTTATTCCTACTAGATAAATTGTTTTGCCCTGTTTTTAGAGCACTTAAAACATTTAAAACACTTAAAAACACTCAGAGCCACTAAATAAATTCGAGTTGCCTTTATCTGAGCATTGCTAAGGACACTTAAAACAATTAGAGTCACTTTAAATTTTGATTACAGCATAAATTTTTTATTATGCGCATTTTTCAAAAAAGGGGATATAATGGTTTATCCCACCGGATAGTATAGACCGGTTAATTCCATCCGGGGGGATAGATTAATTCATCCCACCGGATAGCTTTCAGAGGGGATACTCCGTTTCGTGTCAACGGCAATATTATTTATCATAATCGATCGGAAGCGTGGTGCCTCTGCGACGTTAGATTCTGCCCAGGAATTACAAATGTGGTGGAACTTAATTATGCTGCACTAATCGAATAACTTAGAGATTACCGGCATTGTTATGCCCATATGCACAGGAAGTCGTCCATGGTAGGAAAGTGAGTTCAGAAGAAATGTTCTTGTATTGTAGCCTATTTAGGCCTTTATGATACGTAGGCCTATCTAGTAGTAGGATGAATCGTTCAGAATCAGTGGCGGCGCCAGGATTTCAGGTTTGGGGGGGCTGAAGCCCCAAGCCTTCCTCCCTCCCAGAGACGCAACTAGAACATTTTCTTCCCAGGGCGGTCATATTTCAATCGTGCGATGGGTTTTAGAAGAAATTGTGCACTGGCACAAACGCGCTCCACATAAATATTCCATTGCAAGATGTAGTTGGAGATTGAGTGGGTTATTTAAACGAAGTCAGCAAATGTTGAGGTTTTTGATTTTTAGTGTATCCGGCCGCATACCTAGATTAAGTTCCGAATTATCATAAACAAAGGTGTCCAACTAAGATGGCAAATGAGAATGGGAGGTCCTCAAACGCGTCCGCGTCAAGTCTACGCCGTGCCAGCACTGTACCATACCCCGAATTTCAGTCATCTGAGCCGAAAGGCAATGCATTATATACAGTCCTTGTGCACATAGCAGCCCGAGTAGCTATGTGGTGCAGACAGTGGGGTAATTTAAAGTCCAAATTGTCTTTGATATACCTATATGCAAGCACTCAAAAACCACGTTGACTAGAGTTTCAAGTTATCACAATAAGAGGTGTCCAACGCCGCATTAATATTCAGAAATTCCACAAAACAATGGTGTGCAATTCAGTATTATCGCATAAAAAGTCAACCATGGACACAGTCTCGGGATCCAAGTTGTCACAATAAAAGGTGTCCAACACAGCATGAATATTCAGAAATTTCACAATAAAATGGTGTGCAATTCAGTATTATCGAATAAAAAGTAGGCCATGGACACGGACTCGAGTTCCAATAAAGGTGTCCAACACAGTATTAATACTCTGAAATTATACAATAAAAAAGTAATCACAATGATGGATGGATCCGATTTGACCACGGTCTATGACAACAGAGGCCGTTACCCTGGACATTCAGTTAAGATAATCACAAATAAAAATAAATCACAATAAAGGTGTCCAACAGCGTATTAATATTCAGAAAATCCACAATACAATGGTGTGCAATTCAGTACTATCGTATAAAATGTCAACCATGGACACAGACTCGAGATCCAAGTTATCACAATAAAAGGTGTCCAACACAGTATCCATATTCAGAAATTTTACAAATAAAATGGTGTGCAATTCAGGTTAATCGTATAAAAAGTCGACCATGGACTTGGACTCGAGTTCCAAGTTATCACAAAAAGGTGTCCAACACAATGTTAATATTCAGAAATAATATTTACTATAAAATGCTGTGCAATTCAGTATTATCGTATAAAAAGTCGGCCATGGACACGGACTCAAGTTCCAAGTTATCACAATAAAGGTGTCCAACACAGTATTAATACTCAGAAATTTTACAATAAAAAGGCATCACAATAATGTATGAATCCGATTTGACCAGGGTCTGTGACAACAGAGGCCGTTGCCCTGGACATTCAATTTAAATAATCACAAATAAAAAAATAACACAATAAAGGTGTCCAACAGCATTCACAGGACACTAATATAATTATCTGCCTGCATATTACTAATGACAGAAAACAGTTAAAATTTCCTTAATACAAAAATATGCATGCTTAGATATAAATTATGCACACAATTATTTTATAACTATAATTATAATTATCTGCAAACAAATGTTTTACATATAATATGCTAATAGCACTAGAACTTCTTAGTTGACCATTATATCAAACGTAGGCCTACATTCCCAGACAGTCACTGTGGTGGTATACACCAGCGGTTCTCAACCGGGGGTCCGCGGACCCCTGGGGGTCCGCGACCATCTGCCTGGGGGTCCGCGAGCACGTCCTGAAAATTACATATTTCTTAGTTAAAAACATAGAAACAGATAAATCTTTGTCAATTTGTCAATATTTCTCCTTTTCAATGGCGACATGAAACTAATAATAAATTATGATGATTAATGACAAATTCATCTGTTTTGGATGGGTCTGTTTGTAACCGAATCTAGATTTCGGGATGCTTTTGAGAGAGTTTCTTTTAGAAAAAGACCACAGCCTGTAATTCATTTGAATAAACAACTCATTTGAATAAACAACTCATGAGTTTCAACTTTTGCTTACATTGCTGGCATTTTTGAATAAACTGAATTCCTCTACGCAAGTGATGCAGACAAATCTAATCACCCTTAATTAGTGATAAAGTGTCTGCTTGTACAAAAGAGATGATCTCTGGTGCAAAACGGATAGTGGTTGATAACTTTGATGCATTTTGATCAATTGCATGAATTCACCTACAAATAAGGAAATGCTCAGATCAATCAACCAAAATTTGTTAATTTAATTTCCGGTCAATCATAGCAGGATCAGTTCAACTTCTAGTTTGGTAATTTGAACGTTCACAGTTTTTCGTGAGCTTCCATTCAGTTTCTTGCAAACTTTGATTCGTGGAATTTGCTAACCTCAGAATTGAACTAAATCATTGAACTGACTAGTGACATCAGGCCTACATTGAAGATGTACGTTGCATCCATGCAAGAGTTAGCTTGATGCATGAGTGTTTCGAGCAGATAAACTGTGCTCGAATATGCATGCCCAAAGCTTACATCAAAATAAACTACAGTTTTTTCTAATAAATTTCAAATAATCTTATCAGTAGGCTAATATGAATTTGTGCTACAGGATTGCAGGGGCATTATCTATGCTAGGCTACATGTATATTATAGCATATTATATACATGTAGGCCTACTATTATATAGGATTATAGAGTCGCACAGTCACGATAATGCGCCAAATTTCGGTGGGGGTCCGTGACCGGTCCCAAAAATTAAAAAGGGGTCCGTCAGTGTGAAAAGGTTGAGAACCGCTGGTATGCACAACAAGAATATAATAATTATTATACCCACAATTACAAGAGCGCACACATTTGAGGTGTGTAAGAGAAACACGATGCAAATCTGACAACTACATTGTTGTGTCAAAGGCATTTCTGGATAAAACGCAATCTTCTGGATAATCAGCAGTCTGTAATATTATTTTCATGCATGAAGTGCAGTACAGATGCAACACCACTATGGAAGACTTTAAAATTTTCACATATTGCAGAGCTGTAAGTGCACTTTAAAGAGTCCAGCTCACTTTTGGTAGGGCTGACAGCTTCCATTCAATAAAGAAGAAACGGTTTACAGTAGGCAGCTACTAAATGCAACAAAACTGGTTCACTAAATGTGTAGCATTTGAAATACAATGAATGAAATGACCTATAAAACTTAATATATATATATAATATGTATATTTTATATAATAAATTATATAGTTGATTTCGATGTCATTGACCATTGTCTATCTTTCTTACCACGAAATAAGCCGTTATGGATATTTTCTGCTTTTTGCTTGGGGGGGGGGGGCTGAGCCGCATTTAGAGGCTATAACCCCTAGCCCTCTGACACCGCCACTGGCGCAAGCATCTACGCTATGATTATATAGTTGATTGCAGGAGGGAGAAAATCCTAAACATTCTTTTGTGACGATGATTAAATTTGTGAAATATGCGAAAAATCAAGAGAAAATACAGCTTTGCACCACTTTTTGATGGACTCGGCAAATTCCATATTTCTATACGTCTCATACTTATAAAAGGGTTTCAATCTGAAACGAGGTGTCTAAGATCCATGATGTTTCTTCGACAATTTCGACAACCCTGTCCCGTTGTATGGTCAAAAGGTATGGGTGCAAACTTGTCACCCGTTTTCATAGACTGAGGCCAAGAAATGAAGTCGCAAACTTCATTCTCAAAGTAGATTTCGATGCCATTGATCATTGTCTAGTTTTCTTATTACGAAATAAGTCGTTATAGACATTTTCCCCATTTTTCTTTGGGGGGGCTGAGCCGCATTTAGGGGGGCTTAGCCCCCTCCAGCCCCCCCCCCTGGCGCCGCCACTGTTCAGAATCGCCCTTCTAGATAGTGTGCAAGAAGGCTTCGCGAAAAGAAGAAGCAGACTTTGAGAGGATCACCGGAAGTAGAGATACTGTCAGACAGAATTATATGGCGAACAGAAGTGGAAGGCGCATTCCAAAACGAAGGACCAATAATATAATAATGTCATTTGATGATTTGACATTTATATAGCGCCGCTCAAGCAGTTGCCATTCAGTAGCCTAGCGCCATCAGTGCTGCAGGCACCCGTGAAAAGAGAAGAAATTGTCCTAGAATGCTAATGATAAGCTACACAAGCACGTTGGTGTAATACAAACTGCGCCGTAGAAAGAGATTATAACGTCGGAGGTAGACCCATCAATAAAAAGCAAAACCCATCAGGAGCTGTTCACTTCAACAATAGAGTTTAAAGGTGTGCAATTATTGACCACAGGTGACGATGGTGATAAATGATACATATATTAAAGAGGATCACAGCTTAGTAGCCTATGATATAGGTTCCATTCATCCGCGAGCCATTAATGTTGTCAATGTAGGCTATCAGTTTGTGTTAGCCTACACCAACGCCTTTGTGTAGCCTATTATAACATTAGTATTTTAAGACTACTCGAGTAAGATACCATTTGCGACTGATTCTCGATTTTTCAATTGCTCACTTGTAGCCTATGCTTTCCTATCTGAGTGCACGTTAATGGCATAGTTCGAAAAAGACGGGGACATGCTATCGACACCAAAGAACAGCGCATAAATGAGTTAACTTATTGGGTACGAGGGTACCGGTGGCCCATTGGATAACACATTGGATAACACACTGGTATGGTAATCAACGGAGCTGAGTTCAATTTCCGAGGCCCTCCCTTAGGATAGACGTGCTATGCAGGTTGCTAAAAGTGGCGCTACAGAAGTTGTGTTCAATTATACACGTGATCGATGACAGAGCAGAACATCGAGATGGAAAAGACTGAACTCATACAATATTATGACGTCACAATGTTTGGAGATACTTTGCGATAAAATGAATTTTACGTCACTGACGTTGCCAAGGTAACGAGCGATTTCATAAGACTAATGTTGAATCGGTTGTCAGCGTGGTAGTCGCAAATTAATTTTCGCGATCTTAGTAAAACAATTATACGTTAATTAAATGCTGAATATGGATATTTGGACAGTTATTGGGATCACACACACACACTCTCTCTCTAGCATGCCGGACTTGACTTTATTTTGAGTAGATCTAACTCTGGTGAGTCTATTTCACTTTGTAATTATTACAGTGTAGGTGTCTACTAATTTTAGACAGAAGAATGCCAATCAAAATTTTTGCAAACGGCAGCGGACTCTGTTGTTATAGGCTGTCATTAAACCAAGGATCCACCAAGACTGAAGAACCTTCTTCAGCCTATGAGAATTGAAAAACCGTGTTGTGGTTTGACCACTGAGTATTGCCAAACCGTACTTGACCCAACAAATGGGAATTGTCAGATCGTCTTTGAAGCGCATATATAGGCAAAACGCGTAGGCACGGTCACAAAAAATAAACATGTTAACAAACAACTTTCTCCGAATTCTGGTTAGAGATTTGTGGTCTGAGTGGTCAACATCCCAAAAGGCGTGTTTTCATTTGTCTCGTTGGTGGTCACAAAACTCGATCTACTCTTCAGGGTAGAGATCAGATCGGCTAACTTTCTAAATCTTTCCAATCAAAAATTAATAGAGTACAGTGAAAGAATAAGCATAGGCTAATTATGTCTGCATATGCAATGTAAGGTGATAGCGGATTTTACTTAGACTACAGGCGAATATATACCCACGGGCTTTCAGTAGGACTATGCCGGGTAGGCCTATAGTTTAGCTCGCAATTAATACACATCGTGACTACAGCGTGAGATAGTCCGCAAAGGGTTTTGCCTTTTTTTATAATCTGCAATGACTCACCATACATTTAGTGCATGCGGACTACCCATTACTCACTCGTTGGCATGACAATCGAGTCTTCAGTATGTCATCCCAAGACCTTTCTGCCTACCATCTGGTTTCTTTGTTCAGGTCTCAATAACCTACAGTCTTCACCAAAAATACCAAGTAGGACTGAATGTAGCCTATTAAACTTTGAGCAAGTATATAGCCAGGGTCGATGAGAGAAATTCCTGGCCCTATGCAAATCAGCCACGGGCCCAGTAAGTATGTTAAGGCTTCCTGAGAAAAATATTTTAGAAACAAATTGGCCCCAGCCATGGCTTAAAGTGTGGCTGGACGGTCATGGACAGCGTCCATGCACTTATTTTAAAATCTGAATGCCGTCATGCGGCTCCTGCCACTTGCTGGCCAGCACAGCCTAGAAATGTATGGGGCGTCCAGGCACTTCTTTTGGAAAGGTAGGGGGCGTCCAGGCACTTATTTTCCCACACTTTAACCACTGGCCCCAACCTATTCGCCAGCGCTGTATCATATCATCAATAGAGCGATGTAGAGCGCAATCCGGTTACCAGTGCATGGGGCGTCTTCAATTCTTCACGGGAACTATATCTGCGGAGCATCTCAAGCCTGAAATTACTCCCCACAGTTCGATACGAGTGAGTCCTGCGTTTCCATTTAATTAACGACTGGTTGGGGTGTGCCATCTACAACAGGGCTGTTTTTAAGGAATTTTTAGAACTGCACGAACCCTTTCTTCGCCTTCCCATCCTCCTTGGTAGAATACTTCCACTCGCAGGACAATGACCTTTTTCACTGGTTTTACTGCACAGAATTGCTTCTACAACTGCACAGATCCATTTAGAACTGCACATTTTGTGTACAACTGCACGTTAAAAAAGCCCTGTTAAACTGTAGGCTACTTGTGTTTTTTTCAACGTCAATACTGTCACTTAGTCTCAATAAAATAAATGCTAATAGGTATGGTTAAGTGCCACAGATCAAGACCAAGACCGGAGTACTTGGACCAGGACCAAGATCATAACATCAGAGTCCAATGTCAAGGCTACATCATGTACCGTATAGACCGACTCTTGTTCTATTGTTCTCTCGCCGCTCTCTTCTGACGAAGGCCACAGTCTGCAGATCCCATCATTTCAATAAACCAGCCTGACCCTAAAGCGGCTGCTAGACGTTTTTCGATCATTTCGCTGGGCGAAATCCTCCCTAAAGCCTTCCAGTTCTTAACCGACCATTTCAGATCGCCTGTCAGCGCCGCTAGACTAATTTCATCGGATCTTGCTCGCTACACAAATCAACGGCCACACGAAATACGTGTTTCCGACACGCACGATAGCCAGAAAATTCCCCGCGGACGATCGCACCCGCATTTTCATCGCTATTAAGTCCGTTTATGCCAGACACGACGGTCTTCTGCCGGTGGAAAAACTGGAAAAGCGCAATCCTTTGTATTTCGGCAGATGACAGCCATTTTGTGCACGCGCATTCAACTTCGCGACGTCAACATGGATTACGGTTCCCTTGCGATTCATTGAATCCGGTTGATTAATCTTATAGCGCTATACCTTCTAGGATTAAAGCGACGAAATTTACGCTGCGAGCAGAGATTGCAAGGATCGCAATGGCCACAGTGAGGCTAATGTTTGGCCATTGACATAAAGCATCTGATTCGCTTTCTATTCGGTCACGTCCCGCTTGCTGCATTTATATAAAACTAAAAGGCTATAACCTATATCTGTATATACTTAGGCTATACACAAGCACACGCACATATGTATGTATATATATATATATATATATATATATATGTCTACACAATGTACACATGCAGAGCGCACATCTTTAAGGAATATAAACCGCGGAGATAGACGCAAAGGGTTGAGACACAGTGGAGTGAAAAATAGAGAAAATATTCGGTTGCGTAAGAATCGACGATGAGTCCGGCACGAGTCGCACGACTTCATCCAGATGATATGTGAAACTTCATCCTTATATTATTAGGCCTATATCATATATGGTCAGAGAGTTAGGGACTATTTTTGATAGTAAAGCAATACTATATGAATATTAGTATTGAAATAATCTTCGTGTATTGACGTCACTAGGCTATTTAAAATGTTCAGAAGATGCAGGTCTACTATTGAAAAGACTTCTCCTTTTCGATGGTTCTTCGCAATTGAAGCGCGTCTGAATGGGTGATATTGTGAGAGGCACTGGCTTGTATGAGCCCTTAAGCTAAATAGAATAGAGTTTAGTAAAAAGCAAATATTCTACCAAACAGTGTGAACAAATAAATTTAAAACTTCATTTAGGTAATTTCCTACTTATTGTTATTAGGCTAATTTCAAGTTCTTTACCCAGGTTTATTTCACGCGCATGTTGTACACAAAATATGCAGTTCTAAATGGATTTGTGCTGTTGTATGAGCACTTCTGTACAGTTAAAACTAGCAAAAAAGGTCCGATTGGAAGTAATTTACAATGGAAGATGGGAAAGAAAAGAAGGAGTTGTGCAGTTCTAAAAATTCCTTTAAAATAGCCCTATCTTTACCTCTAGGTGTAGGCTTATATAATATTATGTTTGTGAAACTCTATTGATAGCCTCTACATGGTCATATAGAATATTATTCGAACATGGCAACATCGTAGAACACCAAAGGAGTGTTCCAATTTTTAGATCAGTAGATGTTGATAATAGCCTAATGTTGATATGACAACAATAGGAAGTTAGCTGGAAAATGCTGTACGCTGGAAAGAGAGAGAAGTTAGCGGTCGTCCTAAAGTTTCATGGAATTTCAATTCTGTGTCGAACTAGAAAAGTCTTGTTGTAACTGATTCTAATATTAGCTAAAAAAAAAAAAGTTTTAAATGATCAGACGACCAGGGATAGGTCTTTCTACTCATATAGGCAAAGTATATGACGTCGATAAATTTCTTTTTAACAGGACTGCCAACGTTTGTTCCTCAGGTTGACTAAAGGGACTGCTCCTCATCATCTTCCTAATCATCAACATCATTTTCGGCATAACTATTGTATCGGGGATCTATGGACAGCAGTGCTTTTCTTTACTATCTTCCCCGATACCATAATTTTGCCCATGCATTTCTCCTCCTCTTCCTTTCCTTCCTTTTCTTCTTCCTCTTCTTCATTATCGTTATAATCATGTTTTTCCATTCATAAATCCTGTGTAGTTCCTATTCCACCGCCTCCGTCTCCGCCTCCGCCTCCGCCGCAAACACTGAATGCGTCTGGCGTAAAAGACTCGGATCGCAAAGTTTCTCAGCCAAAAAATCAATCGATAGACAGCAGCAGCTGGGTTGCCGTGGCGACCACGCTAAAACCCTTGCATATATATAATATATTATATGTATGTATATATATATATATATATACGGCAAGGTCTGTGAGGTCAGACGAAAAGTCTTCAGTGAGGTTGAGCAGAGGCCAAAAACATTGGCATTACATAATATCGCGTTTGATTATCCTGTCCGCCTTCCCTTCAACGTATAAATGGTCAAAAGCATCAGACACTTCTGTCACCTAAGGGTCTATGCCCTGCGCTGTGGATATCTGGCACGGCTGGGCAATGTCTGAGACAGTCCATATAATATATATATATATATATATATATATATATATATATATATGTTCATCGTGGGGCGCGATGTTCGTTGCCTTGCAGCAAAAGGGTCACGAAACGGAGTATCCCCCTGAAAGCTATCCGGGGGGGGCTGAATTAATTTATCCCTCCGGATGGAATTAACCGATCTAGACTATCCGGGAGGATGAACCAGCTGTCTATCCCCTTTTTTGAAAAATGCGTTTGATTGAAAAGTTTGTGCTCTAATCAAAATTTGAAGTGACTCTAATTGTTTTAAGTGTCCTATAAGCAATGTTCAGAGAAAGGCAACTCGAATTTATTTAGTGACTCTGAGTGTTTTTAAGTGTTTTAAAAGTTTTAAGTGCTCTAAAATCAAAGAAAAAAATTATCTAGTAGGAATAAACATACCTGTTAGTGTCATTGTTCAAAACAAAGCAGATGAAAATTAATTTGCAAAAAAAATATACGCAGAAGTTACTTTTTCGACTTTCTTTATTTGGGGGGATACGATTAATACAGAGGATACTCTATTTCGTGACACCGGCACGAATCTGCCTCAAGCCACCACGTAGGGACCTTGAGCAAGTCCTTAACTCGCAATTTCTCGGGCGCTTCGGCGTGAAACTCCGATTCAGTGTCCGCGCTGTAGTCGGGAGCGCTTCTGAGTAGTAATCTTGAAGTGCACCTGCATACTGCAACAGCCTGGACACAAACCATCGTGTTCTCTGCTGCTTGTGGAGAAATGCATGTCCCTCGCTCCTGAACATTAAAACGGTCTATATGTAGACATATCATGTATACATGTATATACGTGTATATCTGTGTGTGGCTCTGTTGGACTCTGCCAGCTGTAGTCGTCTTTCTCGGAATCTGCGTCTCCAGTTCGTCAGTTTATTCCTTCCATATAGTTTCGCCAGTGCCTTAAGTCTCAATTATTGGACAGTGATTCCACTGATTCGAGTCGGAAGAGACTCTGAGTTATTCTCCATGCAGAGGCGGCGTCTAATAAAATAACAGATTACAATCAGAGAAGATTCTCAAGGGGATTTCCCCCCCATCATTCTCAGGAGACTCTCTGCCTGTAGATAAACGTTTTGCTCTCAACTGACTCGTGGAGCTCAACCAGACTTCAAAATATAACATTTTCTTAATTCTTATTTGTTTATAGAGCACAGATAGAACCGTGTAAGCAGCGCTGTTTTGAGAGTTCTTTGCTGGCAATATTTAAATGACTTGATACACAAATAAGGGGTATAAACTATAAATACATTCATTCGTAAATATATATATATATATTATATATATAATGGACATAATTATTATGGAGTATTACAGACTGAGCAACTGTTATTACCTTAAGCCTTAGACCTTAGTCTAAGGCTGGATGTACGGTCACTGGTGGCACCTTGGTCTTAGCCTTAACGCTGCATCTATCGCTTCCATATCAAGTCTCAGTTAGAATTAGATTTCGATAATTTCTACATAATTCGAATGATGAATATGTCCGATTTTTTCATCACAGAGCAGCACTGTACGGCAAGCTTACAGCTAATAATGCTGTTTGTTGATATTGCATGGTTTCCAAGCTGGGATAGTCTACCATATTACGATATGTATCATGGACTGGCAATTCTCATTCGATGCATGAAGCTTGGCATTAGAAGCACGAGGACTTCGTTTTCCACTTCAAAAATTGGTCGCATTATCTGAATGACTCGGAATGAGGTGATCTGAAACAGCAGTTGTTACCTCGTTCTTAACATAATCGAAATTTCTAATGACTCGAATCGATTCTAATAAGCCAGGAAAAATTTCGGGGTGACCATTTCGGATGGGGGGGGGAAGAGAAATTCCAAATCCGTTTCAATGCACGTGAGCACAAAATACACAGAAGACACAATGTCATCATTGTCATGTACTTAGTTTGTAAGAATTCAGAAATTGCACAATTATAGTTGAACTCGTAAACTCCATAAACAAGTTAACGAATTAACGATGGTTTATCGGATAATCGGATTATCACATTGGTGCATTTTTTGGTTATATGCATAGCCGACTATGTGCAAGTATTCCTCTGTGTATATCAACGCCGTTTGATGACATATATATTATACATGTATACAGCTTAGAGCATTCAGGCCACCACAAAATATATATATATATAGACTATATATAAATTTGATGACAAACACATATATATTATAGGACTGCAGCTTAGAGCATTCAGGCCACCATATAATTTATATATAATAAAATTATATATAAATTGTATGTGTATATATATATATATATATATATATATATATATATATATATATATGCTGTTTCACCGTGATCAGCGAACGACTTCAGATGGCGAGTTGACCGGCTGATGTTGAGATTCTGGAGTGTGCTGCTCTGCTCTGCAGAGTGCTTGACACTCGCATTCGAGGACACTCACACAATCTCCAATTTAGCGATTGCATTTGCTTTAGGTGAATGGTTACTGATCACATTCTCGTAATTAATACGTAGGCTCTGCTATTAGAAACCGGTTCATTTAGACAATTTATGGCCGTATAATTAGGTAAGTTTCTGTGATGTGCATTGGTCGGTTAAGTGCATTGGTTGAAGAAGCAGTCCCATCTCCCAAGGCCATGCACTTAGGCGACGTCGTCTCATGTACACAATAATTACGAAATCATCAAAGGACGTTTTTCTGCTGACGACTGATGAGTGCTTCCTATTTTAGTCACTAGAAACGCGAGTACACTGACCGCGAATCGTCGGTGCATGGGAAGGTGAGGCGGTGAAGGAGAGGGATGGCCTTCGTTGGATGTCTCTGCAGTCCAAAGGCGTTGAACGTTGGTGCCAGGGAAATATAGATTATTATTATCTGCATATATGAGAGACGTCTTCGTGTTTTGTCCTTGTGTGTGTGTGCGATTGGATGGGGTGGGGTGGGGTGGTGAGGGGAGTGGCTGCAGTGGACGCTGGTCTTTGGGAATGGGAAATGAATAGGCTTCGGAGAAAGCGTCCACGAATGATTACTGGAGAAATTGGTCTCGTTAGGTTTTCAAGACGAGAGAGACAGAATAGAGAGAGAGAGAGAGAGAGAGAGAGAGAGAGAGAGAGAGAGAGAGAGAGAGAGAGAGAGAGAGAGAGAGAGAGAGGGAGAGAGAGAGAGAGAGGGGGGAGGGAGGGAGGGAAGGAGGGAGAGAGAGACTGTCTGTCTGTCTGTCTGTCTGTCTGTCTGTCGGTCGGTCGGTCGGTCTGTCACGAGGTCCTTCTTCGTCACGACTTGCACGGTCACGATGCAGTTCGACTGCTTGGCGGTTGGCACAATGCATGATGGAAGGGGGTTATTGTGTGATCGGAAGAAGAGGAGGATGTGGAACAGGAAGTGGAAGAGGAGGAGGAAGAGGAGGAGGAGGATGCTCGGATGAGGAGAAAACCTGGAGGTTGAGGAGGAAGAGGATGGGCAAGAAGATCCGGAAAAGAAATATGAGGAGGAGGAGGTGGAGTAGGAAGAGGAGGGAGAGGGGGAATTGAACACACTGGCATGCATGTCTGTCCGTTTGTTTGTATGCAGTGTTTGATCTAATCCTCTCCCGTGGGGGGGATAGACGCATAGCGTCGAGAGAGAAGGGGTTTCGGGAGGGGATGTGCCATCCTCCCAAACAGAAATTTTGGAAACTCCACATTGCAACGATAGCATTTTGAGCTGTTGTGTACGGTATATTTGATGTGTTGATGAGAGTGGTCAACACTTCTAGGAATGTACTTAGAATAATAATTTTTTGGGAGTTTCCACCATTGCAATTCACCTAATTATACGGCCATAAATTGTCTAAATGAACCGGGTTCTAATAGCAGAGCCTACCTATTAATTACGAGAATGTGATCAGTAACCATTCAGGTAAAGCAAATCATTGCAAGCGCTAAATTGGAGATTGTGTGACTTTTAAGATGTCATCTTAGCGAAATTACTCTATTATTTCAGTGCTGGTAAATGATCGGTTTCAGATTTCAATTAATATAATTATGGTTGCAATATTAATTTCTTTATGTACCATGTTCAGCAACTCGGTTCTGCTGCTGCTGCTGGACTATTATAATGAATAACTGCAGTCTGCAGACGTGAGTATACTACTACATAAGCTTACTTTGTAGCATTGGAATCAACTTATCCCTGTTACCCAAAACGGCCGTGAATTGCTGACCAGGACACAAATAGCAGGAATCATAAGAAATGGTACAAAAGACAAGCAAGAACTGATTAACTATCAAAAACTGAAAAGCCATGTAGGCCTAGTAATAGTAATGATGTTGTTTTACTAGGTGTTCAAGGAACAAACGTTTGGAAATTTGACTGTTTGAAATTTGAAAGATAGCACAGGAGAAAAGACATTTAGTTGTAAAAAATAGCATTTGTTGAAATAATAAAGTAAATTATTTTAATTTCAATGTGATGGTGTCATTATATTATAACAGTAAATTATAACATTACAATCATATAATTAGTAAATGATATAACGGTAGCCTATATTATAAGGGTTAATGCAATCAAATGACGTAGACAACAGCTAAACATTATTATCATTTTGTCGAATTTCTGAAGGAATCTCATTTCTGTCATTAAATTTTTTAGTTGGACAAAAATTATATTTGTACAAATGAAAACAGTAAATTATGCTCATTATAATATATTATGGCAGTGAATAAAAATATCATCTTCATGTAATAGCAAATAATGCCACGGTATATAGTAGGCTATAATTGCCCATGCAATACAATGGTGTAAACGGGAAGTAAAAACCACTATCATTTTGTCAGAATTTTTCGGAATGTAATTTTGGAACCTCCTCCTCTGGAGATGTCTGAATTAAACACTGCATGTGTTTATGTATTATTTTCTGAAGTCTGGGCAGTATATATATATTAATATATTGATGTTATTTTTATTCACTACTATAATATATTATAATGAGCATAACTTACTGTTTTCATTTGTACAAATTTATGTAAATGTGTATGCATCTATGCATGTGTGTATTTTTTTGTGGGCTATGTGTGTATTCAGAGAATGGCAGGATGACATCGCGGAAGGGTGTGGAGACAGATCCCTTCAGCAATTGAGCCACACAGCAAGAGAAAGAGACAAATGGAGGGAGATCATACAGCAGCCACGGACATGGACATTGATGATTTTGATGATGATTCATATACTATGTAATCTATGTGTGCATGTACATTTGTATGCATGATTGCATGCATGTACCGGTATGTATGTATTTATGCATGTATTTTGTTTGTTTGTTTGTTTGTATGTGCACTTGTTGTAGCGCCCCTTCAAGCTCTCTTCTTCTCAGAGGCGCTCCCGAATGCAGAGCGGACACTTCATCGGAGTTTCACGCCGAAGCGCTGAGCAATTGCGAGTGAAGGACTTGCCCAAGGTCCTTACAAGGCGACTTGAGGTGGATTCGAACCTCGAACCTTCCGGCTTCAAGGCAACGACGCCACCACTACACCACCGCGCCCCACAAATGTATGTACGCATGTATGTAATATTATGTATGCATATACAATGTATCTATGCAATGCATATGTATCTATGTATGTATGTATTTATGTATGTATGTGCGCATGTACATACATACATTCACATACATACTTGGGCATGTATATATGTATATGCAATGTATCTATTCATGTGTGTATTTGATCTATGTGGTAGAGACGAGTTGTCGTTGTTGGACCTGGGTTTCGTTTCAATACGTTTCATGATATAGCAACGTCATCACACGCAGCAGATATAATTTCTCGTTGCTTTGCGTCCAGTGAGGGCGACGTTCCAACTCAGTAATTGGATTTCGTCTCTGCTGCAGTGCTGGGCCATTGTGGACTTCTAGTTCAGTAGCAACTGTACGCGATGCTCGGAGCTTTGGTGAGACGTCGTAGATCTAATCAGTTATAATCTAATGATTTATAGAGCGCTGTAATGATGAGGAAAACTTATTAATCAATAATAATAAAAATAAATAATTACTTCAACAGATGGCGGTGCAGTTCCTAGTGTAACGATCAATTGCAATTATTATATAATAAAATGCGAAATAATGGCATAATAATCGTCATCGTAAAATGGGTGACACGAGAGAAACCTGCTATCTTTTCCGACGCATCACAATTTTAATCCAACGTTTCAACGCCATTGCCTTCGTCGGATCTTGACGAGTTCTAGCCGTCCCAGAATGCATTTTACGTTTCCGGATAATTTTTTAAATCCTGAGGAATCTGAGATTCTCTGGTAAAAAATTTCATAATGAATTTTCGTGTTATTTGCTTTTAAGTGCCGCCATCTTATTTCGCAAACATCGATCGATGGTTCAGTTAAATGTGTGGGTAAAAGCACTGCTGAGGGTCTCTTTTAAAAGAACCCTCAGTACAACATTATACAATACAATATGATGCTCTGCAATACAATACAATACAATATGATGCTATGCAATACAATACAATGCAATGCAATACAATACAATAGAAAGGAATACTTACGACTGGCAAGACGACGAATTGACAGACTAAGGCAGTTAGGATGACGATGTACTTGCGTCGCATCTCCTTCCTCACCACAATCCACTCCGTCACGCAGCCGAGGCTGAAGCTGTTCGCCATCGTTACCATGGCAACGACCCAGTTGAACGCCTGGTCAACGGACCGAATCCGCCTCACGACGGATACTCGATATGTTACGATTAATCGCAGCTCGATTTCGCCCAACCCTTCCGAGCCGCCATCTTTGTCGAAATGAACGGCCGTCACCGGATTGCGGAACTCGTAGAATTTCAGTATGAGTACACAGTGTCCCAGCTCCTTTCCAAGTACCTTAAAGTACCCAAGTCTTTCGGAGCCCAGTACCATGACGACGAGGTCTGTCGAATTGTGTAACCCTGTCCTCTGGGTGGATGCGAAGAGAGAGACAGCTCTTCGGGTCAGAAGGGCTTCCGCGGGGACCGCTACGGATGGGTTCTGAGACCGAGCCGTCATTATCCCCCAGGTCCCGTTGTTCCTGAAGGGTGTGTGGTTAGATGCGTCGAAGAGCCTCACCTGTACTGTCTGGTGGTGGTTGACTATCAGGGGTTTTAGTCGGACCGGAAGGAAGTCGACGTGCAGGTTGAGGCGGTCACGTGATGCACCGGATATGTCGAATAGCATCGGGAAGAGCAAAAGCGGAAAATGGAAGAATGGTGGAGTGGAGGACGCGCAATGTCGGGTGGCAGGGTCACCGCTGGTGGTGGACATCGAGTGTCTCGTCGTCGGACTCAATCTGCTCTGAAAGTATCAAGTGAGAGACTGAGATTTAGTTGTTTCTGCTGAGACCAGCCATTAAGATAGATGAGGTAAGATAAGATAAGATAGGATATGATAAAATAGAATAGGATAAGATAGGATAAGATAAAAGGTTCTTTATTTAGCCAATTAACACCAGGATCACACCAGGATCACCAGGATCAGTCATAAGAATATACGATTGGAAGCTTTACCGTAACAGCACAAATTACCGGTACTGTGCATTAATTAATTAATTAATCAATTAATTAATTAATTTGTTTGTTTGTGTAAGCACTTGTTAGGCTATAGCGCCCCATCAAGCTCTCTCTGCTCAGAGGCGCTCCCGATTACAGAGCGGACACTGCATCGGAGTTTCACGCCGAAGCGCTGAGCAACTGTGAGTGAAGGACTTGCCCAAGGTCCCTACGCGGCGACTTGAGGTGGATTCGAACCTTGAACCTTCCGGCTGCAAGGCAACGACGCCACCACTACACCACCGCGCCTCACGAATGATTAATTAATTAATTCAGTCATTCATTACGAGAATTTATATAGCTACATTTCCGGCCACTACTCAGAAGCGCTCTCGACCTCAATACAGCTAAAAAGGATAGTTTTGAGATGTGCATAACAAGAATCAGAGAGGACGTTGGGGAAAGAAGCACAGCGACCAGGAAACTTGTTCCAAGGCGAGGAGCCAACCACTGAAAAGGCACGGCTCTGCATGGTGGTTGTGCTGGCAAAAGCAACCCTGCTCAGTAAAGAGATCGACGGTCCGGTGCACTCATCAGGGTAGGGCAGCCGAGGTCGTGAAGATAGGTCGGATCAAGACACAACAAGGACCGCCAGACCAAAGAGATGATCCGGTTCGAGATCTGCTGAAAGGTAGTAGTAGTCCAGTGAATCGCAGTGATGCACATTCGACTAATAGTATTACGTACATACATAGGCCTACGTGCATACTTATGATGCATAATTATATACACACACACACATACACACACATACATACATACATACATACATACATACATACATACATACATACATACATACATACATACATACATGCATACATGCGTGCATGCATGCATGCATGCATGCATATATGCCTATGCAAATGCAATGGCATGCATGCATGCATAATTAATTACATGTTCGAACAAGCATGCTCACAAATAAAATCTCACGTGTGCGCATTTATATACAACTACAAATTTATACAAACATAAAATACATTCAAAGTTATGAGTGTATGTCAAGTATAGTCTGCTGACTTCTATAGCGCAGTTGTTGTAATATGGAAGACATGAATCGATGATTCAAATGAAATCATCATCATCTTCTCTCTCTCCATTCAGAATCCGTCGTCGCACGAATCACAATATTATTCAGAAGTGCGAATTAAATCCTCCGATGGACTCTGCATGGTACCGTCTACCCAGCAAACCCGCTGTATTAAACGACCTATATAACAACAGGGAACTGCCGTTTTCCGACAACTGCTGCTCTTACGTTAGCGTATTGATCAAGGATTTAACTGTGGAGTGCGTCCAACGCGGCGTCACATGATCACATCGCGTGTGTGAGCAGCAGCGATTGCAGATAGCGTGCCTTCCGTTGAGAAAGACCCCTGGGAAATGCAATTGCCCGGCAGCATTGCACTTTGGAGAGCATTTGCTTTTCCCAGGTCGCCTGCCAGAGAACCATTAAATCGCTCCGATGGCAGGCACGTCAAATATTCGGCCTATGACCGATAATTACTTTGATGGATTCGCACGAACCAACAGCAGAAAATAAACGCACTCGCTTTTGTGATAACTCAATAACCTAAAAACAACAAATCCGAATTAAAAAAGAATCGACATTGAATGAAGTTTTCTTTTCTATCGACGTCAGCGATAATATAATTGATGTCATGAGAAAAGCGTGAAATCCACAAAACACCCTTTTTTAATCTGCGTGTTTCACCACATATAATCATGTCAACAGCCTTTGTAGTCGAAAGATGCCGCTAAACATTAGATAAGGCAATGGTCTCGAAAGACACCTTTAAGACGCTTTCAACCAATGCTATAAATAAAATGACTGCTTTAATAGGTTAGATTGCTCATTGCGATATACGATGGTGTCAGCTTTACATAAACATTCCATGTAGCCTACGCTGTATTATAATTGTAATTGAACATTTATAAGAAAGTGAAGCCTTAGGATATCTATAGATATCAACAAGTGATACCGTAAAACAATTCTAGATGATATTGCTCCTTTCTTTCTGTATCTTTTTAACAAGTCACTTTCTGAGGTTGCATCCTTGCCTCGCGAAAACGGGCCTAGTGTTTCCTGCACTAAAGAATCCCAATTCTTGACTATAATAGAGCTTCAGTGAAAACTATCAACCTATTTTCCAAGACTCTTGAAAAACTTGTTTCAATTAAACTTTCCCATAGGCCTATCTAGAGAAATCGGAACTTCTTCTTTCCCACTAGTCTGTGGACAGGGCTAACCACTTCACGGAAAGAGCCCTCCGCTATTTGCTTTCTGTAGAAATTCTGCTGTTGACAAGTCCAAAATAGCCTACTCTTTGGACTCTCTTCGACTTCTCTTCTGCAGCATTTGACAGAGAATTCGAATGTGGTATTGCTACAGTCGTTAGGCTATAACTGGACAGATAAAATGATCTTGATTTATATAGGTCTATTTAAAAAAATTATGTTATCAACTCATTGAGGAAGAAATTGAATGAACAAAGCGTCAAGTCTCTAATTATTTATGTAGGCTATGATAATAAGTATATGCCTTATAAGGTATAGATATGCATGGGAACTATTGCTACTCGTTATTTGTAGTTTATTAGGTCGACTGTGGTTCAATATCGCTGGTAGTTCCATACCTCTAAAGGTCCTAGTAAATGATAGACCTTTTGTCCAGCTATCACGAAATTCCGTTCAACATTTAGGCTTATAAAATATAAGGGACAGCAGAAATAACTTTGCAATACTAAATACTTTTACATTACATGCACAATTCGACAATTTGAAATAAGACGGCGCCCATTGTTGATAGTAGGCTTATTGTGGTGGTATTATAATAATAGATTTAGTTTTAGGCACTTTTAAAATTGGTCCTTCGGACTCTATATTAAAGTCGTCAATATCACTCAATTTCTAATAATCATTGAAGGGTGGTAACGTCTGTTCAAAGTAAAAAAGGCTTATTGTGGTGGTATTATAATAATAGATTTAGTTTTAGGCACCTTTAAAATTGGTCCTTCGGACTCTATATTAAGGTCGTCAATATCACTCAATCTCTAATATCATTAAAGGGTGGTAACGTCTGTTCAAAGTAAAAACATCCGCCGTCGTTATAATGACGTTTATAGTCAAAAGATGTCACTAAAGAAAACAAACTTTGGATCGCAGACAAAATTATGGTTTCAGTTGAGTGTGATTTGAATCAATCATGGTTTCAGTTTATCATAATCTCAGTTGATTATGATTTCAGTTTTTGACAATTTCGGTTGATTATGATTTCCGTTAATCATAATTTTTTCAGTTGATCACAGTTTCAGTCAGTCATAGTATAAGTTAATCATTGTTTCAGTCAATCATAATTGCAGATTAAGCTTTCAGTTCAATCAATTGATAATAAATTCCGTTAATCATGATAATAGTTCATCACGAAAGATGCTGGACTGGAATTTGCTTTGTTCATCATTTGTCAACAATTTAACTTTATATAGAGGCAACGGAATCCTTAAAATTATTATTAAAATTATTATTAAAATTATTATTAAAATTATTATTAAAATTAAAAATTAAAATTATTATTGTTATTATTGTTGTTGTTATTATTATTATTATTATTATTATTATTATTATTATTATTATTATTATTATTATTATTATTATTATTATTATTATTATTATTATTATTCCGTCATACATTAATTCGTTCATAGACTCATTGCTACAAAGGTCTACTTACATTTGGTCACGCTCTCGATCCACGATGTTCCTTTCTTTCGCTCGTTCATTCGTTCGTTCGTTCATTCGTTCGTTCGTTCATTCGTAAGTTGTCCTCCGCTGATGACGAATTCCATCGGATCGTGCTTATGACACGATGACCTCCATGTCCACCTGCCTCCGTATCCACCCGCATCACCTTTCCATCCATCCAATCATCCATCCATCCATCCATCCGCCGACCATTGACTGAGATCACCCGATGGACTCTGCTCCCGCCTAAGGCTCTGCTTCTCCATATCCACCGCCGCTCCTACTTCGATGACTGCTAGACCAGCACCCGATCTATGTCTGTCTGTCTGCCTGTCTGTCTGTCCGTGTGTATGACCGCCTCTCACTCTGTCTGCGTCTTTCTATTTAACTGTCTATCCGTCCGTCTGTTCAGCTGTCTGTCTGTCTGTCTTTATGTCTTCCTCCCTGTCTGTGTGTCTGTCTGTCGGACCTGCCTGACTTTCACTGAACTTTCAGCATCGTAGACATTCTCTTAATCGTCATATGACGATTGCTTACGCAGCGTGAAATCGCGTCTGAGACTCATATATACATATACACATTATATATATATTTAATGTATATAATATATATGTATCATATATATTCTTGCCTACAGTTGCATATAAGCCTGTCGAAACATGTGTGACTGTATATATATATGCTTGTCTGAATATATATATATATGCATCTATGTGCTTATGCCTGATGTGTATGACACAATGTATGCATGTATGTAAGTATGTATGTATGTATGTATGTATGTATGTATGTATGTATGTATGTATGTATGTATGTATGTATGTATGTATGTATGTATGTATGTATGTATGTATGTATGTATGTATGTATGTATGTATGTATGTATGTATGTATGTGTGTATGTATGTATGTATGTATCTATGTATGCATGAAGTATGTTGTATGTTTGTATGTATGTATGTATGTGTGTAGGCAGTGTTTTGTCAGTCCCCTGCTTTGGGGAGGGGAAAGTTAGGTTTCTGGGAAAAGGTCGGTAAAAATGGTCGTTTTGGGCGGACACTTAGCCAGACACGAGCGACACCCTTTGAGCGGAATTTTCTGGCACCACCCTTTTTGTCTTTCACCAAAATTTCCTTCCAGAAATATGTAATATGTATGTTACATCCCCAAAAAGCTGATGACTTTTTAGTACGTCACAATGTCATGTATAAACGTGTAGAATGTTCAAGGGGGTTTGCATATTTTTTTCTGAAGGGAATGCTACGTATATATAATGTATGTATATACATTATATTATATATATTATATATATATATATATATATATTCGTACAACACCTCATTGACCCCTGTATCGCTGCCCCCAATCTTTCCTTAGTTGCTAGACCTCTGGCTGAAATAATAAATTTTTCCTTTAGTAATGGGATTGTTCCACAAGCCATAAAAATAGCTAAAGTGGTGCCTATACTAAAAAAGGGTGATAAGGACAATGTAATCAATTACAGACCCATTTCCGTTCTTCCTTACTTCTCCAAGTTCTATGAAAAACTTATGTATAATCGACTCTATGGTTATGTTAAAAACTCTAACATCATTTATCCATCTCAGCATGGTTTTCAACCGGGTCACTCCCCCTACATGGCCTTATTGAGTATGCAGGACATGATTTCAAAGGCTATTGAAAACAACGAATACTCAGTGGGAGTCTTTTTCGATCTCGCTAAAGCGTTTGATACCGTAGACCATAATATTTTGCTTAAAAAATTAGATTACTATGGAATTAGGGGGACACAGCTCAGATGGTTCGCCAGCTATTTTGAGAGCCGTACACAAAGAGTTCTCTGTAATGGTGTCCTATCTGAGCTAGGGATAATCAAATATGGAGTTCCCCAAGGTTCCAACCTCGGACCACTTCTCTTCCTTCTTTATATTAATGACTTGGCCAATGTCTCTCCTACAATGTTTTTCATTCTGTTTGCTGATGATACCAACGTTTTTTTACTCCAATAGCTCTTGGCAGACGTTGTTTCAGACTG